>JANAVB010007397.1:7600948-8200948 GCA_029216955.1 Iris pallida | reverse complement strand
ATATATATTATATATATATATATATATATATATATATAATATTTTATATAAATATTAGTAGTATAAAAATACTAAGGTATATGCATGTATAAGTCCTTCATACTATATTATTAGTAGTAATAATATTTTGTTAAATGTTATCTAATATTTTATTACCTAAATTAGTATTTATCAAATAATGTTTAATGTATTTTCAAAATATTATTTCTAAATATTTTGACTAGGTAAAAACTTAATTTTCAACCATTATAAATATTTTCCTTAATAAATTATACATATTGGTTGGTGTCTTTCTCTTATATTATCATGTTAATCATATTCTAATCGTGCGTTCCTATGTTGTGACTTCACTCAATCTCTTAAAATTAATCATCGGCTTATGGGACATCGGATACGATCTTGGACTTTTATTGGATGTTATGACTTCGACGACTTATTTGGAACTTATTATAGACTTTAGACTGTGATACTTTCTGTGTTGACACGTTCATGTCGTTCACATCGACGTCAGATACCCGAGGCAAGTATTTACATTGAATGCTCTCATTTTCTGATAGTTATTATATTTCACGATGTAGATGTGCATTCCATGATTACTGTCATAATTATCACACGAGATTAGTATTTATGGTTTCCCGTCATGATTTCTATATTCCTGTTTATCCTGTTTCCATTTTTACTTTATTCCTGCTTCATCCCATGAATTGAATCCATGATTGCTAGTTAGACGCGAAGTACTTTAGTATATATGTGATCAAAGCCCATTTTCCCTGTTCCCTGTTGATATCTAATCATATACGACACGTATAATTAGTCGGACCAAGTAGATCCCTCAGTCCGATTACATATAGAACGTAGTACTTCAACCTCATTTAGTGTAGCTATGACTTTTGCATTCATTTTGCTATGTCACATGCCATAATTTCTTGTCTACTTTATCTGTCTTTACCATGTTACTGTTTCATTTTAGTGTTCTATCTTCTATTTCTTGTTATATGATATCTATCATGTTATGAGTAGTGGTTTCTGTATTGTACTTGCTCCAATCCTGACTGGATAACCAATTTTTTAGGCGATGACTTAGAGCATTGGTGTTCCACTTACTATGGTACACCTGAGGCAGATCATGGCATATCTTGAGATGTAGGAGATTGTAGAAGCATGGAAAAGATGGAGTTTATGCGGATCATCACTCCATGCGGCCAAGAGAAATCAAGCCGTAGAGGAGATACTCTCGAAGATCCCCTGCGGCCAAGCGAAACTAAGCCGCCGAAGTAGTGTCCCTGAAGACCCCATGCGGCTAAGACAACTCGAGCCGCAGAAGTAAGGTTCTCAAAGATCCCATGCGGCCAAGCGAAACTAAGCCGCAGAAGCAGAGTCCTTGGAGACCTCATGCGACTAAGACAACCCAAGCCGCAGAAGCAAGGTTTTTAAAGATCCCATGCGGCTTAGCGGAGCCGACCCGCAGAAGCAAGGCCCTTAAGGCCACTATGCGGCCAAAATGAGTCAGACTCTACTTTGTGGAAGGGACACGTGGCAATTTGACCAAGTCTCAACCACCCATATTTACTACAACAAAATCTCAACGAACCCCACCAACTGGCAGCCCAAGATCAAGTCTTCGTGTGCTGTTACAGACACATGGCCACGTGGCCCTTTATACGGCCCAAAATTTGCTATTGCAGGAATCACTATAAATAGTAGGGTACCACACCCATGCTAAAGGTTGGTAATCGAAGGCTGGCAAATTTCTTCAAGAGCAAAGGTTGCGTTCGATAGTCCAAGAAGTAAGGCAGAGTTGCTATACTTTTCCGAGCCTCCATCGTCACCCCCCAGAATCAAAAACTAAATAATTGTACATAGATTGTTTCCTAGGATTTTTTCCTAGAATATTCTTTTGTACAAGCGAGCTTGCAATCAAGTTCAATTCCTCTGTAATTTTTGTTCTTGATATTTAATGGCAGACATGATGGCGACTCTGCTGGGGACTTCCTTCTCCTTTGTTGAGAAGTTGGTGACGCAATCTGACGCGTCCAAGCTTGGCTCTATGCAGCAAATGCTTGTGGTTCGTTTTGACCAACAAGCATTCGAAGAAATGCTCTCTGAAGGGAGCGCCAGCCCGTCCCAGAAGCGAGCCAACCTTAAGAGAACCCGCAGGACGTCGAGGCGCAAAACTGTTGCCCCTCGCCAGGTTCTCGAAGAAGCTCCTTTTGCGGCCCAAGACGGTGATCAAAGCTCTCCTACGACCTTGCTTCCGACCGCAGATAACCCTACTGTTCCCAAATCCAGCAAAGGAAAATACTACGATGCTGAGCTTTTGGAGGCACAAAGGAAATCCATATGGACGAAGAAGATGCCGCATAAGAGAAATAGGCAGTCTGCCTATGCGGCAGCCAACTCTGGCCGCAGGCAGATGGCCCATGCGGCAGCCAATCCTGGCCCCAGACAGGCTGCCTCATGCGGCCCTGTCAGAAGCTCTGTATTCGACCGTCTCTCATGCGGGCCCGACCCCATGCGGCCCATTGAGAATGTAGAATATTCCAATCTGGACTCTTCTTACTATGCGCCTTCGGGTGCTAAGTCGAAGAAGTCTAGGGCAGTGCGGGCCCAACAAGCCCAGTCAACTGTCCAAGCTGCTGACCGTCAGCGGGCACCGTTAACTGTTATACGGGCTCCTGATGGAAAGTTGTATAGAACTACCCGCGTCTAGTCCCCCAGGGCTAACAGACAGGGTGGGTCTCAAAAGTCTTCCTACAACGATCGAGAGCAAGTGCTTTTACTAGCCTCGGATCAGGGAGCAAACATGATACCTACGCACCCGTGTGCTCGGGATACCCGAGCCCACAAATTGGATGCAAAGGTAGATCAATTTGCTATCGACTTGCGAAAAGTGATTACTCACAAATGCAAGAAGAGAAAAGTAACCTTGGCATGTGATAAGAATTGTTCGGGACATCATTGCACCCAAGTCATCATCAACTGCTGCTGCGACAAGTCGACAACAACTGAAGATCGGTAGTCCATTTTCTAACGACTGCACCAGCCATCACTTGTCCGAGAACAACTCGAGAAACAGGTACAAATTTCGGAAGACGAGGAATTTCCTTTTGCCTTCTGTAATTCAACTCGGAAGGTTCCTCCCGGCAAGGGAGGAAAGAAGACAAGCTCTTCCAGCCCGACAATCTCAGCCAGTACTGCAAGGAAACTCTCATCTGGAGGATTAACGCCGACAAGCACAGGAGGTGTCTACCTAGGCACCCGTTCCAGAAAGAAGCTTCCAACACTCGGGGGTACGTCCTCGACCTCCCGGGGGGTAGATGAAGCTGGGGGTAGCAGTCCCCTCAATATATACGACAATCCGGTGTTACAAGAGGATACACAGGTAGTAGCGATCCACTGGAATTACGTAACAGTCTTATACGTCCCCGAGGGTGACCGCCTTCGCCATGACGATGCAGCTTCCTGCATAGGGGATGGCACCCTT
The DNA here is from genome assembly GCA_029216955.1 of Iris pallida. Taxonomy (NCBI): domain Eukaryota; kingdom Viridiplantae; phylum Streptophyta; class Magnoliopsida; order Asparagales; family Iridaceae; genus Iris; species Iris pallida. Next base: position 8,197,464 of record JANAVB010007397.1, on the reverse strand, counting down.
TTTGAATCCGAGGAGGAGGACATTCTGACATTCCTCGACGATTTTTCTGTACGAGGGTACGATACGGAGAGCACCTCTTCTACGGTCCCTTCCACGTCTACCCACGTACGGACAGTCTTTATGGCCGGCGATGACCATGAAGGACCTACTGATCGACAACGTCTAGAAGTACTTGAAGCCATGCTCCTATTCTTGGTCAAGTCAGTAGATGAGATCAAAGCTGCCTTGCCGACTCAACCTGCAAGGACACCCGGACAAACAAGCTTAGGACCCACAGTCAATGCGGACTCCAACACGATCGCTCCCCCTTTGGGTGACAATCCTCTTGGAGCCTCCGTTCCTTCAGCTATAGACGAAGCCAGGGAAACAAGGAGGGAAGTCCAGAAGCTTCGAGCAATGTGTAACGCCCGAGACTCCTTCCGGGACCTCAGAATACGACAGCCGTATCCCGTTGCCTGGAGAGATGTTCCTTTCCCGCCACGGTATAAACCGTTTCATATCGATTCATATGACGGGAAAACCTCTGCCAGCCGGTACATGATGTATTTTGAGGTCACAACAGACCATTTCCTGCATAGCGACGTCATCCTCACTCGATTATTTATTGGAGCATTAGAGGGAATTGCGTTCGACTGGTACCGCAACCTTCTGGACAACTGCATCCATTCCTTTGACGGCTTCAAGCACATGTTCCTGAAAAGATTATACGAAGTAGGGCATGATGTGACAATGTCGTCTCTCATGGACGTCGTTCAAGGAGAGAGGGAGTTAACGAGAAACTATATCAAGCAATTTTGCCAAACCGCGATGAGATTGCCCCAAGGCAATCCCGAAAGCTTTTTGATTGAAATATGCCAGAAGAAGTTGCTCCCCGCAATCAGCCTCTGGATGGACGAAGATCAGTTCAGAGATTGGACGACCTTCATCATAAGTGCTACTAATGCAGAGGCAAAATTAAAGAAGGCTCCGTTGACCCAAACTGGATCACAGTCAACCTATTCTTGACAATTAACAAAACAATATTTGTCATAGTCCAATTTGACACTTTCAAGCTCTAAATCGATCAACTTATCACATCAGTTCAAGTCAACAACTGCCTGAAGAATTGCTGCTTTGTGTATTCTGGAGTCTGTAATTTTATTGTTTTTTTTAGTATAGGCAAATGTACGTTGAGTCATACTGAGCAACTTTGGGCTAGACTTAACCTTCATAGGTCCACTTAGCCAATAGCCAAAACAGCCCAACAAGCCAAAGCCCATTTATGAACTTTCTGTCCAAAGGAGACAGAGTTCGGGCCGAACTCTGTCTTCACACAGAGTTCGGGCCAAACTCTGTCTTCACATAGAGTTCGGGCCGAACTCTGTCCCCTAAATTACATGAAGCTAATTTTTAGGGCTTATTCACTGCTAGTTGTCCATCGGCCAAAAATTTGAATTCTGGACACAGAATTCTGGCCGAATTCTGCCTACCCAGAACTCTATAAATAGGCCTTGAATTCTCCCATTTCAAATCATCCAATCTTCTCTTCTTCTTCTTCTCTTACATAAGCCTACATATTAAAGAGCTCTACCTTTCCATCCAACTTAGCTTTCAAACTTTCCAACTGTCCAAGTTGCTCAGTACGATTCATCTAGAAGTTTGAAGTGCAAGAAGTTGTTAGTCACTTGGAAAAGTCCAAGTTTCGCTACAACGATCATTGAAAGAAGTCGGTATGCTCTTCTGAGAAAAGGCACGTGGTTGTAACCCTATTTCACAAATAGTGAATTTTAATCCTGAGCTAGAGTTCTCAGGCCTGGACTAGTCCTCCACGAGGGAAACCAGGTTAAAAATCTTGCTGTGTTTTTATTTGCTCTTTGACTATTTTATTTTCGCATTTATATTACTCTGATTATTTTGTTGGTGAAAAGAGTTTAAGTTTTAATTGATCATTATCGTTATAAACTCTATTCATCCCCCTCTAGAGTTGCCTACCTGTACTTTAATTGGTATCAGAGCTCTGTTCTCTTTACAAGGATGAACATCTTAGAGCTGATCCATTGCAACCATACAACCTATGTTTTCCAACCATGGTGAAGGATGGTCCACTCATAGGCCACCCCTATTTGATGGAACCAACTACACCTATTGGAAAACTAGGATGGGTTTCTATCTCAAGTCTCTAGACTTCAACCTGTGGACCATTGTCACCGATGGTTACAAAAAGTCCGCCAGAATAGTTGTCGATGGAGATCTTATCGAGAAACCCAACGACAAATATTCTGACGAGAAAAAGCAACATGCGAGTCTATATGCTCGAGCTATTAATGCTCTTTTCTGTGCAATAGACATGAATGAATTTAACAGGGTCTCGACATGCACCACCTCGCACGAAGTATGGAAGCTTCTAGAAGTGACGCATGAAGGAACCACTCAAGTCAAAAAATCTAAAATTAGTCGTCTTACTCAACAATACGAGGTGTTCAAGATGAAGTCCAATGAGACGATCACCCAAATGTTTATAAGGTTCCTTGACGTCATCAACCTTCTGTCATCTCTTGGCAAACAATATACAAATTATGAGAAGATCCGCAAGTTACTTAGGGGGCTACCAAAGATCTGGAACCCTAAGGTAACAGCTATCATAGAAGGCAATGATCTCACCACAATGTATATGGAAAATTTGATTGAAAAGCTGATGACCCACGAGCTCGACCTCAAAGACTTCGACGAACCTGCTCCAAAGGCAAAAGAAATTGCCCTAAAAGCTCATCGTCGAAGGGCTGATCCTGAAGAGACTGACGATGACAAGTCTGAAGGTGATGATCAAGCTCTTCTAGTCCACAACTTTAAGAAGTTCCTTCATTTCAATCGAAGAAAGAAGGAACAACAAGAAGACGACGAGGAAGAACCAACGTGCTACGGCTGCAAAAAGACTGGACACGTTCGAAAGGACTGTCCCTTCGCAAAGAAAGGCAACAAATATGAGAAGCCCTACAAAAAGCCTTCTTCAAGAAAGTATGCCAACACTAGCATTTGGCACGAAAGCGAAGCAAGTAACTCCGAGGAAGAAAATGACTCTCCTTAAGACACCGCTAATGTCTGCCTAATGGCAACATCCGAGAAGGTAACTAGCGAAACTCTCGATGACTTTACTTTTGATGAACTTGGCGATGCGTTTAATGATTTACTAAATAACCACAAGAAAGTCATTAGTAAATATAAGCATGCCAAGGAGAAAATCAAAGGATATGAAATAGAGATTCAAAATCTTTCTTCCTTACTTGATAATGTTAGAGACACTCCACACACGGAAGTTACTAATGAGGTGTCCAAGCTTAAGTTAAGCCTACATGATGCCGAAGCACTTACTGAAAAGCAAACACGTGAGATCTCAGCACTCAACAAAGAACTTGCTGAAGAAAAGAACAAACACAAGGTCTCTATTGCTAAGATTGATGGTTTAAATGCTAAGTGTAATGAACTACATGCTGCCTCTAAGAAATTAGAGATTAGATTGGGAAAACAGGTTGCTCAACCTCAAACCCAATCACACAGTCACAAAACACACACAAAGCACAAGACCACTCATAATAGTAAAATACGTTACCCACATACAGCACGTAAACATGCTTATATGTACACGTACTCCCATGCAATACATAAACCACATGCACATAAATATTATTCTCATAACTATCATTCTGCTGCTATACATAGTTACTATCCTACTAACTACCACCATACTGCACATAGACATAACTATCATCCTGCTACTGCATATAATCACTATCTTGCTATTCCACACAACTATCACCATGCTGCATATAGACATCACTATCAACCTGCTCCAAACACAAATAGCATGCTACTTGCACATACTGTAGATTATATGGTCATATCTCACCACAGTGTAGAATTAAAAAATTAGTTAATATTAATCTATATACATGGTTACCGAAGACTAACATTTTAGGACCCACTAGAACTTAGGTACCAAAGGTCACATCTACTCGTGATGTAGGTGGACCTTCCTTCCTCAACTAAAAGCAAGTGGATTCTCAATAGTGGATGCTCGCGACATATGATGGGAGACGCAAATCTTTTCACATCACTATCGATGAAAAGGGAAGGGTATGTATCCTTCGGTAACAATTTAAAGGGCTACATCATAGGTAATTGTACTATTAGTTATCCTCCTTCTCCTGTAATAAAGGATGTCTGCCTAGTGACCGAGTTAACGCATAACCTGCTCAGCATAAGTCATCTTGCTGATCATGGATATGATATTAACTTTGGACAAAATAAATGCTATATTTATGATAAGTCAACGGGAGACATTTCTTTTGAAGGGATAAGATAAGATAACATTTATATTTTCTATCTATCTAGAAATACTAACAGTGCAAAAAGATGCCACTTCGCCCACAAGGATGAGAGAATGTTGTGGCACCAACGTCTTGGTCATGCCAATATGGATACTATATCCAGACTATCGACAAAGAAGCTAGTAAGAGGTCTGCCCGACATCACATTCAAGAAGGACACGGTATGTGCCGAATGTGAACTGAATAAGGCAACCAAATCTTCATTTCATTCCATAAACACTGTAAGTACTACTAGACCCTTGTAATTACTGCACATGGACTTATTTGATCCTAGTAGAGTAGCCAGTCTTGGTGGAAAACTCTATACTTTTGTTATAGTAGATGATTTTTCTAGATTTACTTGGGTTTTCTTCCTTTCAAACAAAAGCGATGCAATTTCAATTTTAAAAATCTTTGCCAAAAAGGTCTAAAACGAAAAAGGCTACATGATTACTCGAATCCGAAGTGATCATGGAGGCGAATTCGAAAATTCCGATTTTGAAAAGTTTTGCGAAACAAATGGTTTTGATCATGAGTTTTCTTGTCCTCGAATTCCTCAACAAAATAGTGTTATGGAGCGGAAGAATAGGACTCTTGGCGATATGGCTAGAGTCATGTTGAATAAATTTTTACTTCCGAAATATTTTTGGACAGAAGCTGTCAGTACAGCTTGCCATATTTTGAATAGGGTACTTATTCGACCTATTTCGAAGAAAATACCTTATGAACTTTAGTTTGGTAGGACCCGCAATGTATCTTATTTTAGAGTGTTCGGTTGTTACTATTTTATCCTCAATACCAAAGATGACTTAGGCAAGTTTGATGCGAAAGCTGACGATGGCATTTTCTTGGCTATGCCGCCAAGAGTAAAGGATATCGAGTGTTCAACAAACGTTCCATGATAGTAGAAGAATCTACTAATGTTACTTTTGATAAGGAGAATAGTACAACTACCATTCCCAACGATGATGATGAACCATCAACTTCCACGCCTATGACTACCAATCCTGAAGCCAACTCTCTGGAAGATTTATCGAAGAAATTTGAGTTCAAACCGTCACACCCAGAAAACTTGGTAATATGTGAGGTATCTCGTAAAGTACTCGTTCATCTTTAAGAGATTCTGTTGCTAGCACTGCTTTTATTTCTCAAATTGAGCCTAAAAATATTTTAGAAGCCTTTAATGATAAATTTTGGATTTTCGTCATGCAAGAAGAACTTAACCAATTCGAAAGGAGCCAGGTCTGGGAACTTGTTCCTAGGCCAGCTAATCATTCGATTATTGGTACTAAATGGGTTTTTTGCAACAAAGTAAATGAAGATGGATCAGTTACTCGCAACAAAGCACGTCTAGTAGCTCAAGGATACAACCAAGAGGAAGGTATCGACTACGATGAGGCGTATGCTCCTGTTGCAAGACTTGAATCCATTTGGATGCTTTGTGCCTTTGCAAACTTTTAAAATTTTAAACTTTTCCAAATGGATGTCAAAAGTGCTTTTCTGAATGGTTTTATTAAGGAGGAAGTTTTTGTAAAACAACCCCCTGGTTTTGAAAATCACAAATTTTTCGACCATGTTTTCAAACTCAAGAAAGCGCTATATGGCCTCAAACAAGCCCCCTGAGCTTGGTATGAACGCCTAAGTACTTTCTTATCAGATAAAGGTTTTTTAAAAGGAAAAATTAACACTACACTCTTTATAAAATCTTTCAAAGACACCATTCTTTTAGTACAAATTTATGTTGATGATATCATATTCGGTTCTACTAATAAAACTCTTTGTCAAGAGTTTGCTAAGTGCATGCAGAACGAATTTTAGATGAGCATGATGGGGGAGCTCAATTACTTCCTTGGACTGCAAGTCAAACAAACATCGCATGGTACTTTCATCTGTCAGTCAAATTATACAAAGGATATGCTAAAAAAGTTTGACCTTGACAACGTCAAACCGATTGGCACTCCAATGGCTACTACAACCAAAGTAGAACCCGATAAAATCGACAAACCTGTGGATCAACGTAAGTATCGAGGTATGATAGGCAGTCTACTTTATTTAACTGCTAGTCGTCCTGATATCATGTTTAGTGTTTGCCTGTGTGCTAGATATCAGGCCAATCCTAAGGAATCACACATATCTTCTGTTAAGCGTATCTTTCGATACCTTAAGGGTATTATTACAGTCGGCTTGTGGTATCCTAAAACCACATCCTTTGACCTTATCGGTTATTCGGATGCTGATTTTACGGGGTACAAAGTCGATCATAAAAGTACGAGCGGCACGTGTCATTTGTTCGACAAAGCCTTATTCTCCTGGTTTAGCAAGAAACAAAATTCTGTTGTACTCTTCACAACCGAAGCTGAGTATATAGCTGCAGGACGTTGTTGTGCACAAATTTTGTGGATGAAGCAAACCCTAGAAGACTATAACTTATCTTTTATGCACATACCTATTTTTTGTGATAACACTAGTGCTATAAACCTTACTAAGAACCCTATAAGTCACTCACGCACGAAACATATTAAAATTTGTCACCATTTTTTGCGTGATCATCAACAGCACGGTACTATAGATCTAGCATTTATTGACACAGAGCATCAACTGGCAGACTTCTTTACAAAACCACTAGCCGAAGAGCGTTTCAACTTTCTTCGTCGTGAACTAGGAATTCTGGATGAAAATAATCTAAAATAAATTTTGTTTTTGCAACGTAAACTGTTGATCATCATCCTACTGGAAGTACTAACTTTGGGTACAAGCCGAAAAGGCCCTTCTATCAACAAGGCGTAAAAGCCTAAGCGACACGGTGCACTAGTCTTCGGACTACCGCTAGCTGGGATCCGGCCCCTACAGCTAACCTAAGGCGTTTACTCTGTTTACGATTTTTGATCCGCAGTACACGCTATAAACATAAAATTCATTTATGAGCATTTAAATCCTAAGTTTCAAAATTTATGATTATCTTTAATGCATATTATGCATTCCTATTTCTGTTTGAAGTTCTGGCCTAAGGGACCAAAACTCGGACCGAACTCTGCCCCCACACAGAGTTCGAGCCGAGTTCGGCCTCATTGTTCTAGGACCTCAAATGACTCACAACCCTCCATTTTTTTGATCCGATGGTCCAGAATTAACCCGACCAGCCGACCATAACCTCTATAACTCGGGATTTTCTCTCTCTTCTCTCCATTGTCTTCTCCAAACCTCTCTAAACCAATTTCCCTTAAAACCCTACCCTAGAAATCTCAAATCCTTAAGAAATTCTACTCCAAACTCTAGGAGCTCAATCTTGGGATCATTCTCTTTAATCTTGGGTTACTCTTTTTGAGGTATATCATCTTTTTCATTCATCTCTCTCAATTTTTATTCATGGCTCCTAGGTTGCTTGGTAGAGGGAAGAGACCAAGGAGGAGTGAAGGTGAATCCTCCACCTATCCCTCCACCAAATCCTACACCACACCCTCACCCTATTCCTCCTCCTCCTCCTCAAGGCATGATCCACCCCTATTCAACCCACCTCAACCTCCAAATTCTGACACATACGATGCACACATCTTTGTTTCGTTAGAAGCTTCTAACGAATGGTTTGCTAATTTTCGTCATCGTAGCGTGTTCCCCGGACACCCTATTAAATTCACGGTGCTCTCGGACTATCTTCCAAACTTTCATGATTTGTGTCTAGATGAGCTTGTTACAATTCGTGAACCAATTTATGTGAATGCTATCCAAATGTTCTATTGTAACATGTCTTCCGACCGCGACCGTATCTACTCCCGTGTCGCCGGTATCAACATCTCCTTTGATGATTTTGAGCTAGCCGATCTCCTTGGCTTGTCCAACCCTAACTCTTGGGAAAGGCTTGTTGATGCCCGGGATTTTGTCTTCCCCGGAGAGACTACTCTGGAAAGTTTTAAGGATGATTTATGCTCTCCTAATGCATATCCTCGGAAAATTAAAGCTAAACATCTAAATAACCACTTATATGAGCTTCATCGTATTATCTTTTCCTTGGTCTTGCTGAAAGCAGGATCGACCGATGAAGTAACTTACTATGAGATCACCGCTCTCTACTTTTTGCATTTTTATATTCCTTTCAACTTTTCCCGTACGATGATGGACTGGATGATTCGTGCTCGGCCTAAACCAAAGTCCTTGGTTTACGCCATGTATCTTCCTATGATCTTTTGAGCCTTTTTTGTTCCCTTAGATTAGTGTCAGTCTCTATCCCCTCCTGCTTATCTGACCAAGGCATGGAGAACTGTTGCTGCTGCGGCCTCCTCCGAGTCCGATGCCGCTGAGGAGCCTGACTCTCCTGAGCCCCTTGCTGCTCCTGATTCCCCTGCGACCGAGTCCACCGCTATACTTGATTCTATCTAGACTATGCTTTGCGATCGCTTTCGTTTGGAGGATGAACGCTGGGCTGAGATTGACGACCGCTGGACGCAGATGGACTATCGCACCATCCTGCAGATGAGTACGCTCAGCAACTCCATCCATGACATTCAGTATTCCATGGCCTCCCATCCGACGATGCCGATTCCGATGATGCGTGATCCGTCCTGCGACGGTTATTGTATTGATGATTCTTGGATCCGTCGTTATCTCGATCCGACCTCAGCCTTTGTTGATCCCCGACGTACCCGTTTCGATGGTGCGGGGCCTTCGCATGCTCCATGATGGATATGGCTTTTGTATCGCTGACTACCACTGATGCTTAGGACTCTATTTTTCATTTCTGTACTATGTTTTTTTTATTCTGGATTTATGTTTTTATCAAAACTTGTTAACCCTCTGGCTTTGATTCGACTTATTAAAAACTGTTGCTAGCTTATTATGTGGATGGTCTCTATGCTGCTCTTCTATTTTTGTTAGGAATATTTCTTCATTTTGATTTTTGTCAAAAGGGGGAGAATACTTGATATTTGTCTTTGTTTGATTTCATGATACACTGTGTTATGAGTTATGTATATCGTATACTTGGATGAGAACTTGTCACAGGTAATATCCTTTTACGGGGGAGCAGACATGTTCAAGTATGGGGGAGCTATCATGTGTCCAGATAAGAATATTGAGACATGCAAATATCACGTTTTGTCAATTATCAAAATGGGGGAGATTGTTGACCCAAACTGGATTACAGTCAACCTAATCTTGACAATTAACAAAACAATATTTGTCATAGTCCAATTTGACACATTAAGCTCTAAATCGATCAACTCATCACATCAGTTCAAGTCAACAACTGCCTGAAGAATTGCTGCTTTGTGTATTCTGGAGTCTGTAATTTTATTATTTTTTGAGTATAGGCAAATGTACGTTGAGTCATACTGAGCAACTTTGGGCTAGACTTAACCTTCATAGGTCCACTTAGCCAATAGCCAAAACAACCCAACAAGCCAAAGCCCGTTTATGAACTTTCTGTCCAAAGGAGACATAGTTCGGGCCGAACTCTGCCTCCACGCAGAGTTCGGGCCGAACTCTGCCTCCACACAGAGTTCGGGCTGAACTCTATCCCCTAAATTACTGGAAGTTAATTTTTAGGGCTTATTCACTACTAGTTGTCCAACGGCCAAAAATTTAAATTCTGGACACAGAATTCTGGCCAAATTCTGTCAACCCAGAACTCTATAAATAGGCCTTAAATTCTTCCATTTTAAATCATCCAATCTTCTCTTCTTCTTCTCTTACATAAGCCTACATATTAAAGAGCTCTACCTTCCCATCCAACTTAGCTTTCAAACTTTCCAACCGTCTAAGTTGCACAGTACGATTCAGCTAGAAGTTTGAAGTGCAAGAAGTTGTAAGTCACTTGGAAAAGTCCAAGTTTTGCCACAGCGAACATTGAAAGAAGTTGGCGTACTCTTCTGAGAAAAGGCACGTGGTTGTAATCCTATTTCACAAATAGTGGATTTCAATCATGAGCTAGAGTTCTCAGGCCTGGACTAGTCCTCCACGAGGGAAACCAGGTTAAAAATCTTGCTTTGTTTGCGTTTGCTCTTTGACTATTTGATTTCCGCATTTATATTACTCTGATTATTTTATTGGTGGAAAGAGTTTAAGTTTTAATTGATCATTATCGTTATAAACTCTATTCACCCCCCTCTAGAGTTGCCTACCTGTACTTCAGGCTCGCCAGCTGGGACTACACATCCCAGATGGAGAGGACAAAGACAAACGTCCCGATACCACCTCCAAGAACAACAACAGTGGCTGCACCACTAATAACCGGGACACCAAGGGCAAACAGGCCTTAGTCGATGGTATGACCAAGAAGCCTGAACAAAAGTAGACAGAAGCTCAGTGGCCCAAGGTGAATTACTCATTTGAAGATAGTCATGTCAAGCCTATCTTTGACATGCTCTTGCAAGGGGATAGGATCCAGCTCCCTCCACTAAGGTACGAGCCTCGAGCGGCGGAGATGGAGGACCCAAAATATTGCTACTTCTACTGCTATGTCCATCATTCCGCTCATGACTGCTTCCAATTAAAGTGGTACATCCAGAGTCTTATCGACTCCAAAGCTCTGCCGCTAGATTTCGAAGAGGTTACCATGGCTACGAACATGGTATCAGTTCAGTTCGGTGACTTCCCCCCAACAAATATTCAAGACGGGGTAATACCTGTCCCTCGGGCAACGATGGAGGTTACTAATCTTCTACCTGTCCGGGACCAGAAACTGGGTTGGTGCCTCTCACTACGTCATGAGGAGAGGTCATGTGGGTGCACCCAGACTTAGTGCTCGAAGTTACCCAGGCAGTGCCATCTTCAACCAGTAAAAATAAGGGCAAGAAGTCCAGATCCTGCCATACAGTCTCAGCCGAAGCTGAGGAGGCGGCGGCCGTTGTTACCCGGTTTGGGGCACAAGTCCAGCCCACTCTGGATAATTCTGTCAAAGACCCTCAGCCGGCAACGCTGTCTGCTACTTATGTTCCGGGGCCATCTCAGCCTTCACTGGCGGACAGGTCCAAGCCGAAGGAAACCCGCTTTGATAGGCCGCTCCGTAAGGGTGCACCTCAGGGGCTGGAGAGACCTTACAACTTTGACATATTAGCACAATTGGCTAATACGCCGATAAAGTTTTCGTTATACGAGCTCCTAAGGCTCTCCAAGGATCTTCGTGTCGCATTGAGCGAAGCGCTCCAGAATGCTGACGCCTACTTAGCCCAGGTCAAGCCTACAGGGAAAACTCGTCGGCAGATCTCCCGAGCAACAACTGTGAGGATGTAATGCCCAACATCGTATTCACCCCACAGAACATATTGATTAAGACCAACTTGCATGATCGCCCCTTGTACTACACTGGATACATAGGCGACATCAAGGTAGATCGGATGTACATCGATCCCGGCTCGTCAATAAGCATCATCCCGAAAAGCTTGCTTCAGCTCTTCGACATCCCTATGCACCGGCTAGCGGCGACCAACACTACCATTACCGGTTTCAACTCGGAAAGGAGCTATCCCCTGGGAAAGATTCGCTTGAAATGTCAGATCGACGACCTGAAGACGAAGGTTACTTGCTATGTCATAGACGCAGATACGTCCTACAATATCCTCTTGGGGCGTCCGTAGATACATGACTATATGATCGTGCCATCCACACTCTACCAGTGCTTAAAGTATGTCAGTAAGCACGGCTTCGTGAAGACGGAATACGCCGACATCGATCCTTTCAAAGGGGTTGAGTCTTACTATTCTTCAGAGGCTTGTCTATATGAAGAATCCAAGAAGTACATAACTGACGAACTGGAGGCCATAACATGGTCAGAGAAACCTTTGAAAATCTATCTTCAGGCCCGTAAACCGGGCAAAGCCGCACCTCTTGTCGCAACTTTGCATAGAGAGGTGCCCGGTTCCTCCGTCCCGGCTGCACAGTTGGAACCAATGGTCATCAGACTCTCAAAGTTCAGCCAGGAGCCAAAGCCCCTCATGGAGCCGATGGTGATCCGATTGCCAAAATTCAATCAGAGGCGATCGGAAGATGCGAGGTCCTCCGTGGAGCCGATGGTGATCCGATTGCCAAAATCCAGTCAAAGGCAATCAGAAGATACGAAGTCCTCTGTCGAGCCGATGGTTATCCATCTTCCCAGGACGAGCCGGCAGCCAAGTGTTGATCCGAGACCCTCGAGCAAGCCGATACCACGAGCGGAACCCTTGGTGGTCAAGCTGCCCAAGACAGCGTCCCAACCTCTGGTCACGCAGGGGGTAGCTGAAGAGGAAGCAGAACTCACGAAGTATCTGGTTGTACAGGTGGATAGTTCCTCTCCTGATGATGTAATTCCTGTAGATAAAATTCCCTATTTTATCAATAAGAGGCTGCCATTGAACTATCTTGAATGTAATAAGCTTAATCTGATGTATGCTGTAGAGCACGGTCTAGAAATTAACCTTCACACACAGGTGACAATCGTCCATACCGCAAACCGACTTACTCCCATTAGAGGTGCCTACTTCCTAGTCCCAGGCAGAAGAAAAGGGGATCATGCGATTATCTTCGGCCGAAAAGGAGGTCCTCAACCTTTCATGCCAGAAGAGTTCGATCTCAAACCCGACACTGGAAGATTGTCACTCTACCTGTATAGTCCCCAAGCTAAGTACTTCATGCAAAAGCAGGGGTACGACACGGAGACTACCCCAGGTCTGAATTACGGCAACAGCCGGCGGTGGCCTCTGCAGCTGTCAGCCCCGGTCGAAAAACCTCGAGATTATTACAGCAAGTCCAGAAACGGTCTCGGTTATGTTACACCAGCAACAATGCCCGAGATTTCCGATGAGGAATGCGAGTGGCATTCCCACTCATCCGAATTGCCTACATTCAATTTCGATGATAGCATTGGGGATATATTCAGGCAGGCATTCTCTGTTAACATGGTATTCGCTGACATTGAAGAGGAAGATGAAGATCTACTTGAACCTCTTGAATTGGAGCCATGGGCCTACAGCTGGATGCACAATGGGAGAAGCGCTTTGAACAACGAGACCCTCCTACTGAAGACGAGGTCATGCAAGTTGACCTCGGCGACGAAGCTTCCCCAAAGCCAATCTTCGTCAGTAAAAGCCTGACGGACAACGAACGGGAGTCGCTGCTGCAACTAGTTAGAGAATATATTGATGTATTCGTTTGGCGCTATGAAGACATGCTAGGACTAAATCCCAAGATCGCATTTCATAAGCTCAATATTCATCCGGACGCAAAACCAGTCAAACAACAGCAACGGTGGTTCCGTCCAGACATCATGAACTCTATCGAGGCGGAAGTAAACAAGCTTATAGATAGCGGTTTCATCCGCGAGGGATAGCACCCAGACTGGATAGCTAATATAGTACCAGTCGTCAAGAAGAATGGAAAAATCCGAATTTGCATCGACTTTCGCAATCTGAATGCGGCATGTCCTAAGGATGAATTCCCTCTTCCAATCACTGACATAATGATCGATAATAAGTGCGACTTCGAGCTCATGTCCTTTATGGATGGCTTTTCAGGATACAATCAAAACAAAATGTCTCCTGACGATGAGAAGCATACGTCATTTCGAACACCGATCGGTGTGTATTATTACATAGTCGTGCCCTTCGGCCTAAAGAACGTCGGTGCTACATATCAACGAGCTATGAGTGTCATCTTCAGAGATCACTTGTGCAAGATGGTGGAGTATTACGTTGACGACATCACCGTTAAAAGTCGCTCCAAAGATAATCACTTACACGATTTGAGAACAATGTTCGACCTTATGCGAGCGCACAATCTGAAGATGAATCCCAACAAGTCTTTCCTGGGCGTGTCCAGCGGAAAGTTCTTGGGCTTTGTCATTACTTTCTGGGGTATTCACATAGACCCCGACAAAACAAAAGCAATCCTGGAGATGAGTCCACCGAGGAACCTCCGCGAACTCCACGACCTTCAGGGAAGATTTGCCTACATCAGGAGGTTCACATCTAACCTCTCAGGATGATATCAACCATTCACACAACTCATGAAGAAATGTGTCTCTTTCGTATGGAATGAGGAATGTCAATGCGCCTTTGATGACATTAAGGAATACTTGTCGAATCCGTCGGTCCTGGTAACCCCGGTCGCCGGAAAGCCCTTTCTGCTCTATGTACGGGCAATAGAACACTCCCTCGGTGCCTTACTAGAACAGAACAATGATGCGGGGCACGAACAAGCTATCTACTATCTCAGTCAAATGATGGTGGGGCCGTTGCATAGGTACACCGCCGTAGAGAAGGAATACCTTGCCTTGGTGTTTGCCATTCAAAAAATACGACACTATGTGACAAGGCAGACCATCCATGTTGTCTCACGAGTTAATCCCCTCAGGGTTCTCATGACCAAGCCAGGCGCACTCAGTTCTCTAGCCAACTGGGCGATACTGTTATCCCCTACGACATGGTTTTCATTCCGCAGAAGGCTGTCAAAGGTCAAGCCTTGGCCGACTTCCTAGCATCCTATCCAGGATCAAAAACAGCCAGAATCTATGAAGAAATCCCAGACGAAGTCGTTAACTCAAACATGACTTCACATGATGATGTCTGGCGAATGTTCTTCGACGACGCTTCAAGGACAGGGCCCCAAGGTGATATCGTCGTTGGAGTCAGGATAGTATTAATTTCTCCCTCTGGATTGGTGGTCAACCGGGCATACTCTCTCACAGAACCATGTTCAAACAATGTAGCCGAATATAATGCTCTAGTCATCGGGCTCCGACTCGTAAAAGAAGTGGGGGTCGAATACCTAGAAGCATACGGCGACTCGCAGTTGATTGGCTCATACGAGGTTCGCAACGTGGACCTGATTCTTTATCATCAGATAGCAATTGCCATCATTGCAACCTTGGAGGGGTTCTTTATAGAGCATGTACCTAGGCTCCAAAATATTGAAGTCGACGCCCTAGCAGGCCTCACCGCTTCTTTGGTGGTTCCAAATCATGCTCATCATCTAGTCGACGTGATAGGCCATGAGCTAGTTTATCCTAAAAACAACGTTCAACTACGTACTAGTTACTCCGCCAAGATAACCAATGACATGCAAGACTGGAGACTCCCGTTTATCGACTTTGCAGTCTTCGGAATCCTGTCTGAGAATGTGAAAGAAGCAACTTCAATCAGAAAGCGTTCTCTCAGATTCTTTTATGACACAGAAACAAAAATGTTATATCGACGATACTACAATGGACTACTATTAAGATGCCTATCAAATACAGAAGCCAAATATGCCCTACGCGAGGCTCATGTTGGCGTTTGCGGGGCTCACTAACATGGCCCAAAGTTGTAGGACCGTCTCCGTCGGATGGGCTGTTACTGGCATACGATAGTAGCAGACGTTGTCGATTATGCAAAGAAGTATAAGGCTTGTCCGATCCACGCAGACTTCATACATCTGCCATCCGAATTCTTGCACTCAACGGTGGCCTCCTGGCCATTTGAAGCATGGGAAATGGATATCATTGGCCCAATCACCCCGCCGTCGTCTAGGGGACACCGATTTATACTTGCAATCACCGACTACTTCTCCAAGTGGACAGAAGCTGTTCTGCTATCAGAGGTAAAGACATCAAACGTGTTCAGTTTCATAAAATATCACATTATCCACCGTTTTGTACTGCCCCAGAGGATCATTCATGACAATGGTCCGCAGTTCGCAAGCCATGCTTTCTACCGAATCTGTGACAAGAATCGGATCCAGAACGTGGCTTCAACGGCATACAACCCATCGGCTAATGGTCTGGCTGAAGCTTTTAATAAGACCATAATCAAGCTTCTCAAAAAGTTCGTGTCTTCAAACAAGCGCGACTGGATTGAAAAGTTGGACGAATGCTTATGGGCATACCGTACTACAATTCAGATGGCTACAGGAAATACACCGTTCTCTCTGGTTTACGGGAGCGAGGCAGTTCTCCCATTGGAGACCCAGATCCCCTCGCTTCGCATGGCCCTTTCTTACCGGTTGACGTCGGACGATAACTACCGCCGACGGCTATAAGAATTGGAAGCCTTAGACGAGAAGCGTTTGCAAGCTCAACAAAGCATCGAGCTCTATCAAGCACGCATCTCTCGGGCCTTCAATAAGAAAGTCAAGCAGAGGACATTCCAAGTTGGCGATCTCGTCTTGGCCGTCCGTAGACCGATGGTCATGACTCACAAAACCGTCGGCAAATTCCAGCCCAAATGGGAGGGTCCATTCATCATCAAGACCGTATTCTCCAACGACGCATACCCGCTCGCAAAACAGAATGGAGACTTGCTCATGATGCCCATAAACGGCAAGTTCTTGAAGAAATACAATGTCTAAGGACATGCTGGTACTTCCTCAAACCACAAAATCTTCCAGACTGTCGAGTTATGTACACCGAGTACCTCTGAACTCACTCTATTAGCTCCGAGTGGGTTTACGTTGCATCCCCCTGGGTGACAAGTCATGTATACTTGAATACCTCTGAACTTCCACCCTGATGCTTCACCCCGCCGGAATTTACCAAGCTTATTGTCATCTCTTAGCAAACTTTCTGGTCCTGATTTTCATGTGTCACATTCATATTACCTCTGATACCGATAGTCTCTTGAATTAACGCCCGAACCCCACCCGAGATAAAATCACGATGTTAAGGCCACAGAACCTATCATGTCCACATTACCTCTGTTAGGTTTTATTTCAAATCTATTACTCGCACCACCAGTGCGCAAAAGGGTAATTGGTCCACCAAAAAATTATTCCTGATTATCGTGTGTCACGTCCATATTACCTCTGATACTGATAGTCTCTTGACTTAACACCTGAACCCGACCTGGGATAAAATTACGGTATTAAGGACACAAAACCTATCACGTCCATATTACCTTTGTTAGGTTTTGTTTCAAATCTATTACTCGCACCACCAGTACGTAAAAGGGTAATAGGTCTACCAAAAATTATTCCTGATTATCGTGTGTTACGTCCATATTACCTCTGATATCGATAGTCTCTTGACTTAACACCTGAACCCGACCCGGGATAAAATCACGGTGTTAACGCCACAAAACCTATCACGTCCACATTACCTCTATTAGGTTTTGTTTCAAATCTATTACTCGCACCACCAGTGCACAAAAGGGTAATAGGTCTACCAAAAAATTATTCCAGATTATCGTGTGTCACGTCTATATTACCTCTGATACCGATAGTCTCTTGACTTAACACATGAACCCGACCCGGGATAAAATCACGGTGTTAAGACCGTAGAACCTATCACGTCCATATTACCTCTGTTAGGTTTTGTTCCAAATCTATTACCTGTACCATCAGTGCGCAAAAGGGTAATAGGTCCACAGAAGTTATCCAAATCTATTACTCGCACTACCTGTGGATAAAAGGGTAATAGGTCCACAAAATATTATTCAAATCTATTGCTCGCATCTACAGATGCATAAAAAGGCAATAGGTCCACAAAAAGTCCTCTAGTGGGTTGTCCTTTATCAATCACAAATGCTGTATTAGGCCCTCTAGTACAAGCACCACAGATACCACAAACAAAGAATAGAGTAAATGTATTCTTTTCATTCAAAATCAGTTACATTCATAGGACTACATCTCCAACAAAAAAAAGAAGGGAAATCCAGTACTCATTAGCAACACATAGTTTGGCTAGTTTGGCAGAACTACGCCTTTGACAAAAAGCAGTTTCGTAGCTCACGAAAGGAGTCATGTTTTACTGCTGAGAAGCAGACAAGGCTGTTGAAGCTTCGAGAAGCCACCCGGAGGAGGACAAATATAGCATGCTAAAAGCATCTACAAATGCTAACTTTCTCTCCTCCGTATTGCGGACGTCCTAGGCCCGTTCCTCCAAAATGCCATACCTTCAAAACAACATCCCTAGTGTTGCTTTTGCCTACTTGGAGAGCTGTAAAAATAGAACTTTCACGACGATGCCCAACCACCGTCCGACTCTCCGATGTATAAAGGTTCTTCCTACCATCTGAGGAAAACCCTTTCGAAGCATGGAGAGTTCTGAGCTGCCTGATGTGTATGTCAAATGTTGCATCTTCATCATATCCAAAATTATCGATTCCGGTCCTGGGGAAATTTGCTAGCTAGATCCCTATGAAATATAAAAAAGGGGAAGAGGTCAACGGTCAGAAGAAAATAAAGTGAATGGGTTTCTATCTTAGTTCATGCGGCCCAGCCACAAAAGAATACACGCGGCCCAGATCAAGGAAGAGCTCATGCGGCTCAAATCGTGTGGAATCTATGCGACCCAGATACAGACAGGGTACAAGCTGCATGTGCTCTGATACTTATGCAGCTCGACCCATGTGGCCCAGTCACACATAGCACATGCGGCACAGGCCGCATGAAGGCCAACTGTGCGCTAAAGGCATTTGAAGTCATGACACAGCGGCAGATGGTCAGATCCACGCATAAAGCACGCGACATGGCCATCTGAGTTCAAAGCATTATCCTTACCGTGGATAGGAGGTTGTACGTCAAGATGAGCAGAGAATGAGTCCGTAACTATCAACGAAGAGGCAAACCCCTTTTCTCCGTTAGCAGCGCCGGTCAACTTGGAGGCTTCGGGGGCCATAGCTGATCGGGAGCGAAAAAGAATGTTGGACGAAAAAAGCAATAGGAGTTTTCTCGCGGCCGTACGACTTACATATTTATAGGCCACCAAGAAGCGTAAACGGATAGGCGCCGCTTCGATTATTACGTCCACTAAGAGATAATGATGACCCTCGAGATTCTATCCTTTATAACCGTCACAGTAACCGAAAAGACAGCACCAAATCCAAAACCGAATTAGAGCATTAAATACAGCAATGATAGCTGGACAGCCTGGACAAAAATCTTCCTGCGACTCGAAGCTTTCCTGCGGCTTGATGTTTCTTCTCCATGCTTCTTATTCAAAGTATTCCAAATTTGTAATTTGAAAACTTTGAAGGGGGTCTTGTAGAAGCATGGAAAAGATGGAGTTTATGCGGATCATCACTCCATGCGGCCAAGAGAAATCAAGCCGAAGAGGGGAGACTCTCGAAGATCCCCTGCGGCCAAACGAAACTAAGTCGTAGAAGCAGTGTCCCTGGAGACCCCGTGCGGCTAAGACAACTCGAGCCGCAGAAGTAAGGTTCTCAAAGATCCCATACGGCCTAGCAAAACTAAGCCGCAGAAGTAGTGTCCCTGGAGACCCCATGCTGCTAAGACAACCCAAGCCACAGAAGCAAGGTTTTCAAAGATCCCATACGGCTAAGCGGAGCCGAGCTGCAGAAGCAAGGCCCCTAAGGCCACTATGCGGCCAAAATGAGTTAGACTCTTTGTGGATGGGATACGTGGCAATTTGACCAAATCTCAACCACCCATATTGGCTACAACAAAATCTCAACAAACCCCACCAGCTGGCAGCCCAAGATCAAGTCTTCGTGTGCTGTTACAGACATGTAGCCACATAGCCCTTTATGCGGCCCAAAATCTGTTATTGCAAGAATTACTATAAATAGCAGGGTACCACACCCATGCTGAAGGTTGGCAATCAAAGGCTGGCAAATTTCTTCAAGAGCAAAGGCTGCGTCTGATAGTCCAAGGAGTAAGGCAGAGTTGCTATACTTTCTCGAGCCTCCATCCTCACCCTCCATAATAAAAAACTAGACAATTATACTTAGATCGTTTTCTAGAATTTCTTTCTTGGCCATTCTTTTGTACAAGCGAGTTTGCAATCAAGTTCAATTCCTCTGTAATTTTTGTTCTTGATATTTAATGGCAAACAGAGATAATATAGCAGACGTGCCACTGGAGGATGCTTAACTTAGCTTAGTCTTTACTTTATGTTATTTAGATTCCTATTATCAGAACATTTGATGAGTTGTGATCTATTTTGAGGATTACTATACTTGACTTTCTGTGTTGAACTCTGTGAACTTGTTATTTATATTTAATATCTACCATTTAGTACTGTGATTGAGATTAGAATATGGATATCATGATTTATATTATATTGATTGGATTGGATTTACTTGAAGATTTGACAGCTTACTACTACCGACTCTACGGCGCAGGCTGGACGTGCTTCCACGTACTCATGTCCGAACTTCCAGGTGCGGGTCGTGACACGTTTTTATGGTGGCTCATGCAGGCCAGTCTTCGCAATTAGTATGATGTCATAGTGGTACATAGGATTAGAGTATCACTATGAGCCTGAACAAAATAATAGAAAAAAAGAAAATATAGGAAAACTTAATCACAAAATAGGAAATTCTGTTCTGATTCGAATTTGATTATTCTGATCTATTCTGATTAAACCTCAATTGTTGTCCTTCTTGAATAATTTTGTCTGTCATATTTAGGATTTTTGTTAACTCTGTCCTATCCTATTTTTCCATAATGCTTCCGAAGACCCGATCTCATGGCTTAGGAGCAGCTACAGCTTTTGAGCGATCGTCATCATCGTCCTCTCGATTTTCGAAAAAGAGAGCGACTGCGACTCTTCCTCCACCTTCTACTAGTCCTGCAGTTTAAGAGGTGACATCAGCTGCATCAGAGAGTCTTCCTTATCATCCATCTCAGCAAGAGGCATATGTCATTATCCTCTGAGAGTGTGCCTGCTAACGGTGCACAAATATTCAGCTTCTTTTATGAGATGATGAAGTCTCAGCGTATTCAGGTTGAGTCCAAGCGGATTCAGGCTAAGGCTCAGAGGGAGCAAAATTTTGCTATGCGGGAGAGTGTCGAGAAGGCAGATCAGCTAGCCCTTACTGCTCTTGAGAGGGCTGCTCCTCTACCACAGTCCCAACAGACTTCACAGCAGCAACAACAGTCCTCTAACCCGAAGGTGGGAGATATTATGGACTTCAAGAAGATGGCTCCTCGGGTTTTCAAGGGTTCTGAGATAATTCTTTATGCTGATGAGTGGCACGAGGACATCGAGCGTATCATGAGTATTGCCAGGATTCCTAAGGATCTGCAGATTGAGGCTGTTGGCCTATGCTTCAGGACATTGCCCGTACTTGGTTCCGAAATGAGCCTCGACTAGCAGTCCCAGATCTGACTTGGGACAAGTTCAAGGACCTCTTTAAGAAGTTCTATCCGGAGATTACATAAGGAGTTCTGCAGGTGTAGTTCCAGAATTTAGTGCAGGGCAGGCTTTCGGTTGATGAGTATGCTGCAAAATTCGGCAGGCTGAGCCAATTTGCAGAGTATGTAGCCGGGAGACGAAGGATAAGGCACGCAGATTCTGTCACAGTTTGTCCAGAGAGATCCGAGGTCACATCTCCTCGAGTACTACTACTTTTGCTGGGATATTAGCAGAGGTACAGAGGATTGATGTTGATTTTGATCTTAGGTCTAAGAGGCACCGAGACACATTTGGGGGTAATCATAACCCTGGGCCGACGAAGCGTCCTCTATTTCAGCAGTGGACATTCCAGCACCAGCAGCCAGCCAGAGCCCCTATGTAGCAACAGCCTCAGAGAGAGAATTATCTGGCGCAGCCATGTGGTTTCTGCAAGAAGCTCGGTCACATTTGGGAGAATTACAGAATGAGGTTAGAATTATGTTTGTACTGTGGATCGGGCACCCACCAGCTGAAGGAGTTTCGCTTACCTCGCACTACATCTGGGACTGCTCTTATCCATACTCAGCCAGCTAGGCCACCTATGGCGCAGTAGTAGAGAGGACCTCTTCCCACTCAGCAGCAGCGCTTTGTCCAGCGTCAGCAGAGGGGAGCACCTCAGAAGGACAAGGTCTTCACTATGACTACTGTTGTAATTACCTAGATTTCGAATTTCTGCTTTTGAAATTTTGAACTAAATTTGAAGTTATAAAATTTATTTCTTAAACTATGAAATTTTATTTCTGATATCAAGGTTGTTATTTTCGAAATCATTTTACTGATTTAATTTTAATTATTATTATTACCTAATAAAGGTAAATTTTATTTCATTTTATTATTTAATTTTATGACCCTACCAAGATTAGACTTGGTTGTAGGCTGTACTCTAATTGGGGAATAGATAGTTATTTAGTTATTCCAAACTAATAGATAGTTACTAACTAATAGATAGTTACTAACTAATAGATATTTAGATTATTTACTAATTAATTGTTTGTTAGAAATTAGTTAGTAAATTAGTTATAGTTAGTTAGTGGTTTGTTAATTGTTTCTTTACTATGCCCTTAGATCTATTAGGAATTACATGATTTGCCACCCTAAACTTGTGGAACACTCCATAGTATTTCATTACAAATATTTTTCCACTCTCTGCTCGATCATTGGAAGAGCAGCAGATTTCCAATTCAAGTTCCCTTCTTTTCTTTTTTTTCTTCACCTCCTTCCTTTGCCAAGCTCCTTAACTCTAACCCTAGTTGCAGAGATCAGCCATGGCCAACCACCATGACCTCAAC
Organism: Iris pallida; assembly: GCA_029216955.1. Lineage (NCBI taxonomy): Eukaryota > Viridiplantae > Streptophyta > Magnoliopsida > Asparagales > Iridaceae > Iris > Iris pallida. The sequence goes on along the minus strand of JANAVB010007397.1, from coordinate 8,174,758 downwards.
CGGCCATCCACTAAACACCTCCCCTACTCTTTGTTACCACCACTTGAGTTGCCTCCATCTCTTCCACTGCCAGCTCTGACCATGCCATTACCTAGACCCAGCACCCCTTCGGTCACCGCCGCCATTGCCTCGGCCAGTCTCATGTCATGTTTCCCCGAATCTCAACCACCAGACCAGTCCGGTCGAGCCCTACTATACCATCGCATCTCCGCCGATACCACACAGTCACTTACCTCATCAATCATGTCCTGGCACCGTCACGTAGATCTCGTCGCACCGCTGTTCCCCCAAAGCTTCCTTACGTCTATGGCCGGATCTGACAGATCCACTCTGTCAACGACCAAATCCACCTACTGTACCTTCAGATTTTGTCTTCTTCTCCGACAATATTGCCGTGGTCTTAGACCACACCGCCTCGAAGAACAGTGATCAGCCGCCACTCTGGCCAGCGCCACTCCCGAATCTCGAAGACGCTGCAGAGATGCTGGTGAAGCCACTCGCCGACCATTCCTGCGTCAGATCTGACCACTATGCTGTGATCTATGGCCGCAGCCCTGTGCCTGTGTGCTGCCGACGACCAACATCTTTGCACGCCTCGTCGGACAAGTACAAACCCTTGCACAGTGAGCTCCTTCCTTTCTCGTGCATCTCCATCACTCTCACGCTGCTCATGCCTCTTTTCTTCCTCTTTTTCTTCTTCTCTTCCTCCGTATTTTTGGAGTCAGCCATTTGTTCCTTCTCTAGAGTGGAGAGAGAGAGAGAAGTAAGTTTTATTTAAACCCTAAACTTTATTTGAGACTTGGGCTCAAGTTTGTTGGCTCTAAGTTTACTTAATTGATTATATGGGCTTGGGCTTCAAGCCCAGTCCAGTGAATATAAATTGTTGGTTTTAGGAGTTTAATGCACTGGGCCGAGATTGTGGGCTGGCCCAGTGGCAGTTGTTTAAAACTGTGTTAATTAATGATTTGGGCCAGATGCTTAATTTGTTTCGTAACTTTTGTTTGGGCTTAAACCATAGGCTTTGATGTATATTATTATTATAGTATTATTACAATATATTTTTACCAAAAATCGTTTTTACAAAATAATATTTTATGCAATTTTCAAAAGTGATTTCTAAATATTTTGACTAAAACCTAGCTTCCAAACATTTAAGTGTTTCTATACATAGATTATACATATTGTTAGTAATATCCCTATGATTTTGCCTCTAGTATCATTCTTATTATCATGGTCGTATTATTAGCTCTATTATTATTCTTATTATTATTATTATTATTATTATTTTAGTGCTATACTTTGCTAAAGTGATTATCTAAATATTTGCTATATATTCTAGTAAGAATTATATTGCTAGTATTTTTGCTAGTAGTCATATATTATTTTAATGATGATGGATTTATCTAAACTAAAATTATTTTTGAGTTTTAGTTATTATAAAATTATTCTCTTGCTAGTGTTACCTATAGATTATATTAGTAATATTGCTAGACTTTGTAGGGAGTTAGTGATATTATATAAATAACATGTTAGGAGATAGCTAGATAATGCCTTTGACTAGAATCTAACCAATTTTTAGCCCTATTCTAGGTGGACATTTACTTTTCTATTCTCGATCTTCCAGAGCAAGGCAAGTACTTCTATAGTTTTGACTCATTTACTTCATGTCATGTTCTTTTTCATATTGGACACATTGTTACACGATATTGTCTTGTACTCTGGTTTATGTTCTTTACTTGTATCTGGGGGAGGGGAAATACTACAGATACGTGACCAAAGCCCTTCCTGGGATTCATATGAATAGCTTAGGCCTCACAACGTGCACGTGGGATTCTAAGCCGTACCATTACTTGTGCTTATTCATGTGCTTATCCCAGCCGATGACATATTCTAGTAGTTATTTCAAAATTTACATGTCATGATCTTTTGATTTCATGTTTCAGTCTGGTAGATTATGCATTTATAGCTCATGTTCATCATGTTTGATTGTTCCTTTTTATTGTTTACATGTTGTACTTGTTTTATTATCGTAGAATGTATTTTGCTCCTTTCCTGAATGGATCGTTGACATATTAGGCATGGCATGACGTTTGGACTAGACGACTCCTAGAAGACTCTAGAAGACCATACGCGAGTATTCTTCTTATGTTCTAGATAGTTTTCGTGAGTTACATGTTTATTATTTTTCTTTCAATTTAGTTGCTGAATTTGTCTCCTGATTTTCTTGTATAAGTTGTACTAAAACATCGTGGTATGTGATCTTATTTTAGCACGTGATTAGATGCTATGATACTTAGTACAACTTACTATGTTGTGTCCGTAACATAGGTTGGACGTGTCCGACTCGTATCCGATTATCCGGGAACGGATCGTTACACGTTTTTAGTGGTGGCCCATGCACGTCTGTCCAATGGTGATTAGGATTAGAGTACCATTGGAAACCTGAGATATAGGAATGTTCAATCACAACTTAGGCCGATTGTATGATTAGGTATATTTACTATCTGTGTTTTTGAAGGATCATTTTCCTATCTCTATTAGTTTCTAAAATTTTCTAGACCAATTACTCTTCTAGAAATTTTGACTTCCCCTTTTAGCAACCTCTCAATAATGACTAATTTTCCCAAGCCCTTCAAATTCCTTCGTTGGTTTTGATAGATACTTCAATCTGGCTTTCTTTGATCAATTCAAATATTCTATCATAGAGCCCTTGACTAACTGCTTTGCTCAATTTGCCTATCTAGTTTTCCAAACTTTTCATTGACCAGAAGAAATCATTTCCTTATAATAATTTTGGTATAGGTCAATATCCCTTAGGCAATTCTCTAGAGACAATGATATTTCTACTAGTTCCTCCACTAACTTGAAGTCGTACTATTTCTATTAGTTAGAGTCAGGCTTGATCAAATCCATAAGTTTATGTCCTCAACAGGGAATACATGTACTCCTTTTAACTTCGGTCATTTTTCCTCTACTGGTAATCGACCCCTTAATTCTCAAGACCTAATATCTACAAAATTTGCACTGATAAACCTTCTTGTTTTCTAAAGAACAGTTACTTACGTCATTTTCTATCATGATTAGGACTTTTAGAATTCATTTGAATTTTCTTAAACTCCTTTGTAATTTCCATGGATAAAGTTGAGAAAATATTCGACGACCTACTATGACGTGCCAGATACGCACTGCAGTCATTTATCTGGATTATGGAGACTGCGAGTTCACTGCAGCCAGCTGCGCATTGGCGATGCATAAGCTCTAAGTCGAAGTAATTTTAGGTATTCATAAGCTCTCGGATATTATTGAGGTTATGTCCTAAATTTATAATATTTTGACCTCTTGAGTTGTTTCGGCAATCCTGGATGAAGTTGATAGAATATTCTGTAATCTATCATTATTGGAGTCATGGATACCAAAGGTTCATTGCAGCCAGATGTATACTACACTGGCGGGGCATGAACTCTAGGCGAAATGACTTCGGATATATATGGTTTTTGGATACTATTGAGACTATATCCATGTTATATATCCTGATTGATCTCTTGTCGCCATTGACAACTTTACTGAAAATTATCTTGACTTGTTTAAATTTTGGCCTTATTTAAAAATCTTAGTAGTTGACCTCATTTTCAGAAATTATTTCTATTACCATATATTTCCTATATAATCCTTTGATTTTTCTTAGAAACTCATTAGGATCATTTTTCAACACCTATTGCCCAATCTCTTTCATGATTTGTGTCTAGAGTATTGTATGTATTTTGCTAATAGTTCCATACTTTGATAGCTATATATATTAGATAGCCAATATACGATTAGGGATGTATGTGTATATATGTATATGGTTGATAGCTATATAGATATAAGAGGAAATCATAGATAGGTTACCTAGCTCATTCTATGTACCCTTGGGGATAGGCATTTTTGATAAGGTTAGTTAAGGTAGGAAAAAAGGGCAGTAGGAGAAGGCTTTGGATAGGCAAGTTAGTAATAAGTCTGGAAGGAGTTATAGATTATAGAACTTGTGGTTTATTCGAGAGGAAGATGATAGAACCGTTAGTGGTGTTTACTAGTGCTTAGACATCGGACTTCGAATAATGAAATGTAGCAATTCCATAAGATGACCAATTTTATGATTAAAACGAGTTCTCCTACAAAGAAAGTGAATTCAGGATACTATGGGGATATGAAGATCAAAGGATCGATTTTTTTTTGAAAATTAGCTAAAGGACGGGTATAACCCATAGGAAGCTATTATGTAGTTGTGGTAAGACAAGAGTTTTGGTAGGTATACTAAGCAGGTTAGGATAGAGTTGTTAAGTTTTGAAATATTGTTGGAAGATAGAAAAACGGTGGGGATTCAAGTTGAATATTTGGTTTTAGAATTTTTGAAATCATGGAATGATTCAACCGAAATTTTAAGGATTTGCAGTCAGATTTTGATCAATATTTTAGTTCAGGATAGAATTAGTTATAATGCCTGAGATAGTTGTCTTAGTTTTCTGTAGGGTTTCGTAGTGTTGTGAGTTTTAGCTAGTCTAGAAGATTAGTACCACATGAGGTATCAATGATTATTTGCAAGTTATTTCCTTCATGCATACCCTACCTTGTAACCGTCGTTTGGTTTTCTTAAATCTGTCGTTTGATTTTCCTAAATAGTGACTTGATTTTCCTTTTATCCTTATAATTACTACTCAGTTTTCAATAAAATCATATATTAAATTTCATTTATGATCATGTCACTTTGAATACATTCATTAGCATATCCAGACAACTCTTAAATTATATTTATATGATTTTTGATCTTAACTTTTATTTCTATATTGATCATGCCTTGCGAATTTTGATACTAGCATAATCGTGTTATGACAATTTTCGGGTTCTCTTGGTTATGAGTAGATCTTGAGTATACCTAAATCATTTTGATCATATTACGATCATGTTTAACTTGATAATGATCATAGTTATATTATTTGGTCTTTATTTCTGAATGACTTTTATCTTAACCACAATCGTGCCTAAACGACTTATTACTTTTGATTATGCTTCAAAGCAATTCTAGAATTCGGTCTTGCTCATTCTTAAATTGATTCCTAGTCAGGTTAAATTTTCAAAATTATTGTTTTGATTATCCTTAGTCGTTTCATTTCTATGTTTATCACCTATGACCCCATTAGTAGTGACTATATTATTTTGACCATATTTCAATTAATTGTGTTCTGAAATTTTATTTCCAGCCGTGCTAGTAAAGTCTAAATGATTTTGATTTTTGACTTGGTCGTGCTTAACTGATTTTGGTTCTTGTGGTCATGACTAGACCTTTGATTATACCTAAATAATTTGGATTATGTTCTGTTCATGACTAATTTGTGATATTTTGATCATATGATTTCAATTTTACTCTTGAAATATTTTGATTAAATCGTGCCTAAAACGATTTAATCATGTATCGAATCAATCCTAGAACTTGAATTTTTGCTTATGTTTAAATTTGACTTAGTAAAACCAAAATTTCAAATTTTGTTTAGATTATTATTTTAGTCGTATCATTTCTATATTGACCGTATATTAGCACTAGTGACCTTGTTAGTTATGATTATATCAAGCCTAAATACTTGATCATATTTTGACTAATCGAGTTTAAATAATTTGAAATTTAGACAGCCATGCTAGTTATGCCTACACAGTTTCTTATTGGACTTAAGTCACGATTTTAATCTTGATCGTATTTGGAATTTAATCATGACACATCATTTTTGTATTAATTTACCGTGCCTAAATTTTAAACTTCGATCATTTCTAAGTCATCTTGATTTTACTAGTCATCCTTAAATTTTGATTCAAAGTTTCACCGATTTTAATCATTTTCTAAATTTTCGTATTTGGTTACTCTTAATCATACTTATCCTGTCAATTAAAATTTTGAGGACGAAATTTTTGTAAGAGGGGTAGATTTGTAACTACCTAGATTTTGAATTTCTGCTTTTGAAAATTTTGAACTAAATTTTGAAGTTATAAAATTCTTTTCTTAAACTTTGAAATTCTATTTTTTATATCAAGGTTGTTATTTTTGAAATCATTTTACTGATTTAATTTTAATTATTATTATTATCTAATAAAGGAGTAAATTTCATTTCATTTTATTATTTAATTTTATGAGCCTACCAAGATTAGACTTGGATTGTGGGCAATACTCTGGATTAGGGATTAGATAGTTATTTAGTTATTCTTAACTAATAGATAGTTACTTGTTAATGGATTTTTAGATTATTTACTAATTAATTGTTAGTTGGAAATCAGTTAGAAAATTAGTTATAGTTAGTTAGTGGTTTGTTAATTGGGTCTTTACTATGCCTTTAGATGTATTAGGAATTACATGATTTGCCACTCTAAACTTGTGGAATACTCCATAATATTTCATTACAAATATTTTTCCACTCTTTCTCTGTTCGATCATTGAAAGAACAGCAAATTTCCAATTCAAGTTTCCCTCATCTCCTTCTCTTTTTTCACCTCCTTTCTTAGCCAAGCTCCTCAACTCTAACCTAGTTGCAGAGATCAGCCACGACCTCAACTGGCCATCCACCAAATACCTTTCCTACTCTTTGTCACCACCACTCGAGTTACCCCCGTCTCCTCCACTGCCATCACCTAGACCCAGCACCCCTCCAATCACTGCCGCCATTGCCTCGGCTGGCCTCATACCCTATTTTTTCGAATCTCTACCACCAGACCACTCCGGTCGAGCCCTACTGCACCATCGCATCTCTACCGGTACTACACACAGTCACTCACCTCACCAATCAGGTCCTGACACCGTCGCTCCAATCTCGTCGTGCCGCTGTTCCACCTAAGCTTTCCGACGCCTAGGGCTGGATCTGATAGATCCACTCTATCGACGACAAAATCCACCCCCTGTACCTCTAAATTTTTTCTACTTCTCCGACAATGCCGCCGTAGCCTTGGACCGTACCACCTCGGCGAACAGTGATCAGCCACCGCTTTGGCCAGCGCGACTCCCGGATCTCGAAGACGCTGCAGAGCTGCCGACGAAGCCGCTCACCGACCATCCCTGCGTCACATCCGACCACTTCGCTGCGATCGATGGGCGCTGCCCTGTGCTTGTGTGCCGCCGATGACCAACGACTCTGCAAGCCTCGTCGGACGAGTACAAACCCCCGCACGGTGAGCTTCTTCCTCTCTCGTGCATCTCCATCACTCTCACGCTGCTCATGCCTCTTTTTCTTCTTCTTCTTCTTCTTTTTCTTCTTCTTCTCTTCCTCTGTATTTTTGGAGTCGGCCATTTTTTCTCTCTCCAGAGTGGGGAGAGAGAGAGCAGTAAGTTTTTTTTAAAACCTTAACCTTTATTTGAGACTTGGGCTCAAGGCTGTTGTGTCTAAGTTTGCTTAATTGTTTATATGGGCTTGGGCTTCAATCCCCGTCCAGTGAATATAAATTGTTGGTTTTAGGACTTTAATGCACTGGGCTGGCCCAGTGGCAGTTGTTTAAAACTGTGTTAATTAATGATTTGGGCCAGATGCTTAATTTAATTCTTAACTTTTGTTTTGGGCTTAAACTATAGGCTTTGATGTATATTAGTATTATAGTATTTTACAATATATTTTTACCAAAAATAGTTTTTACAAAATAGTATCTTATGCTATTTTCAAAAGTGATTTCTAAATATTTCGACTAAAACCGAGCTTCCAAACATTTAAGTGTTTCTATAAATAGATTATACATATTGTTAGTAGTATCCCTATAATTTTTTACTAGTATCATTCTTATTATCATGGTCGTATTATTAGCTCTATTATTATTATTATTATTATTATTATTATTATTATTATTATTATTATTATTATTATTATTATTATTATTTTATTGCTATACTTTGCTAAAGTGATTATCTAAATATTTGCTATATATTCTAGTAAGAATTATATTGCTAGTATATTTGCTAGTAGCCATATAATATTTTAATGATGATGGATGTATCTAAACTAAAATTATTTTCGAGTTTTAATTATTATAAAATTATTCTTGTGCTAGTGTTACCTATAGATTTGATTAGTAATATTGCTAGACTTTGTAGGGAGTTAGTGATATTATATAAATAACTGGTTAGGAGATAGCTAGATAATGCCTTTGACTAGAATCTAACCAATTTTTAGCCCTATTCTAGGTGGACATTTACTTTCCTATTCTCGATCTTCCAGAGCAAGACAAGTACTTCTATGGTTTTGACACATTTACTTCATGTCTTGTTCTTTCTCATATTGGGCACATTATTACACGATATTGTCTTGTACTCTGGTTCATGTTCTTTATTTGTATCTAGGGAAGGGGAAATACTACAGATATGTGACCAAAGCCCAACCTAGGATTCATGTGAATAGCTTAGGTCTCACATCGTGCACGTGGGATTCTAAGCCATATCATTACTTGTGCTTATTTATGTGCTTACCCCAGCCGGTCACATATTCTAGTAGTTATTTTAAAATTCACATGTCATGATCTTTTGATTTCATGATTCAGTCTGGTAGATTATGCATTTACAGCTCATGTTCATCCTCTTTCATTGTTTCTTTTTATAGAAGCATGAAAAAGCGCAGAAGACGTCAGAAGCGTAGGAGACCCATAAAACTCTGTGCTCTTCAAAACTCAGACAGTGCATAAAGAAAAGTTGTTTATTAAAATTATGTTTATTAAAGATCTATTATAGACTTTTCATGGTTACATATAAAGACTAAAGACTAAAGCATAGACTACAAACTGCACGATCTTCAGAAGCGCGCAGCCTTCAGAAGCACGCAGACCCAAAAAAAGTACAGCAGTGTCAGAGCGAATCAGTTCCTCGTCTGAGCAGGTTACTTCCTAGTCAGACGTGGAAGAACTCCAATATGGCTAATGAAGCACCTATTGGCCCGAGCAAGAACGCAGCTCCTATGCGAAGCTCATAGCACTACCTACGGGTCTTCCAGCATAACTGGGCGTATAACTCCCTCCACTCCAATATGGCTAATGAAGCCATTTTAAGCAGGACATATCACAACCTGTGGCTCTTCGGATTGGCAATCAATCCAAACCCGGTAGCTTGGACCTCGAAGACTTCCAAGATGTTGTTCAGGTTCGAACCCCTTATGCCAAACATTCAAGTGCATCTCGAAACGATGTAGTTGTTCTTCTACAAGACAACAACTTCTTTGAACGAAGAGAAACCAAAAAGTGCAAGTCACTCACAGCACGACACTTTTTTGAAAGAAGCCAAAAAGCGTAGTGATTTCGTCGGCTCAAGAGCAGTCTCCTCGTCGCCCAAAAGCGTAGTGATTTCATTGCCTCAAGAGCATAGTCTCCTCGTCGCCCAAAAGCGCAATGACTCGTTGCCTCAAGAGCACAGTCTCCTCATCGCCCACAAGCGCAGTGACTTCGTCGCCTCTAGCACATTCTTCTCATTGACTAAAAGCACAATGACGCCGTTGTATCAAGAGCACAGTCTCTTCGTCGCCCAAAAGCGCAATGACTTCGTTGCTTCAAGAGCACAGTCTCCTCGTCGCCCAAAAGCGCAGTGACTTCGTTGCATCAAGCACAGTCTACTCGTCGTCCAAAAGTGCAGTGACTTCGTCGCATCAAGCATAGTCTCCTCGTCGCCCAAAAGCGCAGTAACTTCGTTACTTCAAGGGCACAGTCTCCACATCGCCCAAAAGTGCAGTGACTTCGTTGCCTCAAGAGCAGCCTCATCATCACCCAAAAGCGTAGCGGCTCGAACACTCCTAAAAGTATAGCTCGTATAGTGTGCAATCCCCCTAAAACGTGACATCATGCCATGTGGACAATATGGTAGCTGTATCTTCTCAGATACAATTGGATTCAGTTTAGTGTATCTTTTCAGATAAAATTAAATTTGGTTTATTCAAACTGTCGCCCCTGAGATAGAGTCAGATTTAGTTTGTTTAAACAAGTTATATCTTTTTAGATGCAATCAAATCCGGTTTTGTTTAAACCTGCCGCTCTAGCGATGAGATTGGATTTCAGTTTGTTTAAACAGCCGTTCTTTCGATAAGAGCAAGATCTAGTCAATTTTATCTGAGTAGAGCCATCGAGCAATGGGCACACGCCATTTGTCAATTAATCGATCATACTGATAATAGATGATAACTGTCCAAGATCTCGATCACGGAGGATTCGAACAACCACAACGTGTCAGCTCAGCAGCAGCCTTCACAGAGCAGTTACAACAGATATTCCCTACATTCTCATGCGCGCAGCGCTCCTGCGCACCAGAAACCCTTATACACATCGTACATGTAAATAGAAGGAGCCTTTCTTCATTCAATAACTCTTCGGCGTCTTCTTGATTGGCAACCCCGAGTACCACTCATAAGCATCAGAAAGTCAGAGCAAGTTCAGTCCGTCATCAGATTGTCAACGGAGTAAAGAAGCTGCTGTAATGCTCGATCTCTACTGTCACACTTTTCCAGAAATTATTGTACCTAGATCTTACTGTTTAGGAATCCTTTATACTCTTTATACTTTTAAAATATAAAAAGTTCGTATAACTTTTGTTATGGCAAACAAAACGACGACAATTGCTGGGGACTTCCTTCTCCTCCGACGAGAAGGTGGTGACGCAATCTGATGACAACTTGCTGGGTCTTATCAAAAGATGCTAGTCGTACGCTTTGACCAGCAAGCTTTTGAAGATCTCCTCTCTGAAGAGAAGTCAAGTGTAACGCCCCAGTCCCAAAATACGTAGGACTAGGAACGTAGACATGCCAGCTGTATTCATACGAAGTATACTCCAATATATGGAAGCCTCGTATAAATACATAAGCTGTATAATGCAGTAGAACCATAACTAATCTCATCCACGCAAAATAAATGAATAAAAGACATCATATAAAGATAATGAATTTGTCTTGATACAATATGTTGGGCGGAGACAAATCCACTACCAACAAAATAAGGAAAGTACATAGAAAACGAAATGAGTGGCGAGCGAAGTGAAGACAATCCAACTGCAATCATCCTCGAAGAAATAGCGAAGATCACGGCTAAAGCTAAAGCACCTGCGAAAGATAATAGTACACACCTGGCAAGACAACCAGGTCCTCAGAGGGACGTAACAAGACACATAATATCATGCCATATAAACTGAATAAATATTGCTCAAATAAATAAGTAAATCGAATTATAACATGTTCCAATACGCACCTACTGAACGAACGTACCATCCCTCCAACCAAACAAGGACAGGAGATGGTAAACTAATTCATGGTGAGGTATCTTTCTATGCTAATAATCCAATATGGTATCCGGACCCCAACAAGGTTCAATACCTTCTCATCGAAGTAGTAAGTCACACCTACAACCAAACAAGGACAAGATGTGACGAACTAATCCGCGACAAGTTATTGTTCCAAGCCACGGTCAGATACAAGTACCCAAACCAAAGGTACTCGTACCTAACGGATAAGGGCGCCTAACCAAATCTAGGTGAATGCAGTTTAAGAATAGTTCATGGTCGCATGACTACCCAGTCAAGTCGACAAAATAATACAGTACCTCAGTAGCGAGTCACAACACCATATACTATTCCTCAGTATCGAGCGAGTCTATAGCATATAGTCTACCTATCGTTCTTCAGTAGCGAGCGAGTCTACGATAGATAGGGTGGTAGTCAACTTCCAATCATGTTCTTCCCGCCCAATGCTAACTCTATAACCGCTAAGTCAAACTAGCATGCAACCTCTATTAGCGGTTATTCCTATCGCACGACTTGTACGTACTTGTGGCCAGCCAATCACGCACTTCCGTGTTCTACATACGACATACAACTTCGTGGTACAACGTGTCAAGGCCATGAATGCAAGACACAAAGGTGGTCCCTTAAATCTAGGTTTAATGTGTAAGAAAATAATACATAGCAAGAAACTGAACAGTAAATTCTAACAGGTTATGCCATGTATCACAGTTTATTTTGTATAAAGAAAATAATGAACATGCATGAAATATGAGCTAAAATAATTAAACAGCAAATGGCAAGGTGTCTTACCTGGCAGAACGCCTGGTGTGCTGCGATAATCATGGTAGCACGAACTGCAACTTCGATGCAACAACTATGCGAGGTGACCTCGGATGGTGACACGGACAGTTCCATTGGGTCCAGAACGGTTAAATTAGTTAGGGTGGACATAAGGTAGTACGAAATTGATGAGGGGACAGAGAGAATAGGACTGGTCAGGAACAGGGAGAAATAATCGAAGAAATTAGATAAAAATATCTATACGATTTTAGAAAACTATTCTTAATATTGGCAACTATATTTTATTAATAAAAATACTTTTAGATTGACCAATAAATTATTTTATGCAAAAACTCCAATCATGTGAAATAGGAGTTTCTAAGTAGAAACTAAATTTTATTAGTCCCAAAAATATTTACATGAAATCTTGAAAAATATTTTAGACCAATGAGTTGTCAAACATAGTTTTTAAAAAAATGATAACTATAAAAACAGAATAATATCATAATAGTAATATTAATACTAGTACTTACAATAATATACATATTGTATACTCTAATTATTATACTGTATACAAAATTCATAATAAGAATAATAATAATAATAATAATAATAATAATAATAATAATAAAAAAACAAATATAATGAAAATGATAAAAATTAAAAGAAAATAATAAATAATTAATTAAATGCAAAATAATATTACGATTGAAACAAAGGTGTTCTCCTCGAGAACACCATCCTCGAGAACACCATACTCTACCAAAGAAAAGAGAACTGAAATAGAGAGAGAGAGAAAAAAAAATTAGAAAAATAAGAAGAAACAGCAGGAGGAGGAGAGAGTAGGAGGGAAGAAAGCAGAGTGAGGGAGTAGAGCGTGGAGGCTGAGGTTGGTCGGCTCCGGCGCTCCGGCACTCTGGCGTGAGGGTTTTCTCGGTGGGTGTTGCGGAGAGAAGGGGGAACGGGGAGCGGGCGGTTCGTGGCGAACGCGGCGGCGGGGGTTCGCCGTCGCTTGCCGTGGTGGGGCAGCGCGACGCTCGGTGCTGGCAGTTTCGAGCGGTCGGGGAGGTCGGCAGACGGCGCGGCGAGGGTTTCTCGGCTAGCGGCTGAGAAAGAGGGCGGCGAGGAGCGACAAGCCGGAGGAGATGGGTCGGACGACCGAGGAGGAAGGGAGCGGTCTCGGGGGTTCGTCGCGGGTCAGGTCGACGCGCGGTGCTCGCCGTGGGCGGCTGAGCGCTCGGCGGATGGGCTGGTCCGGCGTCGACGGAGGTAAGCTTAGGTTAGGGTTTTCTACTTCCTCTTCTTCTCTGTTGATGATGGTGGTTGTGTTTTCCGGCCAGTGGCCGTGGTCGGGGTTGGGAGTCGCCGATGGTGGCGGGTGGCTTGTCTTGGCGGTGGTTTGGGTGATCGGAGTGGGGGACAGTTTGTCCATGGGTTGGCCGGAGGCAAGTGGCTTGGTGGTGGGTTCTAGTAATGGTGGTGGTCGGTTATGGCGTTGGCCGAGACGGGGACCTGCGGGGGAGAACGGGTAAGGTCGAGGTGGCCGGTTGGTTGATGGCGGAGGGGTCGGGTTACGGTGACGGTGGTGATGACAGTAGCGGTGGTGGCTGTGGCGTTGGGTTGTAGACGGGGTCTTGGTCGATGGGATGGTGTCGGACACAGGTGGTTGTCGGGCAGCAATAGGCTTAGGGTTAGGATGATTTGTCGGGGTGTGTCCGACAAAACTAATGTGTTTGTAAATATGGAATAAGAATTTGGATGGTGGAACACGGACACGGTGCACGGCACGTTTGTGGAGAAAATTGTGGATGAAAAATGTGGAGGAGTACCTGCCTATTTATAGGATGTGGGAATTTCCACTTGGATAGGATTAAGATTTGATTTAAATCCCCTTTTTAGATAATTCAATACTTAATTTAAATGATTCAATAAATTAAATCTCAAATCAAATCCAATTTAAATCAACTTTAATTTTAGTTTAAATCAAATCAATAAATCAAATTCTAATATGGATATCTATTTAAATAAATCCAAAAATCAAATCACGATTTAAATAGCCAAAAATAACTTCCAAATATATTTTTCAAAATACCAATAATAATAATTTCGAAAATAATAAATATTTTTAAATATCTTTTTGAATAATAAAATATTAATATTAATAAACCTCGAAAATTACATTTTTATTTAAAATAGACAAATTAATAATTACGATACATATGTATGCAAAAATATTCTTTACATAATTATGCTTTTCTAGTATACAAACATATTATTTTATATTTAATAATTTTTAGAAATGACAAGTTTAGAAATGAAAGCAAAACTAATTATTATATTATTTGAAACTATAAAAATAGAACAAAATATTTTTCTAAAATATGTACGCTCGCACATATTCGTACTCGTCGAACAAATTCGAAAGAAAACGAACTTCCGCACACGACGTACAATACGACTACGTGACGTACAATACAAAATTTTAAATCGGTATCAAATTTAATGTAAAAAAAATAGTAGAAAATTTAGGGGTTTTACATCCTACCCAACTTAAAAGAATTTCGTCCTCAAAATTAAGAATTTCGTAGGGGGGTGAGAAGACACAAGGGGGTTTCGATGGGAAACAATCGATAACAAATCATGACGTAAGAATCACGATCTAGATCATAGAAAATTAATACGGTATGGTCACGGGTAATGAATGAGGGTCACGATTTAGAGAACGAAATAGATTCGCCTTAGTTAAGCGATTATAGGGTCATGACAGTAATTATAGGGCCGAAAAAAGGACGAGTAGTTTAGGAGGGAGAAATAGCAATATCGAGTGATAATGGTCATAGGTGATAGGATAGCTAGAGGAAGTGCTAGTATAACGTCTTCGTCCTTCTAAAATAGGTGAAGGCGAAAGTAAGATAGAGTTCGAAGGAGGCGTTATCGAATACGAATACGTGATTCAAAGATGATTGAATAATTTCAAAGGAATTGTCAAGGCAGTCGTGAATGGGATTCTAGAGGACAAGTTTAGTTATGTCCCCATCCACGTAGAATAATAGACAAAAGCTAACCAAAGTGCATTTGGTTGATCAGACCATTGTGCACCGGTTCTGATAAGACAACATGTTAGTGGGAGCTCTTCCAATAACATATGTCTTGATCAAGCTTGAAAAAAAGATAAGCTTGCAAAAACTAGGCTACATTAGCATCATTAGTTTAGATAGTAAAAATATAGGCACGATGGTAGATGAATAAAAGCAATATGAATAGTCTAAGAGTCATAAGGATCTAAGTCTTGTTTATTCCTATACCATCAATCTACGGTTTTAATGACCAAGGCTCTGACTGACCAAATGGGTTAACTTCCTCTTGTCTCTATGGTCTAGAGAATATATTCTTCTTAATGGTCAAGAGTATGTCGGGTCGTGGGGTGTTCTACCCAACTTAAAAGAATTAAGCTAAGGGTGTTTTGGGACATCCAACTAGTAGGGTCAATCTCTAGCAAGCACGAAGGAAAGATAAGAATAGGGATGGAAGGAAGCAAGCAAGATGCAATTGATGAGTCAAACAGTAGATAAAGTCAAGGAAAGAGGTCAAGTATATGGATGAGATCCTAAACTTCTAACCCTATACGCAGGCTTGCTTGGTACGGTAAAGTAACCAAACAATTTATCTTGACCTGCATGGGCCACCACAAAAACATGTAACGCCCCAGTCCCAAAATACGTAGGACTAGGAACATAGACATGCCAGCTGTATTCATACGAAGTATACTCCAATATATGGAAGCCTCGTATAAATACATAAGCTGTATAATGCGGTAGAACCATAACTAATCTCATCCACGCAAAATAAATGAATAAAAGACATCATATAAAGATAATTAATTTGTCTTGATACAATATGTTGGGCGGAGACAAATCCACTACCAACAAAATAAGAAAAGTACATAGAAAATGAAATGAGTGGCGAGCGAAGCGAAGACGATCCAACTGCAATCATCCTCGAAGAAATAGCGAAGATCACGGCTAGAGCTAAAGCACCTGCGAAAGACAATAGCACACACCTGGCAAGACAACCAGGTCCTCAGAGGGACGTAACAAGACACATAATATCATGCCATATAAACTGAATAAATATTGCTCAAATAAATAAGTAAATCGAATTATAACATGTTCCAATACGCACCTACTGAACGAGCGTACCATCCCTCCAACCAAACAAGGACAGGAGATGGTAAACTAATTCACGGTGAGGTATCTTTCCATGCTAATAATCCAATATGGTATCCGGACCCCAATAAGGTTCAATACCTTCTCATCGAAGTAGTAAGTCACACCTACAACCAAACAAGGATAAGATGTGACGAACTAATCCGCGACAAGTTATTGTTCCAAGCCACGGTCAGATACAAGTACCCAAACCAAAGGTACTCATACCTAACGGATAAGGGCGCCTAACCAAATCTAGGTGAATGCAGTTTAAGAACAGTTCATGGTCGCATGACTACCCAGTCAAGTCAAAAAAATAATACAGTACCTCAGTAGCGAGTCACAACACCATATACTATTCCTCAGTATCGAGCGAGTCTATAGCATGTAGTCTACCTATCGTTCCTCAGTAGCGAGCGAGTCTACGATAGATAGGGTGGTAGTCAACTTCCAATCATGTTCTTCCCGTCCAATGCTAACTCTATAACCGCTAAGTCAAACTAGCATGCAACCTCTATTAGCGGTTATTCCTATCGTACGACTTGTACGTACTGGTGGCCAGCCAATTACGTACTTTCGTGTTCTATATGCGACACACAACTTCGTGGTACAACGTGTCAAGGCCATGAATGCAACAGACAAAGGTGGTCCCTTAAATCTAGGTTTAATGTGTAAGAAAATAATACATAGCAAGAAACTGAACAGTAAATTCTAACAGGTTATGCCATGTATCACAGTTTATTTTGCATAAAGAAAATAATAAACATGCATGAAATATGAGCTAAAATAATTAAACAGCAAATAGCAAGGTGTCTTGCCTGGTAGAACGCCTGGTGTGCTGCGATAATCATGGTGGCACGAACTGCAACTTCGATGCAACAACTATGCGAGGTGACCTCGGATGGTGACACGGACAGTTCCATTGGGTCCAGAACGGTCAAATTAGTTAGGGTGGACATAAGGTAGTACGAAATTGATGAGGGGATAGAGAGAATAGGACTGGTCACGGACAGGGAGAAATAATCGAAGAAATTAGATAAAAATATCTATACGATTTTAGAAAACTATTCTTAATATTGGCAACTATATTTTATTAGTAAAAATACTTTTAGATTGACCAACAAATTATTTTATACAAAAACTCCAATCATGTGAAATAGGAGTTTCTAAGTAGAAACTAAATTTTATTAGTCCCAAAAATATTTACATGAAATCTAGAAAAATATTTTAGACCAATGAGTTGTCAAACATAGTTTTGAAAAAAAATGATAACTATAAAAACAGAATAATATCATAATAGTAATATTAATACTAGTACTTACAATATTATACATATTGTATACTCTAATTATTATACGGTATACAAAATTCATAATAAGAATAATAATAATAATAATAATAATAATAATAATAGTAATAATAATAATAACAAAACAAATATAATGAAAATGATAAAAATTAAAAGAAAATAATAAATAATTAATTAAATGCAAAATAATATTACGAATGAAACAAAGGTATTCTCCTCGAGAACACCATCCTCGAGAACACCATACTCTACCAAAGAAAAGAGAACTGAAATAGAGAGAGAGAAAAAAGATTGGAAAAATAAGAAGAAACAGCAAGAGGAGGAGGGAGTTGGAGGGAAGAAAGCGGAGTGAGGGAGTAGAGCGCGGAGGCTGAGGTTGGTCGGCTCCGGCGCTCCGGCGCTCTGGCGTGAGTGTTTTCTCGGTGGGTGTGGCGGAGAGAAGGGGGAACGGGGAGCGGGCGGTTCGTGAAAAAAATAGTTATGAACGATGAGAGTGGATTTTCCCTCAACATCTACTGAAGGAGCGAATACTCCTGCTTTGGCCATCATAGCTTCTACCTCGTCAGCAGTGTATGCCTTATGCATGGTAAAGTAGATCGTATCCGGCTTCGATGGTTGTTTGTCAAAGATATTGTCCTTTCAAGCCTTATTGTGGGGATGAGTCTTTGCCGAGTCCTGGCGTACACACACTTGATGATGGCAAAGCAGTACTTTGTACACTGCCATCGGTTTCATGGTACTTGTTCTCCAGCCCCAAAAACTCCTCTTTGTTGGGAGTATATTCCTCATACGGTTCTTCGCCCCAGGGCATCTTCGAGATGGTGTAAATCTCATGGAGGGCCAAGCACATCTCTCCACATGGAGTATAGAAAGTCATGGTGTGGTGATTATACATCTCTAGCAAAGCTGCAAACAAGGGCTGGTTGATCTCTATACCATGTTCGGTGGCCCTAATAGCACAACGCAAGCAGGTACCTTTCAGCTCTGTTTGGGACCTACCCAATACCTATTGGGTTAATTCGTGCCACTCAATCTTAGGATGGATCCAACCTTCGATCCGGAAGGCTCTTTTCGGGTACATACATCCCGTCGCTAGAAGTCTATTGGCGAAAAGAGAAGCCCCGAACGGATGTACATCCGTAGTAAAATTGCTGAGCAGGTGACCAGGTGGCAACACACACAAAGTGTACGATGAACCATCACGTACACTCTTGAAAGTATCCTTTATCTTAGAATGCTTGTCTACCTGGAAATGGCCTGTCATTAAACCGTCTTGCTCAGGGGTCAAAATCCATTTCATACACCGTTTCTCAGAGAAGCAGAAGAAAACCGAGAGCGGAAGGTGTCGATCGACTGACAGAACATACAAAGAGAGACCGTCATTCTTAAAATACCAATCCTCCTTTGTCTTTAGGAGGTTGGTCTCTTTCAAAATCAGCTGATCACCAAACAGGAATCTGGGCTTTAGCATCTCGACGGCATCAGAGGGGAGAGACAACTTGCCTCGGTCCAACATACAACGAAAGTAAGGATGCTGTTGATCCCGTATCATAGCCAGCCGCTCTTTTGATTGCCTTGGGCAATCAACTTCTTAGCAGGATTAACAAGTGCCTCATTGATATTTATGTCAAGTGCACAGACCGATGAGTCAAAAAAGATCTCATCAAAAAGAGGCATAGACACGAAAACTACACGTGAACAAAATAAGAGTAAGAAAAACACATCATTATCTTGGGTTGTTCATCATCGTCTTACTATAGCCGAACTGTCGCATAAACCGACCAGGCAAATAGGGCTGCAAATATACCCGGTTCTGGTTCTAGTATGCTAAGTGGGAGGGACGAATAGACTGCAACCAATAGAAAGCACCGAGAGTCAAATCACTCTCTTCTCAGTCCCGGTGTACTAGCTCCTCGTTTGTAAGATAACCCTGGTAGGAGGGCGAAACCCTGTTAAAATCATAGCCATCCAGGCAGCTTAACATCCACCTACAGATGGGAACACCCTGATGAAGCCATTTTGCTCGGTGATAGTTATGCATCATCGCATGCCCTTCCTCATAACCATCAATGGTGGTAGGGACTATCAAAACTGGGCGCTGTAACGCCAACCAAGCCATTAAATAATGGTAGGGGAGTTCAACCAGAGGGCCACTTTCCGTAGCCATATCGTCAGAAAAGCAGCCAGCGTCGCTTTCGGGATCAAAGTAGTCAAGTTTTGACAAAAATAGTTATGAACGATGGAAGTAGGTTTTTCTTCAACATCTTCTGAAGGAGCGGATACCCCTGCTTCGACCATTATAGCTTCTACCTCGTCAGCAGTGTACGCCTAACGTATGGTAAAGTGGACCGTATCCGACTTTGATGGTTGTTTGTCGAAGATATAGTCCTTCCAAGCCTTAATGTAGGGATGAGTCTTCGCTGAGTCCTGGCGTACACACACTTGATGATGGCAAAGCAATTCTTTGTATACTCACATCATTTTAGGATACTTGTTCTCCAGCCCCAAAAACTCGTCTTTGCTAGGAATATATTCCTTATACGGTTCTTCGTCCCAGGACTACTTCGAGATGGCATACATCTCATGGAGGGCAAACTCTATCTCTCCACATGGAGTATAGAAAGTCCCGGTGTGGTGATTATACATCTCCAGCAAAGCCACGAACATGGGCTGATTGATCTCTATCTCTATACCATGTTCGGTGGCCCTAATAGCATGACGCAAGCTGGCACCTTTCAGCTTTGTCTTGAACCTACCCAATGTCATGCCTCGCTCCCGTAGGAATGATCGTCCTCGCTGAGGCATGATACCATATGAGCCTAGATTGTGCTCGTACATGGCGGGTTCCATAACGGTCGATTACAGCGGCTGCGACGGGGTCATCGCACAGAAGTCCCAAGCAGGGACATTGAATATGCCGGTGGGAATTTAGAACAAAACACAAGTTATTCAAAAGAAGCTCTTTATTGATATTGAAACAAAGGTTACAATGGGGTGCAAGGCCAAGTTTACCATCACTCAAGCTCTCTCTCTCTAAATACTTGACTTGAGCCAGTGGATGCTTCGGATAGGCGACGTCCATACATTATGTCCCATATAAGTCCAGTCTTCACGCAGAATGCACATCTCGAATCGCCAAGAAACTCCATGCCTTGACGCATCCAAGAGAGCTTCGCGCCACGAGCTTCTACTTGTGCCTGCACATAACACTATATGGGTGTCAGTACTCAACTGTACTGGTGGTGTGAGCTCCTCGCCCACCTATACAAAATCGACACGTTAGTTTACTTTGTGCAACATAGTCCCTATGTTATTGTCTTTCTACTCTTACCTTAGAATTAGTTTTAGGACAGATGCCTTGGCTTATTTTGTGTCTCTAGACCATCACCATGCTATCATACTGATAACTTCCTTATCCTTGCCTCTAGACCTTTCTCGTGCTTGCAACGTCAACGCACCGACTCATACTTGTCTTTTGTGCAATACTCTGGGACGTAATGACTCGGTCATGCCATGAACTCGATTTGTGCTTCAATATCTCTGAGGTAGTGCCTCCTCACTTAGTCTTGCGTATACTTTGTGTTGTGACAACGCGGCCGTACCTCACATTTTGAGGTCGTGTCCTGTAAACTCAACATAACTTAACCAAACTTGCCCTGCGGCCCTTCTCGACTTAACTCGCAATGACTCAAGTCTGACTTATGCAACTCTATGCCAACGACTTAACACTCGATGCCACATCTCGTACCGAAGCATGGGTCTTTACTTAGCCAAACCCTAGGCTTCTGAATCATGGTGCAGACCGTGCACACATACCTTCTTAACATAACTCGTGTCGTACTTATATTTCCTTAGAA
This sequence comes from Iris pallida, assembly GCA_029216955.1. Taxonomy (NCBI): domain Eukaryota; kingdom Viridiplantae; phylum Streptophyta; class Magnoliopsida; order Asparagales; family Iridaceae; genus Iris; species Iris pallida. The sequence continues at coordinate 8,153,362 of JANAVB010007397.1, read as the reverse complement.
TCCACCGACACCGTGTATATGGATTGCCGCTCAGCATGCCAACTTATCTATATGAAAGGTCACTGGCATTAACTAGCCATCGTAGACATAGCCTGGTAAACGGGATCCTTGCACCGCAAGTTTCGATCTCCGATGCAAGTCTACGAACTACCGGTTGCTTCATACCCAGCTCGGCTATAACCTATTTCTTCCTAGGCCGAGTCGGTCCCGTGGCCCCGGGTTGCCGCTCGAAGAAACAATCGCCTTTGTCGACAAGTTGTCCATGACCACCACCTACGCTAACTTCTAGACTTAACGTAATTGCATGGCCTAATCATCACCACTTAGTTCCTTCGCTATACTTCTTTTTACTTTTCATACTTCTTTTGTAGAGCCCAAACCAGGGTTTCCTCGGCAACTGACCTGCAGTCCCATCATATTTATTCTCGGCGACTGACCATCGCTCGAACTTAATATTGCGACTAACCATCGCCTAGACCTAACATTCTTTGAACTCAGGGAACGGCTACGGCATAGCCTTCCCACTTAACTTGAACATAACGTGTTCTTTAAGTGCCAATAGACCGTGGCTAACTTTCCTCTGAACCGACTATGGTTTGTGCCTTAAACCGACTTACATTCTAGGCGGCGCTATCGCTGAAGTCATACTTTATATGACGGGCCTTGAGATCATGGGACTGAATAACTTGACAACCGCAGAAAGAGTAGTACAGTGCTTGCTATGACTTCGATAGCCCAACATTACTTTGTCTAACTTAATCGAGCCTACAACTTAACCCGTAGGACGAGCAAAGGCTATGGCAAGCCTTGTATCGTGGAAGCGTGCATGCTTTATCGAGCATTTACACGGACGATGCCTATGACTTAGGCTAATTCAAAACTTGTGCACCGAAGACCAACTTTCCTTCTCCTAAGCCACGGGATGAAGGACCGAGTGTCATTTTCAAAGCACGCCATGCACCAACTCTAAGTCGACCGTTGGACATTTCCATATTCTGACTCAATCCGACTCAACTTGGGATTATTCCTTTAGCTATGTGGATTTGTCTATTTTATTATCAAGCCTACTTGTGCATTTGAAAACTTTCGTTTTATTAGTGCGAAGGCCAAGCTGAGGCAAGTTCACCGAAGCCACACACCTGAGCGAAGGGTCGCCTCGACCGAGCGGGCCTTCGAGTAGCCGTTGTAAGGCTAAGTCCGAACGCCATTGGCGTTTCAATTTCTCCGATTGACTGAGCGGGACGGGGTACTACATCATACACCACTCAGAAAAAGTTTTGTCCTCGAAACTAACTGAGTACTTACACATCGATTTATCACTTATTTCAACATTCAAGGACTCTCGCACACACTACTCCTATGCGTTCCCTCAATCCGAGCCACGCTCGTGCTTATCGCTAACTTAGTCGTAGGGCATACCAACCGATCAACCAACATTCAAGTTTGTCTCATTTCAATTATCGTACTACCATCAATATTTCTTCAAAACTCTATTTCTAAATCCTTGACCCTTTTCCATTCCTCTAGTCTTACTTGATTCAACTTATCACTTAGTTGGATCGTGCATATATTTTAGGCGTCCGCAAAATATATGCATTTCAGCCAAGCTCCGTGATAGAGAATCCGCCATCACCACTCGAGTCGGATCATGTACCTATTCAGGCGTCCCTGATATACGTGCATGTCAATCGAGCCTCGCGAGTGATGCCTCCATAATTCCTATGTCTTCGTGCCGGGATGTCTGCCTAACTGCTAGGCTATATCTTTAGGCTAAAGTTATTCGTCAGTATTGGAATCATAGTTCCCAAACAACAATTATCAACACTGACCCCATCCTAAGGTCAAACCAAAGTTGATAGTATGTGATTTTCTATGCAAATCTCGCATCACTCTGATTTCTAAACTTCGAGGATAGATTTCCTACACACATCCCGACATTCATCGCACGGGGTCTGAGTCATTCAGCAAAGCCATCCTACGATAACTCATATTTCAACCAATTCCTCGACATATCATTATCACTCGTTCATCAAGCCATTTAGCATAGTCTATCTCTTCGAACACGTTCGACATAATCCGCCAATAAATCCTTCCAAGTCAAGCACGCTACGACACAATTTGTTGCTAAGCTATGATTCATATTTCATATTTCGTAAGTCGTTCATCATAATTTACATATTCGATCATAAGGTCGTCTAGCTTAACAATATGTTGCGCCCTGATCTAACGCAATTTAGATTATTCACGGTGGGTATGAATCACTATACACGCTCCAGCGGGATAATCATCCTCATCGGGACGTAACTCTTGTTTTGTGTCTAGACTAACTCATTCTCGATACGTAGATGGGATCTATTCAATGCTTAAGTTTACTCAATCATTAATCGCAAGTCCAAACCTCCTCGAATTTTCCTTCGCATCAAACCAACAAGTCGAGACAAGCAAAGTTGATGCATCCTGATTTTTCGAGTTCAATCATTCCCACGACATGAATCACCATGTCAGCGCTCACGCAGAATGATCGCCCCAAATCTGACGCGACGCATGTGCGAGGCTGGAGTTGTGCTCTTGCAAGACAAGAATGTCGACGCTATGGTTATCCGCGTAACCATCAAGACACTTCCATTTTCATCCATATTTTATCTCAATTAAAATCCTAAGTATAGTATCCGTCAGAATGATAACACTTGCACGACCGTCATTCCTTGGATCCGAGTACCCCCGAGTTATCGCATATCGATCTTTGATACGCCTCAATACCATCGACAATTTACATAACCTGACGATCTTCATTTGCAACGATTTTTGAGTCGTGCAACCGATGCTATCTTTCGACTGGATAATCTCCTCGACATTCAAGATCAAGTTCGATCAATATCCCTCGAATCCTTGACAAGATTAATTCGTTCAAATCCAAAATCATGTATATTCGTCCGTCTATCTTAAGTCATTGACCAACGTATTTCCTTAATTTGCATCATAACTTTGCTAACTCAAATCATCGAGCAACATTCAATCCAATCCTTAGAGTCATTTACGTAACTTCAAAATTCAACTCTTTTATGCACGTTATCTTTCCATCGTGCTAACTTTTTCTATACGATCCACCTATCGATTTCCATTATCAAGTCGTCCATTTGTATACCCTAACTTTTTTCTCGATTCAATTTGCCTACTCTATCATTTCCACATTTCATACTTGCGCAATTTCAATCCCGTGCTCGTCATTTCTAATTTTTGTTCGAATCAACTTATAAAATCTCAAGACTATAACAAGTTAATCAATAATACTCAATCTAAGGCTTTGCGTATGTGCGACGCTCGCTGATAGACTCATTGGAACCCTGCATCGTCAATCGATTGACATCCTTGAAGCTATCGCATATACCACTCAGGGATGAAGTCATTTCGACAAATCCTCAAACTATCACTCGAATCAAAATCGACTTCTTCAAATTTTTCGTTCGAACCATTCCTCGAATTTCAAGCACACTCATCTATATCGCATCGATATTATCGTATCTCGATAGCACCCCTATCGATAGTCATCTTACTTTACTCAATCGAGTTCAACTCATTCTTGTTCGACACATTTTCAACCCCATGTTTGACTTTTCTAAGGTCGACACAACTTTTGGTGTATATGCCCAGCCCACCTTAGCCAATCGTGCTTACGCGAACCGTCTTTTCGTTTCTTGTCAAAAACTATTCTTCTACGTTTTGCAAATTATATAGAATTATTGTATGGACATCCCGTAGGACATTTGAGAGAGAGCGCACCAACGATATCAACTTGCGGAACCATCAGAGTTAAAGAATTCAATCGATAGTCCAAGGACTTAAAGCCGTGCTCTGATACCATTATGTCACGCCCCGTCCCCGTAGGAGAGGCCGTCCTCGCTAAGGCGTGATGCTGCACGAGCTTAGATTGCGCTCGTGCAAGGCGGGTTCCATAACGGTCGATTACAGCGGCTGCGGCGGGGTCGTCGCACAGAAGTCCCAAGCAGGGATATTGAATATGCCAGCGGGAAATTAGAACAAAACACAAGTTATTCAAAAGAAGCTCTTTATTGATATTGAAACAAAGGTTACAATGGGGTACAAGGCCAAGATTACAATCACTCAAGCTCTCTCTCTCTAAATACTTTTCTTGAGCCAGTGGATGCTTCGGATAGGCGACGTCCATACATTATGTCCCATATAAGTCCAGTCTTCACGCAGAACGCACGCCTTGAATCGCCAAGGAACTCCGTGCCTCGACGCTTCCAAGTGAGCTCCGTGCTACGAGGTTTTACCTGTGCCTGCACATAATACTGTGTGGGTGTCAGTACTCAACTGTACTGGTGGTGTGAGCTCCTCGCCTACCCATACAAACTTGACACGTTAGTTTACTCTGTACAACATAGTCCCTTTGTATTGTCTTTCTACTCTTACCTTACAATTAGTTTTAGGACAGATACCTTGGCCTATTTTGTGTCTCTAGACCATCACCGTGCTATCACACCGATAACTTCCTTATCCTTGTCTCTAGACCTTTCTCGTGCTTGCAATGTAAACGCACCGACTCATACTTCTCTTTTGTGCTATACTCTGGGACGCAACGACTCGGTCATGCCATGAACTCGATTCGTGCTTCAATATCTCTGAGGCAGTGCCTCCTCACTTAGTCTTGCCTATACTTGTGTTGTGACAACGCGGTCATGCCTCACATTTCGAGGTCGAGCCTTGCAACTCAACATAACTTAAGCAAACTTGCCCTACGGCCCTTCTCGACTTAACTCGCAACGACTCAAGTCTGACTTATGCAACTCTATGCCAACGACTTAACACTCGACGCCACATCTCGTGTCGAAGAACGATTCTTTACTTAGCCAATCCCTAGGCTCCTGAATCATGGTGCAGACCGTGCACACATACCTTCTTAACACAACTCGTGTCGTACTTACATTTCCTTAGAATCCACCGACACCGTGCATGTGTATTGCCGCTCAGCATGCCAACTTATCTATATGAAAGGTCACTGGCATTAACTAGCCATCGTGGACATAGCTTGATAAATGGGATCCTTGTACCGCAAGTAGCGATCTTCGATGCAAGTCCCCGAACTACCGGTTGCTTCACACCCAGCTCGGCTATAACCTGTTTCTTCCTAGGCCGAGTCGATCCCATGTCCCCGGGTTGCCGCTCGATGAAATAATCACTCTTGTCGACAAGTTGTCCATGACCACCACCTACGCTAACTTTTAGACTTAACGTAATTGCATGGACTAATCATCACCACTTAGTTTCTTTACTATACTTCTTCTTACTCTTCATACTTCTTTTGCAGAGCCCAAACTAGGGTTGCCTCGGCGACTGACCTGCAGTCCCGTCATATTTCTTTTCGGCGACTGACCATCGCTCGAACTTAACATTGCGACTAACCATCGCCTAGACCTAACATTCTTTGAACTTAGGGAACAGCTACGGCATAGCCTTCCCACTTAACTTGAACATAACGTGTTACTTAAGTGCCAATAGACCGTGGCTAACTTTCCTCCGAACCAACGTGGTTCGTGCTTTAAACCGACTTACATTCTACGTGACGCTATCGCCAAAGTCATACTTTATATGATGGGCCTTGAGATCGTGGGACTGAATAACTTGAAAACCGCAGAAAGAGCGGGACAGTGCTTGCTTTGACTTCGATAGCCCAGCATTACTTTGCCTAACTTAATCGAGCCTACAACTTAACCCGTAGGACGAGCAAAGGATATGCCAAGCCTTGCATCTTGGAAGCGTGCATGCTTTATCGAGCATTTACGCGGGCGACGCCTATAACTTTGGCTTATTCACAATTTGTGCACCGAAGACCAACTTTCCTTCTCCCAAGCCACGGGATGAAGGACCGAGTGTTATTTTCAAAGCACGCCGTTTACCAACTCTAAGCTGACCGTTGGACCTTTCCATATGCTAACTCAATTCGACTCGACTTAGGATTATTCCCTTAGCTATGTGGATTTGTCTCTTTTTTTTATCAAGCCTACTTGTGCATTTGAAAAGTTTCGTTTTATTAGTGTGAAGGCCAGGCTGAGGCAAGTTCACCGAAGCCATCCACCTGAGCGAGGTGTCGTCTCGACCGAGCAGGTCTTCGAGTAGCCATTGTAAGGCTAAGTCCGAATGCCGTTGGCGTTTCGATTCCTCCGATTGACTGAGCGGGACGGGACACTACACCTAATATCCATTAGGTTAATTTGTGCCACTCTGTCTTAGGATGGATCCAACCTTCGACCCGGAAGGCTCTTTTCGGGTACGTGTATCCCGTCGCTAGAAGTCTATTGGCGAAAAGAGAAGCCCCGAACGGATGTACATCCGTGGTAAAATCACTTAGCAGGTGACCAGGGAGCAACACACATAAAGTGTACGATGGACCATTACGTACATTCTTGAAAGTATTCTTATTCTTAGAATTTTTGTCCACTTGGAAATGGCCTGACATTAAACTGCCTTGTTCAGGGGTCATAACCCATTTCATGCATCATTTTTCGGCAAAGCAGAAGAAAAATAAGGTGCCGATCGACTGACGGAACATACAAAGAGAGTCCGTCATTCTCAAAATACCAATCCTCCTTTATCTTTAGGAGGTTGGTCTCTTTCAAAATCAGCTGATTATCGAATAGGAATCGAGGCTTTAGCATCTCGACGACATCAGAGGGGAGAGACAACTTGCCTCGTTCCATCATACGACGGAAGTAGGGATGTTGTTGATCTCGTATCATAGCCAGCCGCTCTTTCGATTGACCTTGGGCAATCAACTTCTTAGCAGGATTGACAAGCGCCTCATCGACATTTATGCCAAATGCACAGACTGACGAGTCAAAAAGGATCTTGTCAAAAAGAGGCATAGACACGGAAACTGTACATGAACAAAATAAGAGTCAGGAAAACACGTCCTTTTTCTGCAAGAAATATAAGATTCCTGGATCTATCTAGTGGCACTGCGTGTCAGCATATAGGCATCCACGCAGGCACTACGTAGGCTGCACAACATGTCAGTAAGTAGGCATCCGTATTGGCACAACGTAAGCTACACTACGTGTCAGCAAGCAGGCGTCCGCGCAGGCATTATGTAAGTTGTACTGTGTGTCAGCAAGCAAGCATCCACGCAGGCACTATGTAAGTTGTATTGCGCGCAAGCACTACTTAAGTTGCACTGCACACAGGCACTATACAAGTGGCACTGTGCGTAGACATTGTTAGTGACTCTGCGCATCAACAGAAAACCTCAGCACATCTTACAGTCGTTACTTCATAAAAGTAATGACCATGCGCATCGGTTGAGGGAGCTTCAGCACATCTTCGGGATGCTACTCCAAGGAGTGGTGCCCATGCGTATAAGTGAAAAAAAGCTTTAGCACATCTTCGAGACGCTACTCCGAGGAGTGAACACTCATGTGCATCAGCCAATTAGGGTGCCGATGTTCATCGAACACCTACTCGCAACAGGCGGCCGCACGTCTCTGTGCACTTCAGCGCCAACGGCCGGAGAGTCATCGACGTCGACAGCTTCCGACACTGGCCGCTTCCCTCTAGACTTTCTCGTATCGTCGCAGCCGCCTTGGGAGCTTTAGGGTCTCTCGACCTCTTGGGAGCCATGGCGGGAAGATTAGGGTTTTGAGAGGAAGAAGAAAACTTTGAGAATAAAGGCTTAGTTGAAATAGAGCACAGATGGCAGAAATGTACTTTCTCTATGAGCAAAATTGCACTTATAGAGCGAAGCCATGTCAGCAGATAAAGACAAAAACCCTTCGTATTCGAAGAAACTCCTCGAACATCGTGGGAGGTAAAGCGAGATCATGATGGGTTTTAAATCCTAAAAACGAGGAGCTATCATTAAGTTTAAATGAAACGATGGCTCGAAAGCATTAATGCTGACGACTAAGCATGACGCCAGCCTGTCAGTGACTCGCTATGTATTCCCGATGACGTGTCATTTCATGCTTCTGTTCAAAGTGTTCCAAACTTGTTCAAGTTTGAAAACTTTGAAGGAGGTATTGTAGAAGCATAAAAAAGTACAGAAGACGTCAGAAGCGCAGGAGACCCATAAAACTTTGGGCGCTTCAAAACTCAGACAGTGCATAAAGAAAAGTTTTTTTATTAAAATCATGTTCACAAAAGATCTATTTTAGACTCTTCATGGTTACATATAAAAACTAAAGAGTAAAGCACAGACTACAAAATGTGCGGCCTTCAGAAGCGCGTAACCTTCAGAAGAGCGCAGACCCTAAAAAAGTGCAGCAGTGTCAGAGCGAATCACTTGCTCGTCAGAGCGAGCTACTTCCTAGTCAGACGTGGAGGAACTCCAATATGGCTAATTAAGCAGCTATTAGCCCGAGCAAGATCACAGCTCCTGCACGAAGCTCATAGCACTACCTGCGGCTCTTCCAACATAACAAGGCGCGCAGCTCCCCCTACTCCAATATTGCTATTGAAGCCATTATTGAGCAGGGTAGAGCACAACCTGTGGCTCTTCGGATTGGCAAACAATCCAAACCTGGTAGCTTGGACCTCGAAGACTTCCAAGATGTTGTTGAGGTTCGAACCCCTTAGGCCAAACGTTCAAGTGTATCTCGAAACTCTATAGTTGTTCTTCCACAAGGCCACAACTTCTTTGAACGAAGAGATCTATAACCACCAGCTGACTTATGCATGGTCCATGGCCGTCTGAAGCTAAGTCTGGGTCGAGTATGACAAGGGAAAGACTCGAAACTATGAGCTAGGTCTCTCCTAAAAAATTTCTCTTTATATAGGCTGTGTGGTCCAACCCATATGCCACGTGGCAGTCGATCAAAGGCTCCGGAGTAATGGGATGAACCTAGGACTCGGCACAATGAATCTCATTTAATAGATTCACTTGACTCAGCTTTTAGTCACCGCTCATCGAGCCCTCCAAAATGGTGGCAATTAAAGGGGTGTTGATTCTGTCGTTCAAAGACGGTTATTAAATTTTTTTAAGAGCACAGCGACTTAGACGCTTCGTAAAAGTGCAGCTCTCTCAGTATCCCAGAAGCGCAGCTCCTTCATAGCTACCCAGAAGTGCAGTTCCTTCATAGTCGCCCAAAAGTGTAGCTACCCAGAAGCACAGCTACTTGAGAAATTCACAGAAGCGCAGCTACTTTAGATCTCCCTGGAAGCACAACTCCCCAAAAGCACAGCCTCTATGGCATACAGGTCACTCACAGCACGACACTTTTTTGAAAGAATCTAAAAAGCGTAGTGACTTCGTTGTCTCAAGAGCACAGTCTCCTCGTCGCCCAAAAGTGTAGTGACTTTGTTGCCTCAAGAGCACAGTCTCCTCGTTGCCCAAAAGCACAGTGCCTTCGTTGCCTCAAGAGCACAGTTCTTTATCGCCCAAAAGCGCAGTGACTTCGCCGCCTCAAGCACAATATTTTCGTCACCCAAAAGCGCAGCGACGCCATTGTCTTAAGAGCACAGTCTCCTCGTCGTCCCATAGCATAGTGACTTCGTTGCCTCAAGAGCACAGTCTCTTCGTCGCCTAAAACCGCAGTGACTTTGTTGCCTCAAGAGCACAATCTCCTCGTCATCCAAAAGTGCAGTAACTTCGTCGCCTCAAGCACAGTCTTCTCGACACCCAAAAGTGCAGTAACTTTGTTGCCTCAATAGCACAGTCTCTTCGTCGCCCCAAGGCGCAGTGAATTCATTGCCTCAGGAGCAAACTCCTCGTCACCCAAAAGTACAGTGGCATGAACACTTCCAAAAGCGCAGCTTGTATAGCGCACAGTTCCCCTACAACATGGCATCATGCCACGTGGACAGTATGTTAGCTGTATCTTCTCAGATACAATTGGATTCAGTTTGGTGTATCTTTTCAGATACAATCAAATTCGGTTTGTTCAAACCATCGCCCCTGAAATAGAGTCGAATTTAGTTTATTTAAACAACTTATATCTTTTTAGATGCAATCAAATCCGGTTTTGTTTAAACCCACCGCTCTTGAAATGAGATCAGATTCCAGTTTGTTTAAACAGTCGCTCTCTCGATAAGAGCAAGATCTAATCGGTTTTATCTTAGTAGAGCCATCGAGCAATTGGCACACGCCATGTGTCAATTAATCGATTATACTGATAAAGGGTGATAACTGTACAAGATCTCGATCATGGAAGACTCCAACAACCGTCACGTGTCTATAGAAGCTAGAAAATACTCACTATGCCCCCAAGTCAGGAAGTAGCTATGCGCCCAAGACAGAAAAGTCTATACGCCCAAGTCAGAGAGTGGCAGACACCCACAATGCAAATCCTATGCGCCCATATGTAAAATCCCTATGCGCCCATGTGCAGCAATGCCTATTCGCCCATATGGCTCCTCCAGAAGGGGGCGCATAGCCCTGTTCCCATACTATGCGCCCAAGTCAGGACAGCTCCACGACTCGGTCAACATCCACGATCAGTCGTGCACCGAAGCATGCGGCCACGTCAATCTCCATGAGCAGTTATACACCGAAGCATGCAGCCACGTCAACCCCATGATCTACCCACGATCATCCAGTCTTTATGTGCCTACACCTTATGCGCCCAAAGGAAGACTATACACCCACATAGAAATCAGTATATTTTCTACCTGTGTGCGCATAACAGTCATTTCAGTGCAAAATGACTATAAATAGAGGACATATGCTTCTTCAAAAAAACAGAACAAAGAGCATTTTAGAGCCAAATTGCTGCCATTCTTACCAGTGAGCCGAGAGTTAGCAATTTTTTTAGGTTTTCTTCCACTTTTGTAAATTGGAGTGTCAACGGAGTAAAGGAGCAATTACCGCTCGATCTCCATCGTCCCATTTCCCAGAATTCTTTTTGTACTCGGAGATTCTCAGTACAGGATCTCTCAGGTGTATTCGATTTGTAGTACCTTGCGCTAATAAGAAAAGACAGTGATTCTTTTTTTTATAAGTGTCTACAAAAATGACGACTCTGCTGGGGACTACCTTTTCCTCTGACAAGAAGGTGGTGATGCAATCCGATACCGACAAAGTGGGGAGCACTCAGAAGATGTTGATCGTGAAGTTCGATCAACATGCATTCGAAGAGATGCTCTCGAGGGACGGCTCTTGTAACGCCCGTAGTTCGTATTACGTATTTTGGTATACGTGTACGAAATTCTGACCCGTAATTAGACTTGTCTTGCTTAGCTTGATCCTGCTTTAATCTTGCCTTGGTTTATTTTAGGTTCATCCTGGTTCGACTTGTCTTGACTGGCTAGTCTTGGGTTTTGTATTGGCATGGGTTAGTTAGCATTTTCTGGTTCATGTGATTTATCCTGGCCTTGGCCTGCATTGGGTTCGGTTGGGTTCGGCTTGGTTGGGCTCAGTTTGGGTTGATATGCAAATCCCTACCTACCACCATCCCTCATTTATTAACCCAACAACCATTCTCTCTCCTCATTCATTACTCATTTACTACTTCTTTTCTTCTTCCTCATTTCTTCTCCACCGAGCACCACCGTAGGCAAGTGCAACTTACTTCATGGAGGAACTGAAGTTTTATTGTTCCATTGCATTCCTCACGAGATTCTAAGACACTTTAGTACTTAGCACTTTTAGTTTCATTGGTTTATTCTATGTAGATCTAAGTTTGTTGTATATTCGGATTTTTCGGTTTTGATCTATTAAACTGGCTTGTTTTCGAAAACTAAGAGTTCTATGTAGAAGGCATTCTGATGTTACGCAAGTTTGGTTTTAGAATGGTTGGATTTCATCGAGTCTTGACCGAGATGGAGCTTTCTTGAGCTCTTGAGCTTTTACGCCTGCTTATCTTGGCCTTGGGAAGAAGATGAACTTTTACGCACACGTTCTTACGTGCTAGCGTAGTATTTAGTTTTACGCCCACGTCTTAAACGTACCAGCGTAGCATTTCCTCCTTTATGCTTACGTTTTAACGTGCTGGCGTAGTATTTTCCCTTTTTACGCACACGTCTTAAACGTGCCAGCGTAGTCCCCTTTACGCACACGCATTACGTGCCAGTGTAATCCTTTCTACGTCGAGTTCACTTGAACAAAATACGGGGGCCACTCGTGCTCGCATAGAGTTGTGCTCGCGTAGACTCTCCCTCGCTCGCATAGAGCCCTGCGTGCGTAGAGTTTCACTTGGGTGCTCGTGCGTGTAAAGTTCCGCTTGCATAGGGTGCTTGCTATGCGTAGAGCCTTGCCCGCGTAGAGTTCCCTCTCGCGTAGGGCTCCCGCTCGCGTAGAAGCAGTCTTTCTTTGGTCTTGCTCACGTAAAGCCATTTTTACGCTTGGGGCCTCTTGGCCTAGCGTAGAGGTTTGCTAGCGTAAAGGTTTGAGCCCTATGTGCACCTGTTTGCTTTATTGTTCTTACACCTCTTGTCACGGACTTGATAACTTGAATTGATTGACATGACTGGACAGATAATTGTACATGGCATGGTATGACAAGTAACTGGCATGACGTGACAAGACATGACAAGTAAGCATGATAGGAACTATTGAATGCTGTTGCGACGGCTAGCATGACATGACAAGAATAAATGGCCTGAACACCATGGATGAGTGTATTTGTACAAGTGAACCAGTATTGTCTTGCATCATGTCTAGGGCAGGGAACCCTGAATACCACGGTCAGGGGTACCTACTGAAATTGACTAAGGCTAATAACTAGAATAATCCAGTAGTCATGAAGAGATTTTTCAGCTACAGGCAATCCCGTTATCTGGGCGCGCAGGTGGACTTGTAGCATACCGACGAGTAGGGCACATTTCCAGGACACTCTCATGTGTTGCACCCTTCATGAACGGATATTCGACCTGGATAACCTGGATGGTCTGCAGGGCTTGTGGCTGTTGGAATATCTCATTGCATCTTGCTAGTAACTAGGCCTGTGATAACCCTAGTTAGTTAAAGTATCAAGCCGAACTTATTGCTTGGCCGTGATTGATTGAATGGAGTCTAACCCCGTCTAGTCTTGTCCTGATCCTGTACAAGATCGTTGCATGACCTGATTGCTTGTGCTCTACTTTATCGATAAATGGTTGTAACACGGTTATCTGAATAGTTCCATGGTTACCTCATCGTATATCGTCATAATTTTCTATATTTCCAGTCTTTTATTATATAATTATGTTTTGTGCTAATTGCTGGTTTCAGTTGTTAAGTGAAGCCTCCTTTGTGGCACTTTCTCTTTCTGGGATCTGACCTAGCTGGTTTTGCGTGGCCAGATACCGGAGCAGCTCCAAAGGATCTTCCTACCTTCCAGCCAGATGGTGACCACCAGACGTAACCCTGGTAATGAGTGGATTTTATTTTGCTCTCCCACTCTATTATAAAAATATTCTTTTGAGGCGTTTAGCCGACGAGTACGTGTTAGCTCGACTGTACTTTACTTACTGTCTGCCTACGGGCTGTAGCATGATTAACAAATCCTAGGGTTGATCTTGTATAACTGAAACTCTTGCTAGTCTTCACATTTTGTACGACTAGCTTCATGATCATCCAAATATGTAACGTATGGGACGTCTTACTATTGTATATTTGATGCTCTAACATCTTGTAACTGCTATTCCTTGCATAAGATTGAGACAATAGATTTGTTCATGACCATAAGAGACTTATGGCTTGTAGTTTAACCCTCATATATCTAGACAGCTGTAACCGTATAACGAGGTGGATTCCATTTCAATATACGTAGCTAGCTATGTATGCCCCCGCACTCCAGTATTCTGGTTATGGGGCGTTACAGCTCTACTCCCTCGAAATCAGTAAAACGAAACAAGTCTCGCAAGACTTGTCTTTCGAAGGCTCGCGTTGCACATCCTGCTAGTATCGTAGAAGATATACAACCGAAGGAGAACTCTGTCATGGGGGCGCATAACCCTTCCACATGAGCTCCCAATGCGAAGAAGGCGCATACTATTCTGGGATCTACTAGCCCAGCAACTTTTCTCTTGTGCAATCAACAATAGAGTGTTCAACACTCGAGACATGGCAAAGAAAAACACTACGATGCCAAGAATCGAAGTGTTTGATGCTATAGACAAACTCAGCAAGGCTCGCAAACGAAGATGGCAAAACAGGGAGAAAGTAGCACTGTTTTCTAAAGCATGCGCCCAAGGAAGTATGTGGCCGCATAACTCTGGCCAGAGGACTTCTGTCTTCGATAGGCTATGCGCCGAGGGTTATGCGCCCAGGGCTATGCGCCTAGGGCTATGCACCCAGGCTCTGATGACCCATTTTATGCGTCCACATCCGGGAAGACCAGGCATGCTGCCAGGACTTCAGGAAAGCATGCGCCCAAAGGCATGCCCCAGGGTCTATGCGCCCACAGCAAAAAGACAGGCCCCAACACGTATAGCATGGGGCTGTCTTCAAGGTCATCATGGAACTTAGGTGTGGGGGTTGCCCCTGCACATGAACTAAGTCCGGATGTGCCAACTTTCCTTACAAATCCATATACAAAGCTCGGCAATGCATATTACATGGGTTTTAAGGCAACATTTCTTTCCGCCGATTTGTGCGACATGATAATTCATAAGCGTAAAACGAGGGAAGACACGCAACTTATGAGGTGCATCCGTGCACTAGTATTATCATCAACTGTCGCTGCTCTAAATCAACGAAGGTTCCAACAAGGCAGTCCATATTTCCACTACTGCAGCGCTCCGATGATGAAAAGTCGTCATGTGTTTCATCCAATATGGCTTCATGGGGTCCTCCTTATGGGAGCCCCAACCAAAGAAGGTGGACCACTAACTCAACCTTTTCTCTTAGTTCTGCAAACAAGAGAAGAAGAAGTCTGCCAACAAACAACGAGCGAGCTGTTTCACTTGAAGGAGTCTATATGGGTACTCGATCAAGGACGAGATCTCTTATAGACGGCAAGGACTTTCAAGCTGGGGGTGGTGTTCCCTCAGAATCTCAAGCTGGGGGTAGTATTCCCTCAGAATCTGAAGTAGACGACCTTCACACCGGGGGTAGCCTTCCAGATGACGATGATCTCTTCGAGTCCGACGGTGACTATCTACCTCCCCTGCCTGAAGACGAAGGTCTTTTCAACTCAGAGATAGACAGTATCAGCACCAGTTGTACTGTCTCCTCTAGTCATCCTCGCATGCTATCTGCGTACATGTGTAACGTCCCAGTCCTAAAATACGTAGGACTAGGAACGTAGACATGCCAGCTTTATTCATACGAAGTACATGGGCCTCGTATGGATACATAAGTTGTAAAATGCAGTAGAACCATAACTAATCTCATCCACAAGAATAAAAGGTATCATATAATCAACTATGAATTTGTCTTGATACAATATGTTGGGCGGAGACAAATCCACTACCAACAAAATAAGAAAAAGTACATAGAAATAAAATGAGTGGCGAGCGAAGCGAAGACGATCCAAGTGCAATCATCCTCGAAGAAATAGCGATGATCGCGGCTAGAGCTAAAGCACCTGCGAAAGACAAGAACACACACCTAGGGAGATAACCAGGTCCTCAGAGGGACGTAACATGACACATAATATCATGCCATATAAACTGAATAAATATTTCTCAATTAAATAAGTCAATCGAATTATAACATGGTCCAATACTCACCTACTGAACGAGCGTACCATCCCCCCAACCAGACAAGGACAGGAGATGGTAAACTAATCCACGGTGACGTATCTTCCCATGCTATGAATCCAATATGGTATCCGAACCCCAACAAGATTCAATACCTTCTCATCGAAGTAGTAAGTCACACCTACAACCAAACAAGGACAAGATGTGACGAACTAATCCGCGACAAGTTATTATTCCAAGCCACGGTCAGATACAAGTACCCAAACCAAAGGTACTCATACCTAACGGATAAGGGTGCCTAACCAAATCTAGGTGAATGCAGTTTTAAGAACAGTTCATGGTCGCATGACTACCCGGTCAAGTCAAGAAATTACCGATATAGTACCTCAATAGCGAGTGACAACACCATATACTATTCCTCAGTATCGAGCGAGTCTATAGCATATAGTCTACCTATCGTTCCTTAGTAGCGAACGAGTCTACGATAGATAGGATGGTAGTCAACTTCCAATCATGTTCTTGCCGCCCAATGCAAACTCATAACTGCTAAGTCTTCTAACATGCAATTCTATTAGCAGTTATTTCCTAACGCACGGCTTATCCGAACTGGTGGCCAGCCAATCACGCATGTCCGAGTCCTATATGCGACACACAACAACGTGGAATAAATGTGTCAAGGCCATGAATGCAACACATAAAGGTGGTCCCTTAAATCTAGGTTTAATGTGTAAGAAAATAATATACAGCAGGAAATATAAATGAACAGTAAGTTCCAACAGGTTATGCCATGTATCACAGTATATTTTGCATAAAGAAAATAAATAATACATGAAGTATGAGCTAAAATAAATAAACAGCAAATGGCAAGGTGTCTTGTCTGATGTCCGAGTGAGGTAAGATGATGTCCTGGCGACGAATCAACAACAGCGCACAAAGAGGAAGGTGCAGGAACAACTTTAGATGCTGAAAATAGTCTATTATCTAATTATAATTAATACTGCACCTATTACATTTATTTAATAAATTCTAAAGTTAGAATATGGTATAGGTTTTCGTATTAGCTTTCCGAAAAACTAAACGGATCGTATTTTCGTTTCCGAAATCTCCCGAAATCGCAAAAATACTGAAACAAGTTTATTTTTTTGGGACACTAGATACTCAAACAGTTTTGTAAAAATCTATTGAACGAATTTTGTCTATTAAAATATGTTTTTGGAAACCTTACCTTGATACGCTTCTTTTAAAAAAAACTGGAGGTGAAACGGAGTTCGGTTCTAGGAGATATCGTCGTTCCAAGTTGCTCTTGCTGCTAAAAAGCGGGGCTGAATTCTAATGACGAATTTTAGACTTTCTATTGGACTAAAAATAATTTCGAATTATGGCTGATAGAAGGGGGATGTATTGGGTTTATATAGGTATTTATTTCAGATTTATCTCCTAAATTAGATAGGATTTGATTTAAATAAAAAATGATCTAATTAATGCTAGATATGATTCCAATAGGATAAGAATTTCTAATGGATAAATCTTTCCATAAATTTAAATCAAATAAATTATTTAAAAAACAAATCAATTTGATTGCAATCCTTTAAAGATCACCATAATAACTTTAAGTATTATTCTATATTATCAAATAATTCAAATCATATGAATCCAAATCCAAATCAAACTCAACATAATAACTTTAAAATAATATCTAATATTTATCAAAATAATTTAAATCAAATAATAAATAAATTATTTAATCAAATAATATTTCAAATCTAGATTAGACAAATCGTAATGCTCCAATTAGTCATCGTAAGTATTTTAAACAATATTTAAATTATCAACATAATTTAAAGTATAGTTGATAACCAGCAAGATAATTTAAATAAATTCAAATATAATCAAATAACTGATTAACATATCAAATTAATACTCGATGTCATTAAATATTATAAAACTTACTTTTATAAATCCAAATCGTTATTCAAAAATAAATAGACAAAAAAATCTTTTATCGCTCTTTTTTTTTTAAAACCAATTTTTAGAAGACCAAAAATAATAAAAACATATTTTATATTTCAAATAAAAAATTTGAGAATATTTTTTTTAGAAACATTATTTCAAACCATTAATTTAAAACTAGTTTTTGGTAACAAAAGTAATCACAAAATATCTTTTACAAAATTTCTATGAAAATTACTTTTAAACACGAAATTAAAATATATAGATATAATTTAAAAAAAAATAATTTCGGGAAGATGAGTTACAAATCTGCCCACCTTTGAAAATTTTCGTACTCGAAATTTAAGGACTAATAGGATAGACAAACTTGGTTGATCGGTAAAAGAATAGTAAGAATTTGTGATTAGAGAAAATAGATGGAAGGGAAAAGAAAATTTCTTTAATGAGAACATTAATCAATTTGGATGAAAAATAGAAGAAGTGAATGGATATGGCTTGATGTGCACGGACACGATGCACAAACACATTTGTAGGTGGAGAAAATTAATGGAATAGAGAATAATGAGCCTCTCCTTATATAGGAGGTGGAAGCTACTATTTAGATAAGGATTATGATAGTTGCAAATCCCTTTAGATAATTCCTCTATTTATTTTAAATCAAATTCAATAAATTTCAATCCAAATCTAAATCAATTTAAATCTAATTAAATTCCATCCTTTAGTTTAAAATCAATCAAATTTTAAATATATATTAATTTAACTATTTAAATAAATCCATAAAATCAAATCAAGATTTAAATCGCCACAATAATTTTAAAATATATTTTTCAAAAATACTAATAATAATAATTTCTAAAATTATATTAATTTTTAAAATAAACTAATAAATAATTACAAAATATATATGTATGTCCAAATAATATTTACATAAATATACTTTTCTAATATACCATTTTATAGGAAAATTATTTATTATTATATCTGTATAAATGAAAGGCTTTTCATAATTAAAATCATAAACTTGAAAATTTAGGCATGATATCTAAAAATAATTATTATCTATATTATTTCAAAACTATAAAAATAGAAAAAAAATATTTTTTCAAAAATATGTATGCTCGCACATAGTCGTACTAGCCGAGCAATTACGAAAAACAAAATTTTGCGCGCGACGTACAATACAACTACGCGATGTACAATATACAAAAATAAAAAATCAGTATCAAATTTATTTAAAAAAATAGTAGAAATCTAGAGATTTTACATCCTACCCAACTTAAAAGAATTTTGTCCTCGAAATTAAGAATTAGTAGGAGGATGAAAAGGCACAAAGGGGTAGCGATGAGGAAAAATCAATTCACAACGTTCAACACAAGATGCATTAGAAAATTGTGATTTAGATAAATATGAAATAATCGTGGATATGGCTAATTAATGCAAGAGTGAAAATGATCAAGGGTTAAAGTTTAATCAAGATAACCTGCGATAAGGAATAATATGGTATCAAAAGAAAATAAATTAGAGACTTTAGGATATGCTTTCTTGGAAGTAGGTTGATGGCACGATTAGGAAAACGATTAGATTCACTCCTAATTTAAGTGATTAGGAGGTCGTGATAGTAAATATAGGGCCGAGGAAAAGAACGAGCAGCTTAGGATGAAGATACAGCAACATCGAGTGAGGATGGTCATAGTCATTAGGAAGGATAGAGGAAGTTCTAGTATAACGCCTTCGTCCTTCTAAATAGGTGAAGGCGAAAGCAGTATAGAGTTCGAAGGAGGCGTTATCGAATATGAATACGTGGTTCAAAGGTGACCAAATAATTCAAAAGGAGTTGCCAAGGCACTCGCGGATGGGACTCTAGAGGACAAGTTTAGCTATGTCCCCATCCATGTAGAACGATATATAGAAGTGAACCAAAGTGCACTAGGTTGATCAGACCATCATGCACCAGTTCTGAGTAGACAATCTGTTAGTGGAGGCCTCCAATAACATATATCATGAACAAGCTTGATAAAGAATTTACCTTGCAAAAACTAGGCTACATTAGCATCATTAGTCTAGATAGTAAAAATATAGCCACGAGAGTTTAAAATTGAGAGGGAGTATAGTCGAACTTCTAAAGGATCTAAGTCATGTCCTGTGATGGTCTTTATACAGTCGTCCTATAGTCTTCTTGTCGAAGTCCTTGGTTGACTAGATAGGTTAGGGTCCTCTAAATTCTAGAATCTAAGTGAACTTACTAATATAGGTCACAAGGACAACGGGGTTACTAGGTCATAAAGCATTATACCCAACTTAAAAGAATTAAACTAATAGTGTTTGGGATATCTAACTAGTAGGGTCAATCTCTAGCAAACACGAAGGGAAGATAAGAATAATGATAGGAGGAATCAAGCAAGATGCAATTGATGAGTCGAACGGTAATTCAAATATGGGATCGAGGAAAGAGGTCAAGTATGTGGATGAGATCCTAGACTTCTAATCCTATACGCAGGCTTGCTTGGTACGGTAAAGTAACAAACAATTTATCTAGACCTGCATGGGCCACCACAAAAACATGTAACGTCCCAGTCCCAAAATACGTAGGACTAGGAACGTAGACATTCCAGCTGTATTCATACGAAGTACATGGGCCTCGTATGGATACATAAGCTGTAAAATACAGTAGAACCATAACTAATCTCATCCACAAGAATAAAAGGTATCATATAATCAACTATGAATTTGTTTTGATACAATATATTGGGCGGAGACAAATCCACTACCAACAAAATAAGGAAAAGTACATAAAAATGAAATGAGTGGTATCCAAGTACAATCATCCTCGAAGAAATAGCGATAATCGCGGCTAGAGCTAAAGCACTTGCGAAAGACAAGAACACACACCTGGGAAGATAACCAGGTCCTCAAAGGGACGTAACAAGACGCATAATATCATGCCATATAAACTGAATAAATATTGCTCAATTAAATAAGTCAATCGAATTATAACATGGTCCAATACGCACCTACTGAATGAGCGTACCACCCCCCCCAACCAAACAAGGACAGAAGATGGTAAACTAATTCACGGTGACGTATCTTCCCATGCTATGAGTCCAATATGGTATCCGGAACCCAACAAGGTTCAATACCTTCTCATCGAAGTAGTAAGTCACACCTACAACCAAACAAGGACAAGATATGACGAACTAATCCGTGATAAGTTATTTTTCCAAGCCACGGTCAGATACAAGTACCCAAACCAAATGTACTCATACATAACGGATAAGGGTGCCTAACCAAATCTAGGTGAATGCAGTTTTAAGAACAGTTCATGGTCGCATGACTATCCGGTCAAGTCAAGAAAATACCGATACAGTACCTAAATAGCGAGTCCCAACACCATATACTATTCCTCAGTATCGAGCGAGTCTATAGCATATAGTCTACCTATCGTTCCTCAGAAGCGAGCGAGTCTACGATAGATAGGGTGGGAGTCAACTTCCAATCATGTTCTTCCCGTCCAATGCAAACTCATAACTTCTAAGTCTTCTAACATGCAATTCTATTAGCAGTTATTTCCTAACGCACGGCTTATACGTACTGGTGGCCAGCCAATCACGCATGTCCGAGTCCTATATGCGACACACAACAACGTAGAATAAATGTGTCAAGGCCATGAATGCAACACACAAAGGTGGTCCCTTAAATCTAGGTTTAATGTGTAAGAAAATAATACACAGTAGGAAATATAAATGAACAGTAAGTTCTAACAGGTTATGCCATGTATCACAGTTTATTTTGCATAAAGAAAATAAATAATGCATGAAGTATGAGCTAAAATAAATAAACAGCAAATGGCAAGGTGTCTTGCCTGATGTCCGAGTGAGGTAAGATGATGTCCTGGCGACGAATCAACAACAGCGCACAAAGAGGAAGGTGCAGGAACAACTTCAGATGCTAAAAATAGTCTATTATCTAATTATAATTAATACTGCACCTATTACATTTGTTTAATAAATTCTGAAGTTAGGATATGGTATAGGTTTTCGTATTAGCTTTCCGAAAAACTAAACGGATCGTATTTTCGTTTCCGAAATCTCCCGAAATCGCAAAAATACTTAAACAAGTTTATTTTTTTGGGACACTAGATACTCAAACAGTTTTGTAAAAATCTATTGAACGAATTTTGTCTATTAAAATATGTTTTTGGAAACCTTACCTTGATACGCTTCTTTTAAAAAAAACTGGAGGTGAAACGGAGTTCGGTTCTAGGAGATATCGTCGTTCCAAGTTGCTCTTGCTGCTAAAAAGCGGGGCTGAATTCTAATGACGAATTTTAGACTTTCTATTGGACTAAAAATAATTTCGAATTATGGCTGATAGAAGGGGGATGTATTGGGTTTATATAGGTATTTATTTCAGATTTATCTCCTAAATTAGATAGGATTTGATTTAAATAAAAAATGATCTAATTAATGCTAGATATGATTCCAATAGGATAAGAATTTCTAATGGATAAATCTTCCCATAAATTTAAATCAAATAAATTATTTAAAAGACAAATCAATTTGATTGCAATCCTTTAAATGATCACCATAATAACTTTAAGTATTATTCTATATTATCAAATAATTCAAATCATATGAGTCCAAATCCAAATCAAACTCAACATAATAACTTTAAAATAATATCTAATATTTATCAAAATAATTTAAATCAAATAATAAATGAATCATTTAATCAAATAACATTTTAAATCTAGATTAGACAAATCGTAATGCTCCAATTAGTCATCGTAAGTATTTTAAACAATATTTAAATTATCAATATAATTTAAAGTATAGTTGATAACCAGCAAGATAATTTAAATAAATTCAAATATAATCAAATAACTGATTAACATATCAAAATAATACTCGATGTCATTAAATATTATAAAACTTACTTTTATAAATCCAAATCGTTATTTAAAAATAAATAGACAAAAAAAACCTTTTATCGCTCTTTTTTTTAAAACCAATTTTTAGAAGACCAAAAATAATAAAAACATATTTTATATTTCAAGTAAAAAATTTGAGAACATTTTTTTAGAAACATTATTTCAAACCATTAATTTAAAATTAGTTTTTGGTAACAAAAGTAATCACAAAATATTTTTTGCAAAATTTCTACGAAAATTACTTTTAAACAAGAAATTAAAATATATAGATATAATTTTAAAAAAATAATAATTTTGGGAAGATGAGTTACAAATCTACCCACCTTTGAAAATTTTTGTACTCGAAATTTAAGGACTAATAGGATAGACGGACTTGGTTGATCGGTAAAAGGATAGTAAGAGTTTGTGATAAGAGAAAATAGATGGAAGGAAAAAGAGAATTTCTTTAATGAGAACATTAATCAATTTGGATGAAAAATAGAAGAAGTGAATGGATATGGCTTGATGTGCACGGACAGGTTGCACAAACACATTTGTAGGTGGAGAAAATTAATGGAATAGAGAATAATGAGCCTCTCCTTATATAGGAGGTGGAAGCTACTATTTAGATAAGGATTATGATAGTTGCAAATCCCTTTAGATAATTCCTCTATTTATTTTAAATCAAATTCAATAAATTTCAATCAAAATCTAAATCAATTTAAATCTAATTAAATTCCATCCTTTAGTTTAAAATCAATCAAATTTCAAATATATATTAATTTAACTATTTAAATAAATCCATAAAATCAAATCAAGATTTAAATCGCCACAATAATTTTAAAATATATTTTTCAAAAATACTAATAATAATAATTTCTAAAATTACATTATTTTTTTAAAATAAACTAATAAATAATTACGAAATATATATGTATGTCCAAATAATATTTACATAAATATACTTTTCTAATATACCATTTTATAGGAAAATTATTTATTATTATATCTGTATAAATGAAAGGCTTTTCATAATTAAAATCATAAACTTGAAAATTTAGGCACGATAGCTAAAAATAATTATTATCTATATTATTTTGAAACTATAAAAATAGAAAAAAAATATTTTTCAAAAATATGTACGCTCGCACATAGTCGTACTAGTCGAGCAATTACGAAAAGCAAAATTTTACGCGCGACGTACAATGCAACTACGCGATGTACAATATACAAAAATAAAAAATCAGTATCAAATTTATTTAAAAAATAGTAGAAATTTAGGGATTGTACCACATGGCAGATGGAGAGAGACCTGAAGAAGTCAGTGATCAGACCAACAAGCGGCTGGAGAGTCTTGAAATGGCATTTGCCAATATCACTGATATGCTTTCAAACATCATTGATGTCCAAACAACTGGGGTTATTCTTCCACCTCAACAGAATGTCTCAGCACACGCTAGTCCGGCTTATAGTAACACCCTCCTTCACTACAAAGGGAGTACCATTCCGAACCACCTCCTCCAAATCTTGTGAAATGCTGGGGGTAGTCCTTCACAGACGGCACTTGACAACCATACGATAGTCGTTTCTCGACATCTGCTTAGCCAGCATGATGCAATTGATTCTCTTATTGCCTGTCTCGATACCATATCACACAAAGACAAGCTTCAGAAAATGGGGATATCACAACCTTATCCTCCTAGATGGGATAATGCCACTTGCCCTCCTAACTACAAGCCATTGACACTAAACTCGTTTGACGGGATGACTTCTCCTCGCCAATACATGACATACTTCAACAGCAGACTCTACACTTACTAGGAGACGTTCTTGTCAAAGCTATTTATCAGCACCTTGCAGGGGGTAGCTTTTGAATGGTTCTGCAGTTTGCCTGACGATTGCATTAATTCCTTTAAAGACTTGGAGAGGTTATTCCTCAACAGGTTTTACGAGAGTGGCATGCATGTTAGTATGTCCACCCTCATCGAGACCAAGCAGAGGAGGAGTGAGTCTGTTATTGCTTTCATCGAATGCTTCAGGTGACTAGCATTGAAGATGCCCTTCGGTATACCAGACTCAGAGCTTATGGATACTTGTCGGCATAACTTTCTTTCTACAGTAAAGTTTTGTTTGGGTATACATAAGTATGATATATGGCCCTCTTTTATCGGGGCTGCTGATGCTGCTGAAAATGATGTTCCAAATCTGGAACTACTGGGGTTGAAGACACCCAAATCTGAAGACAAAGACAAGCACCCCCAAACTATCCCTATCCGTAGGGGTAAAGGAAAAGAAGTCTTGAAGGTCGACGCTTCCAAAAGAGCTTCCAATTCTCAGGGCGCTCTTGACAAATCCAAGGAGACTTTCTCCTTTGACGAAGATGATGTTATTACCATTTTTTATACGTTGATGAAGGGTAATAAACTGATATTGCCTCCACCACAATGTCCTGCGGAGGCAAACCAACTCAACGACCCCAATTACTATCTTTATCACCAGTACGTGCACCATTCCACCAAGGTTTGCATCATCCTAAAGAAGAAGATACAACAGCTTATCGACAACCAAGTTATCAACCTCGAAGCTGAAGATAAGGTCGTGTCTTCTAACATGATCTCTCTCCAATTTGGTGACTTTCCTCCCATATAAGTTCCAGACGACGTAATCCCAATCCCCAAGGCAATAATGGAAGTCGTCAACCTGCCGCCAGCTCGTGACTCAATATCAATGTTGGTGCCACTCACGACAGAACGGGGTGAGATCATGTGGGTCCATCCAGACCTTGTCCAGGAAATGACACAGGAGGTAGTGTCTTCCAAAGCAAAGAGGGGCAAGAAATACAAATCATGCCATATGGTGTCTTCTCTCATTTACGAAGTTCTATCCGGTGAGACGCGATTTGGGAAGACTTACCTACGGACTCATGACCCCGCATAAGAAGACGTACTACCTTCCCAAGCCCCTGCTGCTCCTACAAGTTCAGAAGCTGGTCCGTCTAAGTCCTCGATGCAGGTTCCTCCCTTAGCATCATCCCTAGAAGTTTACTCCAAATTCTTGGGATCCCTCTGCACAAGCTCTCTATAACCAATACAACTATCATGGCTTTCAATACTGGAAGAATTCATCTTCTGGGCAAGATCCATCTCAAGTACCAGATTGGTGATCTTCGAACAGAAGTTACTTGCTATGTCATTGATGCCAATGTATCCTACAACGTCTTGTTGGGACGTTCGTGGATACACTAGAACATGATTGTTCTTTCAACCCTTTACCAGTGCTTTATGTACATCAACAGTGATGGCATCGTGAAGACGGAGTTTGTCGATGTCGATCCTTTTAAGGGTATTGAAGCCTACTATGGAGATTCGGTACTTTATCAATCTTAGCCTCCCAAAGATGATGGCAGCGAAGTTGAGCTGAAGTCAATTCATCTGCCAGTGACAGTCCCCTGGTCATCCGAGTCAAATGATGTACTACTCCAAAAAGTACTCCAAAGCCTTTCACAATCTGGGTCAAAAAGAAGCATCCTAATATTATCAAACTATTGACCATCACTCTTCGCAAAACGAATCGAGCAGAACTTGCTGAAGTCCATCCCTCCAATCCTGATAAGTTACCCTACGTGGTGAACTTAACCAAGTCTGTGACTCCTATTCCGGACAATGATGCCCTCAATGAGTATATCAATACTCAAAATAATGTACCTTCAGTGGATGATTTTATCCCTGAAGAAGAACTTGCATATTTGCTGAGTAAAGGTTTATCTTTGAATTACTCTAATGTCTACCAATCTGTAAACCAGTACATAGATACGTTGTATGCCCCAGAGCATGGCATAGGACCACACCTCTGCATGCCGATCACGATACCTCATCTGCGGAAGAATATCTGGCCATAAGATATCCACTACTTTATTGTTCCAACTACAAAGAAGGGTGAAGAATTGATCATCTTTGGTCGAATAATTGGCGAAAGAAAGTTCGTTAAGGACTTTACTACTCCCGATTACAACACCGAAGCCGACTATGATTCAGGTAAAATACAACTTTACCGATATAGTTGGTAGGCCAAGAATATCATCCAGAATATGGGATATGATATAAAAAGCGATCAGGGACTAGACTTTGGTCAAGGGCGACGATTGCCAATACGTCACTTTGCTCCTCCCGATAAACCCTAGAACTATTATCAACGAAACGGTGTTGGCTTGGGTTATGTTACTCCTCCAACAACTCCTGAAGGATCAGATGTTGAAGTTGATCATTATTCTCATTCTTCTGATTCCTGTCTCTGGGATTCAGACTCCAGCATTGGAGACATGCTCAAAGTAACTCTATCCGTCAACATGGTGTCAGTTGACCAAATTGCAGACAATGTCCAATCAATCAAGCTCGAACAATAGGCTCAAAAGATGGACACTAGGTGGGGGTTACGTTTCGAATAACATGAACTATCTACTGAAGACGAAGTCGTCCAAGTTAATTTAGGAGATGAATCATCTCTTAAACCAATCTTTATCAGCAAAAGTCTGTCTGGTGAAGAACGAAAATCTCTTATATAGCTTATAAGAGAATATATCGACGTCTTTGCATGGAGCTATGAAGATATGCTAGGACTAGACCCTAAAGTTGCTATGTACCACCTAAATATCTCGTCTAAAGCTAAGCCAGTGAAGCAGCAGCAACGACAGTTCTGACCAGATATCATGGAGGCCATTGAAACTGAAGTGAAGAAGCTTATTTCAAGCAATTTCATTCGTGAAGAACAACACCTGACTGGGTCGCTAACATTGTTTCGGTCATAAAAAAGAACGATAAAGTTCGAGTCTGTATCGATTACCGTGATTTGAGCTCTGCATGCCCAAAAGATGAGTTTCTTCTACCGATCACTAACGTAATGATCGATAATACTTGTAGATTTAAGCGATTGTCCTTCATGGATGGGTTCTCAGGCTACAACCAGATCAAGATATTCCCCGATGATGAGAAGCACACATCTTTTCGACCACCGTTGGAGGTATACTGCTATACGGTGATGCCCTTTGGATTAAAAAATGCGGGTGCAACATACCAGCGAGCTACGAACACAATTTTTTGTGATCATTTACGCAAAACAGTGGAATGCTATGCAGATGATATTGTAGTTAAAAGTCATCTCAAGGGCAACCACCTCTAAGACTTGAGAACGGTGTTCGAACTGATGTATACACACCAACTTAAGTTGAATCCAACCAAGTCTTTTCTAGGAGTCTCCAGCGGCAAGTTCCTTGGTTTTGTTATCACTTTAAAGGGTATTATACATCTTGACCCGGAGAAGGTTACAGCTATCCTCGATATGTGTCCTCCAAGAAATCTCAAAGAGCTATACGGACAACAATGAAGGTTAGCCTACATCAGATGATTTATTTCAAATCTTTCTGGAAGGTGTCAATCGTTTACACAGCTCATAAAGAAAGGAGTATCTTTCGCCTGGACTGAACAATGTCAACATGCATTTGATGACATCAAGAAGTACCTCACAAGCCCTCCAGTGTTGGTGGCTCCGATAGTCGAAAAGCCTTATTTGTTATATGTTCGCGCTATGGATTATTCTCTTGGTGCCCTATTAGCTCAAAAGAATGAAGGCCGTCATGAACAGGCAATCTACTACCTTAGCCGCATGATAGTTGGTACCGAGCACAGATACACACGTATGAAAAAAGAATGTCTCGTACTGGTATTTGCTATCCAGAAGACACGTCACTATGTGTCCGGACAGACTATCCACATCATATCTAGAGTCAATCCTCTCAGAATACTCATGACTAAATCGGGTTCTCTTAGTTCCCATTTAGCTACATGGACAATGCTGTTGACTCCATACGATATGCTGTTCTTTCCTCAAAAGGTAGTAAAAGGCCAAGCATTAGCTGATTTCTTAGCTGCTCATCCAGTGCCAGAATCTTCCAAACTCTACGATGAAATCTCGGATGAAGTGGTTAAGTCTAACACTGTGACTGAGAAAATCTCTATTTGGCGAATGTTCTTTGACGGTACATCAAGAACAGAACCTAAAGAAAATATTATGGTCGGAGTAGGATCGTGCTTGTTTCATCCGATCATCTGGTTATACACCGGGCGTATTCTCTCATGGAGCCTTGCACCAACAATGTGGCCGATTATAACGCCCTATTGATTGGCCTTCAACTGGCAAAACAACTGGGAGTCGACTATCTTGAAGCTTATGATGATTCTAAGCTAATAGTTAGTCAGGTTCGAGGGGATTATGAAGTTCGTCATGAAGATCTCAGCCCATATCACAAAGTGACAATCGAGTTGGCTTCTACCTTTGCTGGATTCTTCATCGAGCACGTACTTCAATTACAGAATATTTAACCAGATTCTTTAGCCGGTCTGGCTGTTTTCTTGACCGTCCCTATCAATACTCAGCATTCGATCACAGTATCTTGTCGAGAGTTATTCTGTGCGAAAGATGCTTTACATATTCATCACAGTTACGCAACAGAGACGAACGTCGACATCAGAGACTGGAGATTTCCTTTCATAGACTACGCTGTCTATGGAATCCTTTCTGATGACCCGAAGGAAGCAATGTCTATCCAACGACGATCCCTCAGATTTTACTATGATATAGCTACCAAAATACTGTACCGATGTTCTTAAGATGGGCTACTGTTATGATGTTTATCAGACACAGAAGCCAAACATGCACTATATGAGGCTCATGATGGAATTTATGGTACATACCAACCAGGCCCCAAATTACAAGATCGTCTCAGACAAATGGGTTATTATTGGCCCACGATGATAGCAGATGCTGTTGAATATGCAAAGAAGTGTAGGGCTTGTCAGTTCCTCGCCGATTTCATTCATTAACCTTCAGAGTTTCTACACCCGACGGTGGCATCTTGGCCTTTTGTAGCCTGGGGTATAGACGTCATCGACCCAATCAGCCCGTCATCCTCCAGAGGACATCGGTTTATCCTAGCTATAACCGATTACTTCTCCAAATGGGTGGAAGCTATACCGCTCATCGAAGTAACGACGTCGAACGTGATCAGTTTCGTCAAACATCACGTCATCTACTGCTTCGACCTACCTCGCAGGATTATCCATGATAATGGTCCATAATTCGCGAGCCATACATTCTATTGGTTTTGCGATAAGAATCGAATCCAGAATGTAGCCTGTACCACTTACAATCCAGCAGCTAATGGATTAGTAAGACTATCATCAAACTTCTCAAAAAGTTCGTGTCTTCAAACAAGCACGATTGGAATGAGAAGCTCGACGAATGTCTCTGGGCCTATTGTACAATGGTTTGGACTCCAACAGGTAGTACGCCGTTCTATCTAGTTTATGGGAGTGAAGCAGTTCTTCCTCTAGAAATCCAGATTCCCTCTCTTCGGGTAGCCTTTGCCAGTGAGTTGACCACCGAAGAAAGCTACCGTCTACGACTACAAGAGCTGGAGGTGCTAGATAAAAAAATGCTTATTAGCTCAACAACATATTGAGCTATACCAAACACGTATTTCTAGAGGCTTTAATAAAAAGGTGAAGGAAAGAATCTTTCAAGTTGGTGATCTGGTCTTAGCAATGAGAACAATGGTCATGACGTACAAGACAAAAGGAAAATTCTATCCTAAATGGGAAGGTCCTTTCGTTATAGAATCAGCGTATTCTAACGGTGCGTATCGACTAACCAAGCCTGATGGTGACTTGCTTATGATGCCAATCAACGACAAGTTCTTGAAGAAATATTATGTGTAACCTTCAGCGTTCACAGATACCCGACTTTAATATTGTAAATGTACAATACAATGTTTATGTGATTGAAAAAATCATCTAACTATTATTCGTATTTCAAGAGTCTTGAATACGCCATGGATAATGGGTCCTCTAAAAATTATCTTTGTTTGAACTCTGTCCAAACTCGATCTTATGAAAATGATCACGTCCATATTACCTCTAAACTGTTTCTTGATAATTATTTTCCAGTGGAATAATTAAGAAATGTCTTGTCACGTCCATATAACGTCTGTGCAAAAAATTCGTCAAAGATAATCACGTCCATATTACCTCTGAATTATCTACTGACTCCTACTTAATGTTATATATCCGTCCACATCCATAGTACCTCTGGTCAGATATAGAACATCCCCTGCTATTATGTCCACACTACCTCTATTAGAAGTTTCTGTCAACTTATTATCTATGTTCGAGAATCTTGAATACAAAACGGATAATAAGTCCACATCAAATTCCCCAGCGGAATATCCACCAGAAATATTCCTACTACGTAGACACTATCTCTAGTTCTGATATTTCACAAACTACATTTATGAGTTTCGAAAGCCAAAAGATTCTTTATTAAAAACATCTCTCAAAAAACAGAGACAAGAAAAAGATACAAGAGTCTTTATGGCTCAAATGAGCCCATTACAAAAAGAAGATTTAAGGGGTAAACAACCGATTGATGCAGTCCCTTAAAGCCGTTATCACAGTCTGAGACTTGACAGTAGAACGACGGTGTGCTTCTTCCTGCCGAGCGGCTTCATCCTTGAAGGGGATCAACTTCACGTGCTCCTCCTCCAACTTCACCAGCTATTATTTCAACTGGTCTGAAGTTGTGGCAGTCACAACAGC
The DNA here is from genome assembly GCA_029216955.1 of Iris pallida. Taxonomy (NCBI): domain Eukaryota; kingdom Viridiplantae; phylum Streptophyta; class Magnoliopsida; order Asparagales; family Iridaceae; genus Iris; species Iris pallida. The sequence continues at coordinate 8,122,288 of JANAVB010007397.1, read as the reverse complement.
CTGAACCGTATAGTCTTCCTATTCAGACGCGACTGTCCTCAAGCTGGCCTCCAGTTGGGCAATCTCCTTGTGGATCTGCGCAATATGATTATACTTTTCAGTGATCTGGGCGGCCAGCTTGTTCTTCAAAATAATACGAGCCTCACTCGCGGCGTTGAACTGTTCATATTGATCAGCAAACTCACAGATCTCCTTAGCAAGGGCATCCTTTCTTGCTTGGAAAGAAGCTTCCTCCTCCGCAAGAGCCGTAACCAAAGCCGTGTCTTCTTCAAAAAACATCGAAGTTGGACTCTGTTGCTTGGCTTCCCGAAATCTGGCCACCTAGTCCTCCAGATTATTCATAACTTGTAAACCCCTAAATTTTCTACTATATTTTTTTAAATAAATTTGGTAATGATTTTTATTTAGTATTGTACGTTGCGTAGTTGTATTGTACATCGCGCGCGGAAATTTATTTTTCGAATTTGCTCGACGAGGCGATTATGTGCGAGCATACATATTTTTAGAAAAACATTTTGTTCTATTTTTATAGTTTCAAATAATAGATATAATAATTAGTTTTGCTCTCATTTCTAAGTTGTTATTTTTACTTCATTTCTAAAACTTATTAATAATAAATAATATTTTTGTATACTAGAAAAGCATAATTATGTAAAAAAATATTTATGCATACATATATTTCATAATTATTTATTTAATAGTTTATTTTTAAACAATAATGCAATTTTTGAAATTAAATATTATTATAATTTTAGTGTTCATAAAAATATATTTTAAAATGGTTGATATTTGTTAAAATAAATTATGATGAGTTGCAATTTGAATTTAGGGATGTAAATATATCTATATTTAATTTGGATTGGATTTAGAATTTATTTGATTTATTTTAAAAATTATTTAAATTAAGTAGAGAATTATCTAATTGTGTTTTAAATATTCCTAATCCTTATCCAACTGAGAATTTCCACATCCTATAAATAGGCAGGTACTCCTCCATATTATTTTTTCTACATTATTCTTCCATAAATTTCCACCACAAATATACGTACATTGTGTCTGTGTTACCCTCAGCCCATATCTTATTCCAATTTTACATATACATTATTTTTTTTAGTGTCGACAACTCCGACACGATACATCACCAATTTCTACCCCTAAACCTATGCTAAATCTATGTCCGTCGTCACCCCGGCAAGAACCCGTCTTCTCCGACCAAGGCCATCACCACCATCATACACCTACCACCACGCTCGTCCCATCTCAGCCGCGACTCTGGCCCAACCGCACCACAGACCCCCGACCAGCGTCGACCACCCGACCTGGCCATGCTCGCCGCCACCACAGATCATCAACACCACTATCGTCGTCAGCATCCACTGAACCAGCGACCACCAACATCACCACCAGCCAACCCATCACCATCTACCACCATAACCACCGCCATACTCCTCCCGGCACCTCCGTCGCGCCGCCACTAAAAATTCCCCCCAATAAATAAAAATAATAATAAAACACACGACCGACACCATCGCCAACCCCACCGAAAACCAAACCCCCTTACCTCGACCCAGGAAAACGCTACGTTGCCGGCGTGCCTTAGCCGCCTTGCAGCTCCGCCCTCCGCCGCTCTTTCTAAACCCTCCCGCAGCCTTGGCACCGCCTCCAACAGCGTGCTCCGACAGCGCCGCCCTTTTCTCCCATCAGCCGTGGCCGTGGCCTACGTCCCTTCCGGCGAGCCTCCCGACCACCTCCTTGCCTCTCTACCCGTCACCGTCGACCGTTCCGCCGAGTTCCCCTCCGTCTCGACCGGGTGGCCGCCATGGCCAAGCTCGCCGCCCTCTTCCGGTGCAGCGCCGCCCCACCGCGTGCGCCGCCACCGCCTCTTCCCTTCTCCTCCGCTCCCAGCGCCTTCAGACCGCCGAAAATCCTCTCCCTGAGCCTTTCCTCCCCCTCAGTTATTCCCTTTTGTTTCTTCTCTTTCTCCCCTTTCTCTTTTATTTGAAGAACAGCATAGTGTTTTTATTATTAATTATTTTTTTAGTTGCTGGTGTGGTTGGTTTAGTTTCTTTTTTTTAATTGTTTCCTTCTCCTTTTAGTAATTATTATTATTATCATTATTATTATTATCATTATTATTATTATCATTACTATTATTATTATTATTATTATTATTAGTACCATTATTATTATTATTATTGTTACTATTTTTTATTGCTACTACTAATTAAGTGTGTGTAGGAAATTATAGTTGAGTTGTTATTAATATTTTTATATAACTACATGTATATATGTATTATTACAAGCATTAATGTTGCTATTATTTCTATTATTATTATTATTATTATTATTATTAAAATTATTATTTACTTTGAGAACTATTTATTAGTATTTTCTAAATTATGTTATAACAAAGTTTTGTATTGTGCTAATACTTATTTTCCAAATTAGGTTTATGAGTCCTAAAATATTGTTATATTAATGTATATGGCTTTTTAGTTTAAAATTATATTTGATAAAGATTAGTTTTTTCGTAAAATGTTTTCCTATATTTTCAAGTAACTATTTGCATTTTTAATACAAGAGAAATATAGACTTATCTATAATTGATTTTCAAATTTGGTTTTCAAATAAAAAGTATTTATAAAAATAGTTATAGCTATTTATCATACCAAATTCTTCGAATATTTATTCTTGTCCATGACTAAATCAATTCCTTCCTACCTTCTTACAAATCTTGAACCTCCCTATACCATCCTTAGCTAACTTGATTGTCCCGGACCAAATGGAACTGTCCAAGCCACCACCCGAGGTCACCTTGTATAGTTGTTACACAAAAGTTGCAGTTAGTGCCACATTGATCATTGTAGTACACCAGGCGTCCTACCAGGCAAGACACCTTGCCATTTACTGTTTATTTATTTTAGCTCATATTTTATGCATTATTTATTATTTTTTTTATGCAAAATAAACTGTGATACATGGCATAACCTGTTAGAACTTACTATTTATTTATATTTCCTGCTATGTATTATTTTTCTTACACATTAAACCTAGATTAAGGGACCACCTTGTGTGTTGCATTCATAGGCCTTGACACATTTATTCCATGTTGTTGTGTGTCACATATAGGACTCGGACATGCGTGATTGGCTGGCCACCAGTACGTATAAGCCGTACGTTAGGAAATAACTGCTAATAGAATTGCATGTTAGAAGACTTAGCATTTATGAGTTAGCATTGGGCGGGGAGAACATGATTAGAAGTTGACTACCACCCTATCTATCGTAGACTCGCTCGCTACTGAGGAACGATAGGTGGACTATATGCTATATACTCGCTCGATACTGAAGAATAATATATGGTGTAGTGACTCGCTACTGAGGTACTGCATTGGTATTTTCTTGACTTGACCCGGTAGTCATGCGACCATGAACTATTCTTAAAACTACATTCACCTAGATTTGGTTAGGCACCCTTATCCGTTAGGTATGAGTACCTTTGGTTTGGGTACTTGTATCTGACCGTGGCTTGGAATAATAACTTGTCGCGGATTAGTTCGTCACATCTTGTCCTTGTTTGGTTGTAGGTGTGACTTACTACTTCGATGAGAAGGTATTGAACCTTGTTGGGGTCCGGATACCATATTGGACTCATAGCATGGGAAGATACGTCACCGTAAATTAGTTTACCATCTCCTGTCCTTGTTTGGTTGGGGGGATGGTACGCTCGTTCAGTAGGTGCGTATTGGACCATGTTATAATTCAATTGACTTATTTATTTGAGCAATATTTACTCAGTTTATATGGCATAATATTATGTGTCTTGTTACGTCTCTCTGAGGACCTGGTTAACTCTCCAGGTGTATGCTCTTGTCTTTCGCAGGTGTTCTAGCTCTAGCCGTAATCATCGTTATTCCTTCGAAGATGATTGCACTTGGATCGTCTTCGCTTCGCTCGCCAAAAATTATTTCTTTTCTCATGTATTTTTTCTTTACTTGTTGGTAGTAGATTTGTCTTCACCCAACATATTGTATCAAGACAATTTATTATCATTATATGATATCTTTTATTCATTTATTTTGTGTGGATGAGATTAGTCATGGTTCTACTGTATTTTACAACTTATGTATATTTATTATACGGCTGGCATGTCTACGTTCCTAGTCCTACGTATTTTGAGACTGAGATGTTACATGTTTTTGTGGTAGCCTATGCAGGTCAAGATAAATTGTTTGGTAATTTACCGTACCAAACAAGCCTGCGAATAGGATTAGAAGTCTAGGATCTCATCCACATACTTGACCTCTTTCCTCGATTCTATATTCAAACTACCGTTCGACTCATCGATTGCATCTCGCTGGATTCCTCCTATCATTATTCTTATCTTTCCTTCGTGCTTGTTAGAGAATGCCCCTACTAGTTGGACGTCCCAAAACACCCTTAGTTTAATTCTTTTAAGTTGGGTAGAACACCCCACGACCCGACACACTCTTGACCATTAAGGAGAACATAAATAGCATCATCTAGACTATAGAGACTAGAGGAATTTAACCCATTTGGTCTACCAAGCCTTGGTCAATAAAACCGTAGAATGATGGTATAGGAATAAACCAAGACTTAGTTCCTTATGACTCTTAGACTATTCATATTTGTTTTTTATTTCCTCTACCATCGTGCATATGTTCTACTATCTAGACTAATGATGCTAATATAGCCTAGTATTTGCAAGCTAATTCTTTATCAAGCTTGATCAAGGCATATGATATTGAGCGGCCGCTCACTAACATGTTGTCTAATCAAAACCGGTGTATGATGGTCTGATCAACCGAGTGCACTTTGGTTGCCTTTTTCATATATCAATCTACGTTGATGGGATGTAGTTAAACTTTCTCCTTAGAATTCCATCCACGTCTGCCTTGACGATTCTTTTGAAATTTATACGGCCGCCTTTGAACCACGTATTCGTAATTGATGATGTCAACATTTGAACTCCATATTGCTTTTGCCTTCACGTATTTTAGAAGGACGAAGGCGCTTGTTCTTAAATTTTCCTCTAGCTATCCTATCTCTTATGACTATTAACACTCAATGTTGCTATATCTTCATCCTAAACTACTCGTCCTTTTCTCGGTCCTATCATGACCTTCTAATCGCTTAATTTAGAAGTGAACCTAACCGCTCTCTTAATCGTGCCCTCAACCTACTCTCAAGGAACCATGTCTTTAAGTTCTCAAATTTATTTTCTCTTATTACTATAATATTCTTATTGCATGTTATCTTGTTTTAACCTTAACCACAGAACGCTCGACAACCTCACTATCAAAAACAAGTACCCGTTGTCGAGGATTGACGACTTGTTCGATCAGTTAAGCGGTACGAAGGTATTTTCAAAGATAGACTTGAGGTCCGGTTACCATCAGCTGAAGGTGAAGCGGAAGGACTTCTGAAGATAGCTTTTTGGACTCGGTACAGCCAGTACGAGTTCACTGTCATGCGATTTGGGTTGACCAACACCCCAGCAGTGTTCATGAACTTGATGAATAAGGTATTCCATCAGTACCTTGACAAGTTCGTGGTGGTCTTCATAGATGACATCTTGGTATACTCGAAGACACCGGAGGAGCACGAGGATCATCTGCGAATTGTGCTAGAGACTCTGAGAAGGGAGCAACTCTACGGGAAGCCGTCGAAGTGCGAGTTCTTCCTGGAGCAGGTAGAGTTCTTGGGTCATGTTGTGACCGAGCATGGAATCTCAGTGGACCCGAAGAAAATTTCAGCAGTAGAGTCTTGGTCCACATCCAGTTCAGTCGTCAAGATTAGGAGCTTTCTGGGTCTAGCAGACTATTACCGGAAGTTCGTCCAGGACTTCTCTCGGATTGCAGAGCCGATGACTAGACTCGCTAGGAAGGACGTGGAGTTTATCTGGACTGAGGAGTGTCAGGCTGCCTTCGATGAGCTGAAGAAGAGGTTGACTTCAGCTCTTCTATTGACATTTCCATCTGGGACTGGTGGTTTCACGATCTACAGTGACACTTCTGGGAAGGGCTTAGGTTGCGTTCTTCAGCAGCATGGGAAGGTGATTGCCTATGCATCTAGGTAGTTACATTCTCATGAGATGAACCACCCTACCCACGATCTGGAGTTGGCAACTGTTATCTTTACTTTAAAGTTGTGGAAGCATTACCTGTACGAAGAGCGAGTTGAGATCTTCACGGATCACAAAAGCTTGAAGTACGTGTTCACTCAGAAGGAGTTGAACATGCGGCAGAGACGGTGGCTTGAGCTGATGAAGGACTTTGATATCTCATTGTAGTACCATCCAGGGAAGGCCAACGTAGTTGCAGATGCCTTGAGCAGGTATCCAGTCGCTATGTATTTGACGGCAGATCATCATCTTTTTGCCAATCTGGATAGTTTGGGTATCAGGTGATTATTTCGGGCATAGAGATTCAGATGTGGAGCTTAAAGATTTAGTTTGAGTTGATAGACAGAGTCAGATCAGCGCAGTATGATGATGTTGCCCTGAGGAGCATCAGGAAGCAGGTGTGGGCAGGTTTGCTCGACGATTTCTCTATAGCCGAAGATCGGTCACTGAGGTACGGTACTAGACTGTGCGTTCCGAGTGGAGAGCTTCGGGAGGAGGTTCTTCAGGAAGCACATCGATCTCAGTACTCTATAAATCCTAGAGCCAACAAGATGTATAGAGACCTGAGAGAGCACGTATGCTGGTACGACATAAAGCGAGAGGTAGCTCAGTTTGTATCTTGCTGCTTGGTGTGTCAGCAGGTGAAAGCCAAGAGACAGAGGCCAGGTGGGTTGCTACAGCCATTACCCATTCTAGAGAGAAAGTGGGAGCACGTCACCATGGACTTTGTGTCCGAATTTTCATGATCTCCTAGAGGGAAAGATGCGATATGGGTCATTGTTGATAGATTGACCAAATCTGTCCACTTCTTGCCTTTCAAAGTGGGTTTGTCTACGAAGAGGCTGGCAGAGTTGTATGTGCGACAAATAGTCAGATTGTACGAAGTTCTGGTGAGCATAATCTCAGATCGGGATAGTTGCTTTACTTTTCACTTCTAGAGGAGTTTACAGGCTAGCTTGGGCACCTAGCATAAGTTTAGTACCGCTTATTACCCCTAGACAGACGGGCAGTCAGAGAGGACCATCCAGACTTTCGAGGATATGCTTCATATGTGTGTGCTAGATCTCGGGAGTTCTTGGGAGGATCATCTTCACCTGGTAGAGTTTGCTTACAACAACAGCTACCAGGCCAATATAGAGTTGTCTCCATTTGAGGCTCTATGCGGACGGAGATGTCGCACTCCTTTGTCATGGGACGATATCGGCGAGAGGATGTTGCTTGGCCCGGAGATGGTAGTGGACGCAACGGAGAAGGTAAGATTGATCAGGGATAGAATACGGGTGGCTCAGGATAGACAGCGACATTGGGCCGATAGCCAAGACCGTTAGAGTTCGAGGTTAGTTTCTATTTTTTGTTGTGCATGCTTGTGATTGTTTGTTTATTTTTGTGTGCTGAGTTTTGGTTTTATGTCTAGGCTGGTGATATCGTGTTCCTGGGGATTTCTCCGACACGTGGTATGATTCGCTTTAGCAGGAGTGGAAAGCTTAGTCCGCGCTACATCGGGCCTTTCACTATCCTTGAAAGGGTCGGTGTAGTAGCTTATCGACTAGACTTGCCGCCTACGCTCGAGGGAGTGCATAACGAGTTCCATATGTCGCAGCTGAGGTGGTACATGGCAGATCCTAGCCATGTATTGGATCATTCAGCGATAGAGGTACGACCTACTCTCAACTATCCAGAACAGCTTGTGGAGATTCTGGATCGTCGGGTGAAGGTGCTCCGGAACCAAGTTATACCCTTGGTTCGTGTTATATGGAGGCACCACTCTCCAGGTGAGTCTACCTAGGAGCTAGAGGACGACATGCGGGAGCGTTTTACTTATCTCTTCGAGCCTTGAGGTATATGTTCTTTTTGTTTCTGCTTGTGTTTTCTTGTGATTGGTTAGTTTTAATTTCGAGGACGAAATTTTTTAAGGGGATAGATTTGTCACTTCCAGTTTTCCTAATTGAAGTTAAAATGGTTATTTTCCATTTTCTAATATTTTGTGATTATTTATTTATTAATATTGTTATTTGGGGATTAGTTTAGTCGGGTTCGATTTTCATCTCGTTTCGACTTGTGTTAGTGACCCGGGTAGCTTAGACTATAGTCGCGACCCAAAGATTACTTAAGCATGGCCCACAAATCCCACTAATTAGTCTAGTGTAATTAGGCTAATCCCACATGACTTAAATGGTTCATTTAGAGATTAGAACTTGACCCTTTTGACTCCAAACCTTCACATGAGTTAAGTTGACCCAAAGGAGACCAATGAGGGGCAATTTCGACTTTGCACAAGGCCCAACTAGGGCTAGGTATGGTCGGCCATAATAGGAGGTTCTCTCTCCCTCTTTCATTCGGTAGTTACCTCTTTTTCCCGAAATTTAGTTCTTCTCCAAAACTTGAGACCTTCCCTCTAGGTTTTGATCTCTCAAAACAATCCAATCTCGCTCCATTTCACCAAATCTACCAAGTAGAAGGTGCTAGCAAGGCTTTGGAGCAAGGAGCAAGGAAGGGTGTCCAATTTCAAGAAGCTTTCGTGTCGGAACCGTGTCCATTTGAGAGTATCATTGGGATCCAACTTCCAATAGGTATAACCATCCCTTTATTTCAATTTCTCTTGCATTTTAGAAAGATTTGCATTCATTAGGACCACCCCTATGCATGAACCAACATTAGTTTTGGTTTAGAGGCTCTCATGAGTCCTCACTAGGAAGTTGGGGTAGTTTTGGTGTCCCCATGGAGAGTTTCGAAGAGGAGGCACCCCATATGTTTGGTTTAATGCCTAATAGGCATTTTTGTCTCTTAATTTCAGTTTTAGACATATTAGAGGATGGATTGATATTAGTTAGGATGGTTAGAATGAGTTTCATTTGGATACCCATGGTTAAATCTAAGTGGTTTAGCCTACATGTCATATTTAGCCTCTACATCTCATTTTGATGCATATTTATATAAGTGGACTGATTTTTGTACATATAGATATATTGGTGTTGTTGTGGTTTGTGTGTGTGTGTCATTTGTCTATATGGGTAGTGGTGTGCTTGTGTTAGAGGAGAAGGGAGTGTGGTTATCTACGTGTCTTGAGTGTGTAGGACCGATTGTAGGAACGAGTTGTAAAGCATAATGCTCTAGAGGGGGGGTGAATAGAGTAGGCAGCGAAATTTAACTAATTAAAAATGTTAGTAACAAGATCACATAATATATATATATATATATATATATATCACAGATATGTAAATGAAAAGTAGAGAGTAGAGAGCAAACGCAAGCACAATGATGTATACTGGTTTTCCTCTTATGAGGACTAGTCCAGTCGGAAGAACTCTAGCTTCCAGTTGAATCCACTATGGAAAATTACCACAAGTTTTCATCCGAAGTTCTTGTAACTTCTACAACGCGAGCTTTGATCCCAAGTACTCGACCAACTTCAATTGTGAAGTGTCTTTCTTTAATCAACCCTCTGACTACAATCACTCTGAAACTTCTAGACCGTACCGCACTGACAAATCGACTAGAGGATTGTAACTGGCTTGGGATTTGAAAATAAATAGCTCAGAATACTTTGGAAGAAGTAGTAGGCTTATAGAGAAGAGATATGAAAGTGAATTGGTGTGTGAGTGAATTGAAATGATCGAAATCCTTCTCTATTTATAGTTTTTCCAAAGGCAGAATTCTGACAGAATTCGGGCAGAATTCGGACAGAACTCTATGAGAAAATCTCGTTAGGATCCGTAACTACACGGGGACCAAGTTCAAAAAGCAACGTTCACTAACCGAACTCTGGCCGAATTTGGGCCGAGTTCTGCTAGGGTTCTGTTAGGGTTTCATAAATTAGTTTTTGGTCTTTTTGAGAAGTCAAACAGTTAGGAAGTATTTTGGGCTTTTGTAAGTGGGCTTGTTTTCGAAATGAAAGGGTATTTTGAAAACGTTTCTTGGATAGCCTATTTGCCAGTATGATGCAGTGTACATCGTATTCCTAGACTCAATAAATATGAAAAATTATATTGATAAAATAGGAAAACCAAGAACCCTTTGATGACGCCTTTCTTCAAATATTTGAGCAGACTTGAAGACGCCTTTTTTACTTGACGGCGGTCTCCCCCGAACCCCTGACGGAGGGCGCTGTTCCCTCGACCCCTGTCCGCTGATCGGACAGCAGAACCCCCGATGCGAGGCCCCGGATAGGTCGTTAGGCGGTTCAGAGAAATCTTCTTGTATAACGCCGTCTTTGGCCCATTGCATATGACCTGGTTTGACAAAGCTTGATCATGCTTACTGCATGTCTAAGAACATGTTAGACAAATAATATGATATAAGCATAGCAATATGATATAGAATATTTGGGACAATGCTAACATTAGGACAATGCTAAGTTTAAGTAGCAACATGATAGTGATTACATGAATATTAGTGATGTTATTATGTTAAACTTAATTGATTAGCCATATTCAAAAATATGATATAATTATTGGGCTAACAATCTCCCCCTTTTTGATTATGGCAAATCCTTTAAGTTTAATATATATACAATAGATGCATGTATCACTAATAAACACATAATACTGGAATATTGTGTGCTGACTTAAACTTATTTCTCCCCCTTTGACATGATAAAAAATAAGCTCCCCCGTAATTAAAGCTAAAATGAACTCAGGCATAAGTAAAGGAGGAAAGCATAAATAATCATGATCAAGGAATAAGAGAACTGTGTAACAACAAGTTTGTAGAAAATAAAATTGCATAACTAAAGAATAAAAACTTGTCAACACAGTATAGTTGGTGGAACTTAAAAACATTGAAATCAATCAATACATAGTTTACCAACTAGAAATCCAAAAAAATGACATTCAAAACATATTTTGTTCATCATATTGTGTTTTGAAATAGACCAAAAAAAATATATCAATATAGTATGAATCAATCATTGGTCATAAATAAATCATGAGGAATAGAAATTCGCAGATCTAGTATATATAAAAGAATCAAAAATATAATGAGACTTTTAACAATGATCACAAAAAAATATGATTCATAAATTGCCCATACAAATTAGTGAATCAATTCCATAAAGAGTATAATCATCAAAAAGAAATCAAAATACGTATACTATAATATATGCAAAATCTATACCAAAGTTCATGCATTTGAATTCAATTACCTTAGCATGATATATATCCATCAGATAAACATGAAGGTAATAAAGACAAAATACTTGAGAAGGAGAAATTCAGTCGACTTGAATGCTCCCCCGCAAAGTATGATCAGTCTAAATATAGATAGTCATGAACTTTGAGATAAAATCTCAATAGGAATTGCTAAAATTAATTTTAAAATTAATCAAATAAGGATAATTAGATATATATTTGGTAAGATAATTTTTAGAAACTCGAATAAGAGAATTATAAATAAATAATATTAATCATATATTCTCTCATCTAATACAAATCCAAAAATTATGAACAACTCAACAAGATATTTAACGTAAAAGAATATATGTCCATGATGAACTAGTTATATCACAGATTAAGGACATAAAATAATTGAAACAATTAATTTGCTCCCCCTTAAAATATGTGTATATAGTTCAAAAATAAATTTATATGCGTAAAATAGATAAAATAAATAATCATATGATCTAAGGGATATTCAAATTATGGATCTTTCTTCCCTTTGATCAAATGCATGTAAAATTCCAAACTCAAAATAAATATCATCTTTAGACAAGAAAAGGAAATATCAAATAAATAAACGCTTAAAGATGAACAAATAACAAATATCTCCAATATATATTTATAAAAGAAATATTTTAATACATTAAAAGATTTTGAAAACTATCTTTAATAATAACATTTGAGTACCGGACAGATTCAATAAATCAAAAAAAAATCAAAAAAACTTTTCAAAAATGTGGAATTTATTACGAAAAACTGTCTTAATAAATGTTCGAATGCGTCCATTTAGTCCTTAGACTGAAAGCTGTCGATTCGAATCACGGAAATAATTTCAATAAAAGAATCCATAAATCATAAATAAATCCATTTGAACAAATAAACATAACTAGATAAATGTCCAAAGAAAAGTGTATTATAGATATATGGCATGTCAAGGGTATAATTGATTTGAAACAATTAACTGCTCCACCTTTACATGGCTATATCCAAAAATAATAGTATCGATAAAATTTTGAAATAAAATTCAGAGACATATTTTCGAAAGTAGAAAACTAATTCAAAAATATTAGGTCTTCTTATCAAAGTTTATTTCTTCCCTTTTAAAGCCTTAGTACGGTGTCCACCTGACAACCGTAAGATTTAAAGAAAAGAAACGCTTTGAGAGAGAGACATTCAATATGCATGACTTCTTCCCTGCAAAGAGTTACTGTTGTAGACAATAAGTAACTTGAATAAGAAGATAATAATATAAAGCTCAAAATCATTGAATATTACACAAGTTAAAGACGAAATCACAAGACCATAATATTCAATGAGTAGTCACAATATCAAATCAAGTTTAAATATAGAATAGAGTGACAGAAAAATAAATATATCAAAAGATGACAAACATTAACCTATAAAGATCAATATATATTACCTTTTATAAAATTAAATCATTAAATAATATTATCCATCAAATCTAAAATTTAAAATCCATCAGATAACAATTGCAACTAGATCTCGATAAATCTTTAGTTTATAAAGCGTTGATCAATCTTGGGTTAGCTGTAGGGGTACTGTCCCAGCTAACGGAGGTTCACCGGGGAACATTTATGTACCGCTTCGCTTCGACCGTAGTCGTGGTGATAGACAGACCCTTTGTAGGCTTGTACCCAAAATAAATCTCTTCTTTAATAACCGAGGATTTAAGAAGAATTAGTGCAATATAAAAAAATTATATTCTATGGACTTTAAAAAATTAGAACAATGTAGCATACGGTATAAGATGTATGAATTACATTTATCCATATGTGCTACAAAATTATTGGGTAACAATAAAATATAAAATATTTGTAAATCAAAATGTAGGACCTAGATATGTTGATGTATTTTGGAACCTAGGGGACTGGGTTCAGTACCTTGGATCCAGAACTAGACGATAGTTGCAAGTACACCTTAATAAATCTTAAGTCTATAAAGTAATGATCACTTTGAGTTAGGTGTAGGGCCCGGTTCCCAGCTAGCGGTAGTCCGAAGACTAGTACACCGTGTCACTTCAGACTATTTACTCCTGTATGACAGAAGGACCCTTTCGGCTTGTTCCCAAAATGATTTCTACTCTTAAGAACTTAGATTCAAAGGAATATATACAGTATCATCGAACATCATCAAAATCCAGAATCCCTAAATATATATAAGAAGTAAATACCCAAATAATGGTTTATCAAGATCAAGATATTAAAAACTTCATGTATACAAAATGTCAACCAAAAAGCCAAAAAAAATATTATTAAAAGAGGCTTTGAGGAAGAAGCTAATGAAGAGAAGAACATAAATTTGTTCAAAGTAATCAATTACTGAAGTATGAGATAAGCACAAGTTTGAAAATACTTTTCAAAATAATATAATATAGAACTTGAACTTAATTCATATATCCCCATAAAGATATTTATACAATATAAGAAACATGTGAGCAATATATGAATGATAATGAATTATTGATGTATCATTAACAAGCATTAAAAAAAATCACAAAATCAAAAACATGCATAAATAAACTTTATCAGACAAAGATGTAATTGATTCATAAGAAGTTAATCAAAATAAAATATGCGAATCAATAGTGAAGTATATTTTGCAAGCACAAGGTTAACATAAAAATATATGTATATACTTTTCAAGTAAACAGGAGACTTGTGCTAAACATACATACTCATAAAATACTGATCAAAGTAAATACGACATGTTAAAGACAAATCGGTAAGAAGTGACCATTAAAAAAATATTAAAGACGAAGAGTCAAAAGCATATTAACTTAAAAAAAGCTCCTATGCATGCTTCAAGGATAAAACTAAAATAAAAAGCATACATAGATAAATGTGTCACACTAATAAAATACTATATAGTGTGAACTAAACATTTAAGCTAAACAGGTAGTCATGCTAGGATTATTTCTCACATTGATTCAAACAATATATAATTTAAAATATATCAATGAAAGCTAATAGCAAGACATCAGTCAGAATATGCTAGATATTAAAAACTATTTAGGAAGTATGTTACCGAAGTGGTTCTAGTGACCACACTTCTGTTGGTGCAATTGCATGGAAGATAACCTTTGTAGCTTTGCAATCACCAACATGTTTTATGGTACTATTTGATATGAGAATATTCACCTGCAATATTAGGTGAAGACTTTGTTATCCAATACTTGGATCCACATTTGTTAGCATTGGGAACCCATTTGCACAAGTTTATATCGACAAGTTTTCTAATCTGACAACAATTAGAAACGTGTCCATTCATACCACAATAATGACAGAAAGTATTAATAGTGCTACGTGCAGCAGTATGAGAACGTACAGTAGGATGACATGATGTGTGTGGATACTTGTAGTAGAAAGCATGGTTGTGTGAAGCTTTAGCTTTGCTTGCTTCCTTTTTAGAAGATCTGACGTGTGTGACTATGTGATGTGCTAAGTGTCTTGTGTTAGACTGAGTCATAGGTTGTACTACCTGCTTTTCCAGTCTAATCTCAAACTTTTTAGAGGTAGCAAAGATCTCATCATACTTAGCATTAAGAGCATCAATTCTATATGAAGCAATAGAATACGTCTTCTTTTTTTATTCTAATTCCTCCTTAAGTTTAGCATTTTCTTGAGTGATTTTTTCAATATAATCAAGTGCCTCATGCAAACTAAACTTTAGTGTGGAAATCTCAGTAGAATTATCAGAAGAAGAACTATTTCTAGCATCATTCAATAAGCAAGTAAGATTTTCAATCTCACGCTTATAGGATAGAATATCCTTTCTAGCTTGCTTATACTTATCTAATACTTTCTTGTGTTCTTTTAATTGATCACTGAGAGCATCAGATAACTCATCATGAGAAAATTCACTCTCTTCATAAAAAAAATTATTTGTACCTCGTTAGATAATGCCATTGAACATAAATTTGCAGCTTGATGAGGTCTCTCTTCTTCTTTGGAATCGCTTGCTTCGCTTTCACACCATATGCTCGTGCTAGTGTACTTGTGAGATGATGATCTTTCTTCTTTTGATTGTTCGTAGTGACTCTCCTTTCTAGTAGTACAATCTTCTTGGATGTGGTTTATCTTCTTGTAGTTGTCACATACAAGCTCTTTTTCGTATAGAGGATTGTGTTGTACCTTAAATCCCAATTTTGTCATGTACATATTTGCATCATTAAGAAGACTATCCTTCTCTCTGGAGTTGCTAGCTTTGCTTTCATACCTGCACTCATAAGTAGCTTCAAGAACTTTCCAAATTTTATGAGATGTTGTGCAAGTAGTAATAAGATTAAATATATTTGTGTCTATAACACAATATAATATATGTATAGCTTTTGCATCAAGGCTAGCTAACTTCTTCTCTTCTTCCGTGTAACTATAATAAGGCTTGTTGATTATAGAGGATGTGAGAATAGAAGTGATAGTAGGCTTTTTGTAGCCATTGACAATAATTGACCATAAGTCAAAATCTAGAGACTTCAGGTGGAAGCTCATTCGTGTCTTCCAATAACTATAGTTTGTTCCATCAAATAGTGGGAGTCTATTTGAGGATTGCTCTTCAGTTTGTGAAGTACATACTTGTGATATAGTGATCTATGTAACAGCAGTTATAAATAAGAATATAATAGCAGTGTTACCTCGCTTTACCTGTATAACCCGCTCTGATAATGAGGATATGCTCCAAGGATGTTAAGCCAAATAATAGAGTCCTTGCTAGGATATGGAGCGCTGGCTCTGATACCAATTGTAGGAACAATTGGGATCAGAATATAATACCTCTAGATGCAATACTGGCTCTGATACCAATTGTAGGAGCAATTGGTATGAGTAGCAATATCTATATACCAAGTACCCGCTCTCTAGTTGTAGCACTGGCTTTGATACCAATTGTAGGAACAATTGGTATGAGCAACAATATCTATATAACAAGCACCCGCTCTCTAGTTGTAGCACTGGCTCTGATACCAATTGTAGGACCGATTGTAGGAACGAGTTGTAAAGCGCAATACTCTAGAGGGGGGTGAATAGAGTAGGCAGCGGAATTTTACTAATTAAAAATGTTAGTAACAAGATCACATTATATATATATATATATATATATATATATATATATATAACAGATATGTAAATGAAAAGTAGAGAGTAGAGAGCAAACGCAAACACAATAATGTATACTGGTTTTCCTCTTGTGAGGACTAGTCCAGTCAGAAGAACTCTAGCTTCCAGTTGAATCCACTATAGAAAATCACTACAAGTTTTCATCCGAAGTTCTTGCAACTTCTACAACGCGAGCTTTGATCCGAAGTACTCGACCAACTTCAATTGTGAAGTGTCTTTCTTCAATCAAGTCTCTGATTACAATCACTCTGAAACTTCTAGACCGTACTGCACTGACAAATCGACTAGAGGATTGTAACTGGCTTAGGATTTGAAAATAAATAGCTCAGAATACTTTGGAAGAAGTAGTAGGATTATAGAGAAGAGATATGAAAGTGAATTGGTGTGTGAGTGAATTGAAATGATCGAAATCCTTCTCTATTTATAGTTTTTCCAAAGGCAGAATTCTGACAGAATTCGGGCAGAATTCGGACAGAACTCTATGAGAAAATCTCGTTAGGATCCGTAACTACAGGGAGAACAAGTTCAAAAAGCAACGTTCACTAACCGAACTCTGGCCGAACTCTGGCCAAATTTGGGCCGTGTTCTGCTAGGGTTCTGTTAGGGTTTTGCAAATTAGTTTTTGGGCTTTTTGAAAAGTCAAACAGTTAGGAAGTTGTTTGGGCTTTTGTAAGTGGGCTTGTTTTCAAAATAAAAGGGTATTTTGAAAATGTTTCTTGGATAGCCTATTTGTCAGTATGATGCAATGTACATAGTAACCTAGACTCAATAAATATGAAAAATTACATTGATAAAATAGGAAAACCAAGAACCCTTTGATGACGCCTTTCTTCAAATATTTGAGCAGACTTGAAGACGTCTTTTTCACTTGACGGCGGTCGCCCCCGAACCCCTGACGGAGGGCGCTGCCCCCTCGACCCCTGTCCGCTAACGGGGTAGCGGAACACCCGATACGAGGCCCCGGATAGGTCGTTAGGCTGTTCAGAGAAATCTTCTTGTATAACGTCGTCTTTGGCCCATTGCATATGTCTTGGTTTGACAAAGCTTGATCATGCTTACTGTATGTCTAAGAACATGTTAGACAAATAATATGATACAAGCATAGCAATATGATATAGAATATTTGGGACAATACTAACATTAGGACAATGCTAAGTTTAAGTAGCAACATGATAGTGATTACATGAATATTAGTGATGTTATTATGTTAAACTTAATTGATTAGCCATATTCAAAAATATGATATAATCATTGGGCTAACAGAGTGGTGTGTGTGGTTAGTGGTAGTGGTTAATGGTAGTTTGTGGTGTGTGTTGCTTGTGGCTAACGTGTGTAAGTTTGAGTGTGTGTGTGTGTTTTGTGTTTAGAGAGGGGTAGATGATGCATATGATAGAGTGAAAGATGAATGGATAGATATATAGGTAGTGAGAGAGATAGATGGATAGATAGTGAGAAAAGGGGGAGGAATCCACAGCAACATGAGTAGGAGCAGCATTTAGCTGCTATCTTTATACAGCAGCAGCAACATAACATGCTGCAGTGAGCAGCAGCAGCAGTGGCAGCAAATGCCGCCCTGCACAGCAGCAGTTGGGGCTGCTGCAGGGCAGCCCCTTCACCCCCTTTAGCACCACTTTAAACCCCCTTGATGCCATATGTATAAGTGTGTGTGTGTGTGTATTATTAGATAGTTAGTTCTAGAGTTATATGTTAGTATATATGGTTAGATGTTAGTGCCTAATAGATACTAGAATACCTTAGATATTAGAGTAAGTTAGAGGTTAGATCAAGATAGTATCCTATCTTGGTATTTGGATACCAATGACAGTATCTTAGGATTTGGATTACCTTTACCAAGATAAATGAGTTTACCTTGTCACAAGACAAGGTAAATGGGTTTACCTTAGTGTAAAGTAAGGTATTGGAATATCTTGGTAAGGTATTGAGATACCATGGTAAGGTAAGGGGTATACCTAGGGTACTAAGAGTAGATAACTAGCATTGGTTAGCTAGTAGCTTAGGGTAGTTACTAGATATCTTGGTTTGGTTTATGGGTAAGTTAAGGTATTGGGTTCCTACCAAGGTATTGGTATTGGAATACCAATATGACCAAGATATATGGTATCTTGGTAGGTAAATGTTAAAAATAGGATACCTAGACTAGAGTTGACCCTGTTTGACCATGGTTGACTGTTTTGACTCAAAGTCAACCAAAAGTCAACATTGGACCTAAAATTGACTAGGACTTGACCAGAGTTGACCAGTTGACCAAAAGTCAACTGTGAGTCAACCATTAGCCTAGTTTGACCTAGATTGGACTAGGAGTTAACTAGAGTTGACCAGTTGACCAAAAGTTAATTGAAAGTCAACCCTTGAACCAGTTTGACCTAATTTGACTTAGTATGACCTAGTGTGACCTAGTTTGACTTAGTGTGACCTAGTGTGACCTAGTTTAACCTAGATTGCATAGCATACACTAGAATATCATGTCATATACTGTCAAATCCTAATTAACTCATGATATCTCATCTTTAGGTTTATGACATCACTCTGAGCATCTATTCTCATTAACAGCTCAGGACCGCAGGCGAGTACATTCTCTGATTGTTTTCATTGTCTTTATATATGCTATATCCGATTCAGTTGTAGTATTTTACTGGATTCCCGACATGATGGTACACGGACTAGTATACGTCGGATCCTGTCATGAGATTTTATTTCTGGACTTTCCTGGTATATTGGTATATTATTCGATCTTATTTTTCTTGTACTTGTATCGACACCGATTTGGGAGGGGACTGGCCCCCTGCTTTTGAATCCTGTGTCATGATGTGTCATGTCTGAATCTATTATACTACTTGGGGATGGAGAGTTATTAGTGGTTATGTGATCAATACCCTACTTGTATTCCTATTCACTTGTTCATAGCTCCGCCCTCACCGCACGTAGGGTGTAGCCTGACCTCATACTACTTGTTCATAGCTTTCTATTGTGGCCATCCTGATCCAGTTTTCTTGTATTTCCTGTTCATAGCCAGTCACATGGAACAACCTAATTCGGACCTAAGCCGATCACATAACGCACTAATATCTCAAGGTACCGTTTATGTTTATATTATACATCGGATATACCTGTACTGTTCTATATTCCACTATTTCATACCTTGACATGATATCCAGTTCTACATATCCTATTTATATTCCAGTCTTGATATTTCATTTTATATTTCATTATAATTGTCTCTTATAGAATTTGTCAATTCACATGGAACTGCTGTTAGCATTTGTACTTGCTCATATCCTGACAGGATAACCCCGTTGATATTTACAAATGATATAGATGGTGACTCTTCGACCTTCTATGGGTTTGGCATAAACGGTGAGTATGACATGGACATCCCTGTGGAGTCGGTGCCCATTGAGGATGCACTGCCTGCTTAGACTCAAACTAGTTAGGTTTGACTGGACTGCGTTCCAGCTAGTACTTGAGACTTATAGTATACTTTATATTTGGGATCTTGTGTTATGTTTTGAACTCTAACTTGTGTTGTGAACTTGCATCTATTTCCAGTTTATTTCCTTTTATCATATCTTATCATATCGTGCTTATCTTCCTTCGATGTCTTATGATTGAGTTGAGATTATATACCTTCGTGCGGAGATGACAGGTTTATATATATTGTGTCTGGATGTTGTATGTTGTAGACGACCTATACAGCGTTCTACCGCCGATTCTGCGTGGCGTAGGCTGGACGTACCCATGTGCTCATGCCCGAATCAGTTCTGGGTCGTGACACTACCGTACGCACTTCGACCAGTTGTACACCTTTCTCTTTGGTGTATGGATGCAAAGCTGTTCTTCTATTGGAGATTCAGATCCCGTCATTGAGAATATACATTGCCAATGAACTCACAATAGAAAATAATGATCGTCTTCGACTTTAGAAGCTTGAAGCACTTGACGAGAAAATGCTACTAGCTCAACAATATATCGAGCTATATCAACCCCGTATCTCAAAAGCCTTCAACCGTAAGGTCAAAGTACAAGCATTTCAAAAAGGTAAACTAGTCCTTACTGTCAGACGTCCTATGACTATGACACACATGAGCAAGGGGAAGTTCGAACCAAAGTGGGAAGGTCCCTACGTTGTAAGCAAAGTTTTCTCAAACGGAGCTTATCAACTATCAGGAATGGATGGCCGAATCGCTATGATGCCTATTAACGGCAAATTTTTGATGAAATACCATGTTTAAAGTGTATACTATATTTTTTAACAAATATTGTACGTACTTTAAATCTTTGAATCCCCAGTGGAGTCTATCCAGAGTGACAACATCATCTACTCCATCATTGCAAATATCATCTTTTAAAACCCTCCTGTTTTAAAAGATATTCTGTTCTTGAGTCCCAGTTGGCCCAAGGATAATCAATAGATATACGAATTCACATCCACATTACCTCTGAATTCTACTATCTATTAGCCCAATAATTATATCATGTTTTTGAATATGGCTAATCAATTAAGTTTAACATAATAACGTCACTAATATTCATGTAATCACTATCATGTTGCTACATAAACTTAGCATTGTCCTAATATTAGCATTGTCCTAATGTTCTGTATCAGTCATATTGTTTTGTTTGCCTAACATGTATTTGTAGACATGCTGTAAGCATGATCAAACTAGGACATATGCAATGGATCAAAGACGGCATTATACAAGAAGATTTCTCTGAACCGCCTAACGACCTATCCAAAAGAAAACATTTTCAAAATATCCTTTCATTTTTAAAAACAAGCCCACTTACAAAAGCCCAAACTACTTCCTAACTGTTTGACTTTTCAAAAAGCCCAAAACCAATTTGTAAAAATCCTGACAGAACTCCAACAGAACTCGGCCAGAGTTCGGCCCGAGTTCGGCCAGAGTTCGGTTAGTGAACATTGCTTTTTGAACTTGGTCTCCCTGCAGTTACGGATCCCAACGAGATTTTCTCATAGAGTTCTGCCCGAATTCTACCCGAATTCTGTCAGAATTTTGCCTTTGGAAAAACTATAAATAGAGAAGGATTTCGATCATTTCAATTCACTCAAACACCAATTCACTTCTCTATAAGCCTACTACTTCTTCCAAAGTGTTTTGAGCTATTCATTTTCAAATCCCAAGTCAGTTACAATCCTCCAGTCAATTTGTTAGTGTGGTACGGTCTAGAAGTTTCATAGTGATTGTAATCAGAGGCTTGATTGAAGAAAGACTCTTCACAATTGAAGTTGGTCGAGTACTTCGGATCAAAGCTCGCATTGTAGAAGTTACAAGAACTTCGGATGAAAAATTGTGGTGATTTTCCATAGTGGATTCAACTGGAAGCTAGAGTTCTTCCGACTGGACTAGTCCTCACAAGAGGGAAACCAGTATACATCCTTGTGTTTGCGTTTGCTCTCTGCTCTCTATTTTTTATTTACATATCTGTGATATATATTCTGTGATCTTGTTACTAACATTTTTAATTAGTTAATTTCTGCTGCCTACTCTATTCACCCCCCTCTAGAGTATTGTGCTTTACAACTCGTTCCTACAATCGGTCCTACACTATCTACATCAACGACTTGTCACATCACCTCAAAACATTCTATTGTCTATATTAAATGACCCATTATTGACAATGTTGTTTCAAAAAAGGATAACATCACAGCAACCTATGAATGTTTGAAATCATTTAAACTTAGAGTTACTGCCTCGCCAGTGCGCTGCTGGCTGTAGTGAACTTTCGGTCTCCGTAATCCAGATAATGGCTGCAGCGCGCAACTGTCATGCCCTAGTAGGTCATCGAATAGTCTTTCAACTTTATCCATAGAAAACTTCAAGGAATCAGAATGAGTTTTAATAATCCAAGTCACGAAAATGGTGAGGTTATCTGACTATTAGAATACAAGGGTATATTAGATACTAAGAGATGACAAGGGATCCAATAGTGAGTATAAAAGGGCAACCAGGAAGATTTAAAATTTCATACAGGGAGCGAAGTTTCAATTTATAACAGAATTCTCAAAGGAATCCGGGATGATAACAAGATCCCGTATGTGGAACGTAATCCTGGGTAGGTAACGAAGTCTCAAAGGTGGCATAAAGTAAGGTATCAGACAAAAGACAAAGTCTCAACATAAGGAATAAAATCTTGTGTCGAAAATAAGGTTCAACAACATCTCAAACAATAATAAAATCTCGAACAAAATCTCTAAGGGAAAACAACCTCCAATAGAATACAAGGCCTCAATTAGAAAACCAATATCAACAAAGTCGTGATTAGGAAATAAAATATCGAATAGAAAATCTTGACGAGGAAACAAAATATCAAATAGGGAACAAGGGCTCATCGAGTCGCGAGTAGGAACTGAAGTTTCAAAGTCTGAAAAATCTTGGATATATAAGACAAAATCACGAACAAAACAAAGTCTCGAAAATAGGAAACATGATCTTAAAATCTCGAATGGAATCAAGTTACGAATAGGAAAAGAGAATCAATGGGTGAATAGAAAACAAATATCCATGAAACAAGCGATACCTCAAATAGGGAACAAGATCGAAACAAAGTTGGGAACAGAAATTAGAAAACAAAGTCATGAAAAATGAATATAAAAACATGGTATTAATTTGTGGATATGAAACAAGTGAAATCTCAAAATAAGAGACAAGATCAAACAAGATCGTGAATAGAACAAAAACAATTCACAAATGAGAAATAAAATCTTATAGGGAATGAGTCAAAATTTTAAAGATAGAAAATGAAATCTGCAAATGAAATCTCGAATAGAAGCAAGATTCAAACAAGGTTTTGAATGGCATAAGTTTGAATAGGAAGGTAATCCCGAAGTAAAGTCTTAAATATCAACAGAGTCTGAATAGGGAACAAAATTCGAGTAGAACCAAATCTTGAATTAGGAAATGACGCCATAGGAAACAAGTTATCGAACAGGAAGAAAATCTCCAATAAGAGCAAAGTTACGAACAAAAATGGAAACAAACTTTCAAAATACATCTCGAATAGCGACCAAGGTTTTAGAAGAGGAAATAAAATCTAATAATCCTTAAATAGGAAACAAGGAGGTTTTTAAGAAACAAACTCGGTACAAGAGGAATCTAAGGAAAAACTGGATTATAATCCTGATCCATGGTTTTCTCCAACCATGCAAAAGAGTCTTCTGTCTATCTTCAGTATCCCTCCAGGACTGGAATCTCTTCAATCTTCTTCAATTAACTATCCTGACGTAGACTGGTCCATGTGGTAGTGCTCTATGTGATTGCTAAATCTGGAGAGGTGGGTCCCTTTGCTGTAGTCCGATGCTCCTCGTACCTGTTCTTGGGCAGTACGATCAACGGTCTCCGGACAATCTTTGACTTGATAGGCAGACGATCCGTAGTACAAGCATAGCCTCCGTCTCTTGCGACACTCTTCATAGTAGCGTCCTGAGAGGTGGAAGAAATATAATTGATAGCCGGCTGAATCTGAATCTCCCACTGGGCTGAAGAAGCCTTATCTGAGTGTGGCGACGCTTTACGGATCCACAGTAGTTGCTATCTTCATCATAAGTCTTCATGTTCCTCCTGAGCTTCAGTTTTCCATTGTGTCCTATTGTCTGTGCTACATTCTGGATCTTCTGGCTGGTGGCTCCAATCTTCAGAGGAGTCGGTTCCTCAAGGATTTGTATGATCTTCAGTGGCGGCTCCAGGTTCTCGATCTGCTCCTCGGTGTAAAATATGTGCTCGGTGTCGAGGAAGTCCAAAGTCTGAGAGTCTGGAAGTCAGAAGTCCTCTCTAGTTCGAGAAATGTATTTGCAAGTATGGATTGGAAAAGGACGGCCTGCTGGTGTCAAGGAACTCTTGAAACGTCTCCGTCAACTGCGTACTACCCATAGGGATAGTAGAATGATAGAAGGTAGTGGAAGCTTGTAACCCTCAAGTGTAGGTGGATCGACTGTTCCGGTGTCGCGTGCTTTTGAACTATCTGAAAAACGGAAAACTGTTAAAATAACCTAGACCTAAATACAATAAGTGTTTATAGAATATCAATATACTCGATGTACCCGATTTCCTATGCTGTGATTCAAGTTTTCCCTAGTAAAAATCAAGTCCCCCAATAGTACGCTAAGACCTAGGTACCTTTAGGATAGACCTGCATGGGCCACCACTAAAAACATGTCACGATCCGCTCCCGAATAATCGGACACGAGTCGGACATGCCCAGCCTTCGTCGTTAGACACGACGAAGTAAGCTGTACCAAACTAGAAAAATCTAACCAGATAATCATAAATGTATATAATCACAGCATCTAAAAAAACGTATCCCAGAATGATCACCATAATCCATAATTCTATGTATCTAAATGTACGAGTCATCAAGAATGAAATGTACTATAAATTCTAAAACAATATCTAAGAGTAAAGCTAACAGTCTAAACCTGAAACCTCAAGCTAAGTCATGACCCATCCTGCTCAGCTAAGATCCCGGGCTCTGGCTCATATGTTAGAATGATATCCTGCAAGTCTACCTACAACATATTAAGTCAGGAGCGGATCAAAGTACAGTTCAAGGTAATAAACAAGAACATCATGAAATGAGTACAGAAGAACATGAACTATAAAGTACATGAAAAGAACATGAAGGTACATGAATGTAAGTACATGAAATAAAGTACAGGAATGTAAAGTACAAGAATGTAACTATGAACCTGAAGTACAAGACATGACAAGTGCACCATGTTTGAAATACAACTAATCCATGTGACCGGCTAGGGGTAAGCACATAAAAGCACATGAAAGTACATGAATGGTACGGCTTAGGACCCACGTACACGATGCGAGGCCTAAGCTATCAACATGAATATAATAACCGGGGTTTGGTCACATGGCTAGTGTATTTCCCCACCCGACACAAGTAAGAACAAGAACAGGAGTACAGGAGTACAGGGATATATGATATCGTGTCATGACGTGTCACAAAAAAAGTACAAAAAATGTAAATGCACAAGACCGTAGAAAAGTACTTGCCTTGCTCCGGGAAAGTACGGGTAAAGATCAAAGCTAGTTGTCCTCCTGTATATGGTATAAGTTGGTTAAGCTCTAAATAATGACACTAGCCACATACTCCTAGTTAACTAAATTAAACTCAAGCTACTTATATACATATATTAGCATTAGTAATAGCAAAATAGGCTATATGTATTCTAACATTAGATAAAACTTATTAGTTAACTATGTAATTAATTTACTAGTAAATTATTTATGGAGGAATACCATATAGTAGTCAATTAACAAGAATAAAATAGTAATTTAGCAATATTATTGGGTTAACATAGATAATATATTTCCTGAAATACTACTACCAACTTATTAAGATAATTAAAACTGAATAATACAATAACAATTGGAAGTACTAAAGAATAATTCCAATCGACCCATAAGTCTAGATTTCTCCACTTAACAGCCCATTAGTTCAGCTCTAATGTTGGCCTATAGTTAAACCATATTCTGGTAAAATACCCATTCAACACAGTGGTACTCCAGACTAAAACCTGGCAACCCAACTAAAATGTGGCTTAATAAAACACAGGCAAAGCAAAAGTCGACCTGCAATTTGTGGCATCAACCCAACCGAACCATCCCAAACTATCACAGTTGTTGACCAACACGAAATTATACCATCATTTGAATATGAACCACATATGAACACAACATAATTTCAGAACCTATTCAAGTAACAACTATTTCTCCTTCTTTATTTGCATCAGTCACTCCAAAATCTAAGGTCAAGCCTTGCCAGCTTCCTGGACTGGACTCAATACGTATGCCATCCAATACACAAAATTTAAGTTAGCAAAGCAAACTACTTTCCACAGTATAGTACAGATCATGTTTAAACTCAGCAAGAGTCTAAACAACAGATAAAGATTTTTAGAAAAATAATTATACAAAACCCCAAATATATATTAAAATAAAACTGATTAACCCCAATCCAAATTCTAGGAAGATATACGCATTCAAATTAACTCCAATACAATCCAGAAATCAAAATGAAAGAATATACAACTCATAGATAAGAACCAAAATAGAAAATCACTTGCTAAATTATTTTATTTCAGTCAGCCCGTCTACGCAAACACAGACACAGGTGGACACGAACTCTTGCAGGACAGAACCAGTCTGGGACACGCACCCCGTATACTGCTACATCCGACACACCACTCTACTGACCAGCAACCCCGGACACGACCGTACTGGACATGCTAACGGAAAATTCAACTCGAAGCAGAGTCACAACATCAAATAGCAAAGTTATAGGAATTTACCTGAAGGAAGGATCCGTTCATATGAGGACTCGATCCGAAGTTTCGGACACTGCTATTCCAAACCAACACCACTAATCCGAATCAATCCAGACTCATGTCGTGCTCAAAATTATCAAAAGAAGCATAATAATTCATCAAGAACGCAACAAAATTCTCGAATCCAAAGGAGTTCAATCAAGAAACTAGAATCGATCATCAAAATCGACTCACCAATCGTCTGTTGAATCGAACCAGGAGAAAGCTGTAGCGAGCTCGCGATGCCTAATCGACGAGATGTCGTCGAAGGCTCCGCTCACAGCCGATCGTCGGAGAAGTAGTTCGCGCCGTCGTCGCCGGGAAGGATTACCTCCGTCGTTGCCGTTCGCCGACCGTCGCGGTGGTGGGGAAGAGGTCGGACGTCGACCGTCGCTGTCGTAGAAGGAACCCGCCGCCATGGTCGAACTCGTTGCCGTCGTAGGAGGAACCCACCGCCGTGGTAGGACTCGTCGCCGTTGTAGGAGGAACCCGCCGCCATGGTCGGACTCGTCACCGTCGTGGTCGCCGGATGGATTAGGGTTCGGCTCTGGAGAGTTTGGGAACAGAACTCTCGAAAAAAAATGGAGAGTAGAGAAAATACATTCTCTTTCTTCTCCAATTCGATTTTAAAGAACAAAAAAATAAAGTTTTACAAAAAAACCTTCCGCTATGATTTATTTGCAAAGTAGCCCGTTTATATGCAAAAAAGCCGCCTGCCTTTTCACAATTACAGTATTTTAAGAAAAAATAGTTAGAACATTTTTAAAATGAATGGGGACCACTAATTTTGTTACAACAAACTTTCGAATTTGAAAATCTGCTCCTAAAATTATTTCCCTCAAAAATAGATCACCAAAATTTATTATTTGAAACTAACGTATTATTTGAAACTTCAATTCAACAATTGTTATTAATAGAAATCAAATTTATTTTCCTCAAAAATAGAGAGGTGGAGTTACACCTTTCAGAAAAGATCATAGAGTGTCATGGGGGTGTTGTCGAGTTTTCTTGGGCTGAACTGCCCTACCATTACTTGATGGTCTGGTTGGCCGTGCATCATAATGGTTTGATTGCCTCAGTTGTCGTAGCAGGTCATGAGGAGGAAGACGCACTTCTGCGAGGTTTTTACGGGGCAAAATAGTTTTATAACCGCATTCCTGTATGTAGACGAGCGTTGAGTCATTTGGATATTTATAGTTTTAGCATGGTTTTGCCTTCCTATAGTGGTTATAAAGCTGGTGACCAGTTGTTTGATCGAAACGACGCACGGGGAGGGCTGACCGTCGGTGCTTTCCGGTGGTTACTATCGATTGCCCTTCACATCTGGTGCACCAGAGCCAGAACAAGGTATATTTGGAGCCTTACCTGCCTAGCTGCTTCGTACGATAGTTTGGCTATAGTCAAACAATTATGGGTAATCCCAGCCCATGTCTGGGATATAAGGAAAGTTTATTGGATGGTATTCGTGCCTGGAGTTATTATAAGGCCGCGTCCACTAGGGCAACGTTTGTTTTTTCTGACGTGGGTGGGAAGCCCCGCGCTTTATTTTCTGTCGTGAGGTTCTACTGTCTGGCGAACAAATTCTCACCCAGTTACGACCGATGATAGAGCTTTCTTACAGGTACAAGGTTTGAGAAGCCTCAACCACAGTCGCATGAGGTAGAAGTGGTCGGTTATGGGTCTTCGGCTGGTTGGAGCGAATCCCGAGAACGAATGGAGGATGTGGTGCCCTTGAGTTCTCTACAGAAGCACCCAGCTTCTCAGGCAACAACCGTTCCTCCTAGTAAGAAGGTAAAACGAGTGGCTAACAGAGGTATTTCTCTACGGCGCAGCGTGCCCCCTGTTGCGTCTACTTCCTAGGTATATTTTGGTTCCTGGTTACTTTTGGTTTTCCTGCATGTGACACTGTTGTTTATTCTTGTTCTGCTGGCACAAGCACGGGGAACACCTGAGCGATCGGAGGGCCTTCCGGTCCAGGAGGGGGGCCTACCACTGAGTCAGAGGAGGCTCTTCCTCCTGCTTTATATGAGGAGTTGGTCTCTAAGGGTGCTTCTGCGGCGATACCCGAAGTTGGCCTGCATCTTAGGAAGGCACAGCCCGGGTACTCGTATATGAGATGGCTCGACCGTCCGAAGATGTCGAAGATACTTCTGTTGGTTCCTTTCGGAAGCCCCTTTTTTCCTGGGGGTATAGAAGGATCAGTGTCGGAAGAGTTGCCCCAGACGTTTATTCCTCCGCGACCTCATGCGGAGGTTGGAGAGACCGTCAGAGATCCTGTGGTGGATACTGTCGATGAGTCGATAGACCGGGGTGACGTGTGTAAACCCCCTAAAATACATTAAGGAATTGGTTGTTGATAGTGGTAGCAAGTATTGCTATTTCATATATATACATTAAGGAATTGATACAAAAAATTTTGGTACTAAAACTCTTCATAGAGTACTTTTGAGTTTTAGAAAATTTAGAAAATAATATAATATTTTTATTATTTTAATTACTGCTAACCTATTGGAATATTCTATATATTAATTTAGGACTTATATTTTATATTATGTTAGTACTAATACCAAGTGTATACCACAAGTTTAATATATATATATATATATATATATATATATATATATATATATATTTCTATGCTCTGGTCGCGGTCGCTTGTCTCCGCATGTGCCGCCGGGCCGCTGTGCCCCGACAAGTGTCATTGTGCTCGCCCGCCGCCGTCCCGCTCCCCCTCCTCTCCCTCCCCATGGCCTCCCCTCTGGCAGACATCCTCGTCTTATTAGGCCTCTCCTCAGTTCCGGTACATCCTATCTCCTTTCTCGCGCCTTCCTCTCCGCCATAGGCTTTTCCACCCTATCCTCTACCCCCCAACATCCCCCTCCGTCCGGTGCTATCACCACTCCTCCTCCCTCACCCGCCCCCGCCGCCTCCCCCCCTCCTCCACCATCCCCCTCACGCAGTCTCCCTCTCCGAGCCCCTCATGTGCTCCCCATTTCACTGCTCCCACCGTCGAGGTTCCTCGTCGGGCCGGTGTCGCTCTCCTGGCAGCGCCCACAACCCAGCCTCCTCCGTTCCCGTCCTCGGGTTCTCCGCCTTTCTTCTGCCTAGATTCGCTTGGTTTTTTAAATGAGGGTTCGGGGCACCACGTGGTCCCCTCGGGACGCGTTCCCCTGATGGGAGACGGCTGCTCTGGTCCGGTCTGCAGGAGCGAGCTCCCAGGACACATGCCCGTTGGCGCTGCTGTCACTTTGGGAATCCCGTATGGAGTAGGGGGTGTCGGCCACTACGGCGCACCCTGCTCTCGTCTATCAGATGGCGCACCCACTTGAGCTTCTGGTTCTTTGGTTCAGCCTCGCGCAGCAGTAGGTGTGGGCCCCAACGGCGCACTTGATGTTGTCGGCGCGTACTTTGGTTTTAATGGTGGAGCATCAGTGGGCTTTTTGCACGACACAGTGGGAGTGGTCCCCAGCGACACTCTCGACTGTCCAGGTGGCGAGCTGGATGCTATTCAGAAGCAGCCTGCTCCTTTGGAGCTGGATGTAACCATGCTGGGCACAGTTTGCCCTGTCTCGGGAGCTGTACCCTTTGGCGCATATTGGTTTGATCGGCCCCATGGCCTTCTGCCTCTTAGCATTATTCAGGCATCGCCAGCTCCTTTGGAGCTGGGCGCAATTCAGGAGTCGCCTGCCCCTTTGGAGCTGGGCGCAACCTGTTCCACGTTGGGGGCTGTGCCCTCTAGCGCTAGCTGGTGTGCGCCTCTGTCTGGTCTCGGTGCACTCTCTGACTCCATGGGGTCCCTACCTGGCGCAGTTAGCTCTACTTCGGGAGCGGCTGAGGCGGGGCCCACTTGTGCTACCTGTTTTTCGGGATGGGGCACAGCCTGGAGTGTCCCAGCAGCTGGCACGACCCTCTCCATCGGGTCGACTGGGTTCGTACCCACCTCAGCTCGGAGTGCGCATATTTGTGCGACTATTCCTTTGGCGGCCCCATTCGGCGTCGTCGAAATGGACTTGGGCGCGTGCGTCGCGGGCCCCACCGGCGGTTTCGCTACCCAACCCCTCCGCCCCACTCCTCCAGTTACACCTAGAGTGGGCGCAACCCACCCCCTCCTCCTCCCTTCCCTTCCTCTCATTTCCTCTTTGCCAGCGCTTTTTTTGCCTGACGACGTGATGCTCCTCTCCGTTACGGCCGGGCTTCTGTGTCCGTCGGGTGGTGCAGCTGCCCGGCCGGGTCACCCGGACTCGCCCATGGCGCCTCCTTGTCCCTCTGTCGCCACCCTTCTGTCGCTTCCTCCGAGTGCTCCCCTGCTTTCGATCTGATCGCAGCCTAGATCTCCTCGGGGTCAGCCCCACCCTCCTCCTGGCGCTATCCTAGTCCCAGCATCCTCCTGGTGCCTCCCAGGCTAAGGCGGTGGCGTCTTCTGGCGCAACCCAACTTCCGGCTCAACCTATTTCGGGCTCATCGCAGAACCCATCACCTTCTTTCGTCGATATCCTTCGTCCGGACAGGGCTCCCAAGCAGGGCCTCCTGATCCCGGACGTCCCGCTACCCGAAGTTGAGTATCCGCTGGCATCTTCCATGCCGATGGTGCCTTTCTCCGACCAAGAACTCTCCTCTCTGGCCTCCTCTTTCCCCTTCTCCTTCGTCCTCAAATTCTCGTCTGGCTGTCCCAAACTAGCCAGGGTCGCAGAGGTTATAGCCAGTTGGCGGCTATCGGCTGAGTACATGGTAGCCCCCTTCGACTCGAAACATATTCTGCTATACCTTTTCTCCGACATTGACCACAAGACGGTGTGGTCCAAAGGCACCTGGAGGGTCGACTCCTACCAGATGAAGATAATTAAGTGGTCAGGAAACTTTAACACCAAGGAAGACTCAGCGACGGTGGCCGCCTGGGTCATCCTACCCAACCTCCCACTCAGTTATTTCGTCCCGGTGGCTCTTCGGCGTATAGCTAACTCCTTCGGGACTTATGTGGCCACCGTAACGGAAACCAGCAACCTGACCAAAGCCTACTATGGCAAGATATGTGTGGAGCTCGACCTCACCTCAGAGCCCCCCAACTACATACTCATTGAACTTGGTAACCGAACTCACACCCAGCAAATTCTCTACGACAACCACATAATCTTCTGCACTCACTGCCACTTACGCGGTCACTCATCCAAGCATTGCCTCCGCCTCTATCCTGAGCTGAGGAAAAAATCAAAACTGACAAAACCAAATCCTAAAGGGAACCGACATATTAATACCGCCCAACCACCCCTGATTCCTCTACCGAACTCCTACTCCAGATTCAACTCCAGCGATGGAGAAATCCAGCAGAGACAACTCAGCGAAAAAAGCCATGGCCCCTACCACCCGGCCGCCCTTCCTCTGTCCAATTAGTTCAACGCCCTCGTGCTAGAAGCTACTGACTCCTTCCAGGAGATGGCATTTCCTGCTGACTTCGTCATATCCGGAACGAAAACGAAGGATCTGGGATCCTCTCTCCTAGAGGAACCCAATGAATCCCTTCCAGAGGAAGAAGTAGAATCCCTCCCAACTTCACCGAGCATCACCGACCATCTTTTACTGTACGGTAACCCCGCCATTGCTGCCCTGGCTATTCTAGGGCCAGAACAGACTTGTAGAGGCCTCCAGGTTCTCATCGCAGGATTCCCTCTCCAGGCGGAAGGCAACCAGATTGATCCCTCCGACGACTCCCTCCTCTTGTCTACGGAGCAAGCAGATCTTGACTCAGCCGGAGAAACGATTGTACCCCTTAATCGCTCCAAAGACTCCAGCTCATCCACCGAGAGAGCGGGGAGAGGGGATAACATCCGTCGCCACCAGGGTCGAAAAACGATTCAAGGACTCCAGTTCATCCTCTAAGAGAGCGGGGGTTACATCCATCGTACACAGGAAATCAGACCAGAAAGGGACCGCCAAGTCCCCGTCCATGCACACTAGGTCTACTGCTAAGCGGTCCAACCAACCCCACCCAAATATCCATTAATGCTGAACATTCTCTCCTGGAATGTCCGCGGTCTGGCGAACAAACATACTATGAGGAGAATTACCAGCCTTAAGAAAACTCACAAGATCGACATCTTGATTATCCTGGAACCCAAAATCACTTACGAGAGACTCAAATCCATCCAATTGCAGTTAGGCCTTCACTTGGCCAAAGCTGGCAGATACGACATTTGGATCCTCTATTCCAAGGTCGTCTAAATCGGAGTCATCCATGATTCCAGACAAGCCCTTTTTTGCTGGATTAAACACCCTTTGATCCCTAATTGCGTCATCCTCTCTGCGGTTCACGGCAGCTGCGACATAGCGGACCGCAGACAGCTCTAGAACGATCTCCTGAACATCAACAATCACAACCACAACACCCCATGGCTTTGCATTGGAGACTTCAATGTATCACCTGCAGAGCAAGGTTCAAAATATCGGTATCGGTATCGGACATTTTGTATGAGTATCAGTATCGGAAGTATCAGCGGTATCGGATCGGAGTATCGAATTTTTTGGTATCGGGAGTATCGGAAATATTAAATAATTATTAAAAAATTAGGATTTTTTTAAACATATTCATGTATTATTTAATTATTTTTTAATTTTTTATTATAATTAAATAAAATATTAGTTATCCTTTCTGATTGGTTTACCTGTGATATACAAGATTACAAGTTTTTTTCATTTCCATATTTTAGTTTCAATTTTACTATGTCATTAATTCGTACTAATTGAATCTTGTATTATTTTATTACTACAGGTTCAAATTTTGACGAATTAAGGAGCAAAAATGGAGGCACAAGAGATTAGAAGCAATGCAAATGGCTGGACGAGACAAAAGTCACAAGACACATTATTATATAATTATATTTGTTCAGACCTTTGTTAAATTTCTGTAAATAAAAAATTATTTATATTTGTCTGGATATTTTTTTCTAAATTTATGTAAATAAATAAATAAATTATATTTGTCTGGATATTTAGTTTCATAATCAGCATCCTTCTCCCCCATGCACGAACTTTTGGCGTCATTACGTTATCCAACAAATATTATAATTTTTTTACATAAGTAATAAAAAAATGTTACATACAATAATTAAATATTACATATAATAATATTGTACTTATAAAAAAATGTTACATATAATAGATAAAGATATAAAATATAGAAGTTAAATGTTACTTATAAGAAGTTAAATATAGATAAAGAAGTTAAATATAGATAATTAAATGTTACTTATAAGAAGTTAAATATAGATAAAGATATAAAATATATAAATAAGTTGGATACACTCTTATATATATATATATATATATATATATATATATATATATATATATATATATATATATATATATATATATATATCAACAAAAGAGCTCGACGAGTATCAATATATTCAATCACAGTGAACTAGCATAAACTATAACCCAGAGACGTACACGATCACTTCAGTCCACTAGCAGTGTTTTTACTCTTTAGTACATCATACATGTTAGATTTTCGGAAACAAATATGATAACATAACCTCATACATAAATATACATCTGTTATATACACAAAGTCTATCTAATCAAACATAGTCTTCTGATCCAATTGCCGTCTGACAATTTTATTGGGGCAAGATTTACATGTTTATATTTGATTATTCATGCCCTTTTTTGCTGTAATACATTTGCATGCTCCAACCAACATTCATTTCCTCAGGCGTACGACTTTTTTGCGTGGTCCAGCAAATGTAGTAGTAAAAAATAATTAATACTGTTAAACATTTTAAAATTACTCTAACATAGTTATATAAAAAGGGTTAATTACACTGACCTCCCATATGATTCATGAGTATTACTCTAACATAATTATTTAAAATTACTCTAATATAAAAAGGGTTAGTTATGTATCAAAAAGATACATACAAAAAGATGTTATAAAAGATACTAAAAATATACATATATAACAAATAAATATAGTTAGAAGTATATATGGTTATATATTGTCTTATTTCAATGTATAGTACATATATGCTCAATGCAAAAACAAAAAAACTCTTTGTAACTTGGTTATAATAGTGATGGATAAATCTTTGTTTTCTTAGGTGGTTTGTTCGAATCATGTGTTCAACAGCAGGTCTATAATTTTTTTTTGGGCCTCAAATTTGTATTTAGAGTTATTAGACCCGGCTCAATACCTAATCCTAACCTAACTCCTAATATATATGAGAGGAGAGAGGCAGCAGCCGTTCATTTCTCTCCTTACTCTTCTTTCGATTGTTCTTAAAGAGAAAAAAAAATTGGGAGCGGATCTACAGCCGGCGGAAGAATCGGCGCCGGCAGGAGGATCGGCGCCGACGGGGGAATCGGCCACGGTGGAAGAATCGGCCATGTATGGTTTGGAGAATTTTGGTGCAAATTTAATAGAGGTATTTCTAGTTTTCTACATAATTGTTGATCTTACTTATATGCTTTTGATATCCATGATTGAGAAATTTTCATGGCTACAATTTTAATTATTTTTTCTTTTTTTTTCCTTCTGAATTTGGCCCTATGTAAGTTCGGATCGGTCCTTATCGGACCGTATCGGTCTGTATCGGGTTTGTATCGACCGATACGAACCGATACCATATATTTTTACTGTGAATCGGCCGATACCGATTTTTTTTGTGACTATCGGATCAGACACCTTCAAATCCGATTTGATACGGCCGATACGTATCGGTATCGGCCGATACTTTAAACCTTGCTGCAGAGAAGAAAAAATTGGTGGCCGCCCCCCTTTCCCCGCCATGCAAGACTTCAATAACTTCATCTTCAACTCCCACCTCTCCTCCCTCCCGTTCACAGGCAACACATTCACTTGGTGCAACATGCAGGTTGGCGACCACCGCCAATTCTTCCGCCTCGACAGGGCTTTATCGAACGCCCACTGGGTAGGTATGGGGACCACCTCCAAGATTTCTCACCTTAACGCCACCGAATCAGACCACGCCCCTCTGCTAGTCAAAATTACTAGAACTTCCAACCAGTCCAGGAAAAGCTTCCGCTTCCTGGATTTCTGGAGCGACCACCCCCAATTCTTGGGGGTAGTCACGGAAGCTTCAACCTGGTGGCTAACAAGCTCCAGGCCACGAAGAAAGCTCTCGCAGCTTGGAGCAAGCAAACTTATGGTGACATCTTTCAAGCCATTCGCGAGGCGAAGGATGACGTTACTCGTGCCGAATACATGACCGACGGTTCGCCCAATACCAGGAAGGCTCTGAACCGAGACCGATTTTTGGAAGCAGAAAGCTAAGATCAAATTGGACAGCGAGGGGGACAACAACTTGAGATTCTTCCATGCTTGCGTTAATAGGCGTAGACAAAAACTCACTCTTCACCAGATTGCCGTAGAAGATGGTACTAGAATCAGCGATCCGAAAGGTATCCAAGTGGAGGCCGTTAAGTTCCACTCCAGATTATTCTCCAAGGATACGGTCCACAAAGACAACACCTTCCTAGACGAGGTTCCCCATCTCATTATCGACACTGACAATACCCGACTCGAACAGCCCCCTTCTGAGAAGGAAGTGAAGGAAGTCGTCTGGGCCCTCGATGCTCACAGTGCTCCAGGGCCAGACGGATTTTCGGGAAAAAAATTTCATACCTGCTGGGACATCATCAAGGTTGACATCCACAACGCGGTCTACGTCTTCCTCTAGGGAGCTACTTACCCTAGAGCCATCTCGAGCACCAACCTTATCCTCATCCCGAAGAAAGATAATCCAGAATCATTCTGAGACTTCCGTCCCATCAGTCTTTGCACATTCACCAACAAGATCATATAAAAAATCATCGCATCCCGCATGGCAGGGCTTCTCTCCAAAATCATCTCGGAGGAGCAGAGTGGCTTTGTTCGGGGGAGAAATATACAAGATAACATCATGTTAGCCCAAGAGTTAGTCACCTGCATGAAGCTCCCTGTAAGAGGGGGCAATAATGCCATCAAGTTAGACATGGAGAAAGCTTACGACAGATTGGATTGGCAACTCATGATCTGGGTTTTTAGAGCTTTCGAATTTTTTGAAAATTGGACCAACATCGTGTGGAGATCGATCAACAGCTCATGGTTCTCTATGGTTATTAACGGCCAAGCGGACGGTTTCTTTAAATCTAGTCGTGGGGTTAGGCAAGGAGATCCTCTATCTTCCACCATCTTCATCATTACGGCAGACGCTTTAAGCAGAAACCTTAATAAGATGGCGAGCTCCACCAACTTCTAGTACTTCCACACAGCTAGCGGATGCCCGATCATCACCTACCTGGCCTTCGCTGATGATATCCTCATCTTCTTCTCCGGGGACACCGGATCGGTGGATGCCGTCCATAATACGCTCCAGAGATACGAAAGGTGCTCGGGATAGAAGATTAACTCGGACAAAAGTGTTGTCTACACCCACCACAATATCAAAAGAGAGCAAGCAGCTAGTATCTCTACCGCCACCTCATTCTCCATCCAGCACCCTCCATTCTACTACCTTGGGTGCCCCCTCGTATACGGCAGATCTAACACCGGGATCTTCGAGAACCTGATCACCCACATCAGAAAAAAGCTCGAGGGCTGGCACAACGCAACGCTCTCCTCCAGAGGCAAGATGATCCTCATCAATCACGTCCTCACTTCCATTCCCATCTACACCCTAGCAGCTTGCTCCTCCCCAAGAAAGTTCTAACCTACATCGAGATCATCTTCAACAACTTTCTATGGGGACACAGCGGCGGCTACGACAAGCACCATTGGGCCAGCTGGGATACCATGGCTCGGTCCACCAGAGAGGGGGGCCTGGATTTCACAAAACTTTCTCTCATCGTTAATGCTTTCTCCATGAAATTATGGTCGAAGCTTCGCACGAGTGATAACCTGTCACTACCACTTTTCTAGCTTGAGGGTATTTTGGTCATTTTCAAATTTTAGAATTTAATTTGAATTATTATTATTATTATTTATAATTAATGTGAATTTTAAGTGATTTTTAGAATAATTGATTTTTGGTGTTTTAAAGACTTTGACTTATGTTGACCTTGGAGACTAACCTAGTGGCTAACCTAGGTCATGACTAAGTGATTAGGATTTGAAAACCTAGGTTGACTTAAGTTAGTAAGGTTTGACTCATTGGAATTAATTTGGGGAAAATAGGAGCTAGTTTGATTAAGGAATGACTTGTGAAGTCACAAGTCATTTTATGACTAATAGGCTTAATGGTCCATAGCCCACACCCATTGAACCAAGCCCTAATCCTAGGAATCCTGGCCGGCCCACTATGGTCAGCCCCCCTATTTATATGCTCCTAAAATTAGGGTTACCTCTTTAGGAAACTTTGCCATTTAGAAGAGGTGAGTCCCCATCTTTGTAAATCCTTAGAAAATCCATTTCTTCTCCAAATTCCTTCAAATAAATTGCAATAGGACCTAATATTAGTATCCTTGCTGTTATTGATGAGTATTTGCAGGAAGAACACAATTTAAGGAAGTTTGGTGGTTTGTAGAGCTCTTTCCATTTGGAGATTTGACCCATTGTTCACCTATAGGTATAATTCCTTCCATTGCTTTTAAATTCTGTTAAAAATTATTTCTAGGTTGTCCTAACCCTAACCTAACAGTAGGATAGGCTAACCCTAGAATTTGGACCCATTTCGTGTCCGTATCGGACACGTATCAATGTGTCTAGGTTAGTGTTCGACGAAATGCCTCAAAGGGCATTTCGTTCGATTTTTGTGATTGTGTTTGAATAGAAAAATCCATTTTAGGCTCGCTTATGCTAATCTTGGACACTGAGCACGTTTTTGTGTCGGGTTGGGCCGACACTAGCGCGTGGACACGCGGTCGTGCACACGCACGCGCGGGCAGATTTTCTCTCCTGCTGCTCGAGTGCATTTTCTCTGTGCACAGAGGGTTTCGACCCTTAAAATTTGACATAAGGGTTGTGTCAATGACTGACATGAGGCTCGTAAAGTTTCACGAGTCCTCGTGACGTGTCGGACACGTTATGGGCTGTGCACATGTGTTGTACTGTGCGGTCCAGTGTGTTATATTTGTGTTCTGTGTTTCATTATTTTTAATGCTTTTAATAATGTTTTAAATTGATTAAATGGATTCTTAATATCATGTTTAATCTTCGTTAAAATAGTTACATGATTTAACTTGGGTTTCAATGAGGAGTATGGTTCGAACATGGGGTTTTTATGTTTTCTGATACACAACAGACACTGAGTTTCCAGTTTTATTCAAAACCAGTTAATTCCCTACTTTTGTTAAGTTTGTTCACTGATTAATAGCCCACATAACAATGCTTATGCCTAACTTTCATTTCTTTCAATATAGGCTTTGGAAATTTGTTACGGGATATGGGTTTTGGTCTGTTACTTTCAACTGTATGTTAACTGATTTGTAAACCTGAGAATGTATATAATTATGAACTGATATGAGAACTGAGTTTAAGTTCTAAAACCTGGAAATGGGTTGTGAGTTTGAGTCTTGGTTAATTGGGTAGACATTGATTTATTTCTTTAAACTTTTAACTTAACTGATTTTATTTTCCTTTCCTTAACTGTCAAATCCTGAGAATTCTAAACCTGAGAATGAGAATAGGAATGGGTTAGCTGGGTTAATTCTTCTAAACCTGGGAATGTGATGTTGGCACTTGTGTGCATTTGTTTTGGGGTTTAGTTCTTAATGGGATTTGAAATGTGTGGTTTGAATGTTAGTTAATTTCTTAATTTCTGAATTGACTTGATTTCCTGAGTTCCAGTTTGATAACCTGAGAATGAATTAGGACCATTCACTGTTTTGAAATGTATTAACTGATTTCATTCTTCTTGAACTGAGATGGGATTATGTGTTTCCAGTTTTCTAAACCTGGGAATTAGTTGTGTTTCAGTCCTTGTAAACCTGAGAATGGTTTTTAAACCATATTGTTACTTTGAAAACTGATTTCCTTTGTTCTTTGAAAACCTGTGAATATGTACTTCGACTGAGTTTGAATTCTACATAAACCTGGGATTTAATTCGAGTTAAGGGACTGAATTGAGTAGTGTTCATTAGCTGTTAGATTCCTAAGAAAACCTCTTGACTGAGATTTGGGATAACTGAGATTTAGTTCCCAGTTTTTATATAAACCTGAGATTCCTTTCCCTCTTTAACTGAAATGAATTTTGATTCAATATCAACCTCACACTGATTCCTTTAACCTGAGTATTCTTCATTCCCTTTAACTGAAATCAAATGTATTTCCCTGAATTCCCTTTAACATTGATCTTGTTTTCCTATTTTTCCCAAATGTACTGTAATACCTTCACTGTTTTTTTTCCTTGTATTCACTGTTCTCAGGATACCACACAAGTATTCACTATTTCCATATCACCCACTGCACACAATGTCACAATGTGCACAGGTTATCTCATGCCATGTCTCACACACCCTCCTGCCTACACTGTCTAACACACACGCACACACATGCCCTCTTGTACCCACTTGACACACACATGTTCTAGTCTATGCCCCTCTCATCACACACCCTTATGATATATTACACACACCTGTACTCATGTCCTTCCCCCTCACTCCCTATGTATGTATATAATATATAAGCATTGTTATATATATATACAAGTTTCTTATATATGTGTATATGAGTTTTAATATGTATATATTATACATATATGGTGTTTGTGATGTGATATGATATAGGGATGTTGTGGAATAGGGGCTATAGGATATGCATTCTAAGTTAGATTATAATCTATATACCAATGTGTGTATTGTTAGCTATAGTATTAATCTTGTATAGATGTGATTGGTAGGCTTGACATAGTATTGCCTAGAATAGCCTAGTAAACCTAGAGTAGACTTGTTAGAACTTAGAATAACTTGCTAGACCTAGATTAGACTAGTTTGACCTAGATTAGACTTGGTTGACCTAGTTTGACTTCTAGGGTTGACCAGAGTTGACCAAGAGTTGACTTTGGTCTAGATTGACCTAGATTCATGTAAAACACATTGTAGTGCATTTTATTTCTATTCTGGACTTGTTGTGACTCATACTGTTCTAAATAGGAGCCAGACACCACTCCTTGGACAGTATTTTCAACTCGGACATTCAGTTAGCAGGCGAGTACATTCTCTGATCTTTTCATACCTGTTTGGACTATATTCATGCACTAGATTACTCTATATGATGCTGACACGTATCTTCACGGCTTAGTACTATATGGATCCCTTCCTGAGATGTTATCCCTCTACGGGTGCATTGGGTATTTCATGTTCATGTACTTTATCATGTGCATCAGGTACTCCTTGTACTCGTACTAGTTCATGTTTTTACATGTTCTCATGTGCTTTCATGTGCTTATCACGTGCCTCATGTACTACTCATTACATGAGTTCACGTATCTTTGTTTTATTCATGTGCTTATGACATAACTTGAACGGATCCTTGTGTATTGATTGGGGTGGGGTGGGTAGAATTGGTTATGTGGACACAATCCCCCAGTAGGTATTCATGTGCTCCTTATTTGTATTCATGTGCCCCCAAGCCGTTTACATAACCATATTATACTCTAAATCACGTAGTCACTTACAGTCTTTACTATCATGTATCTATTTCCAGTTACAAAATATCTTCTGTTTTACTTGTACTTCCATTCAGCACTTCCTGTATTTTACTCTATTGCCTGATTTATTTTCCTAACCTGCTATGAACTGTTGAGAGATATGTGCTCATTCCTGTCCTGACTGGACTTGTTGAAATATTATAGAGGATAAGGCTGAGGCGTTCTGCCCTACTTACTACGGTGCCACACTAGATGAGTGCCTGGACTTGGACCAGCAGCAGGATCCATTAGCAGTAGACGACACTCCATTAGTTTAGGATTGTCTTACTATTTTGGATTACTGTATTAGACTTTGAGATATTCTGAGATGTATTATTTTAGACACTTAGAATTCTGGATTGTATCTCTGTGATTCTCTGTTCTGGATATTTATCTTTCATTATCAATCTATCTTACCTGTTCTACCTTAGCTGTGGTTGAGTTATATTTCTGTTATGTCACCCCCATTCGGGGAGTATAACTGTTATTACCTTCAATTGTTAGTTGTTGTGACCTAGGACAGCGTTCTACCGCCGACACTCTGGCGTAGGCTGGACATACCCATGTCTCGTGCCCTTACTCTAGGGTGCGGGTCGTGACACATTTTTAGTGGTGGCCCATGCAGGTCTAGGATATAAGTGTAGTGGTATTCGAACTAGAATATCGCTGCAGCCTGCAGCAGGAATTAGCATATTTTTGAAGGTACTCAATCACACTAGGAAAATTCTTTATCAGATTCCGTATATCTATTTTGCTACTTATTGTCTTCCTTAGAAATTTAAATTGTCCTCCTTTGATTTTTGACTCATTCTCAGTAATTACTTCTTGTTTGATCTGTGTCTCCAGGATGGTTGAGACGTGATCGCATCGCCCCGTGACGGGAGAGGCTGGAGAGGGGTCTGCCACCTCTCGTGTCCAGCAGCCAGCTCCCAGTGCCACAGGGCCAGTGCAGCCCTCAGGAGTCAGTGTTTCTGTCGCTTTTGGAGGAGCACCTCCAGCAGTCAGGAGGCCAGTTGTGATTCCAGAGATCCTTCCCATGCAGCAGCCTCCGCCTGCGGGGATGGTAGATACTGCCCATTTCTTCTCCTTCGTGGAGAGGAATCTGGAGTCGCACCAGCAGCAGCAGACGAGGCAGACTGTAGATTTCAGGCAGGAGATCGACGAGGCGCACCAGCTGGTTCGTACCTCAGTCAAGATGATCACAGCTCAGGGGACTCAGCAGCAGCCCCGTCGGAGGGAGAAGGATATACAGGACTTCCAGAAGATGCACCCTCGGGAGTTCTTCGGCACAGAGGGCATCCATGTTGCAGACGACTGGATCGAGCATATTGAAGAGATCTTTCGACTAGCAGAGATACCTGCTCGACTCCAGATCGAGGCAGCGGGCAGCCAGATGCAGGATTTGGCCCGAGCATGGTGTCAGACAGATCCCAGAGTAGGGGTTGAGGGCCAGACTTGGGCCCAGTTCAAGGAGCTG
The DNA here is from genome assembly GCA_029216955.1 of Iris pallida. NCBI lineage: Eukaryota > Viridiplantae > Streptophyta > Magnoliopsida > Asparagales > Iridaceae > Iris > Iris pallida. The sequence continues at coordinate 8,079,407 of JANAVB010007397.1, read as the reverse complement.
TTTTAGGAGCAGTTCTTTCCTGATGTTGCCTTGGGAGGTATCGAGGCACAGTTCGAGGCTCTGGTTCAGGGGAACCAGACGGTAGCTGAGTATGCCGGGGAGTTCTGCAGATTGGCCCGGTTCATTGATGATTTGTCTGAGAAGACGAAGGCGAGGAAGTTTCGTCGGGGTTTGATTAGAGAGGTTCGGTCGCTGACTAAGAGCGACCGGAACGCCACTTATGCTGAGATATTTTCTGGGGCCATGGCGGCGGAGGACGACCTAGGGCTGAAGCAGAAGAGGGGTCGTGACTTCCAGAGTGGCAGCAACAGTCAGGGGCAGGCCAAGAGGCCTCACTTCCAGCAGCAGCAGCAGAGGCCAGCTCAGCAGTTTCAGCAGCAGGGTCGTGCACCCTTTCAGCAGCAGCTCCAGCAGCAGAGAGGGCAGCAGGCACCTCGTCAGGTAGTCATTTGTGCCTTCTGCAAGAAGCCGGGGCACATGATCCATGAGTGTAGGAAGAAGCTGGACAAGTGCCTACTTTGTGGTACGGGAGATCACCAGTTGAGGGACTGTCCAGGGGCTTTTGGACGAGGACAGCAGGGAGGTGGAGCCAAGGCTCCAGCAGGCCAGCAGAGGGGACCAGCCCTGCAGACCCAGCAGCAGAGGTTCCAGCGGTACCAGCAGCAGGCACGAGGTGGACAACAGGGGTGAGCTTTCGCCATGGCAGCTGAGGATGCCGAGGCCATCGGAGAGCTGATAGCAGGTTCGGTTCTCCTAGATTCCCTTCCAGCATTTGCACTCTTTGATTCTGGGGCATCCTACAACTTTGTGTCTGTATCGTATGCTGTTAGACATAGTTTTATTTCTGAACCATTGCCTAGGACCTGCAAGATCACGACCGGGGGTGGGGTCATCCTCGTGAGTGATGTTTGCAGAGGGCGGAGTATCATTTTTGGAGGCCGAGAGTTGGGGGTGAGTCTACTAGTCATGCCATTACCGAACTACGACATTGTATTAGGTATGGACTGGCTGAGTAGACACCACGCCCGCAATGATTGCCGTAGGGGTAGAGTTTTGTTCGGGGCGCCAGGAGAGCCAGAGTTTGAGTACACCCGACGGCAGGAAGAGCAGGACGACGAAGTCTTCTGTGGAGCATTAGTCGAGGAGCAGGTGGCTACGCATCCCTTGATCGCAGAGTTTATGGACGTGTTTTTCCGAGGAGTTGCCAGGGCTTCCACCGGACAGAGATGTAGAGTTCTCGATAGACTTGGTTCCCGACGCGGAACCGATCTTCCAGCATGTCTATCGAGTGAACAACAGCGAGTTAGTGGAGCTGAAGAAGCAGGTGGATGAGCTGCAGGACAAGGGCTTCATTCGCTCGAGTTTTCACCTTGGGGTACACCGGTACTCTTCGTACCCAAGAAGGATGGGTCGGTACGGATGTGTATCGACTACAGGGCACTTAACAACCTGACAATCAAGAACAGATACCCACTGCCGCGGATAGATGATCTGTTTGATCAGTTGAGCGGAGCTCGGGTGTTCTCCAAGATTGATTTGAGGTCGGGTTATCACCAGGTGAAGGTGAAGAGGGAGGATATCCCCAAGACCGCTTTCAGGACGCGGTACGGGCAGTTTGAGTTTTTGGTTATGCCGTTTGGGCTAACCAATGCACCAGCAGTGTTTATGAATCTAATGAACAAGGTGTTCCACCAGTACTTGGACAAGTTCGTGGTGGTGTTCATTGATGATATCTTGGTATATTCCAAGACAGAGGAAGGTACGAGGAGCATCTGCGGATAGTGCTAGAGACTCTCAGGCGAGAGCAGCTTTATGGAAAACTCTCCAAGTATGAGTTTTTCTTGGACCGGGTGGACTTCTTGGGGCATGTGGTGACTGGAGATGGTATCTCAGTTGACCCCAAGAAGATTGTAGCAGTTGAGGCTTGTACAGCGCCGACTTCAGTGGCAGAGATAAGGAGTTTCCTGGGGCTGGCAGGATATTATATGAGATTTGTGCAGATTTCTCCCGGGTTGCAGAGCCGTTGACACGGTTGACCCGGAAGGATACTGAGTTTGTTTGGTCAGAGGAGTGTCAGGCAGCTTTTGATGAGTTGAAGAAGCGGCTTACGACAGCTCCGATTCTGACATTGCCTTCAGGATCAGGTGGATTCACTATTTATAGTGATGCTTCAGGGAAGGGGCTGGGTTGTGTCTTGCAGCAGCATGGGAATGTGATTGCCTATGCTTCCAGGCAATTGCGTCCCCATGAGAAGAACTATCCTACCCATGACCTGGAGCTGGCGGCGGTGATTTTTGCTTTGAAGTTATGGAAGCACTATCTGTATGGCGAGAGGGTGAAGATTTTCACAGATCACAAGAGCTTGAAGTATGTGTTTACACAGAAGGAGCTCAACATGAGGCAGCGCAGGTGGCTTGAGTTGATGAAGGACTTTGACATTCCACTTCAGTATCACCCGGGGAAGGCCAACGTGGTTGCCGATGCCTTGAGTAGGTATCCGACAGCTATGTGTTTGACCATGGAACGACACTTGCTTGCAGACTTAGAGAGCCTTGGGATTGAGGTAATTGTGCCAGGGGTGCAAATGCAGTTATGGGGCCTTCAGATACAGTCGGACTTGATAGACAGGATCAAGGCGACACAGTTTGATGATGTGGCTCTGCGGTGTATCCGAGAGCAGATCAGTGCAGGAGTGGAGGATGTTGAGTTCTCACTTGCAGAGGATGGTACCCTGAGGCACGGTTCCCGGTTATGTGTGCCCAGCGGGGAGCTCAGAGAGCAGATTATGCAGAAGGGTCACAGATCGCAGTACTCTATACATCCTGGTGCCAACAAGATGTACAGGGATCTGCGAGAGCATGTCTGGTGGTACGGAATGAAGAGGGAGGTGTCCCACTTCGTAGCTAGATGCTTGATCTGCCAGCAGGTCAAGGCAGCGAGGCAGAGGCCCTGAGGATTATTGCAGCCGTTGCCCATTCCAGAGTGGAAGTGGGAACATATTACCATAGATTTTGTATCGGGGTTACCGCGTACGCCAGGAGGGAAAGACGCAATTTGGGTCATCGTTGACAGGTTGACCAAATCGGCCCACTTCTTGCCATTCAAGGTGGGTACGTCTACAGAGAGGCTGGCAGAGTTGTATATGAGGCAGATAGTCAGGATTCACGGAGTTCCCGTCAGTATAGTCTCAGATCGGGATAGTCGCTTTACTTCCCATTTCTGGAGGAGTCTGCAGACTAGCTTGGGCACTCAGCTCAAGTTTAGTACCGCATACCCCCCCAGACGGACGGACAGTCAGAGAGGACTATTCAGACCCTTGAGGATATGCTGCGGATGTGCATCCTAGATTTTGGAGGTTTCTGGAAGGATCACCTGCATTTGGTAGAGTTTGCTTACAACAACAGTTATCAGGCCAGCATTGAGATGTCACCGTTTGAGGCTCTGTACGGGCGTAGGTGTCGTACACCCTTATCTTGGGATGATGTTGGAGAGCGAGCTTTACTGGGACCAGAGATGGTTGTTGACGCAGCCGAGAAGGTGAAGCTCATCAAGGACAGACTTCGCGTGGCGCAGGACAGACACCGGCACTGGGCCGATAGCCACCGGAGGCCGCAGGAGTTTGAGGTACAGATTTAGAGATAGGATTAGAAGTAGGTTGTATTTTTGTTTTGTTTTGTTTGATTGATCATGTTTGATTTTTAGTAACTTGAGACCTTGCTTGTGATTAGGTTGGAGACATGGTTTTTCTACGGATATCTTCGACTCGTGGTACGATACGTTTTGGTGGAGGTGGGAAGCTTAGCCCGCGCTTCATCGGCCCTTTCGTTATCAGCGGGAGAGTCGGTGACGTGGCATACAGGCTAGACTTGCCACCTGTACTAGTGGGAGTTGACAACGTATTTCACGTATCCCAGTTGAGACGGTACGTGGCTGACCCTAGCCATGTGCTCGATCACTCGTAGATAGAGGTTGGACCTACTCTCAGTTATCCAGAGCAGCCTGTGGAGGTTTTGGATCGCCGGAAGAAGGTATTGAGGAACCAGGTGATACCCTTGGTACGCGTCGCATGGAGGCATCATTCTCCAGGAGAGTCTACCTGGGAGCGGGAGGATGAGATGCGCGAGCGGTACCCCTATCTTTTTGGACCTTGAGGTATACTTTTCTATCCTTCTTAGCAGTTAGTTTCGTCTTTAAATTTCGAGGACGAAATTATTTTAAGGGGGGTAGATTTGTCACTATCACTTTTTTAGCTTGAGGGTATTTGGGTCATTTTCAAATTTTAGAATTTAATTTGAATTATTATTATTATTTATAATTAATATGATTTTTAAGTGATTTTTAGAATAATTGATTTTTGGTGTTTTAGAGACTTTGACTTATGTTGACCTTGGAGACTAACCTAGTGGATAACCTAGGTCATGACTAAGTGATTAGGATTTGAAAACCTAGGTTGACTTAAGTTAGTAAGGTTTGACTCATTGGAATTATTTTGGGGAAAATAGGAGCTAGTTTGATTAAGGAATGACTTGTGAAGTCACAAGTCATTTTATGACTAATAGGCTTAATGGCCCATAGCCCACACCCATTGAACCAAGCCCTAACCCTAGGAATCCTGGCCGGTCCACTATGGTCAGCCCCCCTATTTATATGCTCCTAAAATTAGGGTTGCCTCTTTAGAAACTTTGCGATTTGGAAGAGGTAAGTCCCCATCTTTGTAAATCCTTAGAAAATCTATTTCTTCTCCAAATTCCTTCAAACAAATTGCAATAGGACCTAATATTAGTATCCTTGCTGTTATTGATGAGTATTTGCAGGAAGAACACAATTTGAGGAAGTTTGGTGGTTTGTGGAGCTCTTCCCATTTGGGGATTTTGATCCATTGTTCACCTATAGGTATAATTCCTTCCATTACTTTTAAATTCTGTTAAAAATCATTTCTAGGTTGTCCTAACCCTAACCTAACAGTAGGATAGGCTAACCCTAGAATTTGGACCCATTTTGTGTCCGTATCGGACACGTATCAATGTGTCTAGGTTAGTGTTCGACGAAATGCCTCAAAGGGCATTTCGTTCAATTTTTGTGATTGTGTTTGAATAGAAAAATCCATTTTAGGCTCGCTTATTCTAATCTTGGACAATGAGCACGTTTTTGTGTCGGGTTGGGCCGACATGAGCGCGTGGACACGCGGTCGTGCACACGCGCACGCGGGCAGATTTTCTCCCCTGCTGCTCGAGTGCATTTTCTCTGTGCACAGAGGGTTTTGACCCTTGAAATTTGACATAGGGGTTGTGTCAATGACTAACATAAGGCTCGTAAAGTTTCACGAGTCCTCGTGTCATGTCGGACACGTTATGGGCTGTGCACATGTGTTACACTGTGCGGTCCAGTATGTTATATTTGTGTTCTGTGTTTCATTGTTTTTAATGCTTTTAATAATGTTTTAAATTGATTAAATGGATTCTTAATATCATGTTTAATCTCTGTTAAAATAGTTACATGATTTAACTTGGGTTTCAATGAGGAGTATGGTTCGAACATGGGGTTTTTGTGTTTTCTGATACACAACAGACACTGAGTTTCCAGTTTTATTCAAAACCAGTTAATTCCCTACTTTTGTTAAGTTTGTTCACTGATTATTAGCCCACATAACAATGCTTATGCCTAAGTTTCATTTCTTTCAATATAGGCTTTGGAAATTTGTTATGGGGTATGGGTTTTGGTCTGTTACTTTCAACTGTATGTTAACTGATTTGTAAACCTGAGAATGTATATAATTATGAACTGATATGAGAACTGAGTTTAAGTTCTAAAACCTGGAAATGGGTTGTGAGTTTGAGTCTTGGTTAATTGGGTAGACATTGATTTATTTCTTTAAACTTTTAACTTAACTGATTTTATTTTCCTTTCCTTAACTGTCAAATCCTGAGAATTCTAAACCTGAGAATGAGAATAGGAATGGGTTAGCTGGGTTAATTCTTCTAAACCTGGGAATGTGATGTTGGCACTTGTGTGCATTTGTTTTGGGGTTTAGTTCTTAATGGGATTTGAAATGTGTGGTTTGAATGTTAGTTAATTTCTTAATTTCTGAATTGACTTGATTTCTTGAGTTCCAGTTTGATAACCTGAGAATGAATTAGGACCATTCACTGTTTTAAAATGTATTAACTGATTTCATTCTTCTTGAACTGAGATGGGATTATGTGTTTCCAGTTTTCTAAACCTGGGAATTAGTTGTGTTTCAGTCCTTGTAAACCTGAGAATGGTTTTTAAACCATATTGTTACTTTGAAAACTGATTTCCTTTGTTCTTTGAAAACCTGTGAATATGTACTTCAACTGAGTTTGAATTCTACATAAACCTGGGATTTAATTCGAGTTAAGGGACTGAATTGAGTAGTGTTCATTAGCTGTTAGATTCCTGAGGAAACCTCTTGACTGAGATTTGGGATAACTGAGATTTAGTTCCCAGTTTTTACATAAACCTGAGATTCCTTTCCCTCTTTAACTGAAATCAAATGTATTTCCCTGAATTCCCTTTAACATTGATCATGTTTTCCTGTTTTTCCCAAATGTACTGTAATACCTTCACTATTTTTTTCCTTGTATTCACTGTTCTCAGGATACCACACAAGTATTCACTGTTTCCATATCACCCACTGCACACAATGTCACAATGTGCACAAGTTATCTCATGCCATGTCTCACACACCCTCCTGCCTACACTGTCACACACACACACACATGCCCTCTTGTACCCACTTGACACACACATGTTCTAGTCTATGCCCCTCTCATCACACACCCTTATGATATATTACACACACCTGTACTCCTGTCCTTCCCCCTCACTCTCTATGTATGTATATATATAAGCATTGTTATATATATACAAGTTTCTTATATATGTGTATATGAGTTTTAATATGTATATATTATACATATATGGTGTTTGTGATGTGATATAATATAGGAATGTTGTGGTATAGTGGCTATAGGATATGCATTCTAAGTTAGATTATAATCTATATACCAATGTGTGTATTGTTAGCTATAGTATTAATCTTGTATAGATGTGATTGGTAGGCTTGACATAGTATTGCCTAGAATAGCCTAGTAAACCTAGAGTAGACTTGTTAGAACATAGAATAACTTGCTAGACCTAGATTAGACTAGTTTGACATAGATTAGACTTGGTTGACCTAGTTTGACTTCTAGGGTTGACCAGAGTTGACCAAGAGTTGACTTTGGTCTAGATTGACCTAGATTCATGTAAAACGCATTGTAGTGCATTTATTTCTATTCTGGACTTGTTGTGACTCGTACTGTTCTAAATAGGAGCCAGACACCACTCCTCGGACAGTATTTTTATTTCGGACATTCAGTTAGCAGGCGAGTACATTCTCTGATCTTTTCATACCTGTCTGGACTATATTCATGCTCTAGATTACTCTACATGATGCTGACACGTATCTTCACGGATTAGTACTATATAGATCCCTTCCTGAGATATTATCCCTCTACGGGTGCATCGGGTATTTCATGTTCATGTACTTTATCATGTGCATCAGGTACTCCTTGTACTCGTACTAGTTCATGTTTTTACATGTTCTTATGTGCTTTCATGTGCTTATCACGTGCCTCATGTACTACTCATTACATGAGTTCACGTATCTTTGTATTCATGTGCTTATGACATAACTTGAACGGATCCTTGTGTATTGATTGGGGCGGGGTGAGTAGAATTGGTTATGTGGACACAATCCCCAGTAGGTATTCATGTGCTCCTTATTTGTATTCATGTGCCCCCAAGCCGTTTACATAACCATATTGTACTCTAAATCACGTAGTCACTTACAGTCTTTACTATCATGTATCTATTTCCAGTTACAAAATATCTCCTGTTTTACTTGTACTTTTATTCAGCACTTCCTGTATTTTACTCTATTGCCTGATTTATTTTCCTAACCTGCTATGAACTGTTGAGAGATATGTGCTCGTTCCCGTCCTGACTGGACCTGTTGAAATATTACAGAGGATGAGGCTGAGGCGTTCTGCCCTACTTACTACGGTGCCACACTAGATGAGTGCCTGGACTTGGACCAGCAGCAGGATCCATTAGCAGTAGACGATACTCCATTAGTTTAGGATTGTCTTACTATTTTGGATTACTGTATTAGACTTTGAGATATTCTGAGATGTATTATTTTAGACACTTAGAATTCTGGATTGTATCTCTGTGATTCTCTGTTCTGGATATTTATCTTTCATTATCAATCTATCTTACCTGTTCTACCTTAGCTGTGATTGAGTTATATTTTGTTATGTCACCCCCATTCGGGGAGTATAACAGTTATTATCTTCAATGTTAGTTGTTGTGACCTAGGACAGCGTTCTACCGCCGACACTGCGACGTAGGCTGGACATACCCACGTCTCGTGCCCTTACTCTAGGGTGCGGGTCTTGACATAACCTATGGTCCAGGTTCATGAAGGCCAGATACTTCAAGCACATCCACCTGTCTACGGCCATCGCGAACAGCAGATCTTCAGCTGCCTAGCATCGCATTCTCATCGGTCGGTCCCTTGCCGAACCAGCGATTCGCCTTAAAGTTGGCAGCGGCGAAGCTTCGCCATTTTTAGAGCACTGGGTCGGCAATATCTTGCTAGCCAACATTTCAGATGCCCCCAGGAATAGCTCTATCAAGGACTTGTGGGACCCTAAAATAACACCTGGAATTGGAACAAAGTCCGGATATGGGCGGGTTCTGAGGCGGTAGATTCCATTCGCAGTAGCAGTGTCCAGATCGGACCGGACCCTGATAAGCTCGAGTGGTCTCCCGATGTCAACGTGGCATTCTCAGTTAAGTCGGCCAGAAGAGTGATCCTAGGTAATGCGGCTCCATCTTCTTCCACTGCATCCTTCTGGCATACCTACATCCCCAAGAAGTGGTCCTTCCTCCTCTGGAGAGCCCTCCGCAACATCCTTCCAACTGATGACACTCTCAACACCATCGGGTTCAGCCTTGCTTCAGCTTGCACATGCTGCTCTGATCGACAGTCGGAAATAGTCAACCATATCCTCAGCCAAGGGGATCTATCGATCAAGGACTGGAGAGCCCTTTCTTAGCGTTGCAGATCGCCTCATAGGGGCGACAACTTTCACCACCTCACGGCAACCTGGGCTTCCGCGTCCCATGGCCACCAGATCCCGCTGTGGCCATAACGTGGGTGCTCTGAAAAAATAGGAACAAGGCTAGATATGAAGGACGCCAGTACAACGGAGACCAACTCATATGGGATACCATTCGTCAATGCCGCAAACGGAGATCTCTCTGCAAACAAGACAGATTTCTGGAACACTCTTCTAGCCTCGGATTAGCCGTGTTGACCCTAGTTTTCTCCTCTTTTGTCAGTATATGTGTATAGGCTTCGGCATTTTGCGCCTTATGGCATATTTGTAAAGGTTCGGCCTTTCAGCCTTCTTGAATAAAATGGGTGGTTGGATCAAATATAATATATATATTATATATTATATATTATTATATATATATTATATATATATATATCTATATTTTTATATATATATATAATATATATATATATATAATTATATAATATATATATAAAATATATAATATATATTTATATATTATATATATAATATATATATATATATATATATATATATATATATATTCATTATAAGTTATTTGAGTTGAGAGATTTTTAAAAAGTAAATTGGAAATCTATGCTTTCTTTTAAGTATACTAGAAAACTTGAGGTTTCCTTTTAAGTATAAATATATATATATTTTTCATATATATATATATATAAAGATTTTTCTTTTTGAGTATATATATATATATATTATATCTATATATATATATATATATATATATATATATAATAAAGATTTCCTTTTTAGTGTAAATATATATATATATATATATAATAATAAAAATAATATATATATATATATATATATAATATATATATATATATATATATATATATAAAATATATATAAAGATTTCCTTTTAAGTATAAAATATATTTTTATATATAGAGAGATACTCATATAGTTACTGTTTTCTAATAATAAAAGAGAGAGAGAGAGAGAGAGAGAGATGCAGTACTGTTCCAACCGGAACAGTACTTGAGGTATCCCGATAATGAAGTTAGGAAACAAGAGGGATTTGGAGATTTTTAAATCTCAAAGTAATCTTTCCCATATTGTCCCTAAATCTAATCCCCTAAAGATCAACCAAAATCTTGCATCAAATCAGATCAAACCGACCCAAAATAGGGTTATCACCGTATGTATTTGCTTCTAACTCGCAGCGAGTTCTTGAGAAACATCCTATTAAAAGCGCTCCCAACTTTGCAACCACCGACGCTCGAGGAACCCCGATATCCCCACGCCTCGTTCTGAACGCCTGCACATCGACATCGGTCACCGTAGCGCCACCGCGACCCAGTAACACAGCCAGACAAAACCTGAACAGAGTTTCCAAACCGTTGTCAGGTATAAACTTCCCAATCGAATTTCATTTCCATTACTTTATCAAATTCTGATTTGATTTCTCCTACGCATAGCCCACATGATTGGCTTTAGCCCTATTCAAATGGATTTGGAAGTATTAGTCTGTAATCCTCGAGAACTCAACATAAAGTCGAGAAACATTATGTCCATAAACAGAGTTTAGGCAGTCCTAGACACCCGAATTAGAAAGCGAACCCTTACTAATGCATCGACTGATTCAAGAATATACTTGAAAGAGTTTTTAGACAACATGTGGAGATTAACACCCAGTTTATAGTTCCTGGTTTTACTCATTATGTGCAAAGAAATTCAATGTCAAAAATCAATAAAAACCTGTTTTTAAAAAACTAGATTTTAGGAAAAATTACCGATACGGCGTGCGCCTCGACACGGGCGATGTGGTCGTGCACTATATGCATCGAAAGGCCGTATGGATGTTGCCGACTGTGGGAACTGACGGAACTCAATTTCGCTGCACTGCGCGACGAAATCAGTGCGTATCCATCGAGATACCCCTGTATCGACCTTTTACAAACTTGGCCATAAGTTCGTGTATGTTCATCGTATCGAGACGAAACATGCGCCAATAGGACCGTATCAAAACTCTAGTTCTGTGTACCAAGTTTGGTCTGATTCTGAGAAGGTCGATCGGAATGCCAATTTAGCGAGCCCGCGACCCGATCCAACGGAAAAAATTGTGCACGACTCATCGGAATCCAAAATTGGACGTACCGTTGGGTTCATCTCCTCAAACCGGAACCGTAGACATGTAGTTTGACGACTTTAGATAACATAGACATTGGCACGTATTTCAGTATAAAATGGGTCCAACGACGAATATCGTTTTGACCCAAAATTATGATTGTGCCCCGTTCCAGAATTAGACTTTTGGACAGGCGTTTCCTAGGTATATCACATATTCTGAGTACATCTTGATGTTTGTTTCAGCATCCAGAGTTTTTGGAGATTGTGACATTTCTTTTGATGATATTCTGATTCTTGGACTTGCCACCTTCGTGCCACCAGGTAAGATACCTTGCCTTATTTACTGTTTATAATTAGATGCATCTTTATTTATTTATTTGCTGCATAATTATTATCTATTTTCAGTTGGATCCATTACTTGCTATTTTTAGTTCACCAGTTATTTTTTTCCTTCTTGCCTTTTTGTATGCATATGGACCTAGTCTTAGCGAACTACCTTCTGTTAGTGACTTTGGGAGGGAGAAGACTGTTAAAAGTACGGGCTACCCAAATCTAAAAGCTATAGTAACTGCGTACTATGGTAGTCGTGTCATGGTGGTCACTAGCCTCGAGCTATGTGGATTGATGGGTCACGTGGGCCTAGCCTCGAGTTATGCCGGCTGATAGTATTGGTACTTGACGTGTGAGTGTTGTGAGTTGTTACCTTGTCCAGTGGGAGTCGGCCCTTACCTGCGCATACATTATGGTGTCTTCTAAATTGCCTACTAGAAAGGTTAGAAGACCTTAGCCAATTTCATATTCCAGTCATGGCCTGGAAAAATGTCACATCGCGGAATAGTATGTTACCCCTAGTCCTTGTTTGGTTGTAGGGGTAGCCCATTATTTCGATGATGGGATATGAGCCGTGTTATGGTTTGGACGCTTTACTTTTATCTTTATTTATGGTGCATTTATATCAAGTTCATATGGCATATTCTTCCTGTATCTTGTTACGTCTCTCAGGACCTGGTGATCTCTCCAGGTATAGGCGCTTTCCCGCAGGAGTATGGATCGGTACTGGATCCTTTATATCTTGATGACGAGGCATCTCTCGCTGATATCTAGATTTATGTTATTCTTTGAGACTCGTAGTGGATATTACTTTATTTGAGATTATTTTTTTAGTTGTTTGGTATGGACATGTCCACCCGGCTATCTTTTGACTCACTTATTTATTCTATTTGGACTTCTTATATCTTCTGTGTGTGCTGTGGATGAGATATAGTTTTGTGATGTTCTGGCCTGCGATTTATATTATTACAGCTTATATATACGAGGATTCCATATATTGGAGTATTCTTCGTATATATGCAGCTGGCATGTCCACGTACTTGGTCCTAAGTATTTTGGGACCGGGACGTTACATATTTTTGTGGTGGTCCATGCAGGTCAAAAAATATTGTTGGGTTACATGACTGTGCCCAACAAGCCTTTATATAGGAATAAGAATAGTATCTCATCTATGATTATTGCCTCCTTTGACCTCCAAACTTTTCAAACACTCTTTGATTAACTGTATTGCCTCATATCTAACCCTTTATACTATTAGTCTAATTCGTGCTTGGTAGAAGTTAGGACGATGACTCGTACTAGGTAGACATGTTCCATCATTCCATCGTTACTAGCTTAAATCTTATAAGTTGGGTAGAATGCCTCATGATCTAACCCTTCCTTGACCGTAACCATGGCCTTAGACAAGAACAGTAGGACGACTGTATAGGCACGAACCCCGAGCAAAACTTCGATTCTTAAAGGACTGAAATTTTTATATTTACTTTCATGATTATATCGCGTACTTATGCTCTACCATCTGACCAATGCTGCTATTATAGCCTAGATTTGCAAGTCTATTCATTTTTCAAGCTTGTTCATGACACATATGTTATTGGAGGTACCCCGCTAACATATTGTCTATCAGAACATGTACATGTTGGTCTGATCAACCTAGTGTACTTGGTTCGCTCTTTATCAATTTATATATATAAATGAGATATACTTAACTTGCACCCCAAGATCTCATCCGTAACTACGTTGACAATTCCCTTTCAACTGCTTGACCTGTAACTTGTTCGAATCTATTCTAACATTATTCTATTTAGTGCCAGTAAGGATGAACCTTCAAAGCGAACACGTTCCTATCTCGGCGATCACATCTGGTGATGCAGCCACTCAAGAGGGAGAGGTCCTACCAATGACCCCGGTGACCCCGTATCACCCAGGACAGTCGCAGACCACCATGACCCCGTCAATGGTACAACAGGGAACTCAAGTGCCACCAGTCATCCAGACTGGGCAGACTATCGCAGTACCAACCGAAGAGAATGTACCACCACCTCCACCACCATTCACTCAACAGTATCCACCTCAGTGCGGACCACAGATACCTCCACCACCAGAGGATGGAAACCCTACTACACAGTTCATGTATGCCATGATATATACTCAGTGGCAACATGCTGAACTGATGAGGCAGAGCATGACGAAAGCACTAACTAGGCCCCCACCTCCACCTCCGACACCAGTACCAGCACCAGCTCTACATTCATATGAAGGTTCTATCAAGGACTTCATGGATATGAACCCCAAGCCCTTCAGAGGTACCAAGGAACCACTAGAGGTCACCGTGTGGCTTCAGCAGCACGAAGAAGCTACTGAGGGTGTCCCAGTTGCCAACAAATGATTGGATGATAACAGTAGACTGCTCTTAGAAGACAATGCCATCATCGGGGAAAGCCGAAAAAAAATGCTTGAGCCAATCAGACTTGGGAAGAGTTCTACAAAACTTTAGTGAGAGGTTCTTTCCTATCCATGTACGCGATGTCATCTATGATCAGTTCCTACACCTCAAGCAAGGAAACATGACCGTAGATGAGTATGATGCAGAATCAGTCGACTGAGCAGATTCGATGAGACACTAATTCCTACTGAGCAGAAAAGGGCCAAGAGATTGACACCATAGCTCAAGAAGCATACAACAGTCCAGTCTAGAGTTTCTCATGCTGTAGTGTTAAAAGAAGCTAGAAGCCAGGAACTCCTTGATAAGGAAGTACAACAGGCTCAGAGATGCCATATTCCAGTAACTAGGCCAAGTAACCTTATCCATGGTGGACCAATCAGACATTCTATGACACAACAACCACCAGAGCATCACTCTATCTAATTGATGAGCTTCTTACATGTCGCTTCTGTCATCGAAAAGGTCATGTTACGAAGGATTGTCGTTGCAGATTAGGACAGTGCATGATTTGTGGCTCCAACCATCACAAAGCTCGAGACTGTACAAAACAACTAAAGGTAACACAACAGCGGATGCAAGGACCCATAGCACTAGGACCAATAGCAGAGCCCAGTCAACCATTATATGGAGGTTATCCTAGAGGATCATACTTAGCTGACCAATCTATACAAGTTAGACAGGATGGACAGGAGATAAACGGACAAAGGCATGGGCAAACATTTAGCATGGCTGTGATAGGCACCCATCCTAAGGTTGGAGATTTAACAACTATTATTCTAGTTACACCATTTATTTGTTTTAGACATGGCTTAGCATTAGAACAACATATTTATTAGCTTGGGCAACATGCATAGCATAATACTTGTCTTAGTATAAATTACTAGTTACTAGCGGTAATGTAACTCCTCTTTCCGAAATTTTGTGATATATTTTTATTTTTTTATTTGATTAGTTTACATTTAATTTTTCTATGATCATTGGAGTTGTGACTAAGCCCACAGGTGAGTTATGACCATCTTGTGGTCACATGATCTCTAGATAGGGTCTATATGCATTCTATAGCTATATTATATTTTATTATGATTTTTAGACATTTTTATATATTTTTAAATATTTATTCTATGAAGATTTATATTTATGAATGACTTTCATAATTTATTTTGAGGCCATTTGTGACTATTTTGAGACCCATTATTTTTCTTTAGGCTCTATTAGGTTAAATATATTTTCTGTATTTTTCTACAATTTTTCTGAGATTTTTAGATAATTAAATATAGGAAAAACCTATTTTCTAAGACTTTTAGAATTTACTGTGCAATCCTATGAGCATATATTGACCCCAAATATTTTTCTAGTGTTCATTATGCTATTTTATATTTTCTAGAATTTTCCATAATTTTTGGCAATATTTAAGTATTTACTCATTAAAGTTATATATTTTTAAAGGCTTCCAATATTTATTATGAGGCCATTTAGGACTAATATGAGGTAAAACATTTTTTATTTATATTCTAGAAGGTTAAATGTATTTTCTATAATTTTCTACAATTTTTTGGATTTTTCTGATATTTATTTGGAGTTATTTGGAGTTAAAATGAGTTTTTAACGATTTCTGAATTTAAATTAACTAATTACACAGTCATCTGCACAGTCAGCTGTACAGTCAGCACTGGGCCCACCCGTCGGCGCCCAGCAGCCCACCGACTCTCTCCTATATATATATTATTATATTCGTTAAACCTAGAAAATTTTAGCAGCTTTTTGTGGGAGAACTCATCTAGGGTTTTCGACTTCCCGAAGCGATTGCCGTCAACTCCGATTTGATTTTCACGCGCCGTTTTTTTTGTTGGATTTGTATTGAGGTAAAATTTCTGAATATGTAATTTATTTTCTTAGACATTATTCCTAAATTTTTGGAAAATTCGTAGAGTGTCGGTTGTCCAAAACTTGACACGTTTTGGTGTTTTCGAGATTCCGGAAGAACCAGAAATCTAAATCATGAACCGTTTGAAGTTTCGGAAAGCTAACACAGAGATCTACGATATAAATGTTTCCCAAAAATTATTTCGTTAATTTAGTATTTTATTTATTCTGTTGAACTCAGAATTGATCGGTTGATCACCATTTTGGTCACGATTAGCCATAACGGCGATATCTTTTGACCAAAACGTAATTTTGCGGCACGGTTGATTCCAGCGCACTCGTGGCGCTGAAATTTACCAAGGTGCACTTTCAAAATCTAAAGTTTATAGCATTTGACTAAATAGTTAACGGTACGCCTCGATTTACGTGCCATAGTTTCCAAAATTGGAAACATGACTTTTGATGGCCAAACTTGCATATTTAGATTATATTCAGATTATTATTAGGTTAAATTAGGTTTTTAGTAAATTATTCCAGAATTAATTATTACTAGATTAGTAACCCAACTAGCCACTATTCCATGAATTTAGAACTAGAACATTAGAATTGATTTATAGTTTTCGTGCACGGTTCATGGTGCGATATGTGTTATAGGTTGGCAGCTCCTAGATCGGCATCCCGGCATCCTCGACTTGTGACTACGGTTTATGCAAGGACCACATGCAAGATACCTTGTCTCACTCTACAGTTTATTTACATGTATATTTATATTATTATACAGTTCTACTAGTTGATTATTTATATATGATTTGTATATCATGCTTGCTAGTATATATATAGCCTTGTTTATAACTAGCATTGTATTTTATATTGGATATACGTATATATAGTCCTTGTTCATAGTTAACCTTGTAGTTCATATTGGATTGGTTTTTTCGTGTATCGTGATTGGGTCGTATCGTATCATCACTTGTACTTGGACTGAGTCGCATCGTGTCATAGGATGAATAAGTCATTTCGGAACTGCTTTACCTCCTTGTCTTGAAATTTTAAAGCTAACCTGCGAGTCCACATCAGGGGCGAGTAGTTAAGCTAACCTGCGAGTCCACATCAGGGGCGAGGGTTAGTAGTTAAGCTAACCTGCGAATCCATATTAGGGGCGAGGGTTAGTAGTTAAGCTAACCTGCGAGTCCACATTAGGGGTGAGGGTTAGTAGTTATCTATCCACACCTGCGAGTCCACACTAGAGACGAGGGTGATGCTAGCCTGCAAGTCCACACCAGGGACGAGGGTTAGTAGTATATGGTTCACACCTGCGAGTCCACACTAGGTACAAGGGTGATGCTAGCATGCGAGTCCACATTAGGGGCAAGGGCTAGTAGTTGTTCAAACCTGTGAGTCCACACTAGGGACGAGGGTTTGAGTATTCGATTGGTTGTCCATTGACATCGTGATATCGTGTTCTCTTGATTCTTCTCCAGCAGTTCGTTTAGGCGTAGTGGTTCTTCCAGTCATATATAGTCGTGTCTTCGTGCTGATTGGTCTTTTTTCGTTTATTTCCTATATTTTCTTTATTGCATGATAAACTGCTAGATAGGCATGTTTTTATGTATCTTACTATGTCCCCTGAGGACCTGATGATCTCTTCAGGTTAGTTATTGCATGGAGTTAGTTAGCAGCTCTGGATGACGGATGATTATGACACTTGTGGGGTCCGGATGTGATGATATTGCTTGCGGGATTCAGGTATTGATACCATGTTTATTATCCAGTTCATCCAGCTCGTGTTTACCTTTCATCATCATGATATTTCATATTTATTGATTCAGTTTATAGACTCATGTTATTTGTTGTAGTCTAATCGAACATGCATGCTCGTGGGCTGCAGACCACGACCCATACTTGTTCATTCTTGATTATTATTCTTATTGTGGATTGAGATATAGATTGCATCACCCTGATTAGGCCTATTGCCATAGCCGTGACAGCGTTTACGTATTCGAATCGGGCTGGAGTCCGCTCGATGCGTAGCTGGCTTGCTCACGCTCTCGCGTCCAAAAAGCGGGTACGGGTCGTGACAGGTAATGCATATACAGTACCTTCGATACCATTAGAAATCTATTGACTATAGTCTAGCAATCTTATTACAGAGATTTATGACTTAGTAGTTAGAGAACCTTGCATGATGTACCTTATAAATTGTTACCCCATCAGTAATCGTCTTGTGCTATAGAAGAGTGAATCATCCAATACCCTCGGTACGTATGTCATCCTGGCATCCCTCACCAATGAAGAAGCGTAAACATGATATGGGTAATCGTGTCACTATTGTCCAAAATTTGAAGAAAAATCTTTGACTTGACACGGTTCCTCCAACCGAGCAAATAATCCAGTGGTTAACAACGTCCACTTCTATCCGTAACACTATTGATACTCCTACCGTGACTTTAAAATTTGGAGCACAACATTAGTCTTTTTCTTCTAACAAATTTCATATACGAGACCTAGATGAGGCCACCTTCATCTAGGCATATTATGTGCCACTCAAACACGTTCCCTTGTATTCTATTTTTATGATGCGACTTTTATGTGAAAAAGGCTAACCACAACCTTTACCATAATACCGACGTACTTTCTGACTTCAATTGAAGACCCAACCTCAGCCGAAATATTTTGATCCAATATATGGTTGTGATCTACTCGAAGCCCAACCCGCACATGCCACTAGTGTGCCACTCAATTGAGATCCCATGTACTACTTATACATAGAAGTCGCAGAAGGTGAATCTTTAGACTTACAACACCTAGTTAACCTAATGGAAATGGTTTAGATTGGTTTTATAAGGCCTTGTCCAGCCAATATAGATTAAATCTAAGATCCATTTAATCCCTCTAACTAGTCCCAATTATACTTAGACCAATACAATTCTTATTGTCTTACCGAAGCACGACTATCTTTCAACAACCTTAATTCAGTAAAATTTTCCTTATACTATTACCGGCCAAGAACATCACGATAATATCTAGGCTCACTTAGAATTCGAGACGACGGTCAGAAATGCCCAATGTTCTCGTGCCATACCGTAGATGTCCTCCTCAGAAGTATTGTAGCTATGTTTATCACGGTAGCTAACTTCTATAAGTTGGGTAGGGCCTTGACCCAAGAATACCCTACCTTGTAGGATAAGACATCAATTTTGGATTCCTTTTTATAAATATCTCCTCCATTTTTTGTGGAAATCGAGTTACGGTTAACGTACTTACTCTCCCTTCGTATTAGTCTCGTTATTTTTTATATTAATATTCATTTTAATTTCGAGGACAAAATTTTTATAAGTTGGGAAGGATGTAAACCCCCTAAAAAAATATTTTTATTATTATATAAATTGCAGGATTTTTATTAGGAATTGGTTGTTGATAGTGGTAGCAAGTATTCCTACTTCATATATATACATTAAGGTACATTAAGGAATTGATACAAAAACATTTGGTACTAAAACTCTTCATAGAGTACTTTTGAGTTGTAGAAAATTTACAAAATAATATTATATTTTTATTATTTTAATTATTGCTAACCTATTGGAATATTCTATATATTACTTTAGAAGCTTATATTTTATATTATGTTAGTACTAATAGCAAGTGTATACTACAAGTTTTATATATATATATATATATATATATATATATATATATATATATATATATATATATATATATATATATATAGTATAAGTTATTTTGAGTTGAGAGATTTTTAAAAAGTAAATTGGAATTCTATGTTTTCTTTTAAGTATACTAGAAAACTGGGGGTTTACTTTTAAGTATATATATATATATATATATATATATATATATATATATATATATATATATATATATATATATATAAAGATTTCCTTTTTAGTGTGTGTATATAATATATATATACACACACTAAAAAAAAAAAATATATATATATATATATAAAGATTTCCTTTTTAGTGTGTGTATATAATATATATATATATATATATATATATATATATATATATATATAAAGATTTCCTTTTAAGTATAAATATATATATTTTCATATATAGAGAGATACTCATATAGTTATTGTTTTCTAATAAAACAAGAGAGAGATGCAGTACTATTCCAACCGGAACAGTACTTGAGGTGTCCCGATAATGAAGTTAGGAAACAAGAGGGATTTGAAGATTTTTAAATCTCAAAGTAATCTTTCCCATATTCTCTCTAAATCTAATCCCCTAAAGGTCAACCAAAATCCTGCATCAAATCTGATCAAACCGACCAAAATAGGTTTATCACCGTATGTATTTGCTTCAAACTTGCAGCGAGTTCTTAAGAAACTTCCTATTAAAAGTGCTCCCAACTTCGTAACCACCGACGCTCGAGGAACCCCGATGTCCCCACTCGTCGTTCTGAATGCCTGCACGCCGATGTCGGTCACCGTAGCGCCGCCGCGGCCCAGTAACACAGCTAGACCGAAACCTGAATAGAGTTCCCAAACCGTTGTCAGGTATGAACTTCCCAATCGAATTTTTTTTCCATTACTTCATCAAATTCTGATTTGATTTCTCCTACGCATAGCCCACATGATTGGCTTCAACCCTATTCAAATGGATTTAGAAGTATTAGTTTGTAATCCTCGAGAACTCGACGTAAAGTCGAGTGAAATTATGTCCATAAACAGAGTTTAGGCAGTCCTAGACACCCGAATTAGAAGGCAAACCCTTACTAATCCATCGACTGATTCAAGAATCTACTTGAAAGAGTTTTTAGACAACATGTAGGAGATTAACACCAGTTTATAGTTCCTGGTTTTACTCATTATGTGTGAAGAAATTCAATGTCAAAAATCAATAAAAACCTATTTTTAAAAACTAGATTTTAGGAAAAAAATCACCGATACGACGTGCGCCCCAAAAAACCGGGTGTGGTGGCCCATGCAGGTCAAGTTTGTCACTTCGGTTACATGACTGTACCGTTGTGAGCCTGCATATAGGATTAGAGTCTAGAATCTCATCCACCTACTTGACATCCTTTCTTGACTTTAAATTCTGAACTCTCGTTCGACTTCCTTGATTTGTATCTTGCTTGACTCCTTCTACCGTAAATTCTTAGTTTCATGCTTAGTAAGATGACTACACTAGTATATGCCCATAGGTTAAACACATGGCTAGAAGGATTACATTGACAATTAGAATGCATTGAGGGCTTATTGGTGTATAAAAGCATTTATGTTTCCTAAAAGGGTTAGTAAATTCTAAGTTGGGTAGTAGAGGTGAATTTTATTTGATACTACTAAAGGATTGATAAATAGAGAAAACAAAATGTTGATTTTTGTGAAATATTTACGATTTATTTGAGTATGAAATCGATATAAGAAATAGCTTAAGATTTTTAAATTTAGTAGTACGATTTACGAGTTTATTTAATTTTGAGCTTGAAGGATGATAGTAAAATTTTGGTTTAAAATATTTTGGAAGATATGAAATCGATTAAAGGAAATTTCAAATTTCAAATTTATATTTGATGATTGATTGATAAGATTATTTTGAGTTTAAGGTTGGATTGATAAAAAAAAACTTTGGGGAACAATTTATTGGTGCTATGATAAAGGTTAATTTGAGATTGATGGGAAGTATTCACGAAAGGACCAATTGATTCTATAAGATGGAGAAAAAACAAAAAAAAAATTTTGAAGGTTTTAGAAATACTTATGATATATTGGATTATGGAAGAAAAAAATTGAGGAGAGGAAAGGTGTTGACAATAATCTAAAGGGATACCTCGAGATTTATTGAAAAAATTAAAATTTTAAAGTATGATTATACTTGGCGACATAAAATAATTTTGGTAAATTAATTTGAGAATCACATTGAGAATTGTTAAGGAAGCTCGAAAAATTTGAAGTTTAGACTTGTATTGATAAGGAACCAAGATAGACACGGGATCACCTTATTGAGATATAAGTATACCCCATTAGTTGCCATATCCCCCATGACCATGATAGTAGTACATACACAAGTATAGTGAGTCATCGACCAAGCCATGTGACTATATATTCACTTTGACTTGCTTAACCTTGCCTCAAATCTAGCCCATTTTTGTGATCTTCTAATCATTTGACACTTGGAAAGGATTAGAACCATTCATTGATCATACCCCAACCTAGAAGGGTACATTTTCTCTAGAAATTATGTCCCACACTTATTTTACTAGATTCCTTAATTACCTTTATTTTTTGCTTTAACTGGATCCATTTTTGCGTAAATATCACCATACGAACTCCCACTTTTTATTTTAGATCTTTTTATGTGCCTTACCGTAACATTGATATTCGGAGCACGAGACCAGCTGTTACCTTCCAACAAATCTCATATGCAAGACCTAGACGAGCTCACCTTCATGTAGACATATCATGTCCTACTAAAACACGTCCCCTTGTGCTCTATTTTTATGATACGACTTTCGGGTCATAAAGACTAAACTATAATCATTACCATGTTAGCTAAATACTTCTCGACTACAGATAGGGACTCAACCTCAACACAAAACTCTCGACCCAATATATGATATGATTCCTTAAATGCTTAAATTTGTGCTTTATCTTGATTGCTTAAATTTTCATACATTATCATGATTTACTTACGCATAACACCCTTCTACTCTCTATGCAAAATTAGCAACCCTTACTTTTCTCATTTTTGATTGAATTGCTTCACTCATAGTTCACCTTGATTCCTCCGTGGTTTATGCAATTTGTTCATTTTATGATTACATTGTTCGAAGATGGATTTGATTATGACATCCTTTGGTTGGAAAGATGTTAGATTAGAAAATCCCGAGAGAAAGGTAGCGGTAAGGTTGAATAAGATGATTAAATATGCATAGGTAAAATCTTGAGGTAAAACCTATGAGGCGGAGTATATTTTATGATCAAAGGAGAGTAGATTCTTGTTCGACTGATTGATTAATTCTTTATTTTATGAGATGATAAATAGAGTGTTTGAAGAATTCAAGAAGAGTGTAAATTTTTAAACTCTTGACGATTAAACTATATGATGATGGTAAATTTAAAGGTGAGATAAATTCTAATTTTGACTAAATTTGGTGAATAAATTTTTGAAGGTAATCATGCGAGAGGGACTAGCACGAGAGAAAATATGTAGGAAGTAGAGTATTAGAGAAGTATTAAATGAAAAGTTTGGACTTATCAAAGATTTTGTGATATAACTTCATATTAAAGTAACCTTGACTATATTTTCGACTAAATTGATTTATTGAGCCTAAAGTTTCATGAAGGGTAAAACTCGAGAGAATATATAAATATGTTGAGAGATGAAGACTGCATATTAAAGTTTCGTGACTTACTAGATTTCTAATTATGAGATATCGCGTATGAAAAAAATATTTTAAGGTATGAATAGTTTTTGTGAGTTAAATAAAACATCATTTGAAGGTCGATATATACATGAGTAGGTTTCAAGAATTTACATAGTGTTTGAGATTATTTTAAGGACAGCTATCAATTCGAATAAAGGAAAGGACGAACTGCGTTAAAAGAATCTATTAAGGAAAAACGCTAACCTTGATAAAGAATATTTGATTGTGATGAATATTTTATTGAGTTACGATTCACACCGAGATTGAAGGAGTTATTGTCTATTTATAAGGTTGCATGTCTATAGGAAAAAGGTAGTGTTGATGGATAGGTTGCCATGCATTGAACAATCTTCTAGACATTTAATTTTCATCGAATATCGATTCTTCACTCGTCCGATGATTTAAATCATGGTTTCTTATGTCAAAACTCTTTCTAACTCCTCAACCATACCTATCCTAATTATTCCTAAATTTCGAGGACGAAATTCTTTTAAGTTGGGTAGGATGTAAACCCCCTAAATTTCTACTACGATTTTTTTATTGATATTACGTGGTATTTAATTTGTAGTTCGTATTCGTACGGCACGTGCAAATTTGTATTTTTGCTCGTCGAGTGCGAATATATGCGAGGTACATATTTTCAGAAAACATTTTTATAGCTTTCAAATAATAGGTGCTAAATATTTTATTTATTTATTTATTGTTAAAAGCTGCAAGAAGCATCGTATTGAGAAAAGTTTGAAACTTTATTTTATTTATTAAAGAAATGTTATTTCAGTTATTGATTAGAAAGTAAGTTTTGTGTATTTATTCTAGATTTATGAGAGGTGCGTGAATTTAATTCACGTGTGTGTGTGTATATATATATATATATATATATATATATATATATATATATATATATATATATATCGATTTTCAAAATTAATTATTACTATAATTTATTATTTATGAAAATAATATTTAAAATTTTGCTTAGTTAATATTTGATTAATATGATAATTTGAAATTTGAAAAGTTTTATTGACTTTATTTTAAGGGTTTTTTTAAATTAAAGTATGATTATCTGGGTCGACTTGGATCGGATTAAATTAGTTTTAAAATCGTTTGAACTAATGGTGGAATTATATATGGGTTTTTTTAATCAATCCTTGTCCATATCCTTCTAGGAGCCTGACCCTCTATATAAGAAGAAACCTTTGCTCCTTTTTCATAAAAACTCTCAAGATCAATTTCTCCAACAAAGATTGTGCATCGTGTCTGTGCCTCCTTCCGATCTCCTATATTCCCATTACAAATACAAAGACAAACTCACTTCCGTGTCCGACAACCCCGGACACATCTTCCTTTCACAACCACCTTGTCAGATACACCCGACACGGACTGCACAACCATCCAGCCACCACCATATTGCCTCTGGCTCCGACCAACTCCCAACCCAGACCCCGTACTCATTACGGCCACCCGAAAAACCCTACACCACATTCACCGTCACCACCGCCCACGGCAGCCACCGCCGTCGTCATCCCCAACAGACATCCCAACCACCATGACCACCAGAAATCACCACCGCCACCGTCACCGCGGCCTTCCCCGGCTATCGACTACCACCACCACCGCCAATTCACATCGATACCTCCACCATCGCCTGAACCACCACGACAACCTCCCGGCTTCCCGTCCCCAAACCACCACCGTCCCCGTCATCAGCCACCACCACAGAAGAAATAATAGAAGGGGAAGACCCTTACCTATCCTCGGCTGTAGCCGTCCCAGTGCCCATGTCTCCGCCCTCCGGCGAGCGAGCTCGCCACCGCGTGGCTGCTCCACCGTCGGAATAGATCCCTCCGATATGTCGACCGTCCAGTCGAGCCTAGTACGCCACCGTCGTGACCCCTGGCGCCCCCGCTCCACAGTGCCGCCGGCGTCAACGACCAAGGCCCCACCTCCTATTCCGATCTACGCCACCGGAGTGACGAGCTCTGCGATGGCCAGCCTCCGTGCACCACCTTCGCTGAGAAACCGTGATGAATCCCCTCTCTCCGGCTCCTCCCCGTCTAAGCCATTCACAGCCGCGCCGCCGACGCCGGTAAACCCTCTTCTCTCCAATCCTTTCCTTGCCCTTTCCTTTTTTTGATGCCTCTTCTTTCCCTTTCCTCTCTCTCTCACTGTGTTCCCATTTGAGGGAAAAGAGCAGTACAGTTTTAATATTGTTATTATTATTATTATTACTATTATTATTATCATTAGTATTATTATTGGTATATTTATTATCATGGTTATAATGTCATTATACATATAATATTTTTGGTAAAATTTATGACCAATTAATTATCGTTTTAATTTAAATAATTTTCCTAGTAATATTCGAGTATTTACCTAAAATATTTTCAACCAATGAAATGCAGTCTTCTCAAATATTCATTTATTTATTTTTTTTATATAGAAAGACGGCTTCCTACCTTAAATTTATTTTTACAAAAGTTATCCCTAGTACTAAGATGTTCCTCTAGATATAAATGTATTTGACAAAATTATAGTTTTGGCTTAAATGAGTTATTAATATTGTCAAATGTTTATTTAATATATTTTCGTTTATAAAGTGTAGTTTTATCAATAAAAATATTTTTACAAAACTTATAGTTAGCCTAAAACAATTTTTTTAATGTATTTTCCTAAAAGCATATTTTGACTAATGCACATAAGCCTCTATCTAAAAATTCTATTTTTATAAACTAGAGTATCTTAGCGTTAATTGATTTTTGATACTTTTCTAAGAATTGATTTTAAAAAGCTAGTTTTCAAGTATTATGATTACTTCTAAATTAGTATAAGGATTCCTCTACTCCAAACTCTTTTCGATTATTATCGTCGATCATGACTAAATCGTGCCTTCCTATTTTCTTATGGACTTCGGACCCTTCCACCTCGACCTCGGCTATTGGACAAAACAGGACTTGTTGGGTCATCGCACCACATATGGCGTAACACCAGGCAAGACACCTTGCATTTACTGTTTATTTAAATTGCTCTATATCATGCATGCTTTTACTTATTTCTAGCAAATATAAATTGTTCTTACAATTTATTATATTTTACTTATTTTATTTTGCATGTCGATCTTGTGTCAGTTGACCACCCTATGAGAGTGGGGATATTTTTATATCTCCTATGGCCTTGACACATGTGTATCACGTGATGAGTGAGTTCATATAGGACACGGACCTGCGTACTCGATTGGCCATCGATACATATAGATCGTACGACGGTTAGGAGGTAACTGCTATTAGTGAGTCGAGTTAGAAGCCATAACAAGTTGCTAACTGGACAGGTTGTGGATACATCTTGGACATGAGCATTGGGGGGAGGGAACAGCTATTAGCGTAGGGGCTACATTTACCTTTTACACACTTATGGGTGATAGTAACTCGGATGAGCGCTACTTGCTGCCCGGCCGATAGTATCTCGGATGAGCGCTACTTGACGGTCACTCTTTATTACTTGCATGAATCCTTACAGCCCCTGCGTAGAACGTTGTCCTCAAAAGTGCATGTTTCACATAGAATGGTTAGGGACCTTTATCTATTTAGGCTTAGATACTTTTTGTTGAGCTTTATTTATATTCCGTTATGGCATGATATTATGTGTCTTGTTACGTCCCTCTGAGGACCTGGTGATTTTTCCATGTGTGTTTTGTGACTTCCTACAGGTGCTCTAGCTAAGGCTATGTCTTCCTTCTTCCTTCGTGATGATTGCTCTTGGACTCGTCATTTGCTTCGCTCGACCAAATCATTTATTTGTATATTTTTTTCTTATTTAAACTTATTGGTAGTGGATATGTCTTCGCCCAACGTTTGTACAAAAGACTATTTGATTATATCATTAAAACTTTATATTTGTGGATGAGATTTAGTTTGAGCATGGCTTTCTACATTTTACAGCTTATGTATACATACGAGCCTTTTATTTACTCGTATGTATACAGCTGGCATGATACATATCTGGTCCCAAGTATTTTGGGACTGGGGCGTTACACCGGGCGACGTGGTCATACACTATACGCATCGAAAGGCGCGTATCGATGTTGCCGACGAGTAGGAACTGACGGAACTCGATTTCGCTGCGCGTACACGACGAAATCGGTATGTATCCGTCGAGATACCCCCGTATCGACCTTTTGCAAACTTGGCCATAACTTCGTTTACATTCGTCATATCAAGATAAAACTTATGCCAACAGGACCGTATCGAAATTCTGGTCCTGTGTGCCAAGTTTGGTCTGATTCTGAGAAGGTCAATCGGAACGCCAATTTGGCGGGCCTACGACCCGATCCAACGGGCAAAATTGTGCACGGCTCATCGGAATCCAAAATTGGACATACCGATGGGTTCGCCTCCTCAAACCGAAACTGTAGACATGTAGTTTGATGACTTTAGAGACCGTAGACATTGGCGCGCGTTTAGGTATAAAATGGGTCCAACAGCGGACATTATTTTGATCCGAAATTATGATTTTGCCCCTGTTTCAGAATTAGACTTTTGGACAGGCCTTTCCTAGGTATATCACATATTTCGAGTATATTTTTTATATTTGTTTCAGCATCCGGAGTTGTTTGGAGATTGTGACATTTTTTTTTGCTAACATTGTGATTCTTGGACTTGCCACCTTCGTACCACCAGGCAAGATACATTGCCTTATTTACTGTTTATAATTAGATGCATTACTTGCTATTTTTAGTTCACTTTATTTTGCTTTCAATTATTTTTCCTTCTTGCCTTTTTGTATGCATATGGACCTAGTCTTAGCGAACTACCTTCTGTTAGTGACCTTGGGAGGGAGAAGACTGTTAAATGTATAGGCTACCAAAATTCAAAAGCTGTAGTAACTGCGTACTACGGTAGTCGTGTCACGATGGTCACGAGCCACGAGCTATGTGGACTGATGGATCACATGGGCCGCTAGCCTCGAGTTATGTCGGCTGATAGTATTGGTACTTGACGTGTGAGTGTTGTGAGTTGTTACCTTGTCCTGGGGGAGTCAACCCTTACTTGCCGATACATTGTGGTGTTTTCTAAATTGCCTACTAGAAAGGTTAGGAGACCTTAGCCAATTTCATGTTCCAGTAATAGCATGAAAAAATATCACATCGCAGAATAGTATGTTACCCCTACTCCTTGTTTGGTTGTAGGGATAGCCCACTCTTTCGATGATGGGATATTCAGCCATGTTATAGTTTGGACACTTTACTTTTATCTTTATTTTATGGTGCATTTATATCCAGTTCATATAGCATGTTTTTCATGTATCTTGTTACGTCCCTCTAAGGACCTGGTGATCTCTCCAGGTATAGGCGCTTTCCCGCAGGAGTATGGATCGGCACTGGATCCTTCATACCTTGATGACGAGGCATCTCCCACTGATATCTAGATTTATGTTATTCTTTGAGACTCATAGTGGACATCTACTTTATTTGAGATTATTTTCTTAGTTGTTTGGTGTGGGCATGTCCATCCGGCTATCTTTTGACTCAGTCATTTATTCTATTTGGACTTCTTATATCTTCTATGTGTGCTGTAGATGAGATATAGTTTTATGATGTTCTGGCCTGCGATTTATATTATTACAGCTTATGTATATACGAGGATTCCATATATTGGAGTACTCTTCGTATATATACAGCTGGCATGTCCACGTACTTGGTCCTAAGTATTTTGGGAACGGGGCGTTACAACGTGATACTCGACGAGCCACCTACTGAAGCTCCGGTCGACACTTCTACCCTTGACAACAATATTGATGAGCCGATTGACAGGACTCATCAGCGCTTGGGCGAGGAGGCAGAGTCTGCTGAAGGGGAGGATGATGTCTTGGTGGAAGAATCCCTTCATGGGGTCTCGTCTGGACTTTCTTACGAGATCACAGTCAAGCTTCCTATTGAGAAAACCATGGAGGGATTAGTCGTTGAAACACTGGCCGATGGGCCGGTTATGGGGACAAGCGAGGTGGTGACTGCTGTGATTGCGCAGATTCCGATTAACGTAGCTTCGGGACTTGTTGAGGATCCCACCGTGCGTCCTCCAGCCTCAGCTCATGTTCTTGTTCCGTTGTTGGCCTCTGTAACGATGACTGTGCCTCCGGCTTCGGCTGTGCTTCTTGGACATGTGCAAGCTACCACTTCTGCCCATGGGTCTTTTATCGCGGTCTCTTTGGTGACTGCTACGAGTTTGGCTGATAAGGAATATTATGCCAAGCTTCTGCTGTAGACTATCTGTAATGCTTTGACCCGCGGTATAGAGGGCATTTTGTAAGGCCAACTGTTGTTTAGGTCGGTCCGAAACCTAGTAGAGGGTCAATTGATGATCTTGCACGACTATCCGGAGTATGAAGTGCAGGCCGGGATCACAAGAGACCTGTTGGATGACTTAGAAGCTACCGCTCTAGAGCTTCAGGATCTGGAGCATAGCCTACCGACACTAGCTGCGGCAGAACTAGAGAAGATAGCTTCCGAAGAGTTTCAATATGAGCAGAGGCACCGGACATTGACTGATTGACTTGCCGAGGTTGAGTCAGAGATCGAGGAATTGGTTAATGCCGAAGAGGCTCGGGTCTGTCATCACGCAGCTGTGGAAGATCAGTACCAAACCCTCTGGGAGCAGATTCGAAAGTTGGAAGCGACCCTGGTTCTTTCTAAAAGTGACCTGGAAAAGTCGGAGGCCCAGAGGGAGGTCCTTTGCCAACGTTCTGAGGCTCTAGCTCGGGAAAAGAAGAGCATTGGCATCCGTAAGGCCGAGTTGGCCCTTGTGCACCAAGCTATGTCCTCTGTCGAAGAAGAAGCTTCTTGGCGTCAGGAGGCCGAGCGTAGGGTCCAAGCATCGATCGAGCATCGAAGGGCTCGCTTGAGGAGCCGGCTAGAAGAGCTTAAGAACCAATCTTCTCAATTTTGACTTCTTTCTTTCTTCTTCTTGTCTTTCAGTTTATGAGAGTCTATTTTTGTAATAGAAAACATCATCTCATTTATATATGAAATTTTGGCTTTCTTCTTTTCTATGTCTTTGTTGTTGTGAATCTTATACAGAGGAAAGGATTCCCTTAGAGGAGATAACTCTATTCGGAATAGGGTGTTTACTCAGAGGTGATATGGACATGGTAAACACGAGAATTTTTGTGGAGACACTTTCTTTACTCAGAGGTAATATGGACATGGCAAGGATAGACTCTACGGGGGTATAGAACGACTCAGAGGTAGTATGGACGTGAAGGGTTCTATAAATAACAACCGAGAGAATTGTCATGGAAGGGTGGCCTACTAAGAAGTAATATGGACATGGCCGGTATCCTTCACTAGAATAACAGTTCAGAGGTAATATGGATATGAAATATTTTCTAGAGAATTATGATGATTCAAGGTTATCATAGAAAGGGGTGACTACTCAGAGGTAATATAGACATGGTGGACATAGTATAGAAGAACACTTCAGGGTGATATGGACGTGAAATGTTTTTTAGATAGTTATGACAACATGGAGTCATCATGGGAGAGGCGACTATTCAGAGGTAATGTGGACATGGTAGATGCGACTTGACTAAGGTGTAGAGAATCAATCCAGATGTAATATGGACGTGAAAACTTTTCTACTAGGGAGAGGTATAGAAGGGATGAATTCTTTTAACGAAATCCATGAACACTTACTGGGATGTGGGAGGTTTGGATTGTTCGAAATGCTATTCCCATTGAGATCCTAGGTGCTGTGCCCAGGGTTCATCTTCGAAGTATTCGAACATATGGTCTTCGTCCTCGACCGAAGGATTTATGGAGACCATGTTAGCGGACATCATCTTTTTGAAGACCTGACCGGTACTGGTGTCATAGTCCCAGTCAGAAGAGTGTAAATACATCATGACTTCCGTCTCTGAGTCTTCTGAAGTTGAAGTGGGTGTAACATAACCCAACCCCCAACGGGTGCGCTGGTAATAGTTTTGTGCCTTTTCCTTTGGAGCTCAAATTCATAAGGGAAGGCGCCGGCCTTTACCATAGTTGAGTCTTTTATTGTTGTTCAAGTCGTAACTCATCTTCTGGATTAGGTGTTTAGCTTTAGTAGCGTAACGGTAGAGTTGCATCTTGTTGTCGTCGGGTTCTGGTTCTCCTAGAGTTAGTCGCTGAGGATGCTCTAATCGACCAAAGATGATGGGTACTGCCTCCTTCTTTCTTGCTGGAACAAGGAAGTAAGAGCCTCGGAAAGGGACAACTCGGCTCGCAAGGTTGGCGGTTGTCACTTGTGTTTGTAGAATACATAGAGAGTTGTCAAAGAAATATCTAGTGTTCCAACATGCATAAGAGTAATTTGAAGACAACTTTCTATTAATAAAATAAGAAATTTTATCCCGAGGGATTACATCATCTAAAGAGTGTGCTTCGGTATCAGCGCAAACGTAGTCTCCTAGCTTCTCATCGGTAAGGACTAGGGCTGTCGAGGGAGGAGGAGGAGGACGCTTCCCCCTTTAACTTGACCACCAAGGGGGCTGTGGTCGGAGGTTCCTACGCCTTCATGGTTGGCTTTGGGGACCTCCGGGGTAGCCTTATTCGTATAGGCTCCTGGCTATCATCTAACGTCATCGAGGGCGAAGATGGCGCTTTGCCTCGAAGCTTGACGACAAGGGGTACTGATACCTTGGGGGGGTTTCCTTTCAGTCGAACCTTTAGTGGCTATTCAGTAACCACTGTACTTTCTGAGGCCGTCTCTGCCCCTTCGTCGACATCATTGCTCTCATCGTCCTAGGGGACTGACTTGTGCAGATCAGCATCCGTACAGTAGGCTTCAAGTCCCCGAAATGGGTCGTTGTCAGCAAATTTGGTCTTGATAGTCCCGTCGCTGGCGACGTACTTTATGCATTGATGGAGAGTGGAAGGAACGATCATGTACTCATGAATCCATGGTCATCCAACAACATGTTGTAGTTTATGTCAGCGTCGATGACATAGCAAGTCACTTCAGTGTGGAGGTTGCCTATTTGGCACTTCAAGCGAATTTTGTCCAGGGGCTCGCTCTTTCCTGCAAAGAAGCTGCTGATTGTTGTGTTCGATACAGTCAGCCGATGCATCAGAATCCCTAGAGTTTGGAGCAAACTCCTTGGAATGATGCTGAAAGAGGAACCTGGGTCGATATTGATGCAATCGACTTTAATGGCACCGACATACCCTGTATAGTACAGAGGCCTGTTATGCCGGTTATTCTTTAACAACATGTCTTACAGGGTGAAAGTGATACTGGGGATCACTTCGACCACACTGTGACAATGTGGACAGGCCGTAGGGTCTTTCTTGGGTGGTCGTACCTGAGTGAGAAAGGACTCGACATTCTGTAAGGTTTGCTGAGCGAATCTCGGGTCTCTTTGGAGAGACGGAGGATCTCAAAGAGTGACAATCTAGCAGGGTATTGGCTAGCTGTGCCAGTATGTCGAAGTTGTAGGGTTTGATAGGCCCTACTGTCGAGTCTTTCCTTAGAAGTTTGTCGAAGCGAACCTTCTTTTGCTTCTGCCTATTTGCGGCAGGAGTCTGAGACGGGCCTGCTTCTGATGTATCAGGAGCAGGGGTTGTAGTTGGTGGAGATGCGGCCTCCTCTGGAGCTTGGTTCTCCTCTTGCTGTCGTGCCGAGCGAATGGTCACCAGGGTGCCATCGGTCAATGCCGAGGCCATACGACATGTCCTGACCTTCTTTTCTTTGACATAGGAGGTTGTAGGTGCCATCATGTTGGGACTCGAAAGTAAGTTTGGGGTGGACCCACATGACCTCGCCTCATGGTACGGAGAACGGGATGAGCCCTTGAGCTTTGTCACGCGCTAGTGGAAGATTGACTACTTCCATTATCGCCCTCGGGATAGGGATGACCCCGTCCTATGCCTCTGTGGTTGGGAAACTTCCAAACTGGAGAGTAACCATATTGGCCGTGACAGTCTTTTCTTCATAGTCAAGTGATATGACTTTGGCGTCGATGAGGCGCTGAATCTGTCTTTTCAACACGTAGCAATCTCATATCGAATGGTGGACATACTGATGATAATGGCAGTATTTAGGATTGTCCATCTTCTCCACTTCGTCGGGGCGCTTTGGTATTGGGAGAGATAGCTTGCCACTCTTCGTTAGCATATCGAAGAGTTTCAGCGTATCCTCGTTATTGAAGGAGTAAGTCTCCCTCAACTTCTGTGCTTCTGCAGACTTGGGTTTCATGGTTACTGAACCTTTGGAGATGTTGACGGTCATGGCTTGTTTGCCTTTTCTATCCTTGGGGTTGTTGCTAGACGAGCATCTCCCATTGTCTTCGAGAGAAGGAATGTTTAATCCCATGAGCTGCACATTTTGGGCTTTCCTTTGTGCCTCATCCACCTCTGTAATGAAAGGCGTCCACTCTGTGCAAAGAGCACTGTGCCACAATTTGATTGCAGGCAGCATGTTCTTGCGGCATGAGTCCATAAGCATGGGCTCGGGCATGCCAGACGGTAGCCTCAAAGCTTTCTGGCAAAAGTGCTCGATATATGCACGGACATGCTCTCTCTTTCTTTCTCTGGACGACCTCCATGAGAGTTGACATCGTCATGTCCATCCCTCCTTCATAGAATCGATCGATGAAGAGAGTCTTCAGGTCCTCGAACGATGAAATGCAGTCGTCCGAAAGACTGCAGAACCACTCTTAGGCTACCCTCCTACAGGACTCCTATGAATATGTTGGTGAGGAGGGCGTCGTTCTTTGGTAGGTGCCCTGTTACTAAGGAGAAGCACCTCAAGTATCATCAGGGAGACTCCTTTCCATCGAAGGGCGTGAGCGTGTGCGAATTGTATTGGGGAGGGTAGACTACGTTGTCCCATTCGGCAGGATATGGTTGTCGAATCCTCACCTTCCGAAGTGTTGTTTGCTTCTCTTTGGCATCATAGCGAGCATACAATTCCTTGATGGCCTGCTGTATCTCGGTTGACATTGCAGGTACTGTAGTTGATGGAGTAGAGGACGATGGTGCTGCTTGGTTGATGATGGGCAGCTTACGGGATCCGTCGTTAGCTGTCGGGTCAAGCGCAGTTGTGGAGGCAGTGGCGACCAAACTCCCCTTGATCTCCAGTATGCTAGAAGACAAGGATTCCATTATAGCATTTCTAGGCTCATCTTGAGAGCTTCGATATGTTTCAGCTGGTCAGGCGCTTCACTATTGTCCACCTCGTTGCCATCGTCCATAAATACGGACCTTGTGTGTGGATGGGTGGAAGGGATAGTAGACCCTTCGCTCTTCGGCTCAGGTGCCTGCGCCTCATCGTCTTGAGGATGAATTGGAAGGTTGTGGTCTTTCTCAGACTCATTGCGGTTGCTACCCCTAGTCTGGTGGCTAGCTGTGCCTGTAGAGGCATCCGTATCATATGGTTCCTCCTTAGACTGGAATACGACATTGTCATGGACGGTGGGGGTTGACTACCCCCGACGTCTGATGTGGTACACAATAAAAATTTGGAACGCGTGCCTTAGAACACACCTGTATTGGGTACCTTCGCCTTGCTACTCTCGGGCTGCTTCATGGGCTTGGTGGCCGAGATGGGAGGATTTTTGGACGGCTTTTTGAGAGATCTAGAACCCTATGTCGCGTTGCACGTAGCGACATGGAGTTCATCTTCGTCTGCGCTTGCTGACCCCCTGTCAAACCTCTGACGTTCGGTTGACACCAGCTATAGTCTTTGGAAGACGAAACGCCTCCTCGGCGGCACGGTGGCTGCCTGTTGACAGCAATAGTTAATGGTAATCTGGGTACAAGGATGCCTTGACTTAGGCGTGCCCTGTACCGCAGATTCCTCTTCCGCCTTATGCTTGTGTGAAAGCGTCAAGTTCTCCACCTCTATACCCCTATTGTATGCGCAGGAAAGATGCGCACGGGTACGATCAGAGAGGGTTTGGCGAGGCAGACTCCTATCATTCTTATAGGAACGCTGCTTATATGAGTCCTTCTCCATGTGATGTACCCCCTAGCTTACATCACGTACAAGAGTGCTCAAGAGACAGAGGGGTTTAACTGGTCGAGGCAAGCACGGGGACCAGTTTTGTATAACTTTCTATCGACTGCGCGTGTGACTGTCAACGCAGGCCTTTGGTCGGTCATTGGCATAGTACATTTGTTGCACGAGGCACGTACTGCCTTGGATTTCTTCCTACTACCCCCAGCGGATGTATAGTATTCAGAATCCAAAGAGGGCTCACCTGATGGGAAGGCAATTTTGTCGAAGTCATATCTTTTCGTTGGTAACGCTTCCATTGTGAGGGGTTGAACCATCGTACCCTTCCTTCAGCATTGTGCCCTCGTCATGCCCTCCATAGGGGCACTGTCTTCCTCGTCATATTTTCCCAAAGTAGGAATCGAGTGAGGTGGGATGGCCGCAGTAGCCGAAATCTTCTCCGGGGCTTCAGCATTTAGAGGGTTCTGGATCGCAGTCCCCTCTGTCGCGCTGCTCGTCGCAGCCGCCTTGGACACCCAGACACGTCGAGACTTCTTTGGTTTTATGAACCACTTCGAAGGACTCGGCTTCTCTTCAGAAAGAAGATCTTCAAAAGCTTGTTGGTCGAAGCGTACGACAAGCATCTTCTAGGAAGATCCCAGCAAGTTGTCGTCAGATTGCATCACCACCTTCTCGTTGGAGGAGAAGGTCATCCCCAGCAGAGCTGCCATTTTGTTCAACATCACAAAAGGTTATACAAACTTTTTGTTTATTGAACTTGAAAAAAGGTACAATCGATTCCTATACGAGGAAATCTAAGTACAAAAATTTTGGGAAAGCATGACGATGGAGATCGAGCAATGCAGCGGCTCTTTTACTCCGTTGACGATCTGACGACGAGTTGGACTTGCTTTGGCTTTCTGGTACCTTTGATGGAACTCTGGGTTACCGATCAAGAGGATGCCGGAGTTGAAGACTTTGAAGCTCTGCCTTTTACCTTCTGCTTCTTTCCTCTCTGTGTATGTCCTCCTCTTTTTTTGTTGAAGGGAAAACTCCTTCTATTTATAGGGGAAAGGGGGCACATATACGATGTGCACCCAAATTTGAGATATGAAGGAATATGCTATCATTGTACGGTGTGGGCTTCTGCTGAGCTAACATGTGGCGGACGTCGAGATTCCTCTCTATCGAGATCTCGGGTGGTTATCAAAATAACCGAAGGAGAAGACACGTGGCGCATGTCTATTTCTGGAAATCCTTTGTTTAGATAAAGCTGAGTAGATCGTGGATTTCATCTCATAGTAGGATTCTGTTTGATCTTCAGGAGGCTATCAGTTTAAACAAACTGACTTGATACGACCTTTATCAAAAGAGCAAACTTCGTCCTTATATGAGTTTTAAACCAATTAATAAGATATTTGCACTTATCAATATGATCAACCTCTGTCCTATCTTTGAGAGTGGCGGTTTAAACAAACCAATTGGGTGGGACCATGTAACCTGCGCCTCTAGCGAGGTCTTAGTGCTGCTGCGCTTCTGGTGCGATGAGTAGACTGTTCTCCTGTAGACAACGGAGCCTCTGCGCTTTCAGGCGACGAGTGGACTATGTTTCAAAGACGGTAAAACCTTCGTGCGTTTGAGCGACGAGTAGGCTGTGTTTTGAGTAGTAAAGTCACTGTACTTTATGACGACGAGTAGGCTGTGCTTCAGGCTAACGAGGTTACTGTGCTTTTGGAGCTGCTGGCGGACTTGTGTTGGATGCAATGGTGTTTCCAAAGCCTTTGATGAAGGGGGTTGAGCTTCTGGGTCGAAGCATAGGTCTGCGCCGCTGAAGCGGGATGATATGAAGTCATCACCAGTCTGTGCCTCCTGCTAGTACAGGATTATAGCTGCGCTTCTGGTTTGAAGAAGCTGGCTTTGAAGTCTTCTTTAAGAGAAATTAATGATAGCTCTTTAAGGAACGACTCCCTCTTAATTGCCACCGTTATTTGGGGAATTTCAAGGGATCTTTTAATGATCTAAGACTTAGTCGAATGAACCTATTTAATGAGGTTCATCGTGCTGAGTTCTAGGTTCATCCCATTAATGTGAGAATTTTGACTGACGGCCTCGTGGCCTATGTCTTGGACCACTCCTGCCCTATATAAAGGAGGAGTTTCTTCCAAAGATACACCTTCCACTTTTTGTCCTTCAACACCATGTTGGGTCCAGACTTAGCTTCGATCAGCCGTTAGCCTTGCCAAAGTAAAATTTTGGTTGAGGATCCCTTCTTTCAAAGGATCTGTGCCTTCGTAGAAGAACTGCTGATGAGCTTCGGGATGTGCTGGAACACTTCTCATGGGGGGTTCGAACCTGAGTGACATCTTGGAGGTCTTGGAGGTCTTGACGACCGAGTTCTATCTGGTTGCCAACGTGAAGCACCGCAGGTTGTGCTCTGCCCTGCTCATTGGCGGCTGTGCACTTTTGTTAGGCTGGAAGAGCCTCATAAGCTGATGCGCTTTTGAAAAGGGCCTCCTGTCGTGCTGTGGACTGAATTCTTGCTCGAGCCAATATCTGCTTCAGGAAGAGCTACGCATCTAGGGCGGTGCTGTGGAGGCAGACTTTGATGGCGACTGTATTCACATCTTCTATCCACAATCCTCCTCTCATGACGATTACACTGTGAAGATGAACCCCAGCGTAGATTTGTAGGAGTTTTTTAGTTCAGCACATGTAATCACAAAGACTTTGTAACAGATCCTTAGGAAGTCTTCTTTTATGTAATTATGATAAATCTGTAATAGACTCTTGTGGCTATGATTTAATAAAAAGAAATTTCCTTGAACTTTTCATCTGTTTTTTTAGTTTGTCTTTTCTGTTGGCGTGCTTGACTGCCTGCGCTTCTGCGAAGCTGGGTTGGTAGGGAGAGCACCAACCTCCGGCGTTTGTTATCTGTGCCTTTGTGAAGATGGGCTCGTAGCGAAAGTACCCAACTGTGCCTCGTGTCACCCTGCACTTTTTCATGCTTCTACATACCTATGTTCCAAGAATGTGGTGGTTACAAACCTACCCCTAGAAAAATTTTGTCCTCGAAATTTAAAGTTGGTCGTACTCCTTCTATGTCAAACCCCCAACAATCAAAGTCAAGAAATTCCTATCTTAACAACATGGATAATCATGGTCCTGTCACGACCCGCACCCACTGTGAGGGTACGAGAATGTAACAACGCCCAGCCTACGCCGCAGTATCGGCGGTAGAACGCTGTCCTAGGTCTCAGCATCTAACAGTATAAGGATAAGCAGTTTGTACTCCCCGAATGGGAGTGACATAGCAAAAAATAAACTCAATCACAACTAAGGAAGAAGAAGCATGATATGATATAGAACTCAAGGAAAATACAGATGATCAAATAGTCTAAGATAACATCTCAGCAGATATCCAGAGTACAAGATCTCAGCTACTGAAAATGAAAGAATAAATACAACCCCAAATCTCAAAGACAGAAATAAAGTCTAACTACTAGTCTCAAGACAACATAAGTAAGATAAAGCCTAACTAAGCTAGTCTAGGCAGTAGGGTAAAGTCGTCAGGTAGTGCTGTCCTGCAGAAGGTATCCACACAGGCCTCCTCCTCGTCCTCTGTAATATTTTCAACAGGTCCAGTCAGGATAGGAGCGAGCACAATACATCTCAACAGTTCATAGCAGGTTAGAAAATATAATCATGCAGTAAAGTAAGATATAGATACTGAAGGGAATGCAGTATGTAAACAGAGAGAGAGTTGTAATAGAAATATCTACTATAAATAGAGACTAACAGTGGCTAGTGAGTCAGAGTACAATATAGACATGTAAATGGCATAGGATGATTTTGATGCTACACTATGGAAGGATTCTGATGCTACACTACTTGGATATTATTCACATGTATACTTCTACTCCCCCGTACCCCCAATTAATATACAAGGATCCAACCAGGTTATGTTATGATTCTATGTAACGGCCCCCGAAGGGTGGTACATGGTAGTCCCATAAATGGGGATTCTGGGAAACCCAATAAATGGAATAAGGATTCAAGGAAGACTCTGTGATCATAAGAGTATATGTCACAAGTGATCAAAGAACCAAAGAAGCATACTGATATGCCATGTAATTGAAACGCACAGAACATGTAGTACCCGATGCTCCCTGAAGGGATAACATCTCAAGAAGGGATCCATATAGTACTAATCCGTGTGACCAACGTGACAGTATCAAGTAAAGTAATTTAATACAGGAAAATAATTCTAAGCAGGATATAAAATGATCAGAGAATGTTCTCGCCTGGTATCTGAGTGTCCGGATGAAATATACTGTCCGAGGAGAGGTGTCTGGCTTATAATCTGAGCAGCACAAGTCATAACAAGACTAAAATGATAACAAGATACAATTTAATGCATTCTAAATGAATCTAGGTCAATCTAGGCCAAAGTCAACTCTTGGTCAACCTTGGTCAACCAAGAAGTCAAACCCAAGTCAACTATGGTCAAACTAGGTCAAACAAGTCTAAATAGTCTATTCTAGGCCTAACTAGTCCATACTAGTCTAAACAAGGCTAAACTAGCTTATGCTAGCATATCAAGTCCTTACAACCTATACTAGCTAGTACACGCCACAACTCAAACCAAGTCACTACAAGTCTATACACATAGGGTAGCCATATACATGGATACATACACATTACCTAATATACATATACATATATATACATTACATTATATAGAACTCACATATAATATATACATAAATAGATTATTTATATACAAAATACATATTACATATATAAATATGCATTCATTATATAATAGAGAGAGTATATGTGTGTGTGTGTAGAGAGTGAGTGAGGAATGTGTGTGTGTGTGTGAAGGGTGATACATAAACATGTGTGTGTTAAAACAGTGGTGTGGGCCTATGGAAACCTGTGTGTATGTGTATGTCATTGAGTGAGGGTGAGAGAGTGATGTGATGTGAGACAAGTGTGGCTGTGTATGTGTGTAGAGAGTTATGTAGGGTGTGAGAGGATGCACTAGTGTGTGTTAGAGAGAGGAAATCCTGGGAATAGAAACAGTAAGGAAGGAAAACCAAATCACATTACACATGAGACAGTTCCTACAGTTAAATCTCAGGAAAAAATATGAAGGAAAGGAAAGATCAATGCATTCTAAAACAATTCACTGAAAAACTGAACCCAGTTCAGACCCAACATTCCAACCCTCAATTCACACCCAATATTCTATGACATACACCCAAATTTGACCCATAGATAGGTAACATATAGGCGTATAGTATTAGGGACTAAAACTAAACAATAACAGCATTTAGATAGGTTTAATTGATTGCCAAAAGTCACTTTTCAAAACTGGAAATTCAGGAATTAATACACTGTTTTCAGAAATTTGGGTAAATGATAAATGTGATTTGAATTCAAACTAAAATATGAAACTAAGGGTTGGTAATTAAAATATAAAGTATACATGTGTCCTACAATGTGTTCGTGTCCAAGCAAGAGGACACAAACGTGTCCAAACGATTTAAGACACAAAACAGTGCAACACAGGCACTTTTCTGCACACTGTCTCGTGCACCCGACACAGGACACTTCGTGTCTCGAGGTCACTAACCTAGGTTCGCCTAGGATAGGTCCTCGTGTCTAGGTGTCTGCACTGAGTCAAAGTGTCCACGTGTCCTAGATAAAACTGCGTATCAGTTTCACTTAAACCCGACTGAACTGTCAGTTCCAACCCAGTGCAGAGCCTCGTGCTCACTCGACACGACACGGGGACACGTGAGACTTGACACACATGGTGTCAGTCATTGCCCCATAGTGTGTGTCGAGTTTCGCGTGTCCTAATGTCGTGTCCGAAGTGAAAAAACCCCCGAGTGGCAGGACACGCGCACTGCCTGCGCGCGCGCGCGTACCCGCGTGTGCAAGTGTCGAATCCGATACGACACGACACGGTGTCACTCCCAGACCAAAAGAAATCGATAAGCAACATCAAAATTTAATTTCCTATTCATTTAGTTTCCTAAAAATTAATCGAAATGCCCATTGGGGCATTTCATCAAACACCTAGACCTAGGTCGGATACGTGTCCGATACGGACACGAAATGGGTCCAAAATGACACGAAAATTTAGGGTTAGCTAGGGGACACCTAGATCTAAGTCTCATGCAAAGAAATTCAGAATTTAATGAAGTTTACATAGATTTACCTATAGGTGACCAAATGCAAGAAAAGCCCCAAATGGGAGGATTTCTCTTGCTAGCAAACTTATCCAAATTGATTTGAATCTGAGAATAATATATAACAACAGCAAGAAAACTTAATTTAAAATCTATTGCAATTTGTTTGAGGGAAAAAGGAGCTAAAATAGAATTTCTAGGGATTTGTGAAGATGGAAACTCACCTCTTTCCAAAGCTTTGTTCTTCCTAAGAGGCTAGCCCTAAATGGAGGAGAATACTTATAGGGGGGATTCCCAATATGGGTGTAGTGGCTGGCCAAATAATGTTAGGGTTAGGGTTTGGCATTAGCTAATGGGCTTTGGGCTTCTATGGCTAAGTTGTTAATCAAGGTTCAACCATAAGTCATGGCTTGTGACTAAATATTCTAACTTGAGTCAAAATAACTAAACCATAGGTCAACTCTATTCTAACTAGGGTTACATGACCTAACCAAGTCCATACCCAACTAGGGTTAGCTTCTAGGTTAGCCTACCAAGTCAAAGCTAGTCAAAGTCAACCTAGTCAACCTTCATTCAAACAATTCCAAAATAAATTCTAAAAATTCCCATAAATTCTAATAAATTCAAATAACCCCAAAAATGACAAAAATACCCTAATCACAAGGCTAGGCTCTAGGTCAACCAGTCTCTAAGGTTACACTATCAAAACACCAAAATCATAAGTCATGATTTAAAATAGTTTTAAATGATTAAAAATCACCAAAAATTATATCATGATTTAAATATCATTATTAAAAGACAAAAATTACAAAATTTCAAAATTATCCTCTTCTGGAAAACTGGGTGTTACAATCCTACCCACCTTAGAAAAATTTCGTCTTCGAAATTAAAGGTGTTCGTACTCCTTCTAGGTTAAGCCCCCAGCAATCATAGTCTCAGATACCTATTTAAATCATACAGTTGAAAAGTGTAACCTATGGGGTCATGGCATGTATTATCAGTCTGGGATCTCATCTAGTTACACCAACATGCTACTGTACTAGGCAATCATAAAGTATCAAAACACACAAGCAACCTAGGGTGCTAAACTAGAAAAGATACAGAAATAACAATCATGAAGACTGTAAGGCAGTCTACCCTCCTATATGAAAACTGGTACTTATCAAAAATAAAATATAATAATGATAACTACCAATTATCTATTAAGGGATACTATTCAAGAAAATTAAAAATCAAAGTTAAAGAATGAAAGTCAATTGCATGGAATCCAATCACAATGTGTATATATAGAGAGTGTGTTAGAGAGGGAAAAGCTAGCATTATGTAAATGTTATGTAGTTTGTGTGTGTATGGGTGTATGTGGACATGTTCATATGGTTAGATAGTAGGCATGTGTATAGGAGGATTTGGGTTTCAAGACAATAGCTATCAAGTTACACTACTCATGGCATATTGGTTAAACAATCTACAATACATAACCCATTTGCTCATAACATGCATGGCTAACCATATATATATATATATATATATATATATATATATATATATATATATAGGTAGAGATTTAGTTATGTATCTATATACATTATAACATGTATGCATAAACTCTATATATATCTATACAGGTATATGAACATAACATAGAGAGGAAAGGTTAGGTTTACATGGCAGTGTATACTAAGTTAGGGTGTGTCCTTGTACAGGGTATAGCTTAGTATTGAAATGTTAAATCCAGTTTTAGTTCAGCATTTACATACAAAATCTTGAAAATAAGCTAATATTTAAACCAGGGTAATATTAACATAATACAGTTTCAGATTTTTAGGGATTTGAAACATCACAACTAACTCAATGCTCCCAACACATCCTAACATGATGGAGATGAGCCCTAACATACTATCCATACATTTATTTATGCATACAGTTCAATATTACATATTAAATCTAAAATTGAACTAAACATTTGAAATAAACGTAAAAATGTAATCATGTATTCAGTTTTAGGATTTTGGAGAAATTCGAACATCAAACCAACCCAATGTTTATCACAACCTAACATGTCAG
Source organism: Iris pallida (assembly GCA_029216955.1). NCBI lineage: Eukaryota > Viridiplantae > Streptophyta > Magnoliopsida > Asparagales > Iridaceae > Iris > Iris pallida. Next base: position 8,035,897 of record JANAVB010007397.1, on the reverse strand, counting down.
AATATGAAACCTAACATTATATTCCTACATACAACAACGTGTATAGCTCAAAATATTACATTTAAAAGAAATAGCAATTTGAACTAACATTTAGAAATCCAGTATTAAGGGTTAATATGCACACAGTCTTAGATTTGACAAATTCAAACACAAAACTCAACCAAGTTTTTTTGAATTGAAACCCAATATATAGCATACATGTGCAGTGATGTAAACATAACTAATAACATAAAATTTATATTTAATTTACGAATTTAAACAGGAAAAAGCAGAGAACCAGTCTCTGATACTGTACTGTATCAGGATATTGGAGTTTTGAGAATTTAAACATCAACAACATATTAATATGTATTTAGATAGGTTGGTAATCAAAGTGAAGCATGCATACGTATCAGGCAAGGGTCTGCATACTACCTGTAAAGGTTGATCAAACATGACTGAACTCAACATAAAGAGAACTTAACTAAAATAGAAAACTGAACCAAATATAGGCTAAACAACATGTCAATAATCCTATACAACCATGACCTATAGATACTAACCAAACCCATATCCCATATGCCAATACCCTCTACAATCTATCTATGTATATAGACCTCTTGGTCTTAGGTGCAGCTAAAACTATACTCAAGGACAGGCTCTAGTCATGGGTGCCTCTCTGGGAAGGGTAAGAGAAAATAATGACAATCATGAAGGCTATAAGGCATACTAACATCCTATATATAAACTGGTTGGTATTATAAATAACAGGAAAATCATCTACAATAGGTTACCATTCTAATACCAATGCTAACTATCATCTCTAGGGTACAGACACTCTACAAGTCGTCATATCATTTCACTATGAAGATCTACCTATGAACAAGCTCTACAAACTAAATATCCCTACTCCTAAGTTATTTACAACAACAGAAGGGTATGATGTTTAAAACCTTCTCAAGATACAACCTGTTAATCATATGCGTCTGTCCAAAATTATGTTGTCCAGAGTCTTCATCATGCTAGTGAGCAAGGCTACGATAATCACAGAGTCCTTGACTAAGGTACGTACCCTTAGGTTCATGGTATTTAAAATTTCCGTATTGTCGCATGCGACGACGAAAACCTTAAATTCTCATACCCGAGAAATATATCCAAAATCTGACTACATGTCCTCACTATGCCAACTAACACGACAATCGAAGATTCTATATTCCATAACTGAGGTGACCTAGCCCATATGATTTTCTCAGAAAGAAGGAAAAAAAGAAACAAACATAACAAAAGAGTAACATAACAAAATTAATCAATCAACAAGGAACAGATGGAAACCGGATTTTAAGGTAGTTATAAAAGACAATTTCGGGAATGAAATTGAGAAGAACGGAACTTGCAGTAAGATCTCGAATGGTCTGCGCATCCTCGACTGTCCTGACGATAGCTCGACCCTGTTGGTTTCCCCTGGTCTGCTGCTGATGCTGCATGAATTGCTACTGCTGAGAGAAATTGGAAATGACGGGAAAAGGTCTCTGTACAGACGGAGATGCACATCCAATGTAGCAGAAACGCCAACCTGAGTCGGCACAACAGAAGCTACGATCTCGAGGCCCTGATGAACAGGACGAGAGGTGGCCAGCCTCTCGATAGTATCCCCCGAACCGAAGTGATGAGATCATGTCTCCATAACCATCATGAAGACAGATCAAAACAAGGAACAATTTCTGAGAATGAAGTGAAATTTCAAATAAGGATAGTTTATATTCAAGGAAAAAAACTAAGCAGCAAATTTAGATAAAAGGAATCTGATAAGGAGTTTTTCCTAATGTGATTGAGTACCTTCAAAATATCATAATCCTACTGCAGGCTGTAGTGATATTCTAGTTTGAATACCACTACATAAACTCGACTTGCATGGGCCACCACTAAAAACGTGTCACGACCCGCACCCACTGTGAGGGTATGAGAACGTAACAACGTCCAGCCTACGCTGCAGTGTTGGCGGTGGAATGCTGTCCTAGGTCTCAATGCATCTAACAGTATAAGGCTAAGCAGTTTATACTTCCCGAATGGGGGTGACATAGCAGAAAATAAACTCAATCACAACTAAGGAAGAAGAAGCATGATATGATATAGAACTCAAGGAAAATACAGATGATCAAATAGTCTAAGATAACATCTCAGCAGATATCCAGAGTACAAGATCTCAGCTACTGAAAATGAAAGAATAAATACAACCCCAAATCTCAAAGACAGAAATAAAGTCTAACTACTAGTCTCAAGACAACATAAGTAAGATAAAGCCTAACTAAGCTAGTCTAGGCAGTAGGGTAAAGTCGTCAGCTAGAGCTGTCCTGCAGAAGGTATCCACACAGGCCTCCTCCTCGTCCTCTGTAATATTTTCAATAGGTCCAGTCAGGACAGGAGCGAGCACAATATATCTCAACAGTTCATAGCAGGTTAGAAAATATAATCATGCAGTAAAGTAAGATATAGATACTGAAGGGAATGCAGTATATAAACAGAGAGAGAGTTGTAATAGAAATATCTACTATAAATAGAGACTAACAGTGGCTAGTGAGTCAGAGTACAATATAGACATGTAAATGGCATAGGATGATTTTGATGCTACACTATGGAAGGATTCTGATGCTACACTACTTGGATATTATTCACATGTCTACTTCTACTCCCCCGTACCCCTAATTAATACACAAGGATCCAACCAGGTTATGTTATGATTCTATGTAACGGCCCCGAAGGGTGGTACATAGTAGTCCCATAAATGGGGATTCTGGGAAACCCAATAAATGGGATAAGGATTCAAAGAAGACTCTGTGATCATAAGAGTATATGTCACAAGTGATCAAAGAACCAAAGAAGCATAGTGATATGCCATGTAAATGAAATGCACAGAACATGTAGTACCCAATGCTCCCTAAAGGGATAACATCTCAAGAAGGGATCCATATAGTACTAATCCGTGTGACCAACGTGACAGTATCAAGTAAAGTAATTTAATACAGGAAAATAATTCTAAGCAAGATATGAAATGATCAGAGAATGTACTCGTCTGGTATCTGAGTGTTCGGATGAAATGTACTATCCGAGGAGAGGTGTCTGGCTCCTAATCAGAGCAGCACAAGTCACAACAAGTCTAAAATGATAACAAGATGCAATTTAATGCATTCTAAATGAATCTAGGTCAATCTAGGCCAAAGTCAACTCTTGGTCAACCTTGGTCAACCAAGAAGTCAAACCCAAGTCAACTATGGTCAAACTAGGTCAAACAAGTCTAAATAGTCTATTCTAGGCCTAACTAGTCCATACTAGTCTAAACAAGGCTAAACTAGCTTATGCTAGCATACCAAGTCCTTACAACCTATACTAGCTAGTATACACCACAACTCAAACCAAGTCACTACAAGTCTATACACATAGGGTAGCCATATACATGGATACATACACATTACCTAATATACATAGACATATATATACATTACATTATATAGAACTCACATATAATATATACATAAATAGATTATTTATATACATAATACATATTACATATATAAATATGCATTCATGATATAATAGAGAGAGTATATATGTGTGTGTGTGAAGGGTGATACATAAACATGTATGTGTTAAAACAGTGGTGTGGGCCATTGGAAACCTGTGTGTATGTGTGTGTCATTGAGTGAGGGTGAGAGAGTGATGTGATGTCAGACAAGTGTGGCTGTGTGTGTGTGTGTAGAGAGTTATGTAGGATGTGAGAGGATACACTAGTGTGTGTTAGAGAGAGGAAATCCTGGGAATAGAAACAGTAAGGAAGGAAAACCAAATCACATTACACACAAGACAGTTCCTACAGTTAAATCTCAGGAAAAAATATGAAGGAAAGGAAAGATCAATGCATTCTAAACCAATTCTCTGAAAAACTGAACCCAGTTCAGTCCCAACATTCCAACCCTCAATTCACACCGAATATTCCATGAAATACACCCAAATTTGACCCATATATAGGTAACATATAGGAGTATAGTATTAGGACTAAAACTAAACATTAACAGCATTTAGATAGGTTTAATTGATTGCCAAAAGTCACTTTTCAAAACTGAAAATTCAGAAATTAATATACTGTTTTCAGAAATTTGGGTAAATAATAAATGTGATTTGAATTCAAAATAAAATATGAAACTAAGGGTTGGTAATTAAAATATAGAGTATACATGTGTCCTACAATGTGTTCGTGTCCAAGCAAGAGGACACAAACGTGTCCAAACGATTTAAGACACAAAACAGTGCAACACAGGCACTCTTCTGCACACTGTCTCGTGCACCCGACACAGGACACTTCGTGTCTCGAGGTCACTAACCTAGGTTCGCCTAGGATAGGTCCTCGTGTCTAGGTGTCTGCACCGAGTCAAAGTGTCCACGTGTCCTTGATAAAACTGTGTATCAGTGTCACTTAAACCCGACTGAACTGTCAGTCCCAATCCAGTGCAGAGCCTCGTGCTCACTCGACACGACACGGGGACACGTGAGACTTGACACACGTGGTTTCAGTCATTGCCCCATAGTGTGTGTCGAGTTTCGCGTGTCCTAGTGCCGTGTCCAAAGTAAAAAAGCCCCCGAGTGGCAGGACACGCGCACTGCCTGCACGCGCGCGCGCACCCGCGTGTACAAGTGTCGAATCCGACACGACACAGTGTCACTTCCAGACCAAAAGAAATCGATAAGCAACATCAAAATGTAATTTTCTATTCATTTAGTTTCCTAAAAATCAATCGAAATGCCCATTGGGGCATTTCATCAAACACCTAGACCTAGGTCGGATACGTGTCCGATACGGACACGAAATGGGTCCAAAATAACACGAAAATTTAGGGTTAGCTAGGGGACACATAGATCTAAGTCTCCATGCAAAGAAATTTAGAATTTAATAAAGTTTACATAGATTTACCTATAGGTGACCAAATGCAAGAAAAGCCTCAAATGGGGGGGGTTCCTCTTGCTAGCAAACTTCTCCAAATTGATTTGAATCCGAGAATAATATATAACAACTGCAAGAACACTTAATTTAAAACCTATTGCAATTTTTTTGAGAGAAAAAGGAGCTAAAATGGAATTTCTAGGGATTTGTGAAGATGGAAACTCACCTCTTTCCAAAGCTTTGTTCTTCCTAAGAGGCTAGCCCTAAATGGAGGAGAATACTTATAGGGGAGGATTCCCAATGTAGGTGTGCTGGCTAGCCAAATAATGTTAGGGTTAGGGTTTGGCATTAGCTAATGGGCTTTGGGCTTCTATGGCTAAGTTGCTAATCAAGGTTCAACCATAAGTCATGGCTTGTGATTAAATATTCTAACTTGAGTCAAAATAACTAAACCATAGGTCAACTCTAGTCTAACTAGGGTTACATGACCTAAACAAGTCCATACCCAACTAGGGTTAGCTTTTAGGTTAGCCTACCAAGTCAAAGCTAGTAAAAGTCAACCTAGTCAACCTTCATTCAAACAATTCCAAAATAAATTCTAAAAATTCCCATAAATTCAAATAAATTCTAATAAATTCAAATAACCCCAAAAATAACAAAAATACCCTAATCACAAGGCTAGGCTCTAGGTCAACCAGTCTTCAAGGTTACACTATCAAAACACCAAAATCATAAGTCATGATTTAAAATAGTTTTAAATGATTAAAAATCACTAAAAATTATATCATGATTTAAATATCATTATTAAAAGACTAAAATTTCAAAATTTCAAAATTACCCACTTCTGGAAAACTGGGTGTTACATATTGGTCGTGATTTTACAGTCTCAAACGGGGTTACTAATGTAGTCTAGTACAACACAAAATATCCTGACATGTACTAATAGAATCACATAATCAAGATGGAAAAGATGGACATGAAAAGACAGACTGCTAACCCGTCACCCGTAGCGTCAGCCTCCTCGACCGTCAACGCAAAAGCCCTGTCCCTCTGGGTATATCCCTCTGATGGTGCGGGACATGATGCTGCGCTACAGGTGGTCTAGCTCCCACTCTCTACTCCATGATACTCAAGTATCATCCACACTGATATTTCACTCCATTATACTAAGGTACCATCTATAGGGTATATATTCTGTAATCTGATAACCATACCCGTCTATCCAGAATCATGTTACCAGAATTCTCGGCATGCCAGTAAGCATGGCTGCGATAAACCATAGGGTCCGCAACTAAGGTACATACCTCTGGAATTATGACATTTAAAAATTTTGTATTGTCGCATGCTTGGCTGCGAAAACTTTAGATTCCCACAACCCGAGAAATACATACAAAATCAGACTCTATGTCTTCGCCATGCCAGCTAATATGGCTGCAAAAAACTCTAGATTCCATAATCGAGGCAACTTAGCCCATAAGATTTTATCTCGGTAGAAAATCAAGTCAACAATAAACACCAAGAATCAAATTCAACATCGGACGAAGGAAAGTAGACATAAACAGTTGGAATCGAATTTTGAGATAGTTTATAATGAGATTCTCAAGGGTCGTCCCAGGAATCTTCTCAAGAAGTCCTAACTGTGATTGAGTATCCTCTCACTCTATAGCCTATTACCTTATTTTCTATCACAGGCTCGCAGTAGTACAATTAAATCGTCGCACTACCACAACATCGCACTAATGCGAATCTCGACCTGCATGGGCCACCACTAAAAATGTGTCACAACCTGCATCCAGTATAGGGGCACGAGTGCGTAACAGCGTCCAGCCTACATCACAAAATCGACGGTAGGACGCTGTTCTAGGTCGCTATTTATCAACTCACACAATGATATAATGTACCTGTCATAGATCTCAACTCCGAATGGAGAACAAGTATAAAGATATGGTAATACTCAATCACAGTCTAAAGTACGATAAGATATCAAAAAAATCTAAATAATTATAAAGACTCAACAACAACAACTAAATAATATCTGAAACAAATCTCAATACAAAGTCAAAATCTCAAATTATTACACTTCAAGTTCTAAACAGAGAATCTAAAACAAGTCCACTAAACTAGTCTCTCGGTCACTCCTGAGAATTGTGGCCCAAGGCAGCTATCCCCTCCTCGGATCCATAAAAAGTAGGACACGTATCCTCTGAGCAATCATCTGAAAAATATATCCAATCAGGATGGAATGAGCACATCTCCTCTAGCAGTTTCAAATAAATAACAAAGACTATAAAGCAGTTATAGACAGTTATACTTGATGAATCATGGAAAGTTGAGACAGGTAATGGAATGGAATCAACAGTTAAGACAAGGAAAGTAAACATAGTGAATCAGGAGAGCATGGCAATGAAGACTGTAAATAGAAATAGCTAAACTAGAACAATGTAATATGAGTCCAATATATAAAACATGAGACAATGTGAATATGGTACAAGACACTAATCCATTGTGTTTTGAATACCGAGTTCGACATGTAACGATTAGATAAGTAGTAAATAGGGCATATCGCACGCTTGGCCTAGCGGTGACGGCTATCTTTCTCGTAGGGGTTATTCTTGTTGAATACGGCACGTCGCACGCTTGGCCTAGCGACGATGGCTATCTTTCTTGTGGTTCTTGTCGAATACGGCACGTCGCACGCTTGGCCCAGCGACGATGGCTATCTTTTTTGTGGTTCTTGTTGAATACAGCACGTCGTACGCTTGTCCTAGCGGCGACGGCTATTTTGCTTGTAGCGGTGGTTCTTGTATGATTGAGTATGTTTACATGTTTATTCGAGTATTTTCTGACACATAAATAGAGTACGAGTCTAGCCAGAAGTAAATGGTGCTTGTAGGTGATTCGAGTGGGTGGTTCTTGTGAGTTGTTCTGGTAGTAGGGGCTAGACAAGTCAAATTCATGTGTTGCAAGTGAATGAATCTAGAATATTAATCCGTGTTGTGACAAAAAATCAAAATAGAACTATACTAGAAGCTGAATCATAATAATCATCAAGTAAAAGAAAACTATCAGATAATGTACTCACATGTCGTCTAGAGCAATGAATGAGGATCGATGTCCAAAATAATGTCACACAAACCTATATTTAAGATATACAAGGTTATTTGATGTTCTAGAGTAAACAGTATGTTAAATGCACTATTTGTATGCTTCTAGGCCTCTTCTAGGTTGATACAACTCAAGCTAGGTCAATTCTAGATTTAGAAAGTCAAAATTGGGTCATACTTGGTCAACTTGGTAAATTGGTCTAATTTTAAGTTTTTCTAGAAGTCTAGCTAGTGATAAACTAATGAGATACATTCCCTATTAAATCTTAGATTTTTCTTATCCCCAGAGTAATGTTATGGTACCAAACTCAACTCTACATTAACCACTATTCTCATAAACATCTACTATACATTTCCTAACATGTTTATTACCTTAAACCCATCTATATGTATAGCTGTGAAACCCGTGAAATTTTAGACTGCATTTTAATTTTTTATGTACTAGAATAATATCTAAATTGTAAATTTATGAAAAGTATTTTAAAAAAAAAATATATATATAGTTCACATGGATTTTTGTATGTCAACCAGACCCGAATCCGCTTCGAACCCGATTGGAGACTAAAATTATTTTTATATATTGAAATAGGATTTTAAAATGTTAATCATATTTTTAAAAGGAAATTATTGTTATAGTCCATATTTTAATTGCCTTATAATTTCCTAGCCAAAGCTTTTAATTATTTTTAGCCTGGCCTCAAACCCAAGCCAAACCATTTTTCCTAACTCATTATTCTTAAGGCCCAATAGTCCCAAACCCATTAAGGATTTATTAAGCCATTTCTTATATCAAGTCCAGCCCATTCTTTTAGGCCTTAAGCCTTAAGTTTTATTTGAGCTTTAGCTCTAAAGCTTGCTGGAAACATTCATTGTTCTAATTAAATGGGTTTCCATTCTTTTGCTTCTGTGGAGGAACCGAAGCTTCTTCGGCTTCATCTTCTCCAAACCGATCAAAACCGATCGGCCCTTCCTCTTCCCTGGCCACCGGAGTTAATGTTGGAGAGACCTTTCTCCTCCCTCAAATGGTAACTTCCCCTCTCACTCCTCCTATAAAACCCCTTCACTCCACCCTTCTTCCCATCATTCCATTCTTTTCCCAAATTCCACTCAAATTCCTAGATCAACCCGACGTTTCCGGCGAGATCGACCCCGGCCGAGCACTCTCCGGCGAACCCTAGCCCGATCCGACACCGGCGCCCGACCTCCGACCCCCGGGCCGCACCCGACCGGCGCCGCTCCCCGCGCGGCCCTCCGCCGCCGCTGACGCCGACGCTCGCCCCGGCCAGGCCGCCCGCACGTCCCCGTGCGTGTTCTGTCGCCCGATCGCGAAGCTTCCCTTCGCTGTTCCGTCCGCTTCCCGGTGCGGACCCGTTTCCGTTCCGCTTCGGTTTCGGTACACTCTGACCCGATAAATTCTTTTACTGTCTATGATGAATTGGTCCAACCCAATTCCAGTAGGAATTCGGGATTTCGGCTCGGTTCCGTTCCGTTTTCGGTTTCGTATTTTTCGTCTATTTTGGAAGTTATGTTCTGTGGATTTTTTAGGAAAAATATATGCTGTGGTTATATTCTGTGGAGTTTTCCGATACTGCGGGATTTCCGTTTCATTCTCGTGTTTCCGGGAAAATTTCGGGAATAATTCTGGGAATAGTTTTTATATATAAAATTTGGTTTCTGTCTTTGGATTGGGTTCTCTGGAATGTGGGTTTGGAAAATAATGGTTCTGTATATATTTTCGGGTTGGGAATATTTTTGCAGGAAAACCGGAACATTTTTCCAGTTTTTGGTTTGACCGAAAACAGGAGGAATACTGCCGAAATTTTTGGGAAGTTTAATAAAATGATTTTTTTAAAATGATTTTCGGATTAAATATTATTTTAATAATATTTTTGGGCGACGACCTTAATGGTCAATGGGCCCCAGCGAAATGCAAACGCACCGGTACGACCGGACGTTGAGGCAGAGTAGCTGAACATGACGACTGGACCAGAGTCTGAGACTCATATATTTTATATAATTTAAATTGGCAATTGTTAGTTTTATTATTTAATTATAGGTAATTTTCAAGACTAACAAGTTTCTTCTTATTTCAATTTGTGTAATATTAAGATGTAAGGGCATAAGCCCAGTTATTTGTCATGCTGTGAAGATGTAATAAATTAGGAAATAATTTTATTATTTTTCTTCTGGTTGTGGTAGTGTAGTATAGATGTTAGAATAACTCTAGATAATATATATATTATCGATAAGTTATGATTTTCTCACTATTTAAATTTTATGTACAAAATACAAGTTTTAACCAAATTAAGTGATAATTACAAGTTTTCTGAAAATACCAGAATAAAAGAATGAAATTTCTAAATTCAAACTCTTAAATGCTTTGACGTTGTGTTAGTTAGCTAATCTATCAAAACTAACTAGGAAAGACAACTAGACATTTTATGTTTGTTTCTGAGACGAGTTTCCCGGAAATGTAGGAGTACAAGGAAGAGAGTAATTTACCGAATACCGAAGTGCAAAACCTTGACAACCGGAAGTTTAAGGCAAGTACATTTTATGTAGATTTTACAATTATTTTCACAATTGTTTCATTGCAAGTTTAAACCACAATTATACACGAACTCCTTCGGGAGCATTGATCGTATTGTTGGGGACTGGGGGAATAGTGTACTGGATATGACCAAATCCAAACTTAGGATAATGAATGTGTTAGCTTACCCCTCTCTCACACGGGGATAAGCCATACCGTATCGCTAGGATACAAATGTACCCAAACCGGTCATATTCTTTACCTATTCATATCACTGTACTGTACTATTTCAAAATTGTTCATTTTCAAACTGTTTAAAAATGCATGTTATAAATTGTCATTTTAATTGTTAAAATTTGCATGAATTGTACTTTGCTCCCTCCTGACTGGAGACAACATTTTAGGTATTACTGAGGATCTGGAGATGATGATCAATAGCTATTTTGATCCTGACTTGTACCCGGCGGTACTCCCAGCTGATGATGATGTTGTGGCGTCTCAATAGATGCTACATTAGTTGAGAGTTTAGTTGTTTCTTTATTTCCAGTTTATGAACTTTGTATTGAAAGACAAGTTTTTATTATCGTAAATTAAATGTTGTGGCAACTTTTAAATTCAAGCTTGTTGTTGAAATGACCTGCAATATGGATTACAGCTTACTGCCGCCGTCTCATCAACGGCGCAGGCTGGGCATGATCCGATTCGACCCAAGTATTTGGGGACCGGGTCGTGACATGTTTTTAGTGGTGGCCCATGCAGGTCAACTAAATCAACAATTTAGGAAAACTAGAAACAATTAGGAACACTAGAACATCAAAATTGCCACAACATAGGACCGATTTATATATGATAAATATTTTTATTATAGACTGGTAGGTTACCTTGCTTATGCTTGCATCCTAAACCTTCCAGAGAATGAACACTGACAAAACCAACTCTGCTGGCAATGTGGTATCATCTCCGGATCGAACCCCGCCTCTTCAGTCAAGTCAGAGCTTTTCACCCAACCAGCTGATTGATCATCCTCACCAATCATCCAGTGAAGTTTTCCCCACACTGGCAAATCCTACCTCTCCTCTAACTGGGTTACTTTTCTTTGAGGAAGAACCCACTCATGTTGCTTCACCAGTACCAGAGAACACCTCTCAGATGGTTGCTTTATTTCAAGAAATCCTAGAGTATCAGAAGATTCAAGCTGAACAGATGGATATCTCGAAAGAAGTCATGAAGAATATCAACGACGCAACCTTAGCCATTTTAAACCAAGTTGGAGCGGAACCTCGTCCTAGGAGGGATACCCATGAGAATAGAAGATATTTGGGCCCTGTCCGACAACCATATTGCAAGAAGCTTTTGGTTTGTGCCTACTGTAAGAGACCTGGTCACCAAGCCAACATTTGTCGCAAGAGATTAAGGCAATGTTTGGTGTGTGGATCTGCTGAACATCAAGTTAAGGACTGCCTCTTATCTTATCATCGTATCGGAGCGTCTATTATGCCACAACCTCAGGACTCTATCCAACAGACCGTAGGAAGGGATGAAGCAGAATCAAGGATCATAGAAGAGGAAGAAAATGGAGATGCCCAAGCAAGAACCAGAACCATGAAGAATAGTACTTAGGACTGCTGAGTAGTATTATCTATTAAGAAGCTGTAACAAGATGTCCCTAGATCAATTATGAGAGTTTTGTTGTAATTCTCTTATATGAATAAAAATCTTAGTTACATCTTCATGATAGAAGTTTTCCCTAATAGTTTCTGGATTACCCTATGCATAGAAATATTCCATTAACCTAGTACCTAGCTCCTTCCCTATGACTAAGTGATACTATAGAATTGACCTGAAGGAAGCCAAGGAAATGAAGGATTAGATCAATGGACTAAAGGTGTTGGGTTTCATATAAGACGGAGCTTCACTCTAAGAAGCATCAGTCTTGTTTGTATCCAATATGGATGACTATCAGGGCACTGAAGAATTACTTTTTCTCGACTGATGATCTATCCAAGTTGAGTGAACTTAAGGGTTCTCGGAGATTAACTTAAGAACTGACTACCATCAGATTAAGATCATGAAGGAGTACATTCTCAAGACGACATTCAACACCAAATACTGGTAGTTGAATTTTTGGATCATGTCTCTTGGAATGATGAATACTCATGTTGTGTTCATGAATCTCATGAACAGAGTCTTTTTATGAGTAATTGAATCAGTTTGTTGTCTTTTCTTCAGATAACAAAAATCTGATATACTCAAGGACTGAAGAAGAACATGAAGAGCATCTGAGAAATTTCTAGGAACTTTGAAGAAGTTTTTGGTAAGCTATCAAGACATGAATTTTCTTAGACAATGTGGTTTTTGCCATAATGTCACAAGAGAAGAAAATTTGATAGACTCTAGATAGATAGCCGCTGTGGAGAAGTCGTATATCTAAGTTCAATGGTTTCTTGGACTTGATGGGATACTACTGGAATCTGTGTAGGAATTCGCCAAGATTGCTGAGTCAATGATGAAGCTGACTCGAAAGAATGAAGAGTTTGTCTGGACGCATTTAAGAAGCTGTAGAAGAGGCTTACCACTGCACCAATCCTTGCGCTACCCGCAGGATCCGGTGGTTTCACAATATACAGTGACGCCTCAGGCAAAGGACTGGGTTGCGTTCTTCAACAACATGGGAAAGTGATTGCCTATGCATCTAGGCAACTACGGACTCATGAGAAGAACTATCCCACTCATGATCTGGAGCTGGCTGCAGTCATCTTTGCATTGAAGCTTTGGAAGCATTATCTCTATGGAGAGAGAGTGGAAATATACACAGATCACAAAAGTCTGAAGTATGTTTTCACTCAGAAGGAGTTAAACATGAGGCAAAGGAGATGGCTGGAGTTAATGAAGGACTTTGACATCGACTTGCAATATCACCCGGGTAAGGCTAATGTGGTCGCTGATGCACTTAGTCGATACCCAGTGGCGATGTTCTTAACCAAGGAAAGGTACCTGCTGGAGGACAATGAGAAGCTCGGACTGGAGATTGTACTGCCTGGACGGAAGGAACTGGATGCTGATTCTGTGTTGATGAAGTTGCAAGTGAGCTCGTACCTGATGGACAAGATTAAGGAGACGCAGTTTCAAGACAAGGCACTTGTAAACTTAGAGATCAAGTGTTGGCAGGAACATTTGGGAGTTTCTTTATTGCCAACGATGGAGCTTTTGAAGAATGGTACGAGGTTGTATACCTTCTGGTGAACTAAGAAGCGCAGTATCCCACACACTCTAACCAGATGTATCGGGATGTGTGTACCATTAAATGGTGTTATGTAATGAAGAAGGACAAATTCCAAGAATGAGGTTAGGTATTCTGTCAACATGTGGAAATTAGCAAGATTCCTGCAGACGCTGGATAATTTGGAGTAGAAGTAGAAACACATAAATGGACCTTGTGTTAGGATTACTTTGTTCCTAAGGAGGGAAGATCACCAATTGGATTATTGTGGACCGACTGACTAAGTCAACTCACTTTAATTCCTTCAAGGTTGGTTTAATCATCAAGAAGTTGGCAGCACGGTATGTGCGGCATATCTATTGGATTTATGGATTACATACCGACGGACAATCAAAGAAGATAATCCAGACGCTTGAAGACATGCCGAGGATCTTACGTCTTGGAATTTGTGGAGCCTTGGAGAAGACCATTTGTAAATGGTAGAGTTTCCTTACAACAACTACCAAGTTAGTATCGTCGACCAGTGGAGTTTGAAGAAGGAGATAGTGAAGATCTCTCCTACCAGAGGAATGATCATTGAGCCCCAGGTACATCGGCCCGTTTGAAGTGTTAAGCCGAGTCGGAGAAGTAGCGTACCGGTTAGCTCTACCAGCTAATCTTGAGGGTGTACAACGTCATCCAATTTAACAGTTAAGAAGTTGCATCTCGAATCTGAGTAATATTTTGGACAATTCAGAGCTGAAGAGTAAATCAAGCCTTACAGTGCCAGAGAAACCAGTAGCAAGCGTAGTCAAAGGAGAGAAGAAGATCAGAAGATTTGAGCCATCATAATTCCTATTTCCTTCAATCTTTATCTTTCGTTCTAAACTTGACTGATGCTGCTAAGTTAGCCTAGTTTTTGCAAGCTATTTTTTCAAGCTTGATCATGACAGTATTTTATTGGGTGCACCCACTAATATATTGTCTAATCAGGACTGGTGCATGATGGTCTGATCAACCTCGTGTACTTTGGTTCGCTTTTGTATTTTTTTTGCATATCATAAATGAAGTTTGTCCCTAAAACGTCTCATCCATGACTACTTTGGAAATTTTTATTTTTGAATCCTAGTTACGAGCACAATATCTGTACCTGCTTGACTTTAGGTAATTCCTACTCTACTCCTTAAATTTCGAGGACGAAATTTTCTAAGGAGGGAAGGTTGTGAAACCCGTGAAATTTTAGACTGCATTTTAATTTTTTATGTGCTAGAATAATATCTAAATTGTAAATTTATGAAAAGTATTTTTAAAAAAAAAAATATATATATAGTTCACATGGATTTTTGTATGTCAACCAGACCCGAATCCGCTTCGAACCCGATTGGAGACTAAAATTATTTTTATATATTGAAATAGGATTTTAAAATGTTAATCATATTTTTAAAAGGAAATTATTGTTATAGTCCATATTTTAATTGCCTTATAATTTCCTAGCCAAAGCTTTTAATTATTTTTAGCCTGGCCTCAAACCCAAGCCAAACCATTTTTCCTAACTCATTATTCTTAAGGCCCAATAGTCCCAAACCCATTAAGGATTTATTAAGCCATTTCTTATATCAAGTCCAGCCCATTCTTTTAGGCCTTAAGCCTTAAGTTTTATTTGAGCTTTAGCTCTAAAGCTTGCTGGAAACATTCATTGTTCTAATTAAATGGGTTTCCATTCTTTTGCTTCTGTGGAGGAACCGAAGCTTCTTCGGCTTCATCTTCTCCAAACCGATCAAAACCGATCGGCCCTTCCTCTTCCCTGGCCACCGGAGTTAATGTTGGAGAGACCTTTCTCCTCCCTCAAATGGTAACTTCCCCTCTCACTCCTCCTATAAAACCCCTTCACTCCACCCTTCTTCCCATCATTCCATTCTTTTCCCAAATTCCACTCAAATTCCTAGATCAACCCGACGTTTCCGGCGAGATCGACCCCGGCCGAGCACTCTCCGGCGAACCCTAGCCCGATCCGACACCGGCGCCCGACCTCCGACCCCCGGGCCGCACCCGACCGGCGCCGCTCCCCACGCGGCCCTCCGCCGCCGCTGACGCCGACGCTCGCCCCGGCCAGGCCGCCCGCACGTCCCCGTGCGTGTTCTGTCGCCCGATCGCGAAGCTTCCCTTCGCTGTTCCGTCCGCTTCCCGGTGCGGACCCGTTTCCGTTCCGCTTCGGTTTCGGTACACTCTGACCCGATAAATTCTTTTACTGTCTATGATGAATTGGTCCAACCCAATTCCAGTAGGAATTCGGGATTTCGGCTCGGTTCCGTTCCGTTTTCGGTTTCGTATTTTTCGTCTATTTTGGAAGTTATGTTCTGTGGATTTTTTAGGAAAAATATATGCTGTGGTTATATTCTGTGGAGTTTTCCGATACTGCGGGATTTCCGTTTCATTCTCGGGTTTCCGGGAAAATTTCGGGAATAATTCTGGGAATAGTTTTTATATATAAAATTTGGTTTCTGTCTTTGGATTGGGTTCTCTGGAATGTGGGTTTGGAAAATAATGGTTCTGTATATATTTTCGGGTTGGGAATATTTTTGCAGGAAAACCGGAACATTTTTCCAGTTTTTGGTTTGACCGAAAACAGGAGGAATACTGCCGAAATTTTTGGGAAGTTTAATAAAATGATTTTTTTAAAATGATTTTCGGATTAAATATTATTTTAATAATATTTTTGGGCGACGACCTTAATGGTCAATGGGCCCCAGCGAAATGCAAACGCACCGGTACGACCGGACGTTGAGGCAGAGTAGCTGAACATGACGACTGGACCAGAGTCTGAGACTCATATATTTTATATAATTTAAATTGGCAATTGTTAGTTTTATTATTTAATTATAGGTAATTTTCAAGACTAACAAGTTTCTTCTTATTTCAATTTGTGTAATATTAAGATGTAAGGGCATAAGCCCAGTTATTTGTCATGCTGTGAAGATGTAATAAATTAGGAAATAATTTTATTATTTTTCTTCTGGTTGTGGTAGTGTAGTATAGATGTTAGAATAACTCTAGATAATATATATATTATCGATAAGTTATGATTTTCTCACTATTTAAATTTTATGTACAAAATACAAGTTTTAACCAAATTAAGTGATAATTACAAGTTTTCTGAAAATACCAGAATAAAAGAATGAAATTTCTAAATTCAAACTCTTAAATGCTTTGACGTTGTGTTAGTTAGCTAATCTATCAAAACTAACTAGGAAAGACAACTAGACATTTTATGTTTGTTTCTGAGACGAGTTTCCCGGAAATGTAGGAGTACAAGGAAGAGAGTAATTTACCGAATACCGAAGTGCAAAACCTTGACAACCGGAAGTTTAAGGCAAGTACATTTTATGTAGATTTTACAATTATTTTCACAATTGTTTCATTGCAAGTTTAAACCACAATTATACACGAACTCCTTCGGGAGCATTGATCGTATTGTTGGGGACTGGGGGAATAGTGTACTGGATATGACCAAATCCAAACTTAGGATAATGAATGTGTTAGCTTACCCCTCTCTCACACGGGGATAAGCCATACCGTATCGCTAGGATACAAATGTACCCAAACCGGTCATATTCTTTACCTATTCATATCACTGTACTGTACTATTTCAAAATTGTTCATTTTCAAACTGTTTAAAAATGCATGTTATAAATTGTCATTTTAATTGTTAAAATTTGCATGAATTGTACTTTGCTCCCTCCTGACTGGAGACAACATTTTAGGTATTACTGAGGATCTGGAGATGATGATCAATAGCTATTTTGATCCTGACTTGTACCCGGCGGTACTCCCAGCTGATGATGATGTTGTGGCGTCTCAATAGATGCTACATTAGTTGAGAGTTTAGTTGTTTCTTTATTTCCAGTTTATGAACTTTGTATTGAAAGACAAGTTTTTATTATCGTAAATTAAATGTTGTGGCAACTTTTAAATTCAAGCTTGTTGTTGAAATGACCTGCAATATGGATTACAGCTTACTGCCGCCGTCTCATCAACGGCGCAGGCTGGGCATGATCCGATTCGACCCAAGTATTTGGGGACCGGGTCGTGACAATAGCCCAAAGTCAAACCCCAATTACTCATCTATTACTAATAGTGTATAGCCCAAAGTCAAACCCCAATTACTCATCTATTACTAATAGTGTATATATACATTTATCCAACCTTTCATACTCATCTGAAGCAACTTGTATAACACTCATATTCACACACACATATATGTATGTATGTAACACACACACACAAACTACTGATACTAAGTATCAAATCCCCTCATCTTCATACACTACTGCTACTGCCACTTTCTTCATACCCCTCTCACTAACCTCTCTAATTCTGATCACTCCCTAACCAACTCTTCCTTCCTTCACTAATACACTCCCAATCTGGAACACAGGTAACCCCCTCACTGATCCCTGTACAAGGATGAGTACATATTCAAATGTCCTGTCCCAGGTTCAAACAGAACCTCAACTCCCTGCTACCCCTATTGCAGGCTCTGCCCTGTTGTGCAGTTGCAATTGGATTTATTTTCCCTACTGCAGAGCTCAATAGGACCTCTCACATGACACCCCACCCTCACTCATCACTAATACAAGTAGACACTTATTCTATGACTAATAATATAATTAAGGATGTATGCACAGTAGGAAACTGGTACCAAGAGCAAATTAGACTGAACATTAAAGAATACTGAACATGTGTACTAAACACTAAGAGAGATATGGACTGTACATGTACACTAAGGACAGAACTATGATGAATATAGGCTAATCATGAAGAGGGACTCGACCTCATGTGGACTGGCTGATACTAAGGTCGTAATGAAGCAATGATCACTTATGACAGAACATGATATGTAAATATGACTGAACATCAAGTTAGGGGCAGGATAGAGTCATGGCTCGACTGAACCTAGATGGGACTTGTAGTGACTAAACAAGGAAGGCAGGGCATGGACAGGGAAATAGGATTGTAAGGCCTGATACGAGACAAGTATCAGGACAAAACAAGAAGGGAATTTATCTATACCTTGGTCTTATCCAGAGTGCTGGGCTCTCCCAAGTATTAGTGAACTAATTACAGACTTCAAGGTTTGAACTTAAGGAGTGAATGAATGAATCCAAGAAGTGGAGTTGATATGCAGGTCAGATGCATATATCTGATACTAAGGGAGACTGAACCTAATATAGAACCTGGACAAAACTAACCTGAACACAAGATGCACATGAGCCAAACCAACTTGCATGACAGGTATTGAATGCAGTATGGATACAAGGGTGCAGGATAACAATTATAAACAGTAAAATGGATACTAGGGGTGAGCAACGGTTCGGTTCGGTTCAAACCGAACCGTTTAGGTCAAAACCGAATTAACCAAAAACCAGTTTTATCAAAACCGAACCGAGTTAAACAAAACCGAAAAAACCAAACCGAATATAACCGGTTCGATTTTCGGTCGGTTTGGTTTAATGGGCCGGGCCTGCACTTAAATAAATTTAATGGATTATTGGGCCAGTGGACCTGCATTTACATGCATTTCACATACAATAAAACCAAGTTCGCTTCAGTTTACTTAAATAAATTTAATGGGTTATTAGACCAGTGGCCTGGATTTACATGCATTTCACATACAATAAAACCAAGTTCCGTTATGGGACCAGTGGGCCTGCAATTATATATATATATATATATATATATATATATATATATATATATATATATATATATTACCATTTGTCAGATACAATAAAATGTGCTTCCAACAAATGGGCCGTCACAGTGGGCCTGCAATTACATATAAAACCAAGTTCCGTTATGGGACCAGTGGGCCTGCAATTACAAATATATATATATATATATATATATATATATATATATATATATATATATATATATATATATTTTTTTAATTTATATATATTTGCTATATATATATATATATATATATATATATATATATATATATATATATATATATATAATCATTTGTCACATACAATAAAATATGCTTCCAACAAATGGGCCAGCTCATATAAGACTTGCCCATTCCCAAAAAAAAAATTACCCTAACAAAAAATTAAATCTGCATTACACAAGTGCACATTATGTAAGATTACACAAGAGTTACAGCACCAGTATAAACATTACAAAAGAGTTACATTTTTACAATGAAGCATAATGAAAAGTTATAGCAGAAGCTCCATTAGTGATGCCTTTCTAGTTTGGCTCAAGATAAACCAATAATCAGTTCACTGAATCCCAGTAGCAATAAGTGTAAAACCTGCAAAATATTGTTTTATTTAAAAACAAAATTCGAGTACCAATATTAGATCAACACTAGATAACAGAAGCATTTGGGATAACCAACTTATGATTTATCAAAATCACAAAACAAATAAGAAGAAATTTTTTTACATAAAAGTTAGATCTGGTTGTTGAAGTAGAATCAGAAAAAATAGAGGAAGAAAAAAAGTTACATAAAAATTAGATCATAAAATATAGAGGAATTAAAAAAAGTTCCAAAAAAATTAGATCTGGTTGTTGATGAAGTAGAAGAAGAAAAAATAGAGGAAGAAACAAAAATTTACATATGAAATTAGATCAGAAAAAATAAAGGTAGAAAAACAAAAGTTACATAAAAATTAGATCAGAAAAATTAGAGGAGGAAAAACAAAAGCTTCATAAAAATTAGATCACAAAAAATAAATGAGGAAGAAAAAAAAGATCACAACAAATAAAGGAGGAAGAAAAAAAAGGTTACATAAAAATTAGTTCAAAAAAATAAAGAAGGAAAAGAAAAAAAAAAAAAGTTAGATAAAAATTAGATCTGGTTGTTGAAGTAGAAGAAGAAAAAATAGAGGAGGAAGAATAAAAAATGTTACATAAAATTTAGATCTAGTTTTTCTTGAGGAATATATTTAGATCTTGGAGAAAGGAGATCTAGTTATGTCGATCTAGGAGAAAGAAGGCTGTTGACTGTGGAGAGAGGGAGGTTTGGGGAGACGAGAGGAAGAGAAAAAGAGGGAGAGAGACACGAGATTGAGGTCTGTGCGGAGAGCTCAGGGAGAAGAGCCGCCAGAGTGAAGTTATGGAGAGAGAAGTGAATTGGCTAGGGTTAGAAAAATTTTGGTTTATATATATGAGGGAAGGGTAAACATGTAATATATAAGTTCGATTTTCGGGTCGGGTCGGTAACCAAGCCCAAATCCGAAAACCGACCCGAAAAACTGAATTTTTATATCCTAAAAACCGACGACCGAACCGATCAGAAAAAAATCGAACCGAAACCTTATTTCGGTCCGGTTCAGCTCGGTTTTCGGTTACAAACCGTAAAATGCTCTCCCCTAGCAGGCAACATACATGGGTGACTGATACTCGAGAGTGGTTAGGACATGTATTGGCAGATGATGTATTCTGGATACATCTTAAAACAGTGGACAGATACTTAAGGCTAAACAAGAATTAGTGAACTTATCTTAGACTTCTAGGACTGAACAAATGTAAATGAAAGATGGAATACACATTGTAATCGACTGATACATATATGAAATGGGCTGCAACTTGATAACAAGGATTTATACTCATGTTTAATGGGCTGAACAGAGCAATGATATAGTTAATGGTAGATGATGGATCAACTTGATGTGATCTGGACTCAAAGAATACACTAAATGATACAATGGAAAGGTTTTCATGAAGGAGACAGTGAACAATTAGGACTGAATACTAATAACTGGGCATTTGTTTATCAAGTGCCGGTAGGGATATAATGAAATGGTTAGATACTGAACATTAAGGTATACTGATACATGGAGATACATTAAGTAGTGTGGTCAGAACTTAATACAGATGGTTACATAAGGACTGAAACATAACATTTCAAGTGAACCTAACATGATCACATGAAATGGATCATGTGCTCGAGGGACAGAACTAAGGGTATATAGTATCCATTTGAAATGGTACTGTAGGTTAGAGGCTACATCTCAACCACAGTGCTAGCCATCCACAAAAGACTAAGGCAGGGCTATGGATTGAACCATCATGCTAAGGTCTGGACATATCTAGTGATGGCATTACTCACACATTGGTCAACAGAGACTGAACATCGACATTAAGGACTGAACTATAAGTAAGATTAGGAATGAATCATGTGCAACTGGTTGTAAGGATTTGGAAAGTCGGGCTGAACCAATAGGGGTCTGACCATGCAATAACTGATGAGCAACTCAACCTGAAATTATACAACAGTGGTGAACAGAACAGGAAAGGGAAAACAGAACAGGGTTCTCATCCTACAACCCCCAATCCAAATTTACTTCTCCAAATCAACCCAATAACACAAGTTACCTCCCTACCTCATTAACACAGTATATAAACAATATAAAAACTAAATCAAAACTGAAATTTAAGTAATACAAGTCCTAAGAGTCATTTCATCGAACACTTGGTGTGTGTATTCGATACCCTCGTGATACGCACTCCAAATGGATCCAAACTTGACCCAAAGCATGCCTACATGCTCTATAACACTAGCATGATCTAATCTACCAATTTCACAGATCCTATAATCCTAATTTTAGATTTTTTCCAATTTGTATCAAAATAAAATGGAGGAATCCTTTAAATAGGAAGAGGAGAGCCTCAACTCCTCTTTAATGACACCCTAATGGAATGGGGGTCCTAAATGAATACATCTACACTAAAGGAATGAAATGTGAAGGGTTTAGAGAGCTATTACCAATTAGGAGATGGATTTCTAATAAAAATGGATCTAAGATTCAAACTCCTCCAAGCCCCAATGCCCCAATATTTCCAAGCTAGCCAATAGAGTTTTCTCTTCTCCAAGAGGAAGAGAATGAAACTAATTTGGGGGAATTTGGACACAATTTAGGGGTAGGGGGATTTGGGGAAGAAGGCTCTAATTAGGGTTAGGGTTTGGGATGAAAGAGGGAAGAGGATGATGTAATGAGGCTATCTAATGAGGGTGGGCTGCTATGAGGGTTAATTTTTAGGGTTTTGGTTAAGAGAAAAGGTCCACTACACCCCTCTCTTAGTCATGACAAGTTAGGAATTAAATTTTCCTTCCTAATTAGGTGTTTAGTCAAACCTTCTAGCTAATTCTTCTAATCTAGCTAGAGACTATTTAAAGTTCAATTAGGCTCACTACAAGAAAATTGATTTTTTCTAACGTTTTATAAATGTCGAAAAAAGGTCAAAAACGTTAGCATAGTTATTCTCGATGTTTTTTCAATGTTTTCGACAAACGTCGTCATTGCCACAGTTAGGAATTTACGACGTTTTAGATAAATATTGGTATAGATAAAGACGACGTTTGGGACAACGTTTAATAAATGTCAAAAATTATACAATAATGGGTAATAATTTTCCAACATTTTAATAAAAACGTCGGAAATGAAACTTCTTTCCCAATCTTTTGCAAAAATGTTGGGATTTGCTTTTCCAACCTTCTTTCAGTAATTTCTCAATGTTTTAGCATAAACGTCGGTATAGGTAAAGCCATTTAATATATATATAGGCTTCTCAAAGATTAATTAAATCATACTCCAATTAATATTATAAATTCAATAATATAAAATTGACACAATAAACTTTTATTGATCAAAATACAACATTTTACTATACAACTGAGCAAAATAAAACAAGTCAAAGTACAACATTTTCCTCATCATCGTGCAGGATCAGCCAATTAGATGTACATCCCTCCTTCATGTCTTCAAATTTGTGAGTATATGAGCCTCACTCCTTAGTATGTATAACCAGCATGTGCAATGTACTCGACCCAAAATTCCTACTTTTTTTTCTCATTATCCTGCAAAGAATAGCAGTTTACATGTAAAACAAGTTATGCAATTTCTAAAACAAAGTTTATGATGTTCCACAAGAGATATATGGCACAACAATACTAGATATTATTAAATTGGCATCAAGGTTTGGAGATAACTGGAAGCTCCATAGCAATCCTACGCATTGATGCACAAGTTAAGAAGGAAATACCTTATTTCCTACCTACAATTAATACTTGTTCATCAGCTTCTCTCAGAAAAATAACCTCCATAGCAAACCCAATATTAATTAACCCTTTCAAATGGAAAAAAAAAAATTGATCAAGGTTATGGATAGGCACTAACGAAAGAAAAACTTGACTGTTACTCTTATGGAATTTCCCTTATTTCCAGTCTATTCATTTCAACAAAATTATAGTTTTGAAAAACTGTATCTCATTATTCCGAAACTAAATTGAACCAAACCATCTCAGAAGTTTAGTTCAGTTTGGTTAATTTGGTTAATTCGATTGGGCTGGCTAAGGTTTTAAAGATTCGAATCATACATGTTCGTCACTACATATAATGGTAATATCATCACATTAACAACATAATTAAATCGTATAGACCATACATATGTAATATTGTTCAAAGCAGAAAAGCCAGAGACCTTAACTGTTTCTCGGATGTTTCTCCTTTTGATGGATAAGGTAAAAAATTCATAACCTCTTGGTTTGGACAAAGAGGCTCTCATAGTGTGTATGCATTCATGTTCTATAGATGTGAATATTAGCAAATTTGTATACAGGGGCCTACCTAGGTCAAACACCTCCAAACAGCTAAACTGAAGCAAACTCCCAAACCTAATAGATAATTTTATTTAGTTAATTTAACATTTAAGAAAGAGAAACTAACAAACTACTTTTACTGATATGGGACAGGACTAAGAGTGAAAACTAACATTGTAGTCCTTGCAGTTTATACAATAAAGTCCTTCATAGTCAACTCGATACATATCACCATTGTTGAGCACTCTTGAGTAGAAGTCCTTCACGACCAGTTCATGACTTGGATCGATAGTGCGGATGAACTTGTCATATGCCATATCCAGCTGAAATGGTCATTAAACCTAAAGGTAATGCTTTTACTTGTACAATATCAGACAACAAAAGCTTAGAAATAGAAACCCACTCAATTCATGTACACTAAAGAAAACATACATCTTTCCAGAGCATCCGGTAAGCATGTGAGACAGTGTCACATTGTTCACTAGGGCTAGTACTTTTGCCTCTACAGCAGCAACAATTTTTACCCCATGCTCATCAGTGCCTGTGACAAATATAACCTTCTTCCCAAGTAGTCTCTATTATAGGATGCTAACAAATTTACAAAAAACTTGCAAACTAATTTCACTTAATAGCTAACACTATCAAATAAAATATAATGCACTTACTTATAAACTGTTCTATCCAGTGTTCTAAATGGCGACCGCCTAGCCCGTCTAGACAGCGCCTAGGCGGTAGGCGGTCTCTCTATGCACCGCTTTTCGGTAGGCGGTGGAGTAGACGGCCAATGGAGGTTGGCGGCATAGGCGGAGGTGAGTCGGTATAGGCAAGCAGCTAGGCGGAGCAATACCTAACAAGATATTTTTGCCAAAAAAAGTTTTGTAAACACTATGGGTCTATGGTTCACTTTTACAAAACTAAAACTTTATAAATCTTCGTTCTACAACTTAGTTATGCATGGAACACCCTTAAAATATGCATATTATGCACACACAAAAAGTTCAAAATGTATCGACCACCTAGGCGGTGCCTAGACGGCATAAGCGATAGGCGGACTCTCTCCGCCACGTACCCGCCTACCGCCGCTTAGAACCTTGGTCCTATCTTGAGTAAGAGCATAAATGTTTAGCTTCAAAAAAAACTGTAAAGGTTTGGAGAGTTGTCCAAAAGCTTGAGGTCCTGAGTTTTTCTAATGACGTTCTCTGTTTTTTTCTACTGCCACATTGTTGTCATTTATAGCCCAATTAAGGAAATAGCAAAAAGGAAAAGGTCAGATGCTTACTTTAGAGAGAAGGAAGGAATTTGATACAAAGCTTGGAGGAAGAGGGACTAGGTAAGTACCTTGCATGTGAGAGAGAAATGAAAATATTCTAGTACTGAATACTTGGTACTTGAGGAGGATTTGTTGATATAGCTACTTCTAAGTGACAACCAAGCTCTTAGCTTTAGATAAAATATCAGTTCAAACATTAATATTGTCTGACGAAAGAGATGTAAATGGTTTCAATAGGAGTACCCCATCGGAGAAGGAACACTGACTACTCGAGAGTACTCTATTCCCCAGCTTTCTTGCTTCAAGATCTGCGCGTATCACTGTAGAGATTAGATGCAGAAATACATCTTGAAGCATAAATCAAGAACTCCAAATCTGAACTGCAATGCCTAGTATATCGGAAAGTAGGAAATAGCTCTCCATTCTTCTTCTCATGGCTATGGCACGTCGATACCTGGCCTTTGTAATGTTCAGATGAAGGTTTGACAACTCTAAACCAACCTGTTAGGAGTGCTAAATTCTCATCTTTACCTAACATAATTAGGGAAAAAAATGACCAGAATGTACTCCAGTCCTTTAAAACATGATTGTTTTTAGTTATTGGAAGTGGAGAATAGAACATAAGAATCATCTTTACCTAACACAATTAGATTTGGAAGTTCTAAAGTCAAAATCATAATGACTCCACAAAGAATGAAAGGGCTGACCTGGCTGATCAATGGTTCAAGTGAGAACAACAAAAATAGCCCTACTAGACCGTCAGATTGGATAAGTTAACCTTTATCAGGTTCTAAATACAATATTTGAAATATTTTATCAAGATTAGTGAGAAAGAAGCACTTCAGAGCATTTCTTCATAGTACCATTTTTGGGACAAAAGGGAAGAACAAGCCAAAGCCAAAGTAGAATCTAGCTCTAGGGTTTTGGAACAAAAGAACGAAGAACTAAGAAACCTTGTAACTCACAAAGAAGCAGACACTGTCTGGAGAAAGGCCTAGCAGTCGGAATCGAAACTGAGAAGCAGGATCGAGCATCTGAAGATGAAGCTGCAAGGCGTAGAGGCTCAAAAGAAAGAATCTGAGAAGGTGCTGTTTGCAATTGATAATAATAAACCAGAACTATTCTTGCAGCAGCGGACTGTGAGTCTGAGCAAAGCTTCTAAAATGTTAAAATTAGAAGAGGCACGATGCCAGGTTTCAACCGAGATGAAGCAGCTAAAGGAGCATGGACCTTGCCATTTTGCAGAAGCAAATTGCAGATTGTAGTAAAACTTCTGATATGCTTGATTCTGCGATAAGAAGCGTTGAAGCAGGGATAAAAGGTGAATCACTCTCGATGCAGGAGGCTGAACTAAGGCTCCGAGACGTTGTTCTCGAGAGAAAGACCCTATGCAATGTGAGAGAGGACGGGAAGACTAGTAAGCTTTCTAATGTTATAGTTGCATATCAAGAATGCATCTTCGAGTTGCTTCTGAAAGAAGAAGAGATCAAGTTGTGCGAGGATTCACTAGAACTGGACACGGAGGGACTAGAGGAGTTGAGAAGTGAGAAGATGGTAGCAATTCAAAATTTTAATAATTTGCGGGAGGAGACTAAATCCATACTAATGCTCTCCTATTCAGATGACAACATACAGTACATTACTCAGAAGATTGAAGAAGGGCTCGGAGACATTCACAAGTCTCTTTGTGAAGCCAAGTTGCTTTTAACTGGTGATATGTAGTGTAAGTAAATCTTGGCTTTTCGGAACTTAGTTTAACCTCTGTTTTGATTGAGCAAATCTCGTTTGCCACATATGTACATAACCTTGTGAATCCAATTTTTTCTTCCTGCTCCCTTGGTGAAGGGAAGAAATTAATTTGTGCTGTTTGTAACCATGTAAATTGCAGCATCATAATCTAATGGGAATGGAAATTCAGTACTTTTGGATTTTTGTAATTTAATACTTTGAAGTTTGAGACACATGTTTTCTTAGTTAAGGATGCTATTATATGCATATTTCATATGTATTTCATAGATTATTACTAGGAAGACTAAAGATAATTGTTGTAATTATTCTAATTCTTATTAAAACTACTTAGGAAGACTAAAAAATAGCTGTCTTAATTATTTTAAATTTATTATTATACTTATATTATTATATACATTATTTTATATGTCTGTAAAAATATTTAGAAGATCAAAATACAAGTTTTGCAACTATGCTCCAATTAACTTTAATGAATAATTTTAAATTGCAAATATATGCAAGGATATATTTGGAAAGAAAATATTTATAGTAAAACAGATTTTTTTTATATATTATATAGTAGTATAGATATCTTGTGTACGAATGAGCTTTACTAAAGGATCTCACCAACTCTACTAGAATTACTACTATGATGACAACATTCATCCTTTATATGTACATTTCAAACATATAATTTCTTCCATTTCTTATTTAATAGCTAATCATATTTTTTGGGAAAATTCAGTTTATGTTTTTCCAAACATTCATTTTATTATTACAACAAAAAATGAACTTAAATCATTTCCCAAAGTAGGGATACATGATTATGAATTGATAGAATATGACTAATTAAACATAGGATCAAACTTGAACAAGAAAATAGTACTTTATATTGACCTCCTCCTACCAATTAAATAGTTTATATTGCCCTTTCATGCCACTGGGCTTTAGCCCTTGTGCATGTTCTAGGCTCAGCCAAGTTGGCATACCTCAGGTTCTCATAATCCCGGCCTACACGTGTCCCCTTGGGATGTTAAAGGTTTAATTTTTAATGTTGGCCCATTCCTACCAGCTCGAACTTTTGGAAACATTGGCTAACTAACAAAAGGTAGGAAAAGAACAAAAGGATAATTCATAGAACCTCGATCCTCCATTCCTTTTCATGTTAAGATTTATCATGTGGGTATTTGTATGTGAGAAGAACATCAAATTGATGGTTATGAATATTAAGCATCATGCACATCATCATAAATTATATGTTAATTCTTTTCGAATGGTTATGCCTAAATGGCACTGATGTTTTCAAAAGCACCTTCCTCTTAATGATCTTCAGCACTTACAATTTGGATTGGTTAATTGCCATTTAATGAAAATCTATCACATGATAATTTTCCTACTACACCAGAGAAGACTGATTGTACAAATGGTTAGCAATTTTTATTGTTTTCATAAATCTTATCATACTTGTGGACACCTTGCATACTCATGAGCAAACTCTACAGTACATAACAACAATGTTCCCTGAAGCCCAAAATATTGGTTCTATAAAGTAGTCATTCAGTGTGTCAAAATATCTAGGAAGTTTGAATCAGTTGCAAGTGAAACTATATAAAATAGGCTTGAAGAAAGGGTGATAACTGGTGAATTTTGGAAGTCCTTATATAATTGATGGTACCATATCCAGCAAACACATACAAAAGTTTCTTAACATGTATAGCTGCCCCATCTAGGCGAGGTACTGACGCTTCTGCCATCTCCTCCCATTCTAAGTAAGTGCTGGCAGATCAGCAAAAGTTGCATTGAGCTCTTGTGAAGCAGAGGTTTTCTGACTTATGTCAATCTTAATTTTTGTTTAGGCTATCAAGATAACCAATGTGGGGCTATAGGATCGTAACATTACAAGATAACAAGATCCAAATCATAATAACCAATAGAATCATGGTCCAATTTTCCGAAACATGCTTGAGATGTGCTTGCATCGATCAAACAGAGTAAAAAAAAAACTACAACTCCCATACCCAATTACAAACATAGGCACTGAGCAAAACCTAACCTTTGCAAATTAACAAAAACTAAAATCATAATAATGTATAGAAAAAGTAATCAACTTTGGCCGAAACTACACTCGAACAATGCTCGTGCGGATAAAAAATTGCAACTTTTTAAGTCCCAAAATGAAGAAACTGACCTGGAAGCAAGCAATGGCGTCAGCGGCGATGGTGTTGTAGGCGCTCCCGGTGTGGGGAGGGGCGTTCACGTAGTAGAGAGGAGTCACCACAAGGAAAGGCTCTTTCTTTGCTGCGCTCTCCTCGCTTCCTGCGCTCCTTCCTTGGCAGTAATGGATAGAAGAAGGAGAGGAGGAGCATCGGCAGTGGAGACGGGAGAAAGAAATGGGGGTATGATGATGAGGAGGGGTTCGAGGAGGACAGATGGTCTCCGCTAGTTGGAGGTGGGGTGCTCGAGGCAGAGGGGATCTGCCAGACGAACAGATGGAGAGGAGGGCGACCGATTTTGGTGGAGAGGATTTGGAAGGGCACAAAGTAATGAAAGGAAATGAAAATTTTAGAGCAGTTTTAAATTTTGGGAGAGTTTTTGGGCGGCAAAAACGTAAATACTCCGCCAGTTTTCTCCTAAATCAATAAACCGACGATTTTTTTTATTTTGGCTTAAAATAAATACGGTTTGCTTTTCTTTTTTAAGTCAAAATTAACCGACGTTTATCCAAATCAGTCGCATATTTTCGACGTTTATATCCAAATGTTAGCTAATTCCTCGATGTTTATTGCAAATAGTTGGCATATCATCTTTATGCTGACTAATCCATAAATGCTAGAAAATAAACGTCAAAAATTCTAAACCTTTTATGAGAAAATGTTAATATTTTTCAACGTTTATTGTAAAACGTCCGTGTATTATGTCTAAGACCACGTTTCCATAAACGTCGGAAGAAAAAAATGTGGTAAATCCCTATTTTTTTGTAGTGGCTAGTCCTAATCATCTAATTGGATGGTCATGACAAGTTGGTTGGGTCTTCTAGGATCACTAACCACTATTTTAGTCAAAGGCTAACCATTAGTCATTTTTAAAAATAACACATATACACTATTTAATTATTTAAATAATTAACTAAAACATAAAGTTTTAATTTTGAAAATTAACACTCAAGATATAATATGAAATCACACTAATAACAGTAATTAGGAAAAAATCAAAAATATCCCTGTTCCAGGAAACTGGTGGTTACAAACCGAACCAAAATTTATAAAAATTGACAACTTAACTGTTTTATTGAAAATTGATATGTCCCAATGAACTAAACCGAACTAAAACGATTCGATTTTTTGGTCATTTAAGTTATTGTATACTGGATCGACTAAGGATTAATTTTGGTTTTGACAGATGGTCCCGAATTTACATTAAATTGTTACAACAAAAATTTTCAGTCAAACTTTACAAGAAAGTTTAGATAACAAAAATACAAATATAGTAAAGCCAAATAAATACAATTTTACACGTGCTAAACACATCTATAAACCGACAACGCAAAACAAAATTTTAAATTCTATTTTCAGAATATATATTGATAAATGAGACTGAAGATAGATAAGTAACTGTAATCCGATTTCAGCTCGAGTCGGTTTTAAAAGTCTTAATTTGAAATCCGTACCGAGTCATCAAAATCGAATTTTTTTAGCCAAATCTAAATAAAAAAACTCAACAAAATTATTTATATGGATTTGGTTCGATCATTTTTTCAAAAAATTTCCGAGATATACTCTGTCCTAGCAGGAAGAAGTCTACATTAGAGATTCAATGTACTGCGATGGGCTGATGATTTGTAATTAGCTTGCATCAAAATTTCCTTTTCCAATTTTTTACTCTTTCATTTTTCATCTCTTATCGTGATTTTGACCGCACTCTAAGAAGTAAGAATGTTTATATTATATACTCCAAATATATACTTCAAATTATTAAAATTTGTACAAATATTACTATTTTTGAACTGTCTTCTTGATATTGTCACACAATGGTACAGTTCAAATAAATACTCTAAATTAACCTCCATTTTTTTCTCCATCTTTTCTCTTTATTTTTCTTCCTTGCTTTGTAAGATACCTCCACTTTTTTCTCCATCTTTTCTTTTTATTTTTCTTCCTTGCTTTGTAAGATTTGTCCTCCCTCTTTTCCCTTTTTATTTTTCTTTCTTGTTTGGTAACAATGATTAATTTTGGTGGACCTAGAAATTAATGGAGGAGTTAGGGCACGCTATAAATCTGGAGACCTCTTAGTTTTCTAGCAATTTTTAAGAATGTAATGTTGGTCCCGGGGCTTCATCAAAGATGGAAAAAACGGATGCAATCGAGATCTGAGATGTCACACAAAAACTTTGCAGTGATCAAACTCAAGATCTACGATGGTACAATAAATCAAATAGCCAAATTACAATCTGAAGGAGGGAAATAGAGAAAAGAAGATCTCTCGTTCTTCCTTGCAAACGTGTTGCAATTGGGACAGAACGAGTTACAATAATCTAGAGAGAGATGAGAAGAAGAACAATGCTGGGGTGTCAAAACACCATTGCTCAAAGCAAGATTCGCCCCACACGATCTGCTTCCAGGAACCAGCAAGTTGAAAAACTTGTGGAACGCTCGAAGTCACCTCTGTTCTGACTCCTCGGATGGACTTGCAATGGCGGCAGCAACTCTCTCTCTCTCTTTCTCCTTTTCTGACTTGTATTTTCGTAGTCCCTACAAAGGAGGCCAAAAGAGAGTATATATAGAGAGAGGGTGGAAACCCTAGCCGCCTCTTCAGTAATGGAAAGATTGAATCAAATCACAAAAAGATAGCAACGAATTAATTCTAATCCCACAAAGATAGGAACGAAATTAATTCAAATCCCACAAAGATAGGAACGAAATTAATTCAAATCCCACAAAGATAGGATCTGAATTAATCTCATTGATTCATCCTTTTCAAAACTGATTTGTAATCTGCACAGTCAGCGTAGCCCTCCATGCGGCAGCAGCAGCAGCAGCCTGGCCGCATGGATCGCTTGGGCCGCATGGACCACATGAGCCGCATGAGCCGCATGGTCGCATGGACCGCATGGACCGCATGAGCCGCATGGCCGCATGAACCGCATGGACCGCATGGACCGCATGGGCCGCATGGACCGCATGGACCGCATGGGCCGCATGGGCCGCATGGACCGCATGGACCGCATGGAACGCATGACCGCATGGCCGCATGGCCGCATATGAGCCGTATGAGGCCGCATATGAGCCGCATGACTGCTGACGTGCTAAGTGAAAAGTGCGTCAACAAAATGCCACATTACGCCTCATGAGCCTATGAGCCCGAGTCCGAGTCCGAGTCGCTAAGCCCCGTTGGGGCTTAGCTCCAAATGGAATTAATCCAAGAGAATGACAAAAGCGTTAATGCTTAATCCTTGGAGCCTTATTCTTACCTCCTAGTAAAATCACCCACATGATTCCCTCCTTAGGGTCACCACCCCATGTGCATCTCTCAACAACACAACCAAGTATATATGTTGAGATAACTCATGGTGCATTTTCGATGTGGGACTATAATTTTATAAGGCATGTTGAGAGCAAGCTCTCTCCATGTAAAGAAAGCACCAACAATCCCCCACATATCACGACATATATATGGGTCCAGGGTTGAGCGTTCCCTACAGTAACTGTCCATTTTGTATTAGGATAGATGTCACTGACGACTTGAATCTTCCCGCATGGGTTAAATAACAATGTGATACAAGAATGGACTACGCCTTGAATTTTGCACCACAATTGTAATTCTTTCCACTCACAAAGTGTAGTTACGTGTGCTTCTGGCTGCACATTAAAGGCCCTGTGCCAGCCTGGTTTCAGTGTATAATTTTAGGCGTCTACAAGTTTACCCTCAAGAGACGGCCTGATATCTCTTTCCATACACTATAGGTGAGTTCTTTATTAAAGAGATATGGCATGAAGCCTTGCACTTCCTTGCGGTGCTACGTCGCTATGACATGGCCTGAAGCTGAGGCATTACCCCTACCTGGGAACCTCATCGTAGTGTCATACTACTGTAGCATGAGGTCACAAGCCTCTTTGTAGTGCCAAACTACCCAGCATGAAGCCTAAGGCTTCCTTTCGGTGTTACGCCGCAACGACATGGCTTGCAATGTCGAGGCTTTACCCCTACCTGGATACCTCATCGTGGTGTCGTACCACTGTAACATGGAGCCATCCTCCCCTTTGTAGTGCTATCTACAACTCTTTAATTAAGTCATACAGCATTAGGCTACCTGCCTATTCGCGGTGCTACGCCGCTGTGACTTGGCTTGCAAAGCCGAGGCTTTACCCCTACCTGGGAACCTCATGGTGGAGTCACCCCACTGTAGCATAGAGTTTCACTCCTTGTAGTGCTGCTTTACCGTGCTTCCTGTAAAGCACACCAGGCATTCACTCTGCTTGAGAACTCATTAAGCCGTTTAAGCCAACCTTCCACAGGATCAATTTTTTTCGCAGAAAAAATACATAGTAGACAACCGTGGTTATGGGTTCGTATCCCTTCCATGTTCCAGAGAACAAGTACCCACTACTACCTGATAGTTTTCCAGTCAGTGATCCTCCTTTGAACCAAAAGTTAGATGCCTAGTAGATTTCTCTTTGAACTAATAGCATAAAACTTTATGGTAGGATTACAAAGACACACTATCAGAATGCCTTCAAGCCCATTTTACAAGCTGTGTCATCGACCAACTGGCGCTTGAGGCCTTTCGTGAACGGATCTGCCAGGTTCTCTTGACTCTGAACATCAATCACTGCAATTACACCTCTTTTGATAAGATCGTGTACTGCCCTGTGCTTCAACCGCACAGTCCTCTTCTTTCCGTTGAAGAGGTCATTTGATGCCACCGCCGCAGTCGCCTGGTTGTCACAGTATATCGGTATCGCCGGTATCTGAGCCCCAACCACTGGAAGATCATACATGAGCTTCCGAAGCCATTCTGCTTCATCTGCTGCAGTTTCAAGTGCATATAATTCAGATTCCATGGAGGAACGAGAGAGTATAGTTTGCTTCTTCGACTTCCACGATATAGCAGCTCCACCCAAGGAAAAGACATATCCACCTGTGGATCTCTCGCTTTCCACCTCTGAGCACCAGCTAGCATCACTGAAGCCTTCTACTACTGTCGGATACCCGTTGTAGTACAGTGCATATGTCTGAGTCTTCTTGAGATATCTCATCACCCGCTTCACAGCTTTCCAGTGTTCAACCCCTGGGTTGCTTGTGAACTGACTCAGCATTCCTACGGCGAAAGCTATGTCAGGCCTTGTGGCAGTGGTTGCGTACATCAAACTTTCGATGACGCTAGAATACTCCAGCTGCCTGACCCTTTCCCTTGAGTTTGGCTTCAGCTTCTGATCACACCTGTATAGTGTATCGATCCCTGGAAGATCCTTATACCCATAGCGTGTGAGCATCTTCTCAATGTAGTGAGATTGTGACAGCGCTACTTCAGTGTCTGTCCGGATGATCTTTATGCCTAAGATGACATCTGCATCCCCTAAGTCCTTTATACTGAACTTGGTTGAGAGAAACTTCTTTGTCTCTGTGACACAGCCTATATCCGTACCTAGGATTAGCATGTCGTCCACGTACAGACAAACGATGACTCCTCTTCCATCAGCGAACTTTGTGTAAACATATTTGTCCATCTCGCTGACACTGTAGCCGTTTGACCTAATAACTTTGTCAAACTTCTCATGCCACAACTTGGGAGCTTGCTTCAAACCATACAATGATTTCACCAACTTGCAGACTTTGTCTTCAAGACCTTTGACGACAAATCCACCTGGCTGTTGCATATAAATCTCTTCGGTCAGCTCCCCATTCAGGAATGCGGTCTTTACATCCATCTGATGTATCACCAACTTATGTATAGCTGCTAGAGCGATTAACATCCTGATAGTGGTCATCCGAGCTACTGGAGCATACGTGTCAAAGTAGTCTATCCCCTGTTTCTGAGAAAATCCCTTGGCTACCAGCCTGGCCTTGAACTTGTCAATATTTCCATCTGCCTTCATCTTCTTCTTGAAGATCCATTTACATCCGATGGGCTTTTCTCCTTCAGGTAGATCTACTAACACCCATGTGTTATTGGAGGTGATAGAGTCAAACTCGTCATTCACTGTCTCCTTCCAGAGGATAGTATCTCTGGTCTTCATCGCCTCATCATAGGTAAGCGGATCTGCTTCCACATGATAGGTGACAAAGTCATCTCCGAAATCTTTCGCTCTCCTCGTTCGCTTAGCTGACGGCTCTGCGAGTTCTGGTACAAGAGTTGTTTTATCAATAACAGCTTCTTCTTGGACTACTGGCCCATATGAGATTTTAGTCTCATTTGCACCTACATCATTTTTCGGAATGTCCGAAAGAACAATATTTTTGTCTTTTGCAAACTTGTCTTCAAAGTATTCAGCATCGCGAGATTCGATGATATGCTTTAACTCAATATCAAGAAATCTTCTAGCATCACTCTTCTCGGCATACCCCAAGAAGATCGCCTTCGTAGTCCTTGTCCCTAGCTTCTGAATCTTCAGATCTGGGAGCTTCACATACGCCAGACACCCCCACACTCGAATGACATTCAATTTTGGTCTGACTTTGAACCAGAGTTCATGAGGAGTTACGTCTGAAGTTGCATATGGCACTCTATTTAGAATGAAAGTGGCTGTTAATGTAGCTTCTTCCCAGTAGCATTTTGGAAGACCTGCAGTAAGCAACATAGAATTCATCATTTTTGTTAATGTTCGGTTCTTCCTCTCTGCTACTCCGTTGGATTGAGGAGAATATGGAGCAGTAGTCTCGCATATGATTCCATGTTCTTTACAGAACGATGCGAATTCATAAGACCTGTACTCCCCACCTCGATCACTTCTTAACCTCTTGAGTTGTTGTCCAGTCTGCCGTTCAGCTTCGGTCCTGAACTCTCTGAACTTCTCGAAGGCTTCATCTTTAGACTTGAGTAAGTAGACGAACGCGTATTTTGAAAAGTCGTCGATGAAGGTTATGAAACACTTCATCCCGGCCTTCGTGGAGAAATGTTTGAAGTTACAGATATCGGAGTATACCAACTCCAGAAGATATGTGCTTCGATTGACCCGATGAAAGGGTTTCCTTGTGATCTTCATCTGAGCACACACTTCACACTTCTCCACCTTACCCCCACATTTGGAGATAAGTCCTACACTAGACATTTTGTTAATTCTTTTACAATGAACATGTCCTAGTCTATTAGTCCACAACTCAAGAGAATAATCAGAAAATACAACTGCATTAATGTCATCAAACTGGTTGACAAGCTGAATTTTAAACATTCCTTCAGTTTGATAAGCCTTCCCGAAGTATGTTCCTTTCTTGGACATCACCATCTGACCAGCATTGATGTCCATCATCAAGCCTGCGTTGCAGAGCAGGCTCCCAGAGATCAGGTTCTTGGCAATCGCCAGAACATGCTTCAACCTTGAAGCGTCAGAGTGTTCCCAGAAGTGAGTTTCAGTTCCACGGTCCCGATCCCCAGAACTTCAGCTTGGGCCTGGTTCGCCGTGACAACCTTCTCAGATATCGGCTGGTACGTGACGAACCATTCCTTGCCAGAACAGACATGGCAAGTCGCACTAGTGTCTATCCACCAGTCAGAGTCAACCCCCACAGTTGTGACCTATCCGATTATAGCAACAATGTTAGAAACCAATGAAACCTTATTAGACTCACCTTTCTCTGATTGTTTAGGCTTAGATCTGTATTCACTCTTGTAGTGTCCTTTCTTGCCACAATTGTAACAAGTAACGTGGGACTTAGTCTTCTTTTGTCTGAAAGAAGGACCCTTCACTTTTAGATTAGTGAAGTCCTTCTTCTTGGGATGAAAAGCCGCCTGCTTTCCCTTGGGATCTCTCGTCTGTACAAGATTGGCTTTAGCCAACTGTTTGGACAGAGTGTCCACCTTCTGTTGGGAACGCATTTCGTCCTCAACATGGATCTCTTGAAGTAGATCTCCCAAGCTAATGTCTAGCTTCTTTCTGTGCATCCTTGTATAGAAGGTACTCCATCCAGCATGAAGTTTTGAACGATCCCTCCGACGACAAACTTGTCGGGAAGGGGCATCTCTTTGTCTTCCAGTTTCTGACGCAGCTTCAAAAATTCCTTCACCTGTGGCAGCATGGACTTTTCGTCCTCAAAGAGCAATTTGTGATATTTTTCAACCACAAACATTTTGCTCCTGTTCTTGTCTTCTTCATACAGATTTTCCACAGACTCCCATATTTCTCTGGCAAGTTCCTTCTTCGAGTAGGATTCTGCCAGGGAGTCCTCCATAGCATTAAGGATGAGAAGCCTGCAGATGCTATTTTTTCTTCTCCACTTGGCCTGGAGTTTGGTAGCCGCGTTGATGGCGGCAGTAGATCCAGTGTCTGGAACAGAGGGTTCTTCCTCCAACAGAACATGATCAACGTCTTTTAGTTGAAGAGTTAGGTACACCTTTCTCTTCCAGACTTGATAATGCTCTCCATCGAACTTTTCCAACTTGCAGATGTCCGATTGGAGGAGCGAAGCATTAATGTTTTCCATCTACACGGATCTTGCTTTGAGATTATTGGTCCCGGGGCTTGATCAAAGATGGAAAAAACTGATGCAATCGAGATCTGAGATGTCACAACAAAACTTTGCAGTGATCAAACTCAAGATCTACGATGGTACAATAAATCAAATAGCCAAATTATAATCTGAAGGAGGAAAATAGAGAAAAGAAGATCTCTCGTTCTTCCTTGCAAACGTGTTGCAAATGGGACAGAACGAGTTACAATAATCTAGAGAGAGATGAGAAGAAGAACAATGCTGGGGTGTCAAAATACCATTGCTCAAAGCAAGATTCGCCCCACACGATCTGCTTCCAGGAACCAGCAAGTTGAAAAACTTGTGGAACGCTCGAAGTCACCTCTGTTCTGACTCCTCGGATGGACTTGCAATGGCGGTAGCAACTCTCTCTCTCTTTCTCCTTTTCTGACTTGTATTTTCGTAGTCCCTACAAAGGAGGCCGGAAGAGAGTATATATAGAGAGAGGGTGGAAACCCTAGCCGCCTCTTCAGTTATGGAAAGATTGAATCAAATCACAAAAAGATAGCAACGAATTAATTCTAATCCCACAAAGATAGGAACGAAATTAATTCAAATCCCACAAAGATAGGAACGAAATTAATTCAAATCCTACAAAGATAGGATCTGAATTAATCTCATTGATTCATCATTTCCATAACTGATTTGTAATCTACACAGTCAGCGTAGCCCTCCATGCGGCAGCAGCAGTAGCAGCCTGGCCGCATGGACCGCTTGGGCCGCATGGACCGCTTGGGCCGCATGGACCACATGAGCCGTATGGTCGCATGGACCGCATGGGCCGCATGGCCGCATGGCTGCTGACGTGCTAAGTGCAAGTGCGCCAACAAAACGCCACATGAGCCCGAGTCCGAGTCCGAGTCGCTAAGCCCCGTTGGGGCTTAGCTCCAAATAGAATTAATCCAAGAGAATGACAAAAGCATTAATGCTTAATCCTTGGAACCTTATTCTTACCTCCTAGTAAAATCACCCACATGATTCCCTCCTTAGGGTCACCATCCCATGTGCATCTCTCAACAACACAACCAAGTATATATGTTGAGATAACTCATGGTGCATTTCCGATATGGGACTATAATTTTACAAGGCATGTTGAGAGCAAGCTCTCTCCATGTAAAGAAAGCACCAACATATAAAAGTGTCCACTGCAGCCTTTAAGTATTACAAAATTTCGTTAAAGTCAAAATATAGTACTTAAAACATCTTCCATTGTAGATGCTCTTAAGTCCCAACAAATAAGCTACTTCGACACACACAACAATAGGTCCACAAAGTGAAGCGGTATCTATAGATTCTTCTTTATCCTCCCAAAAAAAACGAGAGAAAAAAAAACTCAGATTCTTTATCAAAATTTGAACATTAAACAATGTTAATTCTTCTCTTTAGAACATTCTAATAGGAACTACCAATTTCCAAGCAAGCTCGACGTATCCTTGGTGCCACACTTGATGTCCTCTACAACCCTACCACCATCTTAACAGCCAATTCCTCATCCATTCCACATATGCTTTATTTTCCAAAGTAGCAGACAAGAAGCCAGAAAGTTGGAAGTACACTCTTTGACTTTCCTCATCAACTAACTATCCATCCAACAATATATAACCCTAATGTGGGTTCAAGCAGCTTACTTCACAGCACAAGCGCAACATGTCTCTCTAGCCAAAACACACTTTGGCCAGTTGATCCCAACATGCATCATCTTCGCTGCATCGACCTCAACTCTTCGCTGCAGAAAAAAAAGGGGGGAGAGGCATCGATTCGAGCCAGCCTAGCCTCTACATGGTGCTGCAGCAGCGACGGTGCATGTGCTCTCTCCCCCATCATTGTAGCTCACAATCGATTGAACTGCGGCAAGTGGCTCAGACACGCACTCCGATCATTCGAGCCTCATGCACTCCTTACCATAGTAAAGTTGGTCGTCCCGCTAATGATTCGTGCATCGTAACTCAATCCTCTCCACCAAGCCAGCTAGCGTTATTGCTCGTAAGGACAAAGTTGGACTCCTTAGGGGGCGTTTGGTTCAAGTTTTTGGGGTTGGGAATGGGTTTTGAATTCCTTATCCATGTTTGGTATGTTTAAAATTGGGAATGAGGAGGAAATAGGAGGGGCTTAGGTGGGAAAGCTATTCCCATTGACTTGGGAAATCTATTCCCAAGTCCCCCCTTGGAATAGATTTGCTTTTCTAGGAATGATGTTTGGCTATTTTATTTGGACGGTTATACTCTCTCTATTTTCAAATTTTTAACTTCTATCCCAAACATGTGAATCATCATGAAATTAATGAAAGGGTATTAAATGAAAACTAAATAAATTAATATTTATATTCCCTTGTAAACCAAACATGGAGATGAAATTTTTAAAATTTTTGAACTACCTATTTCCAATCTAACCAAACATGGATAGAAAAATGTTAAATTCCTTTCGCATGGAAAAGGAATTGAAAGCCTATTTCTAGGAATACAAAAACTTGATCCAAACGAGCCCTTAGAGTCTAATGAACTAGCCAAACACCTCCTTTCAAGTATCAAAACAATTCCTCGCCATTGTGTAGTGGGTCGAGAGACAACGATCATTTTCAAATAGTAAAGGTAGAGAAGCTTATGGGTCACACCCGGCCCCTAGATAGCAATGGCAGGAGTAGAGACGAAGTGTGCAGTTTCAACCATCCATTGCCCGTCTATCAACAAACTCCATCAAGGATACGAAGTTAGCTCTTCTAGATAGGTAAGTGTTGGGATTCAGAGATAGCATAAGTAGGAGCGTCAATCGACCATAAGAACTCACAAGAGTCACGATCCGACAATATGTTGTGGCGAGTTATGGCCAACCTTTATATATATATATATATATATATATATATATATATATATATATATACACACACCACATAAGAACTCACTAGAGTCAGGATCCGGCAATATGTTGTGGCGAGCTATGGCAACCTTTATATAAAGGTTGGCCATAGCTCGCCACAACATATTGCCGGATCGTGACTCTTGTGAGTTCTTATGTGGTGTATATATATATATATATATATATATATATATATATATATATATATATATATATATATATATAAAAAAAAAAAAATATATATATATATATATATATATATATATATATATATATATATATATATATATATATATATATATATTGGAATTGCATGGTTGAGATTAAATGACTTAAAATTGTGGTGTGGTCTACACCTTTTAATCTCAACAACTAAATTCCAATCCAATCCATAAAACATAGGGTGATTTTATATAATACAAAACCAGCCGGTTGGTTTTGGAGCATTTCTGTATTATGCAACCAACCGGCTGGTTATATATATATATATATATATATATATATATATATATATATTAAAAAAAAAAAATATATATATATATATATATATATATGGAAGCGGATCAAAAGTCCCCCTTAGAAAATTCCCTAAAAATTTCCTCACTCTCAGCCGCCCATTTATTGTTAATATTAATGTTAATGATACTGTTAATATTAATGTTAATATTAACATTAAATACTAAAATTAACATTAAACTTAACATTAAAATTAATATTAACATTAACATTAATATAAAAATAAATATTAATATTAACATTAACATTAACATTAATATTAACATTAACATTAATATTAACATTAAATGGACGGCTGAGAGTGAGGGGATTTTTAGGAGGTTTTCTAAGGGGGGCTTTTAATCCGCTCCCATATATATATATATATATATATATATATATATATATATATATATATATATATATATATATTAGAATTGCATGGTTGAGATTAAATGACTTAAAAAGGTAGTGTGGTCTACACCTTTTAATCTCAACCACTAAATTCCAATCTAATCCATAAAACATAGGGTGGTTTTATAATACAAAACCAGCTGGTTGGTTTTGGAGCATTTTTGTATTATGCAACCAAACGGCTGGTTTTGTATTATAGAACCACACTATGTTTTATGGATTGGATTAAAATTTAGTGGTTGAGATTAAAAGATGTAGACCCCACCATTTTTTAAGTCATTTAATCTCCACCATTCAATTTCAATCCAACATGTATAACATAAGTTGGTTGCATAATACAAAATCAGCCAGTTGATTTTAGAGCACTCTTTTCTATATATATGTCAATTACAATATATGTTAATTCTTTTGTCCATGAGTTGGCCTCTTACAACATTTCAAGAAAAATATGAAAAATACGATGAGATCAATATACACTACAAAAAATTAGGTTTTTAGCCACGAAAATTGTTGTTGCTAAAAATACCAAAATCGTTGCTAAAAGTTTTAGCAACGAAAAAAATTCGTTGCTGGACTCGTTGTTTAAAGTGCGTCACCTAAAGTATCAGCAACAAAATTCTGAATTCGTTGTTGAATCCTGACTTTTAGCAACGGGACTTATGTTTCGTTGCTTCTTTGGTGAACAAACTTTTCTTTGCTACAAGTAGAATGTTTATCGTTGTTATATTATATATTTAGCGACAACAATATAGCATTGCCGAATGCATAATTTTTTGCAATACACATATTTCGTTGTTATAGGTTGTAATTAGCAACAAACATTAATCCATTGTCAAAATATTTAGAATTCATCACAAAATTTAGTAGCGATTCATTGTCGTTGCTAAACAAAACTAAATATATAATTTTATTTATTTATTTATTTATACATTCATTCATTAGTTGTCCTTATTTATGCACACAATAGTTTTAAATAAAGTAACACAATAAAAAAATCATAAACTTGTCACAATAGAACTTTAATTGTTCTACAATAACATTCATAACCAAATTATATTTAAAAATTATAAGAAAAATATCATAGCATAACTAAATGATTCTTGGATTACATAAAAATCTAAAACATCTCTATAAATTCTTTGCTCCAAAAAGAAATTACTCTGATGAGCTTTTGTCTCTATAAACACCACCTTGCTCCATGAACATCATAAACATGTTCTCTAGACGGGTTGAAGCAGCTAGAGACTCCTCTAATTTCTTATTCATCTCTTGTCATTATGCATCAAATTTCTTATTCATCTCTATATCTCAGCTCGTAGCATAGCCTCTGTCTCGGAGGTTCTGGATGTTGCAATTGAGCGAGAGAAAGTTGTTGGCTTTGTATATGCCTGGACATAGCCTGATCGATGCTTTAGGACCTTTTCAACAACTTCGTCTTGTGTCAATATTAAGTCTGTCAATATTAAGTCTTCTGTTTCTGCCTCCGCTTGAATTGCCATCATCTTTTCCTAAAATTACAAACATTTCTATTATAATAATGCACATGGCTCAATAAACATCTATAACAAATCTATATAAATAACAAAGATTTTGGTACCCAATGTCATGAATAATATATTAATGTAATTTCTTACATGATTGTCTTGTGACTGAGAAGTAACCCATGCTTGATTCTTCTCACGAAAATGAGTGGTCTTGTAAAAGTCCGCCTTCCAAGAAGCTCCTCTGTCTCAGGGTTCACGCTACAATAAATTTTTTTATAGGAGTAAGATAAAAAAAATGATATCAATATTACATTTATAAGATAAACCTAAAAATGTTAGAGTTACAACACTACCAAAATAAGTCATATTGGCGACGAGATTAGCGACTCCGGTTAAAGACATCGCTAAATTTTTTTGTATTTAGCCACGAAATATTATTACGTCGCT
Source organism: Iris pallida (assembly GCA_029216955.1). Taxonomy (NCBI): domain Eukaryota; kingdom Viridiplantae; phylum Streptophyta; class Magnoliopsida; order Asparagales; family Iridaceae; genus Iris; species Iris pallida. The sequence continues at coordinate 7,992,166 of JANAVB010007397.1, read as the reverse complement.
GAACGTCACTATCAGCGACGTTCAGCGACAGTTTACGACATGCATTATGGTTTGGAAAGCAAATGTCATGGTTTAGTCGGAGAACGTCGTTGTTTTGTTATATTCAACGACGTTTAGCGACTCCTCTGCTAAAATGTCGCTAGTATGTTAGTGAACAGCGACGTTTAGTGACGTCTTTAGTGGACGTCGCTAACTTATTTCATATAGGATTTTAGACCGATCGAGTTTTCATTATTTTCTTCCCCAAAAATTTCATTCTCCCGCACTTCCCCAAATTTCTCTCTCCCACCCCCTCCCGTCTCCGGTGACCCCCCCCCACTCGGCGACCCCCTTCCTCCGGCAACCACCATCCCCTCCGACATCCTCGTCGTCGCTCCTCCACCGCCGACCCACCTCGCTCCCTGCCATGGCGACCCCGACCCGACCTCGACCAGGTATCCCTAACCCTAACCCTATCTCCCACTGACATGACACAGACACACTAACATAGACATACAGACACGACACACGACATACGACACGCTGACACACATGCTGACATAGACACACACACGTTGACACACACACACACTCGCTGACACACACACACGCTAAGACAGACACACACATACACACACATGCTGACACAGACACACGATACAGACAGTCCTAGAAATTAATTTGTCTTCCTAATATTATCAAAATATAACTTGTAATTTTAAATTTAAATTTGTTATATATATTTATATTTAAATTAAAATTTATAGAAATTTAATTTAAATAATTTGTTATGAATATATGTGAATAAAAGAGGAGAGGTTATGTTATGCGAAAGAAAAATAAAGAAAAGTTTGATTATAAAAAGAAAAGAAAAAAGTTTGAAATTATAATTAATATATATATATATTTTAAATTAAATAATTGATGATATACATACGGCTTAGATATCACAATTTTGAAGTACTATTTGTACAAATAGGAATCCCCTTCCTTACATGATTTCTTTTTCATATAGATAGATATAGGATCTATGGGACAATTACATTTTGTGCAAGTGAGAGGTGTGTATTTAGCGACGTTTGAGTGAGAGATGAGTGAGCTAGTGAGCGTTAATAATCTATATAGATAGATACATATATAAGGGTATAGAAATATACAGATATAAGTGCTAGCTAGGTATCACCAAGTATTTCATGGTAAGTGTATTTCATGGTAAGTACACAGTTATATTTGTGTGCTACTAATGGATTTATACACATTCATATTTGTGTAATACTAAGTGATTTTGATATCTAATATACTAAGGAGCATGGTTTAAAGTATCGTCCGGTACCGGTCCGAGACGGCCGATATCAATACTGTTTTGCATGTCCCGATCCGATACCGAACGATACCCAAAACTGACCGATACTGATCCGATATGGTTTAAAGTTAATTATTTGTTTTCCGATATCGTCAATACCAATACTCATAGGAATAGTCCGATACCGATTCTGATACTGATACTGTGAAGCTTGCTAAGGAGTTTCCTAGTACATAGAGTATATAGAGTATCCTAGAAGTGTAGGTATGATTGGTACAATGTCAAGACATATGTCAAGATACTATGTATGTAGGTAAGTGCTAGCTAGGTATCGCCAAGTATTTCATGGAAAGTGCTAGCTTGGACACTTCGAGGTCAAGTTTTTCTTGTGAGCTCACAAGGAACACATGACGACAGAGATATTATTATCTCTTATGTTAAGTGTTCGTGTTAGCCTGAAATCAAGTGTCCACGTGAGCCCTTTTCTGGAAATGAAATTTACTTAAGCATGCCTTTTGGGGCTATCGGAGTTATAGATTTTTTTCAAAAATCTAGTATAACGCTGATTACCTCAAAAGGCTTGCATAAGTAAATTTTATTATCAGAATTATATGATTGGTACAGAGTTATAGATTTTTGGGGCCATCATTATCTCTTATGTTAAGTGCTACTATTAAGGAGAAAGTGATTCCTAAAGTTGAGATCGCTGTGAAGGAGAAGGTGGCACCGGAAGGCAGTTGCACCGGGAGTTCCAGTCATCCAGCTCCTATAGATATTGATCTTGCTGGCGTAGAGGAGTCTTATGCACGCTGGCTGAGAGAGTTCTATCTGTCCTAGCGTAGAGGGTAGATATATGATATGACTTTTGATCGGATTTATTTCCGGTAGACTTATTTAGACTTGGATGTTTCTGGATCTTTCTGGTAGACTTATGTGATATGACTTATGTAGACTTGGATGTTTCTGGATGTTTCTGGACATTTCGGGATGTTTTCTAGACATGGATTTTTCTGGATGCTATTATCTAGACATGGGTGTTTCTATGATATGTTAAATGCATGGTTATTATTTACAAATTTAATGGAGGGTTGCTCTGGGTCTATTTTTTATAAACTGTGATATGCTAAATGGATGCATATTTGATTTAGAATATGTATTACATTTTTTGTAGATATCTATTTTTTATCAGGTATGACAGGACAAAGAGAATCGTACCTCAGTGCATCCCGTACCAGTAGAGGTTCCACCGGTAGAGCTGGAGCATCCCGTAGCGGTAGAGGTTCCACCGGTGGACGGAGTGGTACTCTGGATGATGGTTCCGGACCCTCGTCTCCTAGTACTCCAGTGTACCAACCACTTAGATCTCCTAGTTCGCTTGGAACGGACAATTCCAGGCCTGATCCTAGCCCATCCAGCATTCCTCCTGCGGACGACACTATAGAGACGGAGGAGCGGGTGGAGGAGGTCGCACCTATGCCGTCTCAATATGATCCGAGCGATCCCCCATGCGCTCCTCCGGATGAGACGAAGATAAAGTTTTGGTCTGATGGGCCTACAAAGTAAGCTAATTAGTTAACATTTATTTATATTTATATCTATATATTCATGAATTTAATTATCGTTGTGTAGATATCGTCCCCCGTCAGTTCAGAGGGCATTGGGGCTATTTCTGAGGTCCAAGTACGGGGGCCCTTGGATCAACTACTCGGATGTCTCAAACGAGAGGAAGGTATTCTGGTTTACCCACTTCAAGGTAACTAAAGTATATTGCTTTTAGTATAAATCGTATTATATGTATATTATATAACTAACTAATTTAATTCTTGTAGAAAATATATTTTTATCCATCACACTGGGCTGAGATGATCGAGAAACAATTTTCTGTCGTTGCCGCCAAGTTGATCCGGGATGCGATCGACGACCAGAAGGCTCGAGATCGCTCCAGAAAACCAATCCAAGGTTGGATCACGCCCGAGCAGTGGACTGCGATGAAGGCTAGATTCGACGATCCTAGGTACAAGGAACGGTCGGGGAAGGCGAAGGCGGCTAGGACGAGGGTAGGGAAGTGGTTTGGTGGCTCGATAACCATGACGGAACATTTTCGTCGCCTAGAATGTATTTTACTATAATATATTAGTTTTATGAAAGTAGGAATAAAATGTTCAACTTTAATGACAAACATATTATTATAACAGATAATGAGGGGTGAGAACCCCAATATGGTGACCGTCTTCCTGGCCACCTATCGGAAGGACGGAAAGCTCATCGATGATAGGGCCACACAGAGCTATGTAAGAGAACACTTTATGTGTCCCTGACTTTAGTATAACTTAAGAAATATGCAATATATAGGGAACAACTAGGTTGGTAGTAAATATTATGCTTATCGAGATACGTACTTTTCTAGGATGAGTATCTTAGGCTAGAGCGTGGGCGTAAGCGTGAGAGTGCACATGCGGAGGGAGGGGCTGGAACTTCCTCGCAGCCCCCTTCGGCTCGGGTGTTGGATGAGCTCTGGATGACCGTCATTGGTGGTCTTCAGAGGAGTACGTACTACGGTACGGGATCCTACGACACCTTTACGGCAACGCAGTCATCTAGGGCCCACTATGCTAGTGTGCATTCCTCACAGCCCTCAAGGAGTCGGTCCAAGTGGAGGAACTCCGTCGCCTGCTTACTGAGCTGCATGACGAGCTTTTGCGAAGCACTGCGAAGCAGCCCCAGTCTCAGCCGCAGACAGACGATGCGGTGCTCACCGCACGATTTAATATGCTCGAACGCACCATTAGGGAGACGAGCGAGGGAACGGATCGTGCCGTTCAGGCGGTGCAGGAGAGGATGGATATTGTCGTTCGGGCAGTGTAGGGGGTGTAGTTGGCCATGGGCGATCAGCTTTCGAGGCTGGCGGCTCTTATGGATTCCACCAACTCTAGACTGCTAGCCATGGAGCAGACACTTCCTGGTCGTGTGTCGGCATTCACACCGACGGTATCGGTTCCACTGCCTCCTCTTCCTCCTCCTACTGATGAGTCATCACCGGTGACGCTGACCCCGGTGTAGTATAGGTTCATGTTGTCCCAGATGCGAGGACTGCCTCCTCCTCCTCCTGACCAGACGTAGTCCTTTATTGGACTTATTTTTATTTGTTGTGTTGCTGACCCATAGTTGGATCTTTACGTATTTATTTTATACATTTAGTGACAGTTTATGTTATATTGAGTCATTGTTGAAACAATATCGGACAAACTCTTTTTATAGCCGTTTGGTAGTGGATTGGTATCCACCTGGCTATTTCATGTCTTTCTGATCGCTGGATTCTATTTATTTGATTATTGGTAGTGCATTTTTATCATCTCGTCTCTATATTGGTTTACCGGTGTTGAGTGTTCCACCGAAGGGGTCGACAAACCCATGAAATTCTACGGAGGGTTGTTCCGGGTCTATTATTTGCAAACTGTCATTTAAAATGTAGGTACAATGTTATATAATATAACTGTCATTGATAGAAAAAGCAAACATAATCATATTTTTTTCCAATTATTTTAGAATTTAGCGACGCTTAGCCACGTTTAGCGACACAAAGATACGTCGCTAAAGTGTATTAGAACGTTGCTAACCTGAAAAAAATGTCGCGGAGCGTCGCTAAATGTCGCTAATTAGCAATGCTATGTTGGCAAACGTCTAGCTAAAATGCTAGCGACGTAAGGCGTCGCCATGGCGACAAACAATGACGTATACTTAGTTATCGACCATGTATTACGCGACATGGTATTTTCGTCGCTAAAAGAAATTAGCGACGTTTTTTTTGTTTAGCGACGACCTATGGCGTCGATAATATGACTTATTTTGGTAGTGCAAACACTATATACCAATTCAAAATGACGTCGGGCAAATGACTTAGGGACCTGAGACGTGATTAACTGCAGATTTAGCCTTATTTGAGTATTGATAGTACTAATTTTTTGCATTTAAAGATCGATTCATAATACACCAAATTGTTAAGTAAATTTTTTTGTCTATATGCATGATTTGCAAGGATATTAATATACATCACCTGCCAATTTGGACCACTAAACCTCTCACAAAGAATTTTCCAGTCATCTAAACTCACATCCTCATGAGGATGATTAAGCACGTCACATTCTTTGTACTTAAGGTAGTGGTGATGATACTTGTGCCTCCAAAGCCTATGTGAATTCATAAGTGCTATATCAATTGCATGAATAACACGAGGGTCCTCTTCTGGTAGTTTAATCTTATCCTGCAAAAAATGATTTATTCTAAAAATCTCTTCAACCTAGAATCAATAATTTGAGACAAAAACATAATATCAAACAAATATTTTACTAATACGAGTGAGCGCATGTGCATCTTATCGGCCTCGCTTATTTCTTTCCAATTTGCTGCAGTCTTATGTGCGACATGCCGCTAGATTTTACTCACCCGCCACTCCATAAGCTAAAGCCAGGTCCAACAGGCGTGTTTGCCCCTTCGGTCCAAACGACAGACACAGGCCCCTTCTCAATCGCCTTTGCTAAAGCAAGCCCACGCGAGGGGCCACGTTTGCGTTTAGGAGGGCTAGTGGATCCTGAGACAATGAAAAGCAAATGATTATCTTCTTGTAATTTCAAGGATCAAAATGAAAACCAATAAAAAACATAAAGAAATTTCAACTATTTATGCCCTTAACACACACACAAACAAGAACACACTGCTCATGCACAGATCAACCTGCTGTTGCTCCCTACAATTGCTAATGCACTGCCTACTGTCTGCACATATATGGTCTAGACTGATACTTTTCTGTAGTTCTATAATACGTTCACTCTCTATTACTTGGACACACACACTCTCCATACCAATGATACACCAACCTAGTCCCTACATATTTGGTTCACAAACACTCTCTACAACCCCCTTCTCCTCACAATCATGTATGCTGTCACACACCCTGTACACAGGCTGCACTGCATGAAATTCTTTTGCTGTAGTTTGCATATAGTCCCTGCTGCTCTAGCAGCTTGCATAAGTTACTACATGTGAATACCCTTGCAGCTTATATGATACTCTATTGCATATGTACAGAAATCTAACTACCTACACACAGAAATCTGACATTGATTGAGTGAAAGAAAACCTGTGGAAATTTTTTTCATGTATATTGCATGGATATTATAGAATTCTATCTAATACCTATTGCATGATGTTGTATTATCTTGCAAAGAGGTAAATAGAAACAAAACAAAGAATTTCATGGATATTGCATACGAAAATTTGAAACAAGACAAAATCTCTTATATTATCTTGCTTGAGGACATGGGTATTGCATATGGAAAGTTGAAACAAGACAAATAATTTCATAATATTAAGCTCCTGTATTGATATTATATATGTAAACAAATTACACATGTAGTTACCAAACTACTATTCCAGAACATGATACGGATATGGGAAATGATAAATAAAATTCTATGTTTTTGGTGACTTGTTGACATCTGCATCACAAACAGGATAGTAACTCTTGCTCCTAAGCCCAACAAGTGACGCTCTACGAAAGACAGCAAACTGGAGGCTGAATGTCTTCATCTGTCCTATACTTTTTCCTCTATTCACTCGTCTACATGGCTTTCCTATGACAACTGAATGCTTTCAATATTACAAGCAATTCAGTACCAATAAGTAGAGGAATTCTTGATTGTCATTTGTTTATCAGAATAATATAGCACACTCTCTTTTCCTAGTATTCCATCCTCACCTCAACTTGCAGACTTCATCAAATCTTAAATCCTTCAGTGTCTCTCTTTTCTGTTAGGCAAACTCTTGACCTAGGACACGACATGAGTTTGAGGGGACCTGTTGAGATATTGTATTGAATGTATTATACAATTTTGACCTTTTCTTATCTTTCATCCATCTTCCCTAAATGTCGTGTAAATATACTTCTATCATTGTCCCTAAAATAATGAAGCTCCCTTTCCACAAATTAACATAGTCAAGTCAAATTCAAGGCTTATGGCAATTGTTTGCTACCCTTATTCCAAAATACAGAAGGAAATCCTAGATGATATAACTATACAAAACTTAGGGTAAGCTAAAAAATATATTTGCTTAATTTTTATAGTGAATTGTGAGAATTCACTTTTATATGCATATATCCTCTACCTTCAGCACTAAACAGTCTTAAATTACCTTGTTGCGCATCATGATGGTGACCTTCTCTTATTAGGTGCCTTGAGATACAGAGTGGTGATGTCAACCATATGATTGCATATCCATGTTTCATATGCATCCCTTGAGATACAAAGTGGTGATGTCAACCAAGAGTCTCCTTGTTGTGACTATCTTGGCAACAAGTTTCGAACTGGAAAAATTCCTTAAATATTTTACATGTGTCATGAGTGTACTTTTCAGATTTATACATGTATTACATTCCACACTTTTCTTTAGTACACAAATGTGGCATCACAAAGAAAAATGAAGATCAATAGAATGATCCATGAAAAGTTGCAACAAAAAGTAAACTGTTGTGGCACCATGAGATGTTATTGGTATGCTAAAGTTATTGTTGTATCTGTAATATCAACAGAATACTGCTCTGTAATATGTATCTGGACATAATACTGCTCTGTGATATCAACAGAAAATTTCCTGATGTTCCTATATGTATCTGGACATATGAAGGGGTTATTGTTTCATTATACAAAGCATATCAATTATATGAAGGGGTTACTGTATCTGTAATATCAACAGAATACTGCTCTGTAATATGTATTTGGACATAATACTGCTCTGTAATATCAACAGAAAATTTCCTGATGTATCCTATATGTATCTGGGCATATAAAGGGGTTATTGTTTCATTATACAAAGCATACCAATTATATGAAGGGGTTATTGTTTCCTGATGTATCCTATATGTATTCCAACGATAAAATAGGAAAAATCATGGCTAACGACAGAAAAAAAAACATAAATAGCATAGCATATCAATGTTTTGTTTCTTTTTCTAAAATTATTGAGAAGGATAACATAAAAAATAAAACTAAGTCCTTACCAACACTAGAATATTGAGGAGTATGAGGCTCTTGCAAAGCCACATCATCTGGTGATGGTGTCGGCACTAACTGCGAGCGACGAGTCCCTGGTGCCATAGTGTCAAAAATCTGAAAACTCCTATTGTAACCATTACACGGGAAATGTGCATATATGTGTAGTGCAAATTATGAAATGATATTGAATAAGGATTAGGAATGATGAAACAAATGGATGTCTTGATCGAGAAAACCTAGCTGATTGTAAGTACAATTTTGGATATAGTCAAACGGATTGAAACTTGAGTTTAGGTGAAATACTCATAGATGTGATCGAAGATAGCACGACTGGAAGATAGCGTGCATAAAAACGTTGGTTTGAAGATACGAGAATAACTTTAAGGATTTGGGATAGATGTTGCTCGATGACTTAAGTTAGCATAGAATGATATGAATTAAGGAATTATGTTGCATGACTTGGATTTTGTTGCAAAGGAAGATCGTCAAGTTATGTACATCATCGATAGTATTGGCGTATCAAAGATCGATGTGCGATAACTCGGGGGTACTCTGATTCGAAGAATGATGATTGTGTAAAATGTTATTGTTTAGAAAGAATATATACTTGGGATTTTGATACTAATGGATGTTTGGATTACTTGATTGATGAACTTGAAGTATACGTAAATAAATAATAGTCGGACTATGTAAAACAAAAACGTTGACGGATTTGATGATAAATGAAATGAGGAAATATTTGAGAACTGGATTAATATATTAATTAGATAAAAATGAAAGTATCTTAATTGCTTCGATGATAACTACAATGTTGATATTATTGTCTTGTGCAAGCATAAATCCAGCCTCGCACATGCGTCATGTTGGATTAGGGCGATCATTCTGCGAGAGCGCTGGCATGGTGATTCATGTCCAGCGGGAATGATCGAACTTGCGAGAGATCATGGCGTGGCAATTGGATGATTTTGACTTGTGGTTTGATGCGAAGGTGAATTCGAGGATTGTTTGGACTTATGATTGACAATAAAGTAAGTTTGAGGATTGAGTAGATCCAATTGTAGAAGCATAAAAATTTCAGCATTCTTGACAACCATCTGCCCAAGCTAGGGAGTCATATGCGCCCAAGCCAGGGAGACATGCACCCAAGCCAGGACAGCCCACATGCGCCCAAGTCAACAGAGCAAGCTATGCGCCCATGTTGATGGTATACACCCCTTATGCGCCCACTCTGGACTCCTCTAGAAGGGGGCGCATAGTCCTGTTTCGGGCTATGCGCCCAAGTCAGGACAGCCCCCCGACTCGGTCAGCACCCACGATCAATCGTGCACCGAAGCATACGGCCACGTCAGTCTCCACAAGCAGTTGTACAGCGAAGCATGCGGCCACGTCAACCCCACGATCAACCCATAATCACGCAGTCTGCATGCGCCTACACTCTATGAGCCCAAAGCAGGACTATGCGCCCACATGAAAATCAGTGTATTTCTCATATGGGCGTATAACATCATTCCAGCACGAAAAGAACTATAAAAAGGGGTCTCATACCTCTTCAAAAGACAGAACGGTGAGCATTTCAAGAGCCAAATTGCTGCCATTCTTGCCAATGAGTCGAAAGTTAGCAATTTTCTTAGGTTTTCTACCACTTTTGTAATCGGAGTGTCAACGGAGTAAAGGAGCAACAGCCGCTCGATCTCCATCGTCCCATTCCCTAGAATTCTTTTTGTATTCGGGAATCCTCACCGCAGGATCTCTCAGGCGTACTCAATTTATGGTGTCTTGTGCCAGTAAAAAAAGACAGCATTTCTTTCTCTTTTTTGTGTGTCTGCAAAAATGACGACTCTGCTGAGGACTACCTTTTCCTTTGACGAGAAGGTGGTGACCCAATCCGATACCGATAAGGTAGGGAGCACTCAGAAGATGTTGATCGTGAAGTTCGATCAACAGGCGTTCGAAGAGATGCTCTCGAGGGACGACTCTACTCCCTCCAAATCAGTGAAGCCAAACAAGTCTCGCAAGACTTGGCTTCCGAAGGCTCGTGGTGCATATCCTGCCAGTGTTATAAAAGATATGCAACCGAAGGACTCTGTCACATGGCCGCATAGGCCTTCCACGTGGGTACATGGAGCTCCTCTGTGGGCGCATAGCTCTGCCACAGAGGCTCCTGACATGGAGGAGGCACATACCATTCTGGGCTCCACTAGCCCAGCGACTTCTCTTTTGTGCAATCAACAACAGAGTGTTCAATGCTCGAGACTTGGCAAAGTAAAATACTATGATGCCAAGAATCAAAGTGTTCGACGCTGTAGAAGCATGGAAAAGAACAAGAAAAAGCCCATGCGGCTCAGACAGAAAGAGCCTCATGCGGCTCAGGAATCCATTAGAAATTCATGCGGTTCAAAAGAGCCTCATGCGGCTCAGGAATCCATTAGAAATTCATGCAGTTCAAAAGAGCCTCATGCGGCTCGGATAGCTCCATGCGGCTCATGAAGGAGCCACATGGCCCAAAGCAGTTCGCCTCTACAGATGGCCATAAAGCAACTACCTCATTAAATGCCCTGACGACAGCTCTGACAGAAAGACGAAGTGACAACTTTGACATAAAGCTGAAATGATAGCTCTGACATGATGGCGTGCTCCTAGGAAAAAGTAGAAAATTTTTTATATGTAGGAACAAAATCGTAAAGCAGAATACTCTAGAGGGGGGGTGAATAGAGTTGGCAGCAGAATAATGCTAATTAAAAAATGTTAGCAGCAAGATCACATAATAATAATCACAACTAAATAATATAAAGGCAGAGATAAGAAAGCAAACACAAAGACAACGATGTATACTGGTTTTCCTCTGTTGAGGACTAGTCCAGTCGGTAGAACTGTTGCTACCAGCTGAATCCACTATTGGCAAAACCGTAAGTTTTCTTACGAAGTCCTTGCAACTTCTACAACGCGAGCTTTGATACGAAGAACTCGTCCAACTTCAATTATGAAGAGGTATTCTTCTATCAAGCCTTCTGATTACAATCACTCTAAAACTTCTAGACCGCACCGCACTGGCAAATCGACTAGAGGATTGTAACTGGCTTGGGATCTGAAAATTAAAGCTCTAGAAAAACTCTTTGGAAGACAGTAGGCTTTGAGTAGAGAGAAGATTGAAAGTGAATGAGTGAGTAAAAATGATCAAAATCCTTCTCTATTTATAGGAGTTCCAAAGACAGAATTCTGGCAGAATTCGGGCAGAACTCGATGAGAAAATCTCGGTCAAATCCACAACTGCAGGAGGACCAAGTTCCAAGGAATTCAAAAAACAAAACGGCCACTAACCGAACTCTGGCCAAACTCTGGCCGAACTCTGGCCGAGTTCTGTCAGGGTTAGGTTAGGGTTTTTAAAATTAGTTTTTGGAGAATTTTGAAAACCTTTTTGGAGCTTTTGTAAATATAAATGTTTTTCAAAACTAAGGACATTTTAAAAACATTTTTGAAATTATTTTGGAATAGCCTATTTGCCAGTACGACTCGGTGTACAAAGTATTTCTAGACTCAAAATAAAATGAAAAATATATTGCTCAAAGAAATACAGACTCGAACAGGAAAACAACGCTTCGGTCTTGAACTGAGTAGATAGCCATTATTGAGTATGTCCAAGGGTCCGAGATATCCTGACTAGCTCTATATATCGAGACAGAGTTTGATCAATTATTAAAATCAGTTTAACCATATGACCAATGGGCCAACAATCTCCTCCATTTTGATAATTGACAAACTATGAATGATATAACATCTTTTGAGATAAGATACCACAAAAATTGTTCAACATTGTTCAAAATTGTTCAATCCCTGTATTATGCTAAAAAAATGTTAGATCATTTTTCTCCCCCGTTGTCACTTAGCAAAATAATTACGAAGAAATAGGCTCCCACGCAATTAAAGCATAAGCTACAACAGTGAAGAAACACAAGAAAATAGTATCAAAATAATATCTCATGCAGTAAAAATATACAAGATATAACAGAGAATTATTTCACAGGCAGTTTATAAAATAGAAGCAGATAAAGATGCTATAAATAAATAAACTGATGTGAAAGATAAACTATGCATCCCATAAAGATAAAATGATGTTCAAGGGACATCAAGAAATATCCAGTATAAGTCCTCAAACGAAATGAACATAAAAACTAGTAAGAAAGAAACTTAGAATGTCGGAGCATTTCCAAGTGTACAGTAGACAATAGATAAGTCTCAAAATCAGCTAATATATCACATCTCCTCCTCCTCCTCATCATCATCATCAGTATGACCGGCATGTCCAGAAGGACCAGCTCCAGAAGTACCAGCGCCAGAAGGGTGAGGAGGGGCGCCAGTGTAAAACTCACCGACAAAATCTCGAGTAGGAGCACGATCAGAACGATACCAATCATATGCGTTACCGGGCTGAAAGTAGGCATGAACAGCCTCATCCTCACAACGGTAACCAGAAAAGGATGGATCTCTAGGAATAGAACCGGCAGAATGTCCAGTCTGAGCAAATCGGAGATCAGCTAGAGAATTTGCTATCTTCTGATAACGAGTGACATCGCGGAACTCACGTTCGCGGGCCATATCCGTCATCGAGACGTGCAAATCAGAAAGATGCTGGTGTATGCCTTCAAAGGTCATAACATACTGCTGAGTAGGTGAAGGAGGTGGAGTAGTAGGAGGAGCAGCAGCAGTCATACTACGACGAGATAGCTTAAGAAACTTGGGCTCAGGGTCTTGAGTACAAGTTGACAGATCAATATCAAAACGCTGGAAGATGCATGGGAGAATCATCGCATAAGAGAGATTTCTATCTCTTGTACGACAACGTCCCATCATCTGGATAATAGTCTTGGGAAAGAAAAAGGAATCCCCTTAAGAATATGATACATAGCAGATAGTTCAAGTGATGTGACATCATCCTTTGAAGTAGACTTTGGAAGGAGAGTGGAGTAGATGATGCGATGCAATTCATAACTAAACAAGTTCAAGTTATTTGCCTTGAACTTTCTAGAGCGAACTCGATCAGGGGCACAGAGTTCAGCTTTGAAACTAGCAAGTGTCGTACCATCGGGGAAATCAAATTCAGTGATATCATCAAGCGGTGCACCCTCGTTAGGAATACCAAGGATTTTCGCTAAGAGGACATCATTGAACTCGATATCTAGTCCGCCAACACGAGTACTTACGTCAAACGTATTTAGTATGATAGTGCAATAGAAAAGTCTAATGGCATTAGTAGCTACCGGGAAACAAAGTTTAACAACGTGTTGTAACCCTAATGCCTCAAAATAAGGGCGATGTTCTGGAAACACAGTCCATTTGATAGGAGTGCTTGTGCATATGGATCTCATAGAGAAGTCTCCATACCACAGAAGGGCTTGATCTAGGGTTTGAAAATAAAACGCATCGAACGCGCCATCGCTCGATTGAACTGGTGAAAAGAGGGAATCCGTAGGTGGATTTGAAGATGATCCTTCCTCACTAGGATTGGTCGTCTTCTTCCTCTTGAAGGGGTTGAATCCCTTAGGCGGCATTGTGCAAATAAAGTAAATATGTACGAAATTGAAAAGAGGAGAGATACGGAGTTATACCTCCCAAAATTCAAGTATGCTGTAGAGGACAACGATCTCCGCACGAATCCAAAATTTGGATGGATTTCACCACGTAGATTGGGAGAAACAAAGTGGTGAAGAACTAGGGTTTGAAAGCTTTCGTGCAGCTGCTGTTGCTGTGAAGGTGGTTTTATAAGCAATGAAGAAGAAGAGGCTCTCGGGTTCTGGTTATATAACCAGATACCACTAACCGAACTCGGGCCGAATTCGGTCCGAACTCTGGCCAAATTCGCCTGGGGGTTCTGTTAGTTGGTTTGGGCCATTTTCTTTTTCATTGACTTATTTTAAAAATTTAATTCAAAGATTAGTAATTTCAACCTTCAATTAATATAATTAATATTATTTTATAGATTAAATATCGTTACACAGCGACTGTCTCAGATTAGCGGTAGGAGTACTTAAGAGTTTACCGGGGAACTCTTAAGTACCGCTTTGTTTCAACCGTAGTTGTGGTGACAGACAGACTCTTTATTGGTTTGTCTCTAACACAGTTTTTGCGTATTGAAAATATAATCATAAAACAAAATTAATTAACATTATTGACGTCCAAAATTCCTAATTCTCAACGTAAATAATTGAAACGATCTTCTGCTAGAGGTTTTGTGAAGATGTCAGCTAATTGATTCTCAGTGTCTATGTATACAAGGTCAATATCTCCATTCTGATGATGATCTCTAAGAAAATGATGTCGAATCTCGATATGCTTAGTACGAGAGTGATATACTGGATTCTTAGTCAAATTAATTATGCTCGTGTTGTCACAAAAAATGGGAATGTGTGTGAAAAATAAATTATAGTCTTCCAAGATTTGTTTCATCCATAAAATCTGAGCACAACAACGTCCTGCGGCGATATACTCAGCCTCTGTTGTTGATAGGGCTACAGAATTTTGCTTTTTACTAAACCATGAGACTAAAGCCTTGCCTAAAAAATGACATGTGCCGCTGGTACTTTTTCTATCAACTTTGCATCCAGCAAGATCTGCATCCGAGTAACCAATAAGGTCAAAGGACTTGGTTTTGGGATACCATAAGCCAACAGAAGAAGTGCCCTTAAGGTATCGAAAGATACGCTTAACTGTGCACATATGTGATTCCTTTGGATTAGCTTGAAACCGTGCACACAGGCAAACACTAAACATAATATCTGGACGACTAGCAGTTAAATAAAGTAAACTACCGATCATACCTCGATACTTACGTGTGTTGACAGGCTTGCCTTGTTCATCAATATCTAGCTTTGTTGAAGTTGCCATCGGAGTGCCAATAGGTTTGACATTGTCCAGATCAAACTTCTTTAGCAAATCTTTTGTGTACTTGGCTTGATTTATGAATGTCCCATTGTCAGTTTGTTTGATTTACAGTCCGAAAAAGAATTTCAGCTCTCCCATCATGCTCATCTCAAACTCATTCTGCATACACTTAGAGAATTCTTGACAAAGAGATTCATCAATAGATCCAAATATAATATCATCAACATAGACTTGTATTAAGAGAAGCTTGCCATTAAAAGACTTAATAAATAAAGTAGTGTCAACCTTGCCCTTTGAAAAATTATTGTCAAGTAGGAAAGAGCTTAGACGATTATACCAAGCACGAGGGGCTTGTTTTAAACCGTATAAAGCTTTCTTCAACTTGAAAACATGATCAGGGTTTTTAAAATCTGTGAAACCTGGAGGTTGTGCTACAAAAACTTCTTATTTTATAAAACCATTTAAAAATGCACTCTTGACATCTATTTGAAATAATTTAAAATTATGAAAACATGCAAATGCACATAACATGCGAATGGATTCTAATCTCGCAACTGGGGCATAAGTCTTATCGTAATCGATACCTTCTTCCTGATTGTATCCTTGAGCTACGAGTTGAGCCTTATTACGAGTCACTAAACCATTCTCATTAAGTTTATTTCGGAATACCCAACGGGTGCCAATGACCGGATGATCAATAGGCTTGGGAACAAGTTCCCAAACTTGATTCCGTTCAAATTGGTTTAATTCCTCTTGCATAGCATCTATCCAAAAAATATTACTACATGCTTCATCAATAGTTTTAGGTTCTAGCTGTGAAATGAATGCAACACTAGAAATAATATCTCTACTGGATGTACGAGTACTTATACCTTTGGTAATATCACCAATTACCAAATCCTTTGGATGATCAGCCGTAAATTTTAATCTTTTCGGCAGACTCTGAAGGTAGCTGGTTCCTGGATCTTCTCTAGGAGGATCAGCTAGTGCTGAGCTTGGTAGAGAATCAGCTGGTGTTGAGCTTGGTACAGTTAGATCTTCGTCATTGTCATCGATAGTCATTTGATTTAGTTCATCAAAGGTGACGTTGATTGATTCCTCGATGATCATAGTTCGTTTGTTGAAGACTCTGTATCCTTTGCTCTTGGCCACATAACCTAAAAATATACCTTCATTGAACTTTTCGTCAAACTTTCCCAAATTATCTTTTGTATTAAGAATAAAGTATTTACAACCAAATATTCTAAAATATGAAACTGATAGAATTCTATCAAACCATAACTCAAATGGAGTCTTCTTCGATTTAGGTCGAATTAGAACTCTATTGAGAACAAAACAAGCTGTATTGACAGCTTCAGCCCAGAAATATTTGGGTAGACTAAACTGGTTTAACATTACTCTGGCCATTTCGGATAGAGTTCGGTTCTTACGTTCCACAATTCCATTTTGATGTGGAGTCCTAGGGCAGGAGAACTCGTGTACATAACCGTATGTGTCACAAAATTGCTCAAACTCTGCATTTTCGAACTCGCCTCCATGATCGCTTCTAATACGAGTGATCATGTAACCTTTTTCATTCTGTACTTTCTTGTAAAAGGTGACAAATTCGGATAATGCATCATTCTTGCGTGTCAAAAAGTATACCCACGTGTATCTAGAGTAATCATCTTCAATTACAAAAGCATATAACTTACCTCCGAGGCTAGCAACTCTGCTAGGACCAAATAAGTCCATATGTAGCAATTGTAGAGGTCTAGTTGTATATACTGCGTTTACTGACTTGAATGTGGATCTGGTAGCTTTGTTCTTTTCACATTGGCTGCATACCGAATCCTTCTTGAATGTTATGTCCGGTAAATCGCGTACTAGCTTTTTCGTAGATAATCTTGAGATTGTGTCCATATTTGCGTGACCGAGTCTCATATGCCACAGATGACTCTCATCACTTTTAGCCATTAAGCATCTACCTGAATGTTAGTTTCTTCCAACAAATAGAAAGATATATGTTGTCTTCCCTGATACCTTCAAAGATAGTACTACCAGTTGAGCTATCAACTATAGTACATTTGTCTTTGCCAAAGTTGATGCCATAACCATGATCAGCTAAATGACTTATGCTGAGTAGATTATGTTTCAACTCGGTAACCAGACAGACATCCTTAATCACAGGATAGGGAAATTTACCAACATCACCGATACCAATGATATACCCTTTCAAGTTGTTACCGAAGGAGACATAACCTTCCTTCTTCTTCTTCGACAGTGTTACAAATAATGTAGCGTCACCGGTCATATGCCGTGAACAATCGCTGTCGAGGATCCATTTGCTTTTAGCATGTGAAAGGTGTTCCACCTACAAAATAGTTTGCAGATGAAACTTTTGGTACCCATTTCTTATAGGGTCCTGAAATGTTAGCTTTTGGTATCCATGCATAAATATTTAAATCAACAAGCTTTCTAATTCTACATGCAGGAAAAATATGACCAGTGTGGCCACAATAATGACATTGTGCATGTTTAGTGTTGAAAGCTGAGTGATGTGCATGGTTGGTAGGTTTAGGTTTTCTACTATAGAAGAAAGCATACCTATAATCCTGTTTGGGCTTAACCTTTTGGGGTAAAGGTTTGATATGGTTAGGTCTGATAGTGTTTAGTTTGGGAATGTTCCGATTATTCGGTAAGTGACACGTGTTAGGGTAGGAAGCAGCAGCAGTCTCAGGCTGTTTTCCTAACCTAATTTCCAATCTTTTGGAAGTGTCATACAACTTAGTATAGTCAGAAGTGAGTGCTTCCATTCTGACTTGTGCACTTTGAAGACTTTTCTTCTCTTTAGAAAGTTCTTCTTTCAGTTGGTCAATAACCTTGTCTTTTTCTTCGGATGACTTGGTAGTCTCGTGTAATAAGAGCTTAATAGAAGAAAGCTCACCAGACTCACTAACATTATCTTTAACCTCAGCTAGTAGGTCGGTAAGTCTTCCTATTTCACCTTTGTACTCTTTGAGTACCTTCTTAGAGGTCTGATATTTGCTACGCAGTTTCCTGTAATCACTTATCAGTTCACTGAAGGCATCTCCTAATTGCACAAAGGTGAAGTCATCATATGTATCAACTACAGGTTCAGAGAGTACTGGATCGGATGCCATAAAGCATACATTTGCAGCATCTTCTGATCGTTCATCTTCTGAGTCGCTGGCTTCACTTTTATACCATATGCTGGTGTTGGCATATCTCCGAGATGTTGATCTCTTCAGGTTCCCTTTCTCATACCTGTTGCTCTTCTTGCTTGATGATGAGTTTGTAGGACAATCCTTCTTCATGTGTCCCTTCTTCTTGCAGCCATAGCAGACAACATCATCTTGATACCAGTTGTTGCTGCTATTGTTTTCTTTGGCTTTCTTCTCATATCTCATGAATCTTTTGAATTTCCTTGCTAGGAGTGCTTGATCTTCAGCATCAGATTCACTGCTGTCTGAATCACCTTCAGCAGCTTTTCTGTGCTGAGCCTTGAAAGCGATCGCCTTCTCCTTTGGTACAGGCTCTTCAAAATCTTGTAGCTCCAGTTCATGAGTAAATAGCTTATCCATGATTACTTCGAGGGACATAGTTGTGAGGTCGTTCCCTTCAATGATTGCAGTAGCCTTTGGAATCCAGTTCTTGGTAAGTGCTCGCAGGAGTTTGCGAATCTTTTCATGGTTACTGTAATCTTTGCCTAGGGAGGACAAAGGATTTACAATATCCAAGAATCTTTCGAACATTTGAGTAACTGTTTCATTGGGCTTTATCTTGAACACCTCATACTCTTGAGTAAGTCTGCTGACCTTTGATTCTTTGACTTGAGTCATTCCTTCATGTGTGACTTCAAAAAGCTTCCACACTTCATTAGCAGTTGTGCAGATAGACACCCTGTTAAATTCAGTTCTATTTAAAGCACAAAATAAAGCGTTAATAGCACGTGCGTCAAGACTGGCCTTTTTCTTTTCTTCCTCTGTATATCTGTTATAGGGTTTTTCAATTAAAACTCCATCAACATTTATACGAGGTGGCTTTTGATAGCCATCAATAACAATAGACCATAAATCAAAGTCAAGTGATTTCAAGAAGAAACTCATTCGTGTTTTCCAATAGGTATAATTCATACCATCAAACAGTGGAGGTCTGTTTGTGGCCTGGCCTTCACTTGTGAATTTTACAGTTGCCATGTGTTATGCTGTGATCTATATAACAATTAGTTAAATGAATAAATAATTGTAATGTTACCTTGCTTTACCTGTAATACCCACTTTGATACCAATTGCAGGAACGAAATCGTAAAGCAGAATACTCTAGAGGGGGGTGAATAAAGTTGGCAGCGGAATAATGCTAATTAAAAAATATTAGCAGCAAGATCACAGAATAATAATTACAACTAAATAATGTAAAGGCAGAGATAAGAAAGCAAACGCAAAGACAGCGATGTATACTGGTTTTCCTCTGTTGAGGACTAGTCCAGTCGGTAGAACTCTTGCTACCAGTTGAATCCACTATTGGCAAAACCGCAAGTTTTCTTACGAAGTCCTTGCAACTTCGACAACGCGAGCTTTGATACGAAAAACTTGTCCAACTTCAATTGTGAAGAGGTATTCTTCTATCAAGCCTTCTGATTACAATCACTCTGAAACTTCTAGACTGCACCGCACTGGCAAATCGACTAGAGGATTGTAACTGGCTTGGGATCTGAAAATTAAAGCTCTAGAAAAACTCTTTGGAAGATAGTAGGCTTTGAGTAGAGAGAAGATTGAAAGTGAATGAGTGAGTAAAAATAATCAAAATCATTCTCTATTTATGGGAGTTCCAAAGACAGAATTCTGGCAGAACTCGATGAAAAAATCTCGGTCAAATCCGCAACTGCAGGAGGACCAACTTCCAAGGAATTCAAAAACAAAACGGCCACTAACCAAACTCTGCCCGAACTCTGCCCGAACTCTGGCCGAGTTCTGTCAGGGTTAGGTTAGGGTTTTGAAAATTAGTTTTTGGGGAATTTTGAAAACCATTTTGGAGCTTTTGTAAATATGAATTTTTTCAAAACTAAGGACATTTTAAAAACATTTTTGAAATCATTTTGGAATAGCCTATTTGCCAGTACGACTCGGTGTACAAAGTATTTCTAGACTCAAAATAAAATAAAAAATACATTACTCAAAGAAATACAGACTCGAACAGGCAAACAACGCTTCGGTCTTGAACTGAGTAGATAGCCATTCTTGAGTATGTCCAAGGGTCCGAGATATCCTGACTAGCTCCATATATCGAGACAGAGTTTGATCAATTATTAAAATCAGTTTGACCATATGACCAATTGGCCAACATTATATAGCTGGCATGATCCGCCAAGTCCTAAAGCTCCCTATGCGGCTGCCACCTCTATGCGGCTGCCACCCCTATACGACTACCATCTTCATGCGGCTGCCCTCTTCATACGGCAGCCTTCTTCATGCGGTCGCTACCTTCATGCGGCTGCCTCCTTCATGCGGCTGCCACCTTCAGGCGGCTGCCTCCTTCATGCGGCCGCCACCCTCATGCGGCTGCTACCTTCATGCGCCTAGGATCGTGGGGGCCTTCCGTATGCGGTTTACTTAGAGATCGCACTCATGCGGCTCTGTCAGGACGTCCCACTCACGACAGTTGAGACACGTGGCGGTACTCATCACAGTTGAGACACGTGGCAGTCCTCATGACAGTTGAGACACGTGGCTGTCTTATACCCTCGGAGTTATGGCTGCTAGCAAATCATAACAAACCAGATTTAGTACAATCATCATAATTACCCGGATCAAATTAAATTTATTGCAATCAAGCAGATTAAACACGTGGCAGGAGATCCGAGCTTGTCATAATAAATCACGAAGATTCGTGGCAATCAACATTAATTGTCCATATAGATTTGGCGCAATCAACATTAACTGTCCAGATTTGTTGCAATCAAGATTAATGGCCCAGATTAATTGCCAACAAGACAGGATCAAGGAAAATGGTAATTAATCCCCAAACCGCCAACTTTTCAAGGGGCAATCATTGCAAACCCTAATGATCACACCCCACTCCTATAAATAGCAAGGTGCCATTCCCTTGCAAAGAGGAGGAGAATTAGAGAGAGAGAGAGAGAGACCCCCGGCTGGACACACAGAGAGAGAAAGGCGCGCATAGAAGAGTCTCTCCACACATTCCGAGAGCATTTCTTCATCAGAGCCAAGTCTACATCCGATCGTCCAAGGAGTAAGGCAGAGCTGCCGTCGCTTTTCCGAGCCTCTACTGTCACCCCCCAGAATCAAAAATAAACAATCGTATTTAGATTATTGTACCTAGGTTTTCATTTCTAGGCTTTCTTTGTGCGAGCGAGTTTGTATTGTGAGTCTAAGTTTAGTCCTCCTATAAAATTGTTCTGTACTTTTATAATCAATGGCAAATACGATGGCGACTCTGCTGGGGACTAACTTCTCCACGGCTGAGGAGTTGGTGACGCAATCGGACGCAGCCAAACTTGGCTCCACTTAACAGACGCTGGTCGCCCGGTTCGACCAACAGGCATTTGAAGAAATCCTCTCCGACGGGAGCGCTGGCCCAGTCCATCGGCGAGCCCGCACAAAGAAGGCCAGCAGGGAGTGGAGGCCCAAATCATTTGCTTCTCTCCAAACTCTCGAAGAAGTATTCTCTGTTGCTCAAGACGGCGGAGAAAACTTTTATGCGGCCCCACTTCAGGCCATAGAGGACTCTGCTGTCCCCAAGTCCAGCAGAAGAAAATACTATGATGCTGGACTTGCAGGGGCAAAAAGGAACTCTCTGCGGTCCAAGCCGCATAAGGGTGCCAGCCGCATGAAAAAAGCTCATACGGCCGCAACCGTCAGCCGCATGGAGAAGACTCATGCGGCCACAGAAGTCAGCCGTATGCAGAAAACCCATGCGACCAAAACTGCCAGCCGCGTGCAGGCAGCCTGCACGGTCACGACTTCCAGCCGCATCCCGAAGGTTCATGCGGCAACCGCTCCTAGCCGCATACAGAAGGGTCATGCGGCCACATATGCCAGCCGCATGCAGACAGCCTGCACGACCACTAAACCCAGCCGCATACCATCTGTTCCATGCGGCTCACGGTCAGTCTTCGACCGCCTCTCAGGCGATCTGGACCCTAGATGCTCTCATGTGCCAATTTTCGTGGACTCTTTCTACTATGCACTCTCAGGTGCTAGAGGAAAGAAGTCTCGGTCAATGCAGACTCGTCGAGCCCAGTCGGCTGTCCCAACTTCTGACTATCAGGGCGTCCCGCTTACTATTACGCGACCCCTGATAAAAAGTTTTACAGAACTACCCGTATCCAGCCTCCGACGGCCAACGAACGGAATAGTTACCAAGAATCTCCTAACAGTGATCAGGGGCAAGTACTCATACTACCCCCACATCAGGGAGCAGGCAGGATGCCAACACACTCATGTGCTCATAACTCCCGGGCCCACAAAATGGGTGACTTGCGTAACATAATTCTTCACAAACGCAAGGAAAGAGACGAAGACTCGGTGTACAAAAAGTCCTGTCAGGGACATCAATGCACCCAAATCATTGTCAACTGCTGCTACAACAAGGCGGCAGTACAAGAAGACCGACAATCCGTCTTCCAACGGCTGCAACACCCAAGTTCAGAAGAAGAGGCGCTTCTCGTCGCCCCCTGCAATTCTGCTCTGAAGATTCCTGGCAGCGGGAGAGGGAAGAAAACAAATGTCTCTAGTCCAAAAATCTCAACCGACGTAACCAAGAAACTCTCTTCTAAGCGGTTGTCTACCACCGTTACAGGAGGAGTTTACCAAGGTACCCGCTCAAAGACAAAATTCGCCACACTTGGGGATTCGTCGTCCACATCTCTGGAAGGCATTGGAGCCGAGGGTAGCACTCCTCCAAATATCTACGACAATTCAGTGTTCTAAGAAGATAATCCATAGGAAACGGTTCACCCAACAGATGCAGCAGATCCCGACGTCCCCGAGGACGTACACAACTCTCAAGATGAGGCGAGCTCTGAAGCTGGGGGTACCACTCTTTCTGAGTCCGAACCAGAGGAGAACATTCCCACATACCCTGACGATTTCTCTGTACAAGGGTATGACTCAGAAGGCACATCCTCCACCGTTCTTTCTATCTCTCCTCATGTGAGGACGGTGTTCATGACGGACAGCAACCAAGACGGTCCTAGTGATCGCCAATGCATCGACACTCTGGAAGCCATACTTCATGCCTTGGTCAAGTCCGTGGACGAGATCAAAGCGGCCCTTCCAACTCTGCAAGGAAGGACGCCTGGCCAAACAAGCTTAGGTCCCGCGATCAATATGGACTCGAACTCAGCTGCACCAAACCCAGGTGATAATCCTCCTGAAATATTGGCTCCCACCGCTGCAGACGAGGCTAGGAAGACAAGAAGAGAGGTCCAGGAGCTCCGGGCCATGTTCTACGCCCGAGAAAACTGCCAAGACATCAGGATACGACAGCCGTATCCTGCTGCGTGGAGAGATGTTACCTTCCCTCCAAGATATAAACCATTTAACATCAATCTATATGATAGGAAGATATCTGCAAGCAGGTACATTACCTACTTCAAAGTCACAACCGACTATCTTCCTCATGACGACGCCATCCTTACGCGGTTGTTCATTGGAGCATTAGAAGGGGTTGCCTTCGACTGGTACTGTAACTTGCCGGACAATTGCATCTATTTCTTCGCTGGCTTCAAAAGTATGTTCCTGGAAAGGTTCTACGAAGTAGGATAAGACGTGACAATGTCTATCCTCATGGACGTTGTTCAGGGAGAAAAGGAGCTGACAAGGAACTATATCGAGAGGTTTTGCCAAACCGCAATGAAGTTGCCTTCCGGTAACCCTGATTCCTCCTTAATTGAAATTTGCCAAAAGAGGTTGCTTCCTATAATCAGCCTCTGGATGGACGAAAGTTAGTTTAAGGATTGGAAGACGTTCATCATCAGTGCCACTAGCGTAGAAGACAAATTGAAGAAAGCTCGCCAATTGGGATTGCACGTCTCAGAAGGAGAGGACAAGAGCAAACGCCCTAGCACCAATAGCAACAATGGTGGTAACCCCTCCAATAATCGAGACAACAAGGGCAAACAGGCTATGGTAGCCGACACAGCCCCAAAACCCGAATCAAAGCCGGCAGAAAGGCAGTAGCCTCAGATGACCTACTCCTTCGAGGACGGCCATATCAAGCCCATCTTGGATATGCTCATACAAGAAGGCCGAATTCAGCTCCCTCCTCCAAGGCGTGAACCTCATCCTGCAGAAATAGAGAGCCCCAAGTACTGCCACTACCATCGCTATGTTCATCATGCTACACAAGACTGCTACCAACTGAAGTGATACATCCAACATCTCATCGATTCTAAGGTCTTGGCCATCGATTTCGAAGAGGTGACCGTAGCAGCCAACATGGTGTCAGTACAATTTGACAGCTTCCCTCCGACAAAGACTCACGATGGAGTAGTACCCGTCCCTAGAGCAAGGATGGAGGTCGCTAACCTTCTACCTCCCCAAAACCAGGATGTTGGCCTAGTGCCTCTTACCACATCACGAGGGGAGGTCATGTGGGTCCATCCGAATCTGGTACCTGAAGTGACTCAGTCCGTACCTCCCTCCACCAGCAAGAAGAAGAGTAGAAAAGTCAAGTTATGTCGTACAATCTCGACGGAGATCGAGGAGGCTACGGCTGTCGTCACCCGGTCGGGTGCACAATCCCAACCTATACCGGGTAACTCGGCTGAAGATCATCAGCCGATAGCTGCTGATGCTCCAGGACCCTCGCAGCCTTCGACGACCGATAGGCCTAGGCCGAAGGAGACTCGCTTTGACAAACCGCTCCGAAAAGAGATGCCTCATGGGCTGGAAAGGCCCTACAACTTTGACATCTTGGCGTAATTGGCCAACACACCGGCCAAATTATCGCTATACGAGCTTCTGAGACTCTCCAAAGATGTTCCCGTCGCACTAAGTGAGGCACTCCAGAACGCCGACGCATATCTGGCTCAGTCCAATCTCACTGGGGAGAGCTCGCTTGCAGATCTCCAAGACAGCGCTTGCACAGGCGCAATGCCCAACATCGTCTTCACTCCGCAGGATATGCTTATCAAGGCCAACCTACACGATCGTCCTCTGTATTATACTGGGTACATTGGCGATATCAAGGTGGACCGGATGCATATTGATGCCGGTTCTTCCATAAGCATCATCCCGAAGATCTTACTACATCATCTGCGCAACCTAATGCATCGCCTGACGTCGACAAGCATCGCCATCAGCGGTTTCAATTCAGGCAGAAGCTATCCGATCGGGAAGATTCGCTTGAAGTGCCAAATCGGCGACCTTCAGTCAGAAGTGACCTGCTATGTCATAGATGCGGACACTTCCTAAAACATTCTCCTGGGGTATCCTTGGATACACGATTACATGATCGTGCACTCCACACTGCACAAGTACTTCAAGTACGTCGACAAGCACGACTTCGTAAGGACAGAATTTACCGACATTGATCCCTTTAAAAGGGTCGAATTCTACTACTCAAATTCATGCTTGTACGAGAAGTCGAAAAAGTACCTTGCCGCAGAAGATACTCAAGCTCAAACTGAGACGGCAGATGGATCAGAAGAATTGCTGACAATCCATCTCCAAGCCCGCAAACCTGGCAGAACTGTACCACTTACAGCAACTCTGCGTAAAGATGCAACCAACCTCTCTGCACAGGAGGAACAGATGATAATCTGACTACCAAGGTCTGGCCAAGCGCTAAGACCCACGACAGAGCCATTAACAATTAGACTGCCTAGAGCTAGTCAGCAACAAATAGAGGAGCTCAATCCCTCTGTTAAGCTGTTGACGATTCGTCTTTCCAGAATGAATCGGCAGCAGAGCGCTAAGCCGGGGACTGCTAGCCAGCCAACAACTCCCCGCCCAGCACCGAGCACCAAACTGGGGGTAGCTAGTATGCCAACAACTCTACGTTCTGCTCCACCCATGGAGCCCCTGATGATTAAGCTGCCCAAGTCGTCATCTCAATCTTCATTTACATAGGGGGTGGCTGAAGAAGAGTCAGAACTGGCCAAGTATGTGGTTGCTCACACTGATATTCCATCCGTAGATGATGTAATCCCACTGGAAAAGATACCTTACTTCATCAATAAAGGGCTATCTTTGAATTATCTCGAGCTTAATAAGCTTTGCACAATGTATGCTATGGAACACGGTATAGGCACCCACCTGCACACACAGGTAACAAATGTCTACACCGTAAACCAACTTACTCCAGTGGAAGACGCTTACCGCATAATCGAGGGAGAGGATCATCCAATCATCTTCGGCCGAAAGAATGATCTACAACCCTTTAGGGTAGAAGAGAGTAATCTCGAACCCGACACCGGAAGACTGCCCCTTTATCTGTATAGTTCCTAATCCAAGTACCTCATGCAAAAATAGGGGTATGATCTGGAAACTACACCAGGCTTGAACTACGGCACTAGACGGCGGTTACCCTTACAATTGCCGGTCCCGGCTGGGAAACCACGAGACTATTACAACAAAACCAGATGTGGGCTAGGTTATGTTACACCGGCAACGAGCCCTGAAAGCTCAGACGAGGAATACGACTGGCATTCACACTCAACCGGATCACCCACTTCCGATTCGGATGTCAGTATTGGGGATATGCTCAGGCAAGTCTGGTCCGTCAATATGGCATTTGCCGACGCCTACGAAGAAGATGAAGACATTCCTGAACTTCTTGAGTTAGAGCCGTGGGCACAACAACTAGATGTACAATGGGAGAAGCGGTTCGAACAAAGAGAGCCTCCTACCGAAGATGAGGTTGTGCAAATTGATCTCGGTGATGAGTCCTCTCCGAAGCCCATCTTCGTCAGTAAGAATCTGACAGACGAAGAGCGGGAATTGCTACTGCAAATTGTCAGAGAATACATCGACGTGTTTGTTTGCCATGAAATATAAAAGAATAGAACAATTATCGGAGGACCGGACTTTTACTTCACGTTACAAACTCGCTTGTACAAAGAAAGCCTAGGGACGAAAACCTAGGTACAACAATCTAAGTACAATTATTTATTTTAGATTCTGGGGGTGACAATAGAGGTTCGAGAAAGCGACGACAGCTCTGTCTTACTCCTTGGACGATCGGTATGCAGCCTTGGCTCCAGAAGATTGCTTGGCATTGGAAGAAATTCTCTCTTTGCTTTCTCTGCTTCTCCTCTCTAAGTATTCTGGTGCTCTCTCTCTCTATATGTGTACTCTTTTCTGTATCTCTCTGCCTGTGTGTCTCCTCTCTCTTTCACAGGGGAATGACACCCTGCTATTTATAGGAATGGGATGTGATCATTAGGGTTGCAAATGATTTCTTCTTAGAGATGGCGGTGGCCTGTGGATTGGTCAATCTAGGCCCTTTATTTTGATTGTGACGAATCCGGACCATTAAGTATAGATTACACCAAATCTCATCAGCAATTAATACTGATTGGAATAAATCTTCCTCATAATGATCTTCTGATATCTGCGAGTAAATTTGATTTATTCTCCTGCCATGTGTCCCAGATTATTGAGATTTGACCCAATCTCTGATTACAATAAATCTGGGAGATTGATCGGCTTAGAACACGTGTCCTAGGAGCTACTGGAGGAATCTGATCCGCATGACGTATGAGCCGCATAAGATTTTAGGCCACATAAGGTTAGGGCCACGTGTCATGGCTGCTCGGGAAGTGGCTTCCCCCTCTTCGAACCCCTGAACCGCATGGAGATGATCATTGCGAGCCGCATATGGATGCATCCGCCTAGGCCGCATGGAAATGGTCCTCTTAAACCGTATAGGGATGATCATTGTGAGCCGCATATGGATGCATCCGCCTAGGCCGCATGGAAATGGTCCTCTTGAACCGCATGGGAAGGCCTCTGCTTGAGCCGCCTGAGGCTGTCTCGGCCTGAGCCGCATGAAGCGGCTTCATTCTGAACCGCATGGGAAGTCTTCGCTCGAGCCGCATATGATCGTCCACGTGATCAAGGCCACGTGGCATTTTATGGATCTCGGGAGATTTATGTCAGAGATCTTTTTCTCTTCCCTAGGGGGCTGTCATTATGACAGTGTCATAATTACTTTTTTTGTATCAGAGCTGTCACTTTTTCAGAATTGTCAGCCGTCACAGTAATTAATGCAGCATGGGTCGAAGGGGAGCGCTGTTACGCCACGTATCTTTTGAGGCGCATGAAATATTTCAGACCGCATAGTTCCTGAGCCGCATAGTCTTTCTGTGCCGCATGGGCTGTTTGAGCCGCATGGGGTTCCCTGGCCGCATGGGTCATTTTCTTTAATATTTTTTATGCTTCTACAAGACCCCCTTCAAAGTTTTCAATTTGAAAAATTAAAATACTTTGAATAAGAAGCATGGTCGTATTCTTCTGGCCGTATATGCTACGCTGGCCGCATGGATAAATCGGCCGCATGAATGTTTTGGCCGAATGAATGTTTCAACAGTAGGGGTGTGTTAGCCGCATAGCTCTTTTGCCACGTGCGCGGGCCTTTGATTGCCTCGAATTCGTTAACGCCGTCTTTAGGGGCGAATCCCAAGGATTGGCTCATTAAATCTTTTTTTGGATACTATGCCCTGGGTGAATCTTGGGGATGAAATCCGAGGAGTCGGTTGTGCCTTCTACGAGACGGTTACTAATCCACGTGTCTTCCCCTTCTCTCCTTCCTATAAATAAGAGAGTTTTGAGAGAGAACTTCTTTATTTTCTCTCTTACAGTAAATCTTCCCTGTCTCGATCTTTATTTCTCTCTTCGATTTTAGCAGATGGCTCCCAAGAAAACTGTTGCGACGAAGAAGGCAGCGTCTTCGTCGAAGGAAAAGGCTGCTTCTACTTCGACTGCGGCCGCTCTTCCATCGATCGTCGTCCCCAACGTTCATCCTGACGTTCACCTCTCCCATTGTTGGTAAGGAGATTGTATGAGTTGAGAAAACCCTAACCGCTATTGCTACGTCGCATACCTTATGCACGAGCCTTTACGAGCCGTATGTTCATCCTATGGCTGAGCTGCGAGCCGCATAAGAATATCTATTGTGTCCGCATATGCGCTTTACTGACGAAGCCGCATGAGCAACGCTGAGCCGCATGGATTTTTACTGAACCGAGCCGCATAAGTGTTTTCTTGAACTTGAACCGCATGAGGCTTTGTTAAATTAGAGCCGTATGGGTGCTCTCCCGAGCCGCATGGGACTTGAAAGCCCCCAACCGTTCTTTTTATCCATCTTTTTAACTCACCCTTTTTCTGTCTTCTTTTCAGTGAATTTGCCAGTAAATGCTGCTGGAGAACTCCTGGTGGGTAGTGCCCAAGCTGCCCTGGGTTATAGGTATGACCATATTGTTCAGCATATGGCGGATCAACTGCCAAGCGACGAACCCTCGGCTAGACTAAATGCCATCAAGAATCAGTCTTTCCATTTCCTTAATGCTATGATGAACTCCGGGAAATTTGAAGAGGAGTATTTGAAGCCTGCATTCTTTTTTGAAGATGCCTTGACCGTGGAGAACAATCATGTTCTGGAGGTGTCGGAGAATTGGAGTTTTGTCTCTAACGGGATGGCGATCCGCATCCCCCAGATGGAGCAACACTTCCCATTATCTTGGTTCAATATGCTTCCATTGGACCGGAAGATAGAGGAGACTTTAACCCCTACCAGAAGTAGGATGTTCGTGGGGAACATCCATTATAATAACAATCTGAAGTCCGTGACTGTCGACAAGGTGTATATTAGCTGTTCTGTGACGGGATTGGTCCCAGGTTCTTTCTTGAATGTGGCGGGCCCTAACTTCACATTTTCTACTGCCGATACTTTTATAAATCAACTTGCTCGGAAGGGCTCCTATCCCGTTAGCCGGTTGATGTTCCCTGGTTGGGTACATCCTATTCCCTCGTGGACCAATTTGTCTACGTGGATCTTGCAGAAGTATGAGGCCTTTTTGTGTGAGATTGGCCTTTACCACGCTATCCGAGGCACCAGTCATGGCTTGTCCATAAACAAGAAGCTGTTCATGTCTCTGCTGGAGATGTATAATTGCCGTACGGGAACCTTTTACACACCTGTAGGGGAAATGGGACTCGCGCTCCAAGAAATGCACGCGGTCTCCAAGCTTCCTTTGGGGGACGAAGCTTTTGAAGCGTATACTCCCACTAATGAGGAACTCGAAGATTTGGAACGACGGTATCCTGGCTTCGTGGCTCTTTACCAAGAGATATTGTGCCATTATAGCACATGTCATCAGATAACCCGAAAGGATAGTAAATCGGAAGGGAATGCTCCCCACACCAAGGACTGGGTGCACTATCTCTTCCCGACAGATGCCTCAGGTCAAGTTACCTCTCGTCGCCCTCGATCTCGGGAAGCGGTTAAGGACTCGGTGTCGTCGGCTAAGAGAGTGGCCACTACCAGTGACAAATTCGGAAGTAAGACTGACCCTTTTGGTTACTTTTACCAAGATACCCAAGAGCTGTCCGAGAAGGCGCTTCTGGCAGGATTTTTGATGATCTGGCTACGAAATTGTGTAGTCTCGGAAGGAGCCGGTTCTATTGAGAGAATTAGTCGTAACTCCATCCTTCCGGCTGTGAAGTTAGTTTTGCGAATCAGCTAGCCCTCCTCCCGGCCATGGTATGCAGCATCCATCGTGGCCTCTGCACCTTCACATCTAAGGTCATCGTTCACGATGTGACCAAGGATTTCGAATGGACTAAGTTGCCCTATCACTATTTGATGGGGTGGCTGTTGATGCATTATCCGTCATTGATGAGACCGGGCTCTGAAGACGGTGTAACTGATGACGACGCATTCATCTTCCGTTATCGTGATGAGCCTTGGGAGTATGAGACCATGCGGGCTTGCCGGGTGGTATTGGCGAGGGCAGATATGTACCATATTTTCGTATCTGTCCCTCGCTTTACTGCTAGGGACATAGAGACAGTACATCTTGACGGTACTGCGCCCCCTCAACTTCTGGACAGCCAGATGCTCCTGTGGCTGCGTAATATCCGACCCGCACATCTGGTGTATCGTAATCGCAATACTGTTTTTCTGGAGCCTTATCTGCCTAGCAGGTTTGTCCGGCAGTTTGGATACAGCCAACTTTATCTAGACAGCCCCAACTCTTGTCTGGGTTATGAAGGTAGCCTTCTTGATGGTATCAGGGCTTGGCAATATTATGATTCATTCCATACTCGTACCATTTTCTCGGTCCCTGCCAATAAAGAGTCAGTGGAGATCTTGTATATGGCGGCTTTGTATCATATCATGGCGAACAAACCCCCGGTCGATTTTAACCCAGGTACTAGTTTTATTGTTGGTACCGGTCTGGAGGAAGGATCTCAAGGGGCCAAGAAAAGAAAGACTAGAGTCGAAGTGCCAGATTTGGATTCCGCTGCCGAGGGTGATGAAGGCAACAAGCATGATAGAGATGACTCTATCCTTCCAGTGGCAGACGCAGAGGTGGATCAGCCGCCTATTTTGTCAGATGAGATGTTGGGGGATCAGTCACTCGTTGTGCCTGGTCCTACTCCAAAACGTAGCAGACAAGTTTCTCCTGTTGGCGGTGTTTCTCGATCCCGGAAGCTGGTTGCGACTAGGCACCGCCCGCCAGCCATAAAAGAAAGTGGAGAAGAAGTCAACCTTGCGTCAGAGGTAACCAAACCGCTCTTGATTCCTTCTTCCTTCTTTCCTTCTAGCTTCAATTCTAATCGTCTTTGTTCTTTCTTTTAGGTGTTAGGAGAAGAAGAAGAGTTTCAAGATGCCGAGGTGGTGACCCAGGATGACGGGGACTCCCGTGAGCCTGTTCCTCTTCAAGATGACGCAGATCAATTTTTATCCCCCTTCGAGGTGGCGGGGACAGAGGACGCGACTGAGTTTCACTCGGGGATCGCGGGTGAGGAGACCATGCCAGCTGTGGATAAGCTGCAGCCTTCATGCTCCTCCCCTGGTAAGATTAGCCGAATCTTAACCTGTGAGGAAGCCTATCTGCTCTATCATCACGTCCTTCGGGTCACGTCGATTGATTGTCATTCTGGGCATACATGTCTTGCCTCTCCAGTGCCGAGGATGGACGTTGTCGAGACAAACCCAGTCGAAGGGGCATTGGTGGAGAGGGGTGTACCCCTCACCTTTCTGCTCGTCTTGACGGGCTTTCTGGGGGCTCGAGTTTAACGGGCCAGGTATCGGGGCAGTCGGGGCAGGGAACGATGGTCCTTGCCTCATCCTCTGCTCCAGCGGCTCCGAGGATAGACTTTTCTGCTCTACCGAGTGTCCGAGCTCTCCGGGTGGCGGAAGATGAGTTAGTCGCCATTCATGCATCATTCTACTCAGACTCCGTTCCCCTGGTGGCAAGCTCCAGCGTTACTTCTCCGACGTTGCCGTCCCTGCTTCCTCTGACGCCATCCTCTGCTGAAGTTCTGGACGATGCGTTACAGGACGTGGTTGCCAATTTTCATCATCATTTGAAGAAAGGAATCGAGGCTGCTGTGGAAAGAGGGACCTCCTTCATCTTGGCCCGGCAATGCGCCCAGGGTCAAATTAATATCCTTAGGAATCTTCCTGGTGATGCAGGGATGGCTTCGCTTCTGGAAGCAAAATTATTAGAGGCTGATCAGCTGGT
The DNA here is from genome assembly GCA_029216955.1 of Iris pallida. Lineage (NCBI taxonomy): Eukaryota > Viridiplantae > Streptophyta > Magnoliopsida > Asparagales > Iridaceae > Iris > Iris pallida. The sequence continues at coordinate 7,959,240 of JANAVB010007397.1, read as the reverse complement.
AGCCGAGCTTCGAGTATTGCGACAGGCTGATCTGTCTGTTGTTATAAACGAGGAGCGGGGTTCCCTTATTGCTGTTATAGAGAGGACCAGGGCTGCTCGGGATAAGACCAGATCGGCCATACTGAAGGATCTCAGCGATTTATCTGATCGGTATGATTAACTGAGTTATGTGAATGAAAACGTCACGGCTCGGGAGGAATCTGTCTCTTGTAAGATTACTGAGACGCGGGAGCAGATCTTTGTGCTTCAGAAGAAGTTGACTTTCTTGGAGTCTGAACTTGAGGCTGCCCGAAATAGCAGGGGGCTAATTGTTCAGGAGGCTGACGGGGTTAATCAGGCTTCGACTGACCTGGAGACTGCGCTGAAGAAATTGGAAGACGACTGCCAGGTGCTCTTGGGATTGGATAATGGAGAACTGTTATTCCAGGAAGCCGAGCGTCGGGCTCGACGACGGATTGAGCGGGGGACCACCTCAGTGAGAAACTGGCTCCTGGAATTGTGTAATGCTGAGCTGTAGTCGGCCTTTTCTTCTTGTTTTGTTTCTGTTTTCTTTCTTTCTGAAAGGGACGTGATCCCGAAATATGTAATACTTTTTTCTTCCTTCAAATAAAGAGTACTTTTCCTTCTACCCTTCATTTGCGTTCGTTTGTTGTACCTGCGATATTGCGGTGATGTTCTCCCCCGCATAGGGGATATATTTGTGGACCTGTTACCCATAGCATACGTTGGTTTTAGGTACAGATAATAAGTTTTGGTTAGGATACCTGAAGCAGCCATGGCAAAGTGGTCATGGGTGCTCTTGGTATTGGGGAAAGGAATGCCGTAGAGCAGCTGGGCTCCTGGGCAATGATGAGATGGTAGGTTTGTGCTAAGAAACTTAGCTGAGAATATTTGTGGGCCTATTATCCTTGGCGTACCCTGGTTTAGGATACGGATAATAGAATACAGGGGAACCGACATACTTGCTCAGAGGTAATGAGGACATGGCAAGTAGGAAAGTTTTTTAAACGTAGAGTCTTCCTACTCAGAGGTAATGAGGCCATGGCAGGAGTGAACTCGATGGAGGGTATTGGTGGTCAACAGAGGACATTTGTGGTCAACAGAGGACATTTGTGGTCAACAGAGGACATTTGTGGACCTATTACCCTTGGCGTACTCCAGTTGTGGGTACAGATAATAGGTCGAAAGGGGATCATCATACTTACTCAGAGGTATTGAGGACATGGCAAGTATGAAGGTTTATTCGACGGAGCCTTCCCATTCAGAGGTAATGAGGACATGACAGGAGTGGGCTCAATGAAGGAGGCTACATAGAACGACTCAGAGGTAATGAGGACATGGAAGTTCTATGTAAGGGGTGATTTGTTTTTGGCAGAAGTAGAACGACTCAGAGGTAATGAGGACATGGCCGTTTTGGAAATTTGTGGATCGATTACCCTTTTTGTGCACTGGGAGTGCGGGTATTAGATCATGAGGGAGGATCTCCTTCAAGAAGAAAGTTCAGAGGTATGATCATACATGACTTGCTACCTGAAAGAGTGACCGAGATATGAGTTCAGAGGTACCAGCGGGTACATGACTCGAGAATCTGGAGAATGGTGAGCGTGAATTCAGCGGTACCAGCGGGTACATGACTCGAAAATCTAAAAAACTATGAGGGTGAGTTCAGTGGTACCTGCGGGTACGTGACTCAATAATCTGGAGAATGTTGTTTAGACATAATATTTCTTCAGGAACTTGCCGTTGACGGGCAACATGAGCAAGTCTCCATTTTGTTTAGCGAGGCGGTAAGCACAATTGGAGAACACGGCCTCGATAACAAATGGACCTTCCCATTTTGGCTGGAACTTGCCGGCGGTCTTGTGAGTCATGACCATTGGCCTCCGGACTGCCAGAACAAGATCGCCCACTTGGAATATTCTGATTTTGACCTTCTTGTTGAAGGCTCCTGAGATGCGTGCTTGGTATAGCTCGATCCTTTGTTGAGCTAGGAGGCACTTTTCATCTAAGGCCTCCAACTCTTGTAGTCGATGCCGGTAGTTGTCATCCGTCGTCAATTGATAAGTGAGGGCGACGCGGAGTGAGGGTATTTGAGTCTCTAATGGAAGAACTGCCTCACTCCCGTATACTAGAGAGAATGGTGTGTTCCCGGTAGTTGTTCGGACTGTAGTACAGTACGCACATAAACACTCGCCGAGCTTCTCGTTCCAGTCGCATTTGTTGGAGGAGACAAACTTCTTGAGGAGTTTGATGATTGTTTTATTGAATGCCTCTGCCAACCCGTTTGCTACCGGGTTGTACAGTGTCGAAGCAATATTATGAATACTGTGCTTATCGCAAAACCGATAGAAAGCGTGGCTTGCAAACTGCGGACCATTATCATGCATAATCCTTCGGGGCAGTCCAAAGCGGTAGATGACGTGATGCTTAAGGAAACTGATCACGTTTGAAGTCTTGACTTCTGCGAGTGGGACAACTTTCGCCCATTTGGAGAAGTAATCAGTGATCGCGAGTATGAAGCGATGTCCTCGGGAGGAAGGTGGGGTAATTGGACCAACGATATCCATTCCCCATGCTTCGAATGGCCAGGACGCCAATGTCAGATGTAGAAATTTGGATGGTTGGTGAATGAAGTCCGCGTGGACTTGGTAGGCTTTGTATTTTCTTGCATAGTCTATCGTATCTACCACCATCGTGGACCAATAGTAGCCCATTCGGTAAAGACGGTCTTACAATTTAGGACCGGGCTGGTGGGCCCCGCAGACACCGTCATGAGCTTCTCGTACGGCTTCTTTGGCTTCTGTGTTTGACAAACACCGAAGCAGTAATCCGTCGTAGGAGCGGCGATACAGCATTTTTGTCTCTGTATCGTAGAAGAATCTGAGAGAACGCCGTCTGATGGAAGTGGCTTCCTTTGGGTCCTCGGGCAGGATGTCGTAGACGACGAAGTCGATGAATGGTTGCCTCCAGTCTGGGGCATCATCGATCGTCTGGACGGAATAACTCGCCATAAATTGCACATTGTTCTTGGGACAGACCAGTTCGTGGCCTATCACATCCACTGATTGGCGATCATAGTTCGGAACTGCTAGGGAAGCGGCAAGACCAGCTAGGGCATCAGCTTCGATATTTTGGAGTCTGGGGACATGTTTGATGAAGAACCCCTCGAACGACGAGATGATGTCAATAGCTATTTGGTGATAAGGGATCATGTCTTCGTGGCGGACCTCGTATGAGCCCCGGATCTGATTGACGATTAGTTGGGAATTGCCGTATGCTTCAAGGTATTCTACCCCCAACTCTCTTGCAAGTTGGAGGCCAATGACCAGAGCGTTGTACTCGGCCACATTGTTAGAGCAGGGTTCTGTGAGGCAATAAGCGCGGTTAATCACCAATCCGGAAGGGGAGACCCGCACTACCCCGACTCCGACGACGATGTTGCCTTTAGGTCCGGTCCTCGAAGCACCGTCGAAGAATATTCGCCATATATCATCGTGAGAGGTTGCATACGAGTCGGCGACCTCATCTGGGATCTCTTCATATATTCTGGAGGACTCCGAGCCTGGGTGGGCTGCTAAGAAGTCTTCCCATTTTGGCTGGAACTTGCCGGCGGTCTTGTGAGTCATGACCATTGGCCTCCGGACTGCCAGAACAAGATTGCCCACTTGGAATGTTCTGATTTTGACCTTCTTGTTGAAGGCTCCTGAGATGCGTGCTTGGTATAGCTCGATCCTTTGTTGAGCTAGGAGGCGCTTTTCATCTAAGGCCTCCAACTCTTGTAGTCGACGCCAGTAGTTGTCATCCGTCGTCAATTGATAAGTGAGGGCGATGCGGAGTAAGGGTATTTGAGTCTCTAATGGGAGAACTGCCTCACTCCCGTATACTAGAGAGAATGATGTGTTCCCGGTAGCTGTTCGGACTGTAGTACGGTACGCCCATAAATACTCGTCGAGCTTCTCGTTCCAGTCGTGTTTGTTGGAGGAGACAAACTTCTTGAGGAGTTTGATGATTGTTTTATTGAATGCCTCTGCCAACCCGTTTGCTGTCGGGTTGTACGGTGTCGAAGCAATATTCTGAATATGGTGCTTATCGCAAAACCGATAGAAAGCGTGGCTTGCAAACTGCGGACCATTATCATGGATGATCCTTTGGGGCAGTCCAAAGCGGTAGATGACGTGATGCTTAAGGAAGCTGATCACGTTTGAAGTCTTGACTTCTGCGAGTGGGACAGCTTCCGCCCATTTGGAGAAGTAATCAGTGATCACGAGTATGCGATTGGAATAAATCTTCCTCATAATGATCTTCTGATATCTGCGAGTAAATTTGATTTATTCTCCTGCCACGTGTCCCAGATTATTGAGATTTGACCCAATCTCTGATTGCAATAAATCTGGGAGATTGATCGGCTTAGAACACGTGTCCTAGGAGCCACTGGGGGAATCTGACCCGCATGACGATTGAGCCGCATAAGATTTTAGGTCGTATAAGGTTAGGGCCACGTGTCATGGCTGCTCGGGTAGTGGCTTCCCTCCCTTCGAACCCCTGAACCGCATGGAGATGATCATTGCGAGCCGCATATGGATGCATCCGCCTAGGCCGCATAGAAATGGTCCTCTTGAACCGCATGGGAATGATCTTTGCGAGCCGCATATGGATGCATCCGCCTAGGCTGCATGGAAATGGTCCTCTTAAACCGCATGGGAAGGCCTCTGCTTGAGCCGCCTGAGGCTGTCTCGGCCTGAGCCGCATGGAGCGGCTTTATTCTGAACCGCATGGGAAGTCTTCGCTCGAGCCGCATATGATCGTCCACGTGATCAAGGCCACGTGGTATTTTATGGATCTCGGGGGATTTGTGTCAGAGATCTTTTTCTCTTCCCTAAGGGGCTGTCATTATGACAGGGTCATAATTACTTCTTTTGTATCAGAGCTGTCACTTTTTTAGAATTGTCAGCCGTCACAGTAATTAATGCAGCATGGGTCGAAGGGGAGCGCTGTTACGCCACGTTTCTTTTGAGCCGCATGAAATATTTCAGACCGCATAGTTCCTGAGCTGCATAGTCTTTCTGTGCCGCATGGGCTGTTTGAGCCGCATGGGGTTCCCTGGCCGCATGGGTCATTTTTTTTAATATTTTCCATGCTTCTACAGTGTTCGCCTGGAACTACGAAGATATGCCATGACTGAACCCCGAGGTTGCACTTCACAAACTTAACATTCGTTCGGACGCAAAATCGGTCAAGCAACAGCAACGACGGTTCCGTCCGGACGTCATGAATGCCATTGAAGCTGAGGTTAACAATCTGATAGCCAGCGGCTTTATCCGTGAGGAACAGCATCCAGACTGGGTCGCCAACATAGTGCCAGTCCTCAAAAAAATGGAAAGATTCGAATCTGCATCGACTTTCGCAATCTAAATGAGGCGTGTCCTAAGGATGAGTTCCCCCTCCCTATCACAGACATCATGATTGACAATACCTGCAGTTTTGAGCGTATGTCATTCATGGATGGTTTTTCGGGGTATAACCAAATCAAGATGTTCCTTGATGACGAAAAGCATACATCATTTCGAACACCAATTGGCACATACTGCTACACAGTCATGCCTTTCGGTTTAAAGAATACTGGCGCCACCTATCAAAGAGCTATGAGCATCATATTCAAAGACCACCTGCACAAGACAGTGGAATGATACGTCGACGACATCGCCGTCAAAAGCCACTCTAAGAAAGATCATCTGTATAATCTGAGGATAGTGTTCGACCTGATGTGAGCGCACAATTTGAAAATAAATCCCATAAATCCTTCTTGGGCGTATCCAGCGGGAAGTTCTTGGGTTTCATCATTACTTCCCAGGGTATCCACGTAGACCCTGAGAAGACGAAGGCAATCATGGAGATAGGTCCTCCGAGAAATCTCCGTGAACTTCGAGGCCTTCAAGGGAGGCTGGCCTACATCAGGAGGTTTATCCCCAACCTCTCCGGACGATGTCAGCCATTCACCCACCTCATGAAGAAGGGCATTTCATTCGTATGGGATGAAAAATGCCAGCGCGCCTTCGACAGCATCAAAGAATATCTGACGAACCCTCCAGTCCTGGTAGCCCGAGTTGCTGGAAGACCATTCCTGCTCTATGTATGAGCGATGGAACTTTCTCTCGATGCTATGCTAGCACAAAACAACGATGCAGGCCATGAGCAAGCTATATATTACCTCAGCCGAATGATGATGGGGCCAGAACATCGATACACTGCCGTGGAGAAAGAGTACCTTGCTCTGGCGTTTGCCATTCAGAAGACATGACACTACGTCACGGGACAAACCATCCATGTCGTATCAATAGTCAACCCCCTCAGGGTCCTCATGACCAAGCCAGGTGCACTCAGCTCTCGCCTCGCTACCTGAACGATTTTATTGTCTCCCTACCATATGATCTTCGTCCCGCAGAAGGCTGTTAAAGGTCAAGCTCTAGCAGAATTTTTAGCAGCTCATCCAGGATTGGAGTCAACCGGAATAGACGAAAAGATTCCAGATGAGGTTGCTAATTCAAATGTGGCCTCTCATGATACTGTATGGCAAATGTTCTTTGACGGCACTTCTAGAACTGGGCCCAAGGACAACATCGTCGCTGGTGTCAGAGTGGTGCTGATTTCTCCCTCCGGGCTGGTGATCAGTCGGGCTTACTCCCACACGGAGCCCTGTTCAAATAATGTGGCCAAGTACAATGCTTTGGTCATTGGCCACCGACTTGCCGAGGAGCTGGGGGTAGAGTATCTTGAAGCATACGGCGATTCACAGCTAATCGTCAATCAAATTCGGGGCTCACGAAGTGCGTCATGAAGACATGATCCCCTATTACCAAATAGCGATTGACATCATCTCATCCTTGGAAGGGTTCTTCATAGAACACGTTCCCAGGCTCCAGAACATTGAAGCCGATGCCCTAGCAGGCCTGGCCGCTTCCCTAGCAGTACCGAATCATGCTCATCATCTGGTTGACATCATAGGTCGTGAGTTGGTCTGTCCCAGGAATAATGTTCAATGTGTTGAGAGTTACTCTGTTCGGACAGTCGACGAAGCACCAGACTGGAGACAACCATTCATCGACTTCGTAGTCTACGACATCCTGCCAGAGAATCCGAAGGAAGCCACTTCTATCAGAAGACGTTCCCTCAGATTCTTCTACGATACAAAGACGAAAATGCTATATCGGCGATCATATGATAGATTACTGCTTCGATGTCTGTCAAATACAGAAGCCAAAGAAGCCGTGCGTGAAGCTCATGATGGCATCTGTGGGGCCCATCAGCCTGGCCTAAAGTTACAAGACCGCCTTCGCCGAATGGGCTATTATTGGCCCACGATGGTAGCGGATGCGATAGACTATGCAAGAAAGTACAAACCCTGTCAAGTCCACGCAGATTTCATCCATCAACCATCCGAGTTTCTACATCCGACGGTGGCATCTTGGCCATTCGAGGCATGGGGAATGGACATCATTGGTCCGATCACTCTGCCTTCGTCCCGAGGACATCGCTTCATACTCGTAATCACAGATTACTTCTCCAAATAGGTGGAGGCTATTCCGCTGGCAGAAGTGAAGACTTCAAACGTGATCAGCTTCCTCAAGTATCACGTTATCTACCACTTTGGACTATCCCGAAGGATCATCCACGATAATGGTCCGCAGTTCGCAAGCCACGCCTTCTATCGGTTTTACGACCAACACCGAATCCAGAATATTGCTTCAACACCATACAACCCGACGGCTAATGGTCTGGCTGAAGCATTCAACAAAACAATCATCAAGCTTCTCAAGAAGTTCGTGTCATCAAACAAACGCGACTGGAATAAAAATCTCGGCGAATTCTTATGGGCGTACCGTACTACCGTAAGGACTGCCACCGGGAACACACCATTCTCTCTGGTATACGGGAGTGAGGCAGTTCTCCCATTGGAGACTCAAATCCCCTCACTCCGCGTGGCTCTCACCTATCGATTGACGACCGATGATAATCACCATCACCGACTACAAGAGTTGGAGGCCCTAGATGAAAAGCACCTATTAGCTCAACAACGAATCGAGCTGTACCAAGCCCATATCTCCGGAACCTGCAACAAGAAGGTTAAAATCAGAACATTCCAAGTAGGCGATCTCGTTCTGGCAGTTCGGAGGCCGATGGTTATGACTCACAAAACCGTCGGCAAGTTCCAGCCAAAGTGGGAAGGTCCGTTCATCATCGATGCTGTATTCTCCAATGGAGCTTATCGCCTCGCAAAACAAAATGGAGACTTGCTCATGTTGCCCATCAACAGCAAGTTCCTAAAGAAGTATTACGTCTGAAACAACATCCTCCAAATCTCCCAGGGTGTTGAGTTATGTACCCCCTCGTACCGCTGAACTCGCATTTCGACTACAAATTTCCCAAAATGACGAGTTACGTACCCTCTGGTACCGCTGAACTCACATTCCGACTCCAAATTTCCCAGAATGACGAGTTACGTACCCACTAGTACCGCTGAACTTACATTCTGATCCCATAATCTCTCAGATTGTCGAGTTATGTATCCGTAGGTACCGCTGAACTTACACTCTGCTCACTACAGATGAATCTATATCGCGTCTTTTAGGTAGTAAGTCATGTATGATTATACCTCTGAACTTTCTTCCTAAAAGGGCTCCCTCCTTATGATCCAATAACGCACTTTCAGTGCACAAAAAGGGTAACAGATCCACAATTTCTTGAAACAACCACGTCGATGTTACCTCTGAGTTGTTCCCCTTCCATCAAAAACAAATCGTCCCTCACATAGAACTTCCACGTCCTCATTACCTCTGAGTTGTTCTATGTACCCTTCATGGAGCCCACTCCTGCCATGTCCTCATTACCTCTGAGTGGGAAGGCTCCATCGAAGAAACCCTCATATTTACCATGTCCTCATTACCTCTGAGTAAGTATGTTGGTTCTCTCTTGTCTTATTATCCGTATCCAGAACCAGGGTACGCTAAGGATAATAGGTCCACCAAAAATCTCCTATCAGGGCAACTACTACAAGCAATGAATAGAGCAAACGTATTCTATTCATTCAAGATCAGTTACATTCACATGACTACATCTCATGAGCAACCCAGAAAAATTCTCTATCATCTCATTCAGACAAGAAGAAAAAAGATTACATTGATGACCAAAAGAAGCAAAATACAAACTACAACTAAGGACAGACAGAAATATTAAGACAAAGACATACATTTATGGGAACCCACGAATCCTAATTGTGGGGGCGTATATACCATTCCCTCAACCATTTTTCATATGAAGGATCTATTTGAGTAAGATCCTCGTCCGAGTAGGAGGGTCAGAATTCCCAATACTACCACCGTCAGACTGGGGCTCCTCCTTTACAGCATCTTCAATGTCGGGAGTGTTTTCCTCCCCTATAGGCACCAGTTCTTCTTTTGGTATCACCTCCTCTTTAAAGAGCAATGGCTCTTGTTTGATGAAAGGAGGCAGCAACTCTTCCTTCACAATGATCTCAGCCTTCGGCAGGGATGCTGCAAGAATCAAAGATAAAAGAAACAAAGTTAGAAGATGGCCAGAGCCTTATGCGGCCCAGTCTAGATGAGCCTTATGCGGCCCAGTCTAGATGAGACTTATGTGGTCCTGTTTGAGGGGGCTTCATACGGTTGGGCTCAGAGGGACTCATGCGGTTCTGTTCAAACAGGCCTTTATGCGGTTCAAATTGCAAAGTGCTCATGCGGCCGCAAGACGGCTATCATGCGGCTCGGACATGGGGCATACCCCCATGCGACTCGGACATAGAATGCACATACGATACACATAGCACAGTATACAGATTCATAAAGACGAAGAAGGCCCGCGCATAAAGTATGCGACATAGCCATGACGGTGAAAGTTCTGAGTTGTGCAAATTATGCCAAAACCCTTACCAGCAATAGTGGGGTGGACGTCGGGATGAACTTCAGGCACCGTGGCTGACGAAGAAGCCACTCTCTTACCCTTCGCCGTAGCCTTGGAAGACTTGGGGGCCATTGTTGATTGATGAGCGGAGAAGGAAGACGAAGACAACAACTTAGGGCAAGAAGAGTTGAAGACAGAAGAAAGTAAAGAAATCTTTCTGTCCAAAAACGCTCCTATTTATAAGCAGAAGGAGGGAGGCTCATAGATCGAGGGATGCTTCGATTCGCGTGCTACATAAAAACAAAATCGACTCTTCAGTCATCGAGGCAAATCCGAATATTTAAAACCTATCCTTGGGATTCTTCCCCAAAAGGCGGCTTTAAATCCAAAACAAATCAAGAGTAATTAATGAGACGCACACATGGCAAGAGACGCACATGTGGCAGGAAGTCTATGCGGCCAGACAGTCCATGCGGCTAGGAAGTCCAAACCGCTAGGAAGTCCTTGCGGCTAGGAAGTCTATGTGGCTAGAACATCCTATGCGGCCAGAAGAGTTTACATAGCCATGCTTCTTATTCAAAGTATTTCAATTTTATAAATTAAAAACTTTGAAGGGGGTCTTTTAGAAGCATGGAAAAGAGCAAGAAAAAGCCCATGCGGCTCAGGCAGAAAGAGCCTCATGCGGCTCAGGAATCCATTATAAATTCATGCGGTTCAAAAGAGCCTCATGCGGTTCGGATAGCTCCATGCGGCTCAGGAAGGAGCCACGTGGCCCAAAGCAGTTCGCCTCTATAGCTGGCCATAAAGCAACTGCCTCATTAAATGCCCTGACGGCAGCTCTGACAGAAAGGTGAAGTGACAACTTTGACATAAAGCTGAAATGATAGCTCTGACATGATGGCGTGCTCCTAGGAAAAAGAAGAAAATCTTTTATATAGCTGGCATGATCCGCCAAGTCCCAAAGCTCCCTATGCGGCTGCCACCCCTATGCGGCTGCCATCTTCATGCGGCTGGCCTCTTCATGCGGCAGACTCCTTCATGCGGCTGCTATCTTCATGTGGCTGCCTCCTTCATGCGGCTGCCACCTTCAGGCGGCTGCCTCCTTCATGCGGCCGCCACCCTCATGCGGCTGCTACCTTCATGCGGCTAGGATCGTGGGGGCCACCCGTATACGGTTCACTTAGAGACCACACTCATGTGGCTATGTCAGGACGTCCCACTCACGACAGTTGAGACACATGGCGATCCTCATGACAGTTGAGACACGTGGCGGTCCTCATGACAGTTGAGACACGTGGCTGTCTTATCCCCTCGAAGTTATGGCTGCTAATAAATCATAACAAACCAGATTTAGTGCAATCATCAGAATTACCCGGATCAAATCAAATTTATTGTAATCAAGCAGATTGAACACGGGGCAGAAGATCCGAGCTTGTCATAATAAATTACGAAGATTTGTGGCAATCAACATTAATTGCCTATATAGATTTGGCACAATCAACATTAACTGTCCAGATTTGTTGCAATCAAGATTAATGGCCCAGATTAATTGCCAACAAGACAGGATCAAAGAAAATGGTAATTAATCCCCAAACCGTCGACTTTTTAAGGGGCAATCATTGCAAACCCTAATGATCACACCCCACTCTTATAAATAGCAAGGTGCCATTCCCTTGCAAAGAGGAGAAGAATTGGAGAGAGAGACCCCCGGCTGGACGCACAGAGAGAGAAAGGTGCGCACAGACGAGTCTCCCCACACATTTCGAGAGCATTTCTTCATCAGAGCCAAGGCTACGTCCGATCGTCCAAGGAGTAAGGCAGAGCTGCCGTCACTTTCCCGAGCCTCTACCGTCACCCCCCAGAATCAAAAATAAACAATCGTACTTAGATTGCTGTACCTAGGTTTTCATTTCTAGGCTTTCTTTGTGCGAGCGAGTCTGTATTGTGAGTCTAAGTTCAGTCCTCCTATAAAATTTTTCTGTACTTTTATAATCAATAGCAAACAGACGCTCTGGGCAAACTCAGCGAGGTTCACAAACAAAAAAGGTAAAACTGTAAGAAAACAGTACTGCTTCACGAAGCATGTGCCCAAAGCTATGTGCCCAAGAGGGTGTGTGGGCGCATAACTCTGGCTAGAAGACTTCTGTCTTCGACAGACTATGCGCCCAAGGCTATACGCCCAAGCTCTGCTGACCCATACTATGCTCCCACATCCTGGAAGCTCAGGCATGCTTCCAGGACTTCTGGGAAGCATGCGTCCAAAGGCAGACTCCAGGGTCGCCCACAGCAAAAAACAGGCCTCAACGCGTATAGCACGTGGCTGTCTTCAAGGTCATCACAGAACTTAGGTATGGGGGTTGCCCCTGCACGTAAACTATGTCCGGATGTACCAACTCCCCTTACAAATCCATATGCAAAGCTCGGCGATGCATGTGACATGGGTTTTAAGGCAAAACTCTCTTCCGCTGATTTACGCGACATGATAAATCATAAGCGTAAAGCAAGGAAGGATACGACAATTCATGGCGTACATCCGTGCACCAGTATTGTTATCAACTGTTGCTGCTCCAAAGCAACGAGAGTGCCTTAGAGGCAGTCCATGTTTCGACGACTGTATCGCTCTGATGATAAAAAGCCGCTATGTGTTTCATCCAACATGGCTTCATGGGATCCTCCTTATGGGAGCTCCAATCAGAGAAGGTGGACCACGAACCCAACTTTTTCTCTCAGTTTTACAAACAGAAGAAGAAGTCTGCCAACAGATAGCCAGTGAGCTGTTACATCTGAAGGAGTCTATATGGGTACTCGGTCAAGGACGAGATTTCGTATAGATGATGAGGGCTCCCAAGCTGAGGTGATGATCCTTCAGCTGGGGGTAGTATTCCCTCAGAGACTGAAGCAGATGACCTTCACACCGGGGGTAGCCTTCCAGATGACGATGATCTCTCCGAGTCTGACGGTAACTATCTACCTCCCCTACCTGAAGATGAGGAACTTTTTAACTCAGAGACAGACAGTATCAACACCAGTTGTACCATCTACTCTATTCATCCTCGCATGTTATCTACGTACATGGCGGATGGAGAGAGACATAAAAAAGCTAATGATCAGACAAACAAATGGCTAGAGAGTCTTGAAACATCATTTGCCAAGATCACTGATATGCTTACCAGTATCATGGCAGTCCAAACCGCTGGGGCTGTTCCTCCACCTCAACCAAACGTCTCAGCTTACGTTAGTCCGGCTCATAGTAACAACCATCCTTCACTACAGAAGGAGTATCATTCCGTTGTGCCTACTCCAAATCTTGTAAATGCTGGGTGTGGTCCTTCACCAACGACGCTTGACAACCGTATAGCAGCTGTTTCTCAATATTTACTCAATCAACAGGATACAATTGATTCTCTTGATGCCCGTCTCGATACCATCTCACACAAAGACGTGCTTCAGAAGATGGAGATATCTCAACCTTATCCTTCTGAATGGGAGAATACTATTTGCCCTCCTAACTATAAGCCACTGACGCTAAATTTATTTGACAGGATGACTTCTCTTTGCCAACACATGACATACTTCAACACGCAGACTCTAAACTTACCCAGGGATGATCCATTCTTGTCAAAGCTATTTATTAGCGCCTTATAGGGGATAGCTTTTGAATGGTTCTGCAGTCTTCCTGACGGTTGTATTAATTTCTTTAAAGATTTGGAGAGGTTATTCCTCAACAAGTTTTATGAGAGTGGTATGCATGTTAGTATGTCCACCCTCATCGAGACCAAGCAAAGGAGGACTGAGTCTGTTATTGCTTTCATCGAACGCTTCAGGCGACTAGCATTGAAGATGCCCTTCGGTATACCAGACTCAGAACTTATGGTTACTTGTCGACATAACTTCCTTCCTATAGTGAAATTTTGTCTGGGTATACATAAGTACGATACATGGCCTGCTTTCGTTGGGGCTGCTGATGCTGCTGAAAATGACGTCCCTAATCTGGAATTACTTAGGATGAAGACACCCAAATATGAAGACAAAGGCAGGCACCATCAAACTATCCCTGTCCGTGCGGGTAAATGGAAAGAAGTCTTGAAGGTCGATACTTCCAAGGGAGCTTCCAATTCTCAGGGCGCTCCTGACAAACCTAAGGAGACTTTCTCCTTTGACGAGGATGATGTTATTACCATTTTTCACACATTGATGAAAGGTAATAAATTGATATTGTCTCCACCACGACGTCCTGCGGAGGCGAACCAACTCAACGATCCCAAGTACTGTCTTTATCATCAGTATATGCACCACTTTACCAAGGATTGCATCGTCCTGAAGAAGAAGATACAACAGCTTATCGACAACCAAGTGATCAACCTCGAAGCTGAAGACAAGGTCGTATCTTCTAACATGATCTCTCTTCAATTTAGTGACTTTCCTCCCACAGAAGTCCCAGACGGTGTAGTCCCAATCCCCAAGGCAATAATGGAACTCATAACTCAACCTTGGTGCCACTCACGACAGAACACGGTGAGATTATATGGGTCCATCCCGACCTTGTACAAAAAATGACGTAGGGGGTGGTATCTTCCAAAGTAAAGAGGGGCAAGAAATATAAATCATGTCATATGGTGTCTTCTTCCATTTACGAAGTTCTATCTGGGAAGATGCGAACTGGTAAGGCTTACCTACGGACTTATGACCCCGCACAAGAAGAAGCAGTACCTTCTCAAGCTTCTGCTACCCCCACAAGTTCAGAAGCCGATCCATCTAAGCCCTCAACTACCGACAAAGCCAACCAGAAGGAGACACGATTTAACAAGTCTCTGAAGGCACCAACTCCCGAAGGCATGGATCGGGTTTACAACTTTGACATACTGGCACAGCTGGCCAATACACCTGCCAGGTTGTCTTTGTTCGATCTATTATGACTCTCTAAAGAAACACGGAAGGCCTTAAGCGAGGCATTGCTACATGACGACTCTTATCTCACTGAAGTCAAAGCCCCCGCTGAAGATCCCGTCTTCATCCTCACTGCCACAGTACTACGAAAGTGGTGCCCAACATCACCTTTTCACAGGAGGATATGCTATTAAAAAACAATCGTCATAATAGACCTCTGTACTATACAGGGTATATCAGGGCGATTAAGGTGGATCAGATGCATATCGATCCAGGTTCCTCCCACAACATCGTTCCTAGAAGTTTACTCCAAATTCTAGGGATCCTTCTGCACAAGCTATTTGCAACCAATACAACTATCATGCCTTTCAATGCTGGGAGAAGCCACCCGCTTGGCAAGATCCGTCTCAAGTGCCAGATTGGTGATCTACGAACGGAGGTTTCTTGCTATGTAATCGACGAAAATATATCCTACAACGTCTTGTTGGGACGTTCGTGGATACACGAGAACATGATCGTTCCTTCTACACTTTACCTGTGCTTTAAGTATGTCAACGGTGACCATCCTCCCAATCTTGAAGAGTTACCCTATGTGGCGAACTTGGCCAAGTCTGTGGCTCATGTTCCAGATAATGATCCCCTCAATGAGTATATCAATACTCAAAATAATGTACCTTCAGTGGATGATGTTATCCTTGAAGAAGAACTTGCATATTTTCTAAGTAAAGGTTTATTTTTGAATTACTCCGATGTCTACCAATCTGTAAACCAGTACATAAATACGATATAAACCCTAGAGAATGGCATAGGACCACATCTCTGCATGCCGGTCATGACGTCTCATCTATAAAAAAAAGTCTGGCCAGAAGATATCCACTACTTCATCGTTCCAGCTAGAAAGAAGGGTGAAGAATTGATCATCTTCGCACTACAAGAAAATTAATTTTTTCCAACGTTTTATAAACATCAGAAAAAAGGTCAAAAATTTTGGTATAGAAATTTCCGACGTTTCTTTAACGTTTTCGACAAATGTCGTCGTTGCTGCAGTTGGGAATTACCGACGTTTTAGATAAACGTCGGTATACGTAAAGATGATGTTTACAACAATGTTTAATAAACGTTGGAAATTGTGCAATAATGGGTGAAAATTTTCTACGTTTTAACTAAAACGTCAAAAATTGGACTACTTTCCCAACTTTTTGCAAAAATGTTGGGATTTGCTTTCCCAACCCTTTTCCAACAACTTTCTAACATTTTAACAAAAACGTCGTTATAGATAAAGTCATTAAATTTTTTTTTCAATATATTTGCCATGCATTAATTGTGTTCATCCAGCTTTCCAATGAGTAATTAAACCACACTCCAATTAACATTATACGTTCAACAATATATAATTTACAAAATAAACTTATTGATCAAAATATAACATTTTATTATACAATCGTGTTTAACAAAATAAAACAAGTCAAAATACAATATTTTTTCTCTTGATCGTGCAAGATCAACCAATTAGTACATCCCTTTTTCATATCTTCAAATTTGTCAGTATATCAGCCTCACTCCTTAGCATGTATAACCAACACCCATAAATTGGATAGGACCTGCTCAGAGATCATCATAAAGATATCAAGCTTTAGTTTTATCTGCATCACAGTCACAACGATGAATTTCATATGAAACAAAAAACCAACCTGAACTGATGTATCTTTTCTTAACGGCCCACTCATCCCTCATGGATGCAAACTTTCTGAATGGTGCACCTTGCTGAAATTCCTTATATGTACTTCAATGATTGATCAAACATAAGGTTCTAGAAAGTTGTACTTAAAAAAAGAGTAGAGAAAACATGAAATAGTAGGTTATGAATGGATATACTAAGTTTAATTTAACGAGAACCATGTAAGGAAATTACCTCAGCACTCAATTGTATACCTTCATCAGGTACTAAGAACCACCGCCTCTCTCACTACAACCACAATTTGTTATAAGTGAGAGGATGCTAACTAAGATTCTAAAGAAAATATTAGAAATTTTTCAAGGATCAAGAAAATATTAGAAATTTCATATTAATTACATATGCTTATAAAAAAAATATTAGAAAATTTTCAAGGATCAAGACTCACTTAAAAAACTAGTTAACCCACAACATATCGGCAAATGAAGCGAGCTTATCCCCAATGGAACACTTGTCGACTAATCTTGTCATTTGGATAACAATAAGAGCCTGGTTGACCTTTAATCTTATATTTTTAATGTTCATTCGTCCTAAAAGAACACTTTTTGTAGTTCTGTACAATTACTGCTAATCTGCTTTTGACTTTAAGTATTAATTAGGCCTTCTCTGCATTGATGTTTTAGTCTTTTGGCCTCAAAAGTGGCTAATCACTACCAAAATACAGTAAATTAGCGACGGCACATTAGCGACAAAAAATTTCCGGCGGCGTTAGCGACAGATTTGTGGCAAATAATCGACAGCGTACCGACGACAAGACGATACAATTTTTATTTTATTTTAAGGGGGATAAAATGTCGTTCATCCGTCGCTAGGGCGTCGGAGATATAGCGACGGATAAGCAGCCGTCGCTATGCAGTCGATTATTTGGCAGAATTTGTTAAGGGAAATGGCGGGACAATTCTTCGACTACGTAGCGACGAATATTCCGTCGGCAAGTAGCAAAAATAGCAACGGCCTAGCGACGGATTTTATCCGTCGCTAGTCCGTTGCTAAATAAAGGGCCCAGACTTAAATTGAAACGACGGAAGGAACTTTTCATTCCCTCCAAATTTTATTCTCTCTCCTCTCTCTCTCTCTCTCTCTCCTACGGCGGTCGACGACCTCACTCTCCTCTCTCTCCCGCGGCGGCGGTCGGCGACCTCTCCTCTTTCTTTCCTAAAGGTAATCTCTCTCTCTCTCTCTCGGTAGTCATAGGTGTCGTGGGCTGCGGGGGCGGCAAAGACTGCGGGGGTGGCACGCGCGGGGCAGCGCAGGGCTGCGGTGGGCGCGCGCGGGGCTGCGGCGGGCGACGGGGGGCAGCGCGCTCCGGGACAGCGGGGGACGGCAGGGGTGGCGCACGCGAGGCAGCACGGGACTGGGGGGGTGGCGGGGGGTGGGAGGTGCGACGGGGGGTGGAAGGGGTGCTGGCGCGTGCGGGGCTGCGGGGGGCGGCGGGGGGCAGCACGCTCCGTGGCAGCGGTGGGCGGCGGGGGTGGCGCACACAGGGCAGCACGGGGTACAAAGACAATGAGTAGTATCGGCGATATGACAAACCCTGGTTTAAGAAATAGGATATCGGCGATATCGGTAGTATCGACAGTTTCGGATCAGAGTATCAGATTTTTTGGTATTGGAAAACAAATAATTATTGGTAGTATCGGATTCTTTTACATGCTTTTACAACCTTATTATGCTTTCAACCTAGGTTCACAATATCGGTAACCCAATACCTTACCCTAATAAGGTAACCCAATACCTTACCATAATAAGGTAAACCCAATACCTTAGCCTACAATAGGGTAAACCACTTTACCTTAATGGTGAAGGTAAAACCAATATCCTAAGCTACCAACATTTGAATCCTAAGATACAAACATACCACTCTAATATCTAACTTCTAACCATCTATCTAACTATCAATATAAATTCTAACATCTATCTATACACTAATTCTAACATCTACTAGCTAACTCACATCTCTAACTAACAAACATATTCTAATATACTACTTGGTATCTCAAGTTACCAAGTATCTTAACTCTAATATATGAATATCTAACTTAATCTCTAAAACTAAGATACTATACATATCCAATATATATCTATCTAAACTCTAAGCTATCATATCAAAACACACACTCTAATACACTACCATCGGTATCGAACTATCGGACTATCGGACTATCGGTATCGGTATCGCACTATCGGTATCGGACTATCGGTATCGGTATCGTACTATCGATATCGGTATCGAACTATCGGTATCGGTATCGAACTATCAGTATCGGTATCCGTATCCGTATGTACTTAGTATCGATCGTAGCAGATTAGTATCGGTATATCAGTTTGGTATAGGTCGTATCGGATGGTATTGACCTTAGCGAATTAGTATCGTCCTATCCGATATGTATCGGCCGTATAGCTAGGATTCGTACCGGATTGATAAGGCCGGTAAGAATCCTAGCTATACGGTCGATACATATCGGATATGATGATACCAATTCGCTAAGGTCAATACCAATTTGATACGGCCTATACCAAACCTATGACCGATACTAGTCTGATGCGGTCGATACTAAGTACATCCGGCCTATATACTAGCGGATCCACCTGTTACATGATTATATACTAATTCTGTTTAGTTTGTCTTACGATACAGATTTTCACATCCAATCTATGATGGATTATTATTTTGTTGATCGTACATGGATGTACAAACGACAACACGAGAGCAGAATAGGTGTGAGTGACGATTTTCATGCAGGCGTAGAAGTGTTTCTTAAGTATGTCATGAGCAAAGCTCCGTATATGGACGGTAACAAAATCAAGTATCCATATCGTAATTGTCGCAATAGACGTTACGAAGAAGTGGTGAGTATAAGAGATCATTTGATCCGTAAGGGTTTCGTACGTGATTACGGCCTGTGGTCATCGCAAGGTGAACAATATGCGAAAAGACAGGTTACGAATGCTGCTACTTATGCTTTTGATGATAATGCTGCAACGGATTTTGTCGTCGAAGATGACGAATGCTCTGTTGATTATGGAGACCTGCAGAATCTTGTACGAGATATGGTGTACGACGCGGTAGGGCCTAATTTTGATCCGGAGGATCCTAATCTCGAGGCGAAGGAGTTCTATGATATGTTTCAGGATGCTAAAACTTATTTATATCCTGGTTGTAAGCCACATTCTGTACTGTCAGTGACGATGCGGTTGTTGAACATAAAGTTTAATTTTAACTTGCCACAAACTTGCTATGATCGGATTATACAACTAATCAAGGAGGTGTTACCGAAGGAATCAAAAGAGGTTCCAAAAAACTTCTACAAGTCGAAGATGATGGTCCGACAACTGGGACTAGGGTACGAGAAGATAGATTGTTGTCGCAACGGCTGCATGTTGTACTACAAGGAGAACGAGGATATTGAAAGTTACAGCTTTTGTAATGCGGATCGTTACAAGCCAGTCAGGGGAAAAGGAAAGTCAACTAGAAAATGACATCCTTACAAGTATATGCATTACTTGTCGATCATGAAGCACTTGCAGAGGATGTATATGTCTCAGAATACAGCAGAACACATGACGTGGTACAACGAAGAACGCACAAAGGAACGTCTGGGGCTATGTTCTGATGGCTTCGTCCCTTTCAGGCAGTCGGGATCTCAATACTCCTGCTGGCCGGTCATTCTGACCCCTTACAATCTGCTACCATGGATGTGTACGAAGATTCCTTATATGTTCTTGACAGCTATCATACCGGGTCCCAAAAATCCGACGAAGAATATCGATATATATTTATAGCCATTGGTGGATGAGATGAAACAGTTGTGGGAGATCGGCGTCGCGACCTATGATATTTTCAGGAAACAAAACTTTCAGATGAGAGCTTCACTGATGTGGACAATCAATGATTTTCTCGCATACGGTATACTGTCCGGATGGAGTACTCACGGCACCATGTCTTGTCCGATATGTATAGGAAATAGTAAGGCGTTCTGCCTTAAGCATGGAGGAAAAACTTCTTTCTTTGATTGTCATCGTCAATTTCTGTCCGCGAGTCATCCTTGGAGAAAGAACAAGGACGCGTTCAGAGCTGGAAAACAAGAATTTTCTCATCCGCCTGTCAGATTGTCGGGATACGATATTTGGGAAGATATAAAGGACTTGCCCTCTGTAATGGAAGATCCATCGAACAATCGTGTCGATGGGTTCGGACAAAGCCATAACTGGACCAAACGGAGTATCTTCTGGGACTTGCCTTATTTGAAAGATAATCTTATAAGACATAATCTTGATGTTATACATATCGAAAAGAATATGTTCGATAATGTCTTCAATACGTCATAGATATTAAAGGAAAGAAGAAGGACAATCCAAAAGTAAGACAAGATATTGCCGAGATATGCATGCGTCCTTATCTGAACTTGATACAAAGGGGAGCTGCTGGACAATTAAGTAAGCCGATAGCACAATACACAATGAGCAAGGAAGATAGATTAATAATCTGCAAGTGGGTATCTACTTTATGATTTCCCGACGGCTATGTGTCGAATTTGTCTAGATGCATTGATCTCTATGAACGCAAGCTAACGGGAATGAAGGTCATGACTGCCACGTATTTATGGAAAGATTACTGCCCATTACTTTGAAAGAGTTGCTGCCTTCTGCTGTATGGGTTCCGTTGGCCGAACTATCTATATTCTTTAGGGATATTTGTTCAACTAAGTTGACTTTGCAACACATGGTTGAACTTGAGGAGAAGATTATCTTAACAATTTACAAGTTGGAGAAAATATTTTCTCCTAGCTTCTTCGACAACATGGAGCATCTACCGATTCATCTAGCATACGAAGCCCGTGTCGGTGCATCTGTTCATTTTCGATGGATGTACCCATTTGAAAAGTACATAAAAATCGATATAATTTAAGTTGAATTTCAGTGGATTTTAAAATTCATTCTTAATTCTCAAGAAAATTTGACTCTCTAGATACCTACACCATCTAAAGAAGAAAGTTGGCAACAAGGCTCATATAGAGGCATCGATATGCGAAGCCTATCTTATCGAAGAGGTGTCAAACTTCTGCTCTATTTATTTCGATACTCATGTTAAGGGGCAAACCTCTTGGGGCTAGTAAAAGACGGTGGTTGACAGACGACGAGTATGATGCCGCTCACCGATATGTCTTGTTAAACTGTGACATACAAAAAGTGAGAGATTTGGAGAAGTAAGAAGTACACTTGCACTCGTTATAATCTCTAATTTGATGAAGTAAGTGACTACACTTATATATTCTTATTTTCTCTAATAGTGTATTTGGAGATGAAGTCAAAATGAGGACACCCGATATTATCGATGAGGGACTTCAAAGAGAGGTTGATTGTACATTTTTGGCATGGTTTCGCAAATACGTAAGTAACTGAGATTATAATTGAGATTATAAATATATAATCTAAAACATTTAAATTATAAATATTTGTTTACAGGTTTTATTGCCTGAAACAACACTCACTCATGAGAGTGTTCGTTATCTGGCATTGGGACCGAAGAAGCAAATAAAGACTTGGCCAGGCTATGTCGTTAATGGCTTCAGGTTTAAGTCAACTCAGAATGCTATAAATATCGAATTTATCAATGACGGCATTAGTACCAAGGATTCTAGTGTTTGCATAAGATGCACCATCTATGACGACGAGCCGAACTTTGACTAATATGGAGTGCTTTGGGATATTATAGATTTATAATATACTGGCCCATATGATATGCGTATTGTGACGTTCAAATGTGAGTGGTTCGATACGAAACCAAATATCGGTTGGAGAATCGATAAACAATTTGGATTTGTCGATATAAATAATCGCAGGAGGTATAGAGGGTCCGATACATTTGCGATAGCAAATCAGGCTGTTCAAGTCTACTATACAAGCTACCCAAGGCGTCGTAGAGATCGATTTGACTGGTGGGCAGTATGCAAGATTAAATCTAGAAAACATTCAACGTTGGAGATCCAGCATACCAAGAGGACCAGATCGAAAAGTCCTAATACTTGGGACAACACTCGGATGTAATGGATGTTGAAGATATTGTTGAAGAAAATAGAGGGAAGGAAGAGGTTGATACACAAGACTTAGCTGTCAACCAGGGAAGAAAGAGGTGTCTTGTTCCAAATATTGAGGCAGAAGAAGAAGAAGAAGAAGACGAAGAAGAAAAGAAGAAGAAGAAGAAGAAGAAGAAGAAGAAGAAGAAGAAGAAGAAGACGAATTTGATGGGGATGAGGATACAGATGAAATCGACGACGAAGATAAAGATGAGGATGAGGATGGAGATGAGAAAGAGGATCATGATGAAGACGAGGCCGAGGATGAGAACGAAGATGATGATTACGTTAAATATTGTTGTATATTAAAAACACTTCCACTTACGTGAATTAAGTTTGACCTCATAAAACAAATTACGTGAATTCATGTTTTTTTCATTCGATTATTTACTTATTGCAGATGGCACTCCTAGTCTTTTTCGTCGTGACGGCACTCGTCTCCCTACTGGTGGTATATATATTTTAGTTTAGAATTTTATATTTATTTACACTTTTATATTGTTAATTATGTTTATGTGTTCTATTTATAGGTCATGATGGCTGGCCGTGGTCGTGGTGCTAGTGGTCGTCGTGGTGGTGGTGGTCGTGGTGGTGGTCATGGTCGTGGTCGTAGTGGTGCTGGTGGTCGTGGTCGCATTCAATCTTCTCGGGATGTGACCCCATCCAGCGACCCGGACCCGGAGAGTACCCCGGGTACAGACGTATCCCGCCGTCGATCGACCACTTCATCGAGGCATGAGTCAGGATCTGCTAGCGGATCCGTTCCGCTAACGGACCCACCAGCAGCGGATCCACCAGTGGATCCCCCAGTTACTGCACAGTGGGCCCCGAAGTACCCCCATACTCGGTTCCATCCGGTTACTGGGGAGTACATGCGCGGTCTCGCGGATCCTTCGACGGCACCAGAGAGGCCGAGAGGCGAGTTCCGACGAGAGCTATGGCCCGCGGGGACCTCGTAAGTAATTTTAAGATAATTTATTAAATTTTTTTCATTTATTCAAGTTAATAATCAAGTCGTTTCTTCTTTGTAGGTTTTTTTTTGTTTAATGTTGCCAGGGCTCTTGGAGAAATTATTAGGGCTAACTTCCATGATCCCTACCTCAACTTTTCGTCGGTGCCCCCAAACTTGAAGTATGCCTGGCTCGACGAGTTGAGGGTATATATATCTATATCTTCTGGTTAATTATTAGTTACTCTTTAATCAACCATTTTTTAAACTACGTGATAATTGAATTTCTATGTTAGACGACGTACTGTCGCTCCCCCATCGCGAGGATGCGATCCGCAGGACCTACAGAAGCGCTGCCTCGAAGAAGATACAGGATATGATTCATGACCTGAAAATAGGGCATACGAGGCCAAATTGGATCCGACAGGAGTATTATGAGGACCTCTTAGGTATGATGGATACTCCTGCGTACAAGGAGAAATCGGAGAAGGCGAAGGCGAACCGACAGGCTGCGGGGCTTCATACGGGAGGATCAAGGCCCCACGTAGCGATGCTTGCAGATCTGGTAAGATACCATAAATTTATTTCACTATCTAATTAGGTATTATTAATATACGGAGTTAATTAAGTTCTACGGAAATTTTGTATGCAGGCCCAACGGGCGGTGAAGGAGGGAAGGGCGCCAGAATCGATCACCATGCACGACGTGTTCCAGCATAGGCACAAAAGACGGAAGGACGGGAGCTTCGTCGACGAGAGGGCCCAGGAGACTAATGTAAGTACTTATGTTTATGAGATTTACGTTAGAATTAAAAGTATTCGGACTATAACTTAGGTAAACTTAGGATTCACACTTAACTTAGTGAAACATAGGATTTAGATTACAACTTAGGTAAATCTTATAATATAAACACATTCATTTGATAGGCTGCGTATCGTGAGGCCCTTAGTCGGGCTCAGTTAACTGATACCGAGGATGCCGGTGAAACGACGCCCGCCCGGACGCCCTCTTCTTTGGCCGCTCGCAACGACTTGTTCGTAGATACCGTCGACGGCTTTAAGAAAGGGCTCCTGTACGGAGTCGACTCCCTATGGCCGTTGTACATGGCGACGCAGAGATTTCCACCGACACCGCCTCCTTCCGCGGCCCCGACAGACGATGATGTTAGGTCGCAGCTTACGCAGCTGCACGAGGCAGTGTCGTCCTTGCGGGAGCAATTTGCCACGTACTTTCTGCCTTCGTCTGCTGTTGCCGGTCCATCTACTGCTGGTGTCGGTCCGTCTTCTACTGGTGCCGGTCCGTCGACTGCTGGTGTCGGTCCTTCTTCCGTGGGTCATCTTTTTTTCAACCTTGCTGCCCCTCTGGTACCGCCTCCGACTGTGACAGTACTCCTGGATCTCATGTTGCCAGAGCAGTTATGCCGACTTCCAAGCAGTGTCTACAACGACTTGTCGCCGTACCTAGCGGAGGAGTATATTCGTCGGTCGCAGCAGGGATTACCACCACCGGGCAATCGAACTCCTCCTTCACCTTAAAATATTGTAATTAAGAAAATTTGGAATATTTGTGGGAATTTTGGATTATTTGTGCTATGATCGGATTATAACGATGGATATTAGATTAATCTTCATGAAAATTGATGTCTATTTTATATTAATTTGGTTTGGTCTATGTGATTCTTGGATAATTGGTGTGCATCAAATTTGTATGTGCATATTTGGTCTATGTGATTCTTGGATAATTGGTGTGCATTATATATTTGGTCTATGTGATTGTTGGATAATTGGTGTGCATTATATATTGGTTTACTTTATGCATATTTTTGTGAACTGGGAAAGTGCTGCAATTTTTTTTCAAAAAAATCTCAGTTAGCGACGGACTAGTGACCGGTTAGCGACGGATATTTCCATTTTCTGACTACTTTTCGACGGAATGTCCGTCGCTAACTGGAGATTTGAAACTGTTTCCAGTTAGCGACGGGTGGTCGACGGAATATCCGTCAGCAAGGTACTGGTGGTATATAATTCGACGGAATAGCGACGAAAAATCCGTCGTCCAGGCGACGGATAATCAGCCACTAATCAGTCGCTCTCTCGACGGCGTAGCGACAGAAAATTCGTCGACAAGGTTCTGGAAATGCTTGAAATTTTCAGAACCATGGCGACGGATAATCAGCCACTAATCAGTCACTCTGTCGACGGCGTAGCGACGGAGTAGCGACGATTTATCCGTCGCCAAGGTTCTGGAAATGTCAAGCATTTCAAGAACATGGTCGACGGATAATCTGTTAGTATTCCATCGCTAATCCGTCCTTTGTTAGCGACGGTGATCGACGGACTAGCGATGGAACGATACCCTCTGATACACTGTTACGACAGTTTACCGACGGACTATCCGTCGCTAGCGTCAACACTGTTAAGTATTTAATACTTGAAATGGACGAAAGCCCGTCGGAAAGTAGTCGCTAATGCATCGTATTGTGAAGACGAAAAGCCGTCGCTATTCCGTCGCTCTTCAACTACTTAGCGACGGATCATTATTAGCGACGAGCTGATTGCCGACAGATTATTTTGACCATGATCCGTCAGCGATCGGTTGCTAATACTGATTGCCGACGGATGAGCGACGGATGTGGCCGTCGCTAAATGGACATATTTTGGTAGTGAGTATAAAACTGTCTGGATTAATTCCATATGAAACAAACATGTATAAGCTCACCAAAGCTTATCCCCAATGATTTATAAAACTGCGATCTTTATTTACCAGCATCCATGTACTTAAACCATTTAATATAGTTTTGAGTGTGCTTGTATCCCTATGCTTCAGATAAAATAATGGCGTCAAATAAAATAACAAGGTGAGGTATTTAGGCAACTTACAGATAAAATTACTCCCAGTGGAATTGTCTGTTGATACGGTTCAAGATATACTTAATCGAATAGACTGGAGGCAGATCTTGCAACACAACTTTTTCAATAAAAACTCAATATTTCCTTCGTTAAGCATATAAGCTACTGAAGGAACTCATGTTAAATAAATATGCATGTTAATTAAGGACTTTAGTAGAATCTAGTGCTTACACAGTAAAGAAGTACCCCTAACAAAATTAATATGTCTAGAAGAACACTATATTTTGACAACTGAAAGAACCAATGCAGATCCCATTATGTGCTCAAAACATAATTCCGAGTGCAAAAGGAACGCACTTATACTTGCTTATAATAGATAGTGCAACGAGGAGGAATATCAAAGTGAAAATTCAAGATGTCAGAAAATAAATCCATTAATTTGTAGATGAGTAAAACATAAGGTACAACACAAAGAAAGTATAAGAAGTAAATTATGCATCACTTTCAACTTTAATAAATAAATAAAACCTTAATATCTCAATATAAGAAGCCTCTGCACTCACTCACTTAACAATATATGAGCAATCTCACAAATAATCTCTTTTTGAAAGCTATGTTGAAAGACCATGAATAGACAAAACAAAATGGACTATGTGACAGATAAGGCAACAAATTTTGTGTCCTAGCATACTTTATGTCAAATCCCTATTTTTGAAATAGGTATCTGACTGTATTTTATATTTTTGGAAAATTTAAATTTGGGTATTGTTAAAATTTTATTGATATTTTCTTGAGGGTGAATTTTATTCACATTATTCTTCTTGCCACTATTGCTATTACCATTTTATTATTATTATTATTATTATTATTATTATTAATTTATATTTCCATTACCTAACCCTACCCCTCCTATTACCTAACCCATCCCATCACTTTCCCTCTCTCTTAACTCTCTCTCTCTCTTTCCTGTGCTGGAAGACCACCTCTCCCCCCTTTTCTACACTCTCTCTCTCCCGCTCAACTCTCTCTCTTCCTCACCCTCTCCCCACACTCTCTTCATCTCTCTGGCCCTCTCTTCCAAGCTCCCCTCTCTCCCATGGCCTCCAGCGACCACCCCCACCATCATCGTCGCCGTCGCTGTCTCCCCCGCGGCCGGCCTCCTCCGTCGCCCTCACCCACGAGCACCACCACCTTCACCATCTTCCCTACGACCACCACCATCTTCGCCGCGGCCACCGCCGGCCGCCATGACCACCGCTGCCACCATCATCGTCATCTTCAGCGCCACCACCATTTCCAGCCACCACTGCCCCCATGGCCTCCGGCGACCGCCACCGCCACCACTACCGCTCCCATCACCACTTCCATCTCTCCCTCTTCCGCTGTTCCCGGCGCCCGCCTCCGCCGCGGCCAGCCCCTTCGGCCACTTTCCGTCATCCGTCACGACCACCAGCGCCACCATCGTCTCCATCTCCCCCTTCTCCTTCCTGCTCTCGTCGTGGTGCGGATCGCCGCCGCGAGCCACCCCCTCCGCCTGGCTGGTCCCTCATGGCCTCCGCCCGGCCAGCTTCATCGCGACCAGCTCCTCCACCGCAGGCTGGAGCTCCTCCTGCTGCTGTCCTCCCTCCGCCGGAGCCGCCGCGACATGGCCAGCCCCGGTGAGCTCCTCCGCCTTCCCCCTTTTTTCTTTCCTGGCGACCATCGTCGCCGTCGGGCCTCGCTGGCTGTGCCAGCCTCGAGTGGCGGGTCGCCCTTAGGCCCCGTGCTGCTCGAGCAGTGTGCAGCCTTGGGAGTCGCGCTCTCCTCGGGCCACGCGTACGCTTGACTTGCGTGTTCCCTCGTTTTCCGTGCTTCTCGGGATGTATGCCTCGATTTGTGTGTCGTCCCATTTTTCGTGTACCTCGATCCACGCACTGCCTTGGGCAGCGGGACGCCTCGAGCCCCGCGCTGCCTCGGGCAACGTGCTACCTCGGTTGGTACGTTGTCTCGATCCTCGTGTCTCAGCCTTTGTGCCTACCTCGTGACCTGTGCCGCCTCAATACGTGCACGCACCGATTTGCATGCCGTATCGATTTGCGAGTCATATTGTATCTTGTGTTGCCTCGGTTTGCGTGTACGTACCGATTTACGTGCTCGTTCCGATTTGCATGTCGCATTGATTTGCGTGCTATTTTGATATTCGTGATTTTCTTGATCTATGTGCACATCTCGATTTACGTGCACGTTGTCTCCTGTTTATCTCGATCCTCGAGTCATCTCGATTCTCGTGCGCGTCTCGATATGCGTGCACGTCTCGGTTCACGTGTCCGTATCGATCCGCGTACCTCGGTTTCCGTGCCCGATCCCTGTACTGCTTGCGGGACCCACACGGTATAGCCTTCTGCCATCTCTTGTGATTATTCTATTATTTTATTATTTGGTGCTGATGATTATTTGTTGTGTGTTCTGAGGATCTCGATTGGCGTGCTAGCTTGGATCGCGACTGCCGACTTGCTTACCTAGCCGAGCCCTTTAGGCAAGTATCCCTTGCTCATCGACGGCTCTTGCCCTCTCTCCTGGATTTTATTTCATTGAATTAATTTGTACTTGTAAATTTTATAACCATGATTAGTGTAGCCAAGTAGTAGAACTGCCATGATGATAACTTAGGATATTTGGTCCGATACCGGGATAGACCGTATCGGACAACTCGGATGGGTCATCCACACCTCCGAGGACACGAGCACAACTCACTTGTACGGATTGTCCCCATGTGCCCCGTGTCCGACTCGCGGTCGGGTAACGGCTCTGGCTAACTTTACTGGTAGCGGTGATTGTGCTTGGGTTAGGGATTTATGGACATGTGTTGTGGTGCGCCCTGCGAGGCGATTATTTTATTATTATGCATGTTGGCTTGGCGCCCAGTACGCATTGTAGCGCTGCTGGAGGCCGGGACTTAGTGGTCTCGGGTTCGATTGGTTTCCAGTACGCATCGTAGTGCTACTGGAGGCCGAGACTTAGTGTTCTCGGCTATCGATTTGTTCCTAGTACGCATCGTAGTGCTGCTGGTAGCTGAGACTTAGTGTTCTCAGCCTGCGATTCTGCAATTCTGTGGCGGGTTGCGCCGAGTGGTTTTAGCCCCTATTCGTAGGGTGCTCCCGTCCAGAATACAAAGAAGACTCTGCCGAATTTTTCCAGAATTTTCGATCGGGAATTCGGTTCGAAGGATTGGGCAGAACCATTCCTTTGGTTTGCTGGACTGGATTCATGCATGTTCATCTTGGTATAGTATACCTGATCCCATTGCCTGCTAGGTAGACTCCATACTAGATTAGTCGCCTAGCTCCTGACCTGTCTTGTCAGTCGGATAGCGTAAGGAGAGCAGTTCCACTCGGGAGACGGTCTGCAACCCTGGTCCTTGTTTGGTTTAAGGGTTGTGGATTTGCTCCAGAGCGGTCCATGTAATCCTTGCCACTTCCGACGACATTTATTACCGGACTCTTGTTCCCTGACCCTCCATCCTTGGGGGTGTCCTAGTCTAGTCAGATAGAGCTGGCAGTTGTCCTATGTATTGGGAGTTGTGACTTGTGGATATGACTGAGGATTGAGTATTATGGAGAGTACGATCTTGGGATATTGACTTGGTGGATCTATGTGGATTCTTGGATTTTGGTGATTTCGAATATTTCGTGGAACGAGAAGAATATCGAGGGTATTATTATATAATTTTTACTCGACTTTCTAAATGCCCAAAACCTGGTACCTTTGTGTATTCCGGTAGTTGGGGAACCTGGTTTGATTGCTATGTCTTGGTAGTTAGAGGGGCTCGTTGTCTAGTGGCTTGTGATCATTGACTTGGAGGATTCTTGTGAGCCAGAGGGCCTAGCATTGCTTATAGTGATTAGCTTGGATATTTGGTTATCGGCCTTCCTGACATGATATTGAATCCATCGTAGGAGGGTGACTCTTGATAGATTGATCTGGTGGATAGACAGACGGGATGATTGGAGCTCTAGGCTCCCATATATTCTTGAGATGTGATTATAGTAGAGGTTCTGATTTTTGTACCCGACTTGATATCCATGTCACGATTTGGGCATGTGACTTCTTGTGACTGATAGGTTTGACCTTGTTCCTGGTATTACACGATGACCTGGACCTGTCTTGATTCTTGATAGTGGCCCGTAGAGGCACACTCCTGACTAGCACTCTGGACATGACGAGTAAACCTGACATGTATATCTTGATTCCTGATAGTGGCCCGTCGAGGCACACTCCTGACTAGTACTCTCGATATGGCATGTTTACTCTTGATTGCTGTTGCGACAGCCAGTCCTGACTTGCTCAGTATGACCCCGTCTTGACACCGTGGTTGATTTCTCTTGATTGTGCTTGTATAAGCCACCAGTCCAGTCTTGTTTTGTATCATGTCTAGGACATGGATCCCTGAGTACCACGGTCAGGAATCCATAATGAAACTGACTAGGCTAATAACTAGATTAATCATGTAGTTCATGGGGACTTTCTAGTGACCTGTTGCTTGTCTGACCCCGGTCCTATTTATTATATATATATACTAAGGATTTGTTGCTATCCGTCGAGATGAGCGCATTCTCAGCCCTCCGTCGAGTGTGGCACTTCTTTAGGGCACATGTATCTTACTGCAGTGTGCCTGCTATATCTATCTTTTTCTTTTGCTGGGGCCATTCGGGTAGTAGCAAGCAGGAGCTGGACTTTGAAGTCTCATTGCATCTTGTTAGTAATTAGGCCTGTGATAACCCTAGTTAGCTAATAATAGCAAGCCGTAGGCATTGTGTGGCCGCTTGTTCTTCTGTGTTGTTTGGCTTGTTGCCTGCTAGCCAGCTGATATTGATTTCCAGCTGGCAGTGCAGGTGTTAGTGGATGCTAGGGAGATTGTGATTGTGTTAGCTTCATTATACTTGTGGATTGTTATCGTGCGTTGGTACCGCACGATCCCTTACCTTTATTTACTGTTTTTAGATGTTTTTCTTGTCATATTTTATCCTGCTGGATTTTTTCGCCCGTCCTTGAGCCTTCCTTTCTGGTACTTGCTGCGGTTGGCCTGACCAATCCTGGATTGTTCCCAGATTGTCTGAGACCGACCCGGTGGATCTTCCAGAATTGACTTGGAGGGAGTGCTTCAGTTCCAGACCATGCTAGGAACTGTGGGAAGGTATACTTGTCTACATTATTATTCTGTATTATAGATTCCTGATTTTTATATGAGTATTCCCTGCTTTCCATATGATTATCTCTCTTGATGTTGATTCATTGTGATTTGCTTGTGGACATGAGATCAGATTTAGGCCATAGATTGATTGCATGCTAGGATACCCAGCTAGACTTGACAGCCGTCATCGCCGTATAGCGTATTCGTATCTTATACGGTGTAGCTGGCCGTGCACGTCCCCGTATTCCGGAACTGGAGCGTGATATGGTTTTAGTGGTAGCCCATGCAGGTCTCGTCTTGAGATTTTATTGGGTATCACATGATTATTGATCTCAGTCCACTATTCCTTGGTATTCCCACTTGTTATACTTGTCCTTCGCTCCCTTGAACCTGTGAACTGGTCCTCATCTCTACTTGGACCTATCTTGCTTGGCCATGTCTTATTCGTGTTATCTACCTATGATCCTTGTTTGATAGATATGATCCTATAGTTGGTCATGTCGATCACCTTATTTGATGAGATGTTATCTTATCTCCATTATTTGGGTTACATGATTATTTATCTTGGGTTCTGTACTCTCTACCGGTGTTTCGCCTTGGTTGATTTCTTGTTATCCCTTTCGTGCATTGACTTCGTGTTGACTTAGTATCATTATCGCCCTCTTCGTGCGTTGGCTGGATTGCTGCAGAATGAAGATTTCGTCTGGACTCTGAGATTGGATATTTTAACATTTGTTGAGTATCCGAGGGATATTCTCGTATCAATTTGGCTTCCTTGATTCCAGACAGTTCCGCACTCATGATTATCTATTTCAGATACTATTTTGATTATAGATATACCTTCTATACATTATGTTTTGATATGGATTCTTCATTTAGAGTATTTTTCTACGGATATGGAGTATTTTCCTAGAAAAGCTATCTTGTGGTTATTATTGAAAATATTTTTTTTTGGACGTATGTTACGATTCACCTGGATTTTGGATTTTGATGGTTTTCTAGGACTCGTTATATTGTTAGAGATTTTGTGATCTTAGTGATTTGGATATTTGGGTTATGGATTTGATTTGTTTTGGATATTTGTCAAGAGTACCGGGTGACCCTAGTATACCTTGACGGCGTGGTAACGAAAGTTGCAGCCGCTCGATTACAGTGTTTTGGTAAATCTTTTGCAGCCATTCCGGATGGCGCGGCAAGGAATGATCATGACACATTTTTCGGATATTAGGAACTACGATCATCGGTTCGAGACAGATATCCTGTATTTTATGATTTTATGCGAATTTATTATTTTCTTATGCAGTTGGGATTTTACGTTTTTGGACATTGTTTTCGATATTTTGTACTTGTTTTGATCTATGGGGCTATTTCGTGCATCCGAGATTTTTGATTCTCGAGATTCTTTCGATGTTTTGGATTTACCTTGCGAGTTGATTTATTTAGCTAGACCTTGTTCTCCTTGATGTTTTCATATTGAGATTTTGTTCGTTTCTTATTGTATTACTTGATTTCTGTAAGGTGGGCAGAGTTTTCATGGCATATATATGTACTAGTTTTGAAACCCTATTTTGGTAATTTTGAAATTTCGAGGACAAAATTTTTGTAAGGTGGGTAGGATGTCAAATCCCTATTTTTGAAATAGGTATCTGACTGTATTTTGTATTTTTGAGAAATTTAAATTTGGGTATTGTTAAAATTTTATTGATATTTTCTTGAGGGTGAATTTTATTCACATTACTCTTCTTGCCATTATTGCTATTACCATTTTATTATCATTATTATTATTATTATTATTATTATTATTATTATTATTATTATTATTATTAATTTATATTTCCATTACCTAACCCTATCCCTGCCATTACCTAACCCATCCCATCACTTTCCCTCTCTCTTAACTCTCTCTCTCTCTTTCCTGTGCTGGAAGACCACCTCTCCTCCCCTTTTCTACCACTCTCTCTCCCGCTCAACTCTCTCTCTTCCTCACCCTCTCTCCACACTCTCTCCATCTCCCTGGCCCTCTCTCCCAAGCTCCCCTCTCTCCCATGGCCTCCGGCGACCACCCCCACCATCATCGTCGCCGTCGCTGTCTCCCCCGCGGCCGGCCTCCTCCGCCGCCCTCACCCACGAGCACCACCACCTTCACCATC
The DNA here is from genome assembly GCA_029216955.1 of Iris pallida. Lineage (NCBI taxonomy): Eukaryota > Viridiplantae > Streptophyta > Magnoliopsida > Asparagales > Iridaceae > Iris > Iris pallida. The sequence goes on along the minus strand of JANAVB010007397.1, from coordinate 7,925,507 downwards.
TCCCCTACGACCACCACCATCTTCGCCGCGGCCACCGCCGGCCGCCACGACCACCGCTGCCACCATCATCGTCATCTTCAGCGCCACCACCATTTCCAGCCACCACTGCCCCCATGGCCTCCGGCGACCGCCACCGCCACCACTACCGCTCCCATCACCACTTCCATCTCTCCCTCTCCCACTGTTCCCGGCGTCCGCCTCCGCCGCGGCAAGCCCCTCCGGCCACTTCCCGTCATCCGCCACGACCACCAGCGCCACCATCGTCTCCATCTCCCCCTTCTCCTTCCTGCTCTCATCGTGGTGCGGATCGCCGCTGCGAGCCACCCCATCCGCCTGGCTGGGCCCCCATGGCCTCCACCCGGCCAGCTTCGTCGCGACCAGCTCCTCCACCGCAGGCTGGAGCTCCTCCTGCTGCTGTCCTCCCTCCGCCGGAGCCTCCGCGACATGGCCAACCCCGGTGAGCTCCTCCGTCTTCCCCCTTTTTCCTTTTCTGGCGACCATCGTCGCCGTCGGGCCTCGCTGGCTGCGCCAGCCTCGAGTGGCGGGTCGCCCTTGGGCCCCGCGCTGCTCGAGCAGTGTGCAGCCTTGGGAGTCGTGCTCTCCTCGGGCCGCGCGCACGCTTGACTTGCGTGTTCCCTCGTTTTCTGTGCTTCTCGGGATGTGTGCCTCGATTTGTGTGTCGTCCCGTTTTTTGTGCACCTTGATCCACGCGCTGCCTTGGGCAGCGGGACGCCTCGAGCCCCGCGCTGCCTCAGGCAACATGCTACCTCGGTTGGTGCGTTATCTCGATCCTCGTGTCTCGGCCTTTGTGCCTTCCTCGTGACCCGTGTCGCCTCGATACGTGCATGTACCGATTTGCGTGCCGTATCGATTTGCAAGTCATATTGTATCTTGTGTTGCCTCGGTTTGCATGCACGCACCGATTTGCGTGCTCGCTCTGATTTACGTGTCGTATTGATTTGCGTGCTATTTTGATATTCGTGATTTCCTTGATCTACGTGCGCGTCTCGATTTACGTGCACATTGTCTCCTATTCATCTCGATCCTCGAGTCATCTCGATTCTCGTGCGCATCCCGATATGCGTGCACGTCTCGGTTCACATGTCCGTATCGATCCGCGTACCTCGGTTTTCGTGCCCGTTTCCTGTACTGCTTGTGGGACCCACACAGTATAGCCTTCTGCCATCTCTTGTGATTATTCTATTATTTTATTATTTGGTGCTGATGATTATTTGTTGTGTGTTCTGAGGATCTCGATTGGCGTGCTAGCTTGGATCGCGACTGCCAAAGACTTGCTTACCTAGCCGAGCCCTCTAGGCAAGTATCCCTTGCTCATCGACGGCTCTTGCCCTCTCTCCTGGATTTTATTTTATTGAATTAATTTGTACTTGTAAATTTTATAACCATGATTATTGTAGCCTAGTAGTAGAACTGCCATGATGATAACTTAGGATATTTGGTCCGATACTGGGATAGACCGTATCGGACAACTCGGATGGGTCATCCACACCTCCGAGGACACGAGCACGACTCACTTGTACGGATTGTCCCCATGTGCCCCGTGTCCGACTCGCGGTCGAGTAACGGCTCTGGCTAACTTTACTGGTGGCGGTGATTGTGCTTGGGTTAGGGATTTATGGACATGTGTTGTGGTACGCCCTACGAGGCAGTTATTTTATTATTATGCATGTTGGCTTGGCGCCCAGTACGCATTGTAGCGCTGCTGGAGGCCGGGAATTAGTGGTCTCGGGTTCGATTGGTTTCCAGTACGCATCGTAGTGCTACTGGAGGCCGAGACTTAGTGTTCTCGGCTATCGATTTGTTCCCAGTACGCATCGTAGTGCTGCTGGTAGCTGAGACTTAGTGTTCTCAGCCTGCGATTCGGCGATTCTGCGGCGGATTGCGCCGAGTGGTTTTAGCCCCTATTCGTAGGGTGCTCCCGTCCAGAATACAAAGGAGACTCTGCCGGATTTTTCCAGAATTCCCGATCGAGAATTCGGTTCGAAGGATTGGGCAGAACCATTCCTTTGGTTTGCTGGACTGGATTCATGCATGTTCATCTTGGTATAGTATACCTAATCCCATTGCCTGCTAGGTAGACTCCATACTAGATTAGTCGCCTAGCTCCTGACCTGTCTTGTCAGTCGGATAGCGTAAGGAGAGCGGTTCCACTCGGGAGACGGTCTGCAACCCTGGTCCTTGTTTGGTTTAAGGGTTGTGGATTTGCTCCAGAGCGGTCCATGTAATCCTTGCCACTTCCGGCGGCATTTATTACCAGACTCTTGTTCCCTGACCCTCCATCCTAGGGGGTGTCCTAGTCTAGTCAGATAGAGCTGGCAGTTGTCCAATGTATTGGGAGTTGTGACTTGTGGATATGACTGAGGATTGAGTATTATGGAGAGTACGATCTTGGGATATTGACTTGGTGGATCTATGTGGATTCTTGGATTTTGGTGATTTCGAATATTTCGTGGAACGAGGAGAATATCGAGGGTATTATTATATGATTTTTACTCGACTTTCCAAATGCCCAAAACCTGGTACCTTTGTGTATTCCGGTAGTTGGGGAACCTGGTTTGATTGCTATGTCTTGGTAGTTAGAGGGGCTCGTTGTCTAGTGGCTTGTGATCATTGACTTGGAGGATTCTTGTGAGCCAGAGGGCCTAGCATTGCTTATAGTGATTAGCTTGGATATTTGGTTACCGACCTTCCTGACATGATATTGAATCCATCGTAGGAGGGTGACTCTTGATAGATTGATCTGGTGGATAGACAGACGGGATGATTGGAGCTCTAGGCTCCCATATATTCTTGAGATGTGGTTATAGTAGAGGTTCTGATTTTTGTACCCGACTTGATATCCATGTCACGATTTGGGCATGTGACTTCTTGTGACTGATAGGTTTGACCTTGTTCCTGGTATTACACGATGACCTGGACCTGTCTTGATTCTTAATAGTGGCCCGTAGAGGCGCACTCCTGACTAGCACTCTGGACATGACGAGTAAACCTGACATGTATATCTTGATTCCTGATAGTAGCCCGTCGAGGCGCACTCCTGACTAGTACTCTCGACATGGCATGTTTACTCTTGATTGCTGTTGCGACAGCCAGTCCTGACTTGCTCAGCATGACCCCGTCTTGACACCGTGGTTGATTTCTCTTGATTGTGCTTGTATAAGCCACCAGTCCAGTCTTGTTTTGCATCATGTCTAGGACATGGATCCCTGAGTACCACGGTCAGGAATCCATAATGAAACTGACTAGGCTAATAACTAGATTAATCATGTAGTTCATGGGGACTTCCCAGTGACCTGTTGCTTGTCTGACCCCGGCCCTATGTATTATATATATATACTAGGGATTTGTTGCTATCCGTCGAGATGAGCGCATTCCCAGCCCTCCGTCGAGTGTGGCACTTCTTTAGGGCACATGTATCTTACTGCAGTGTGCCTGCTATATCTATCTTTTTCTTTTGCTGGGGCCATTCGGGTAGTAGCAAGCAGGAGCTGGACTTTGAAGTCTCATTGCATCTTGTTAGTAATTAGGCCTGTGATAACCCTAGTTAGCTAATAATAGCAAGCCGTAGGCATTGTGTGGCCGCTTGTTCTTCTGTGTTGTTTGGCTTGTTGCATGCTAGCCAGCTGATATTGATTTCCAGCTGGCAGTGCAGGTGTTAGTGGATGCTAGGGAGATTGTGATTGTGTTAGCTTCACTATACTTGTGGATTATTATCGTGCGTTGGTACCGTACGATCCCTTACCTTTATTTACTGTTTTTAGATGTTTTCCTTGTCATATTTTATCCTGCTGGATTTCTTCGCCCGTCCTTGAGCCTTCCTTTCTGGTACTTGCTGTGGTTGGCCTGACCAACCCTGGATTGTTCCCAGATTGTCTGAGACCGACCCGGTGGATCTTCCAGAATTGACTTGGAGGGTGTGCTTCAGTTCCAGACCATGCTAGGAACTGTGGGAAGGTATACTTGTCTACATTATTATTCTGTATTGTAGATTCCTGATTTTTATATGAGTATTCCCTGCTTTCCATATGATTATCTCTCTTGATGTTGATTCATTGTGATTTGCCTGTGGACATGAGATCGGATTTAGGCCATAGATTGATTGCATGCTAGGATACCCAGCTAGACTTGACAGCCGTCATCGCCGTATAGCGTATTCGTACCTTATACGGTGTAGCTGGCCGTGCACGTCCCCGTATTCCGGAACTGGGGCGTGACACTTTAGAATGTGTCATATGACTGGTGTCCAATACGTGTATGACATGTACACTGCTACTTTGGAGTGCCCATGCTTCAAAGTGAATCCCTCCTGACCTAGAAGCATAAAAACTCAAAAAATCAGTGCCATGTCCGACCCGTGTTTGATATGATACAAGCACTCTAAAAATACACTAGGAAACACAAAAATAGAGGCCATGTCAATATTATGCCATTTTGCGTCCATGCAATATAGCACCCCCATCCTGCCTACTTGTATTCACATTGAAGAATACTTAGAGAAGTATATTACATAAGTATAAAAGAAAATGTACATATGTAAGACAGACATTCACACTAACATCTTCTCTAACTGTTCCACTCTTCCAAAAGAGGAAGTATGGGCATATATGAAACCTATACCACAAGAGAATAAAACATGTGCCATAAGAGATGGTAATTGTACTTGGTAAGAAAATAAAACCTGTGCCACAAGAGAATCTGGCTCCAGCTCTTTCATGAATGCACTAATAAGTGCAGAATTAGAAACTTTGATCTGTAAAGTTAAAAAATGAAAGGGCATTAATACAAATTATAAGTACCGAGAATATAACAACTATGGCTGATATCAATAGGAAATTAAACAAGTAAACAAGTTGCATATACAACTACAGTTTAGGTAAATTAATAGACATTCCAGAACCTTTCATATACGCATTTAAGAACAACGAGCTCCTTAAAAACATAATTGTGTAACATATAACGTATATACGTTTGTCTGCAAATGGTTTCATGAAGTAATCCATGGGCTCTTCTATTAGACAGTCCCCATAAAGTTCATGATTGCACATACATCATTGTCTACATACTGGAACTGACAACATTCAAGCAAGAGACATATTTTGACCACAAATTTGAATGCAGTCAAAATAGTTATAAGAGGTTGTAGCTAGTGAGTCCGCTGTTTTACTCAAGCAAAATACAAAGTCCAAAGATGTGTTTCACATTTAATTGTAGAAATACTAAAATAAGCACTTAATATCTATTGAATAAAGGACTGCATGAGTCCCTATGCATACCGAAAAGTTGCAATAGATGCTCAGCACCATAGATAGTTGAAGGGAAGACATTGTCGCCAACTGCTTCATGAGACTGTTGGCGTTCCTTCTTATACAAAAGCATTCCTAGCAACGTCTTATCGAAATAACAGCACATACCCTTTAGAATCTCTAAAAGTGATTCAATAACCCTTTATCAAAATAAATTTCACAAATTCTCGTAAGAATATATTGGATATCCTGCAGTTGACAATATCATTCATGATAAGATAACACAAGATTATCATCCTAGGATGGGGGATCTTATGGACAATGAGCCAGGGAAAAAACATATAGAACATCACTGGTTTGCAAACCAAAAACACAAACAATTTAATTGGCAAGGGAATCAAGATACATATACTGGACAAATCAGACAGCACGAGATTAAGCCTACTTACCGTGCTCAAGTTAAAATATTTAACAGATAGCAAAGGTACTAGAAGGTCCCAGAAGATGACTTCCGTCATTATTACAGCACCTGCACTTGTCTGTCAGAAATAAACTTAATGTCAGTTAAACATACTCTGCTGATCCATAAGATACAAATATGGTACTATTCAAATCAGCATATGGCTTTATTAATAGCAAAATATCTGGAAAAAATCAAAAGTTAAACTTGTAAACAACAACATATATCTAGCTAGATAATTGCATTGAAAATATTTTTATTTGATTACATTGCGATTACGATTACATTACAGTGAACCAAACGGGATATCTTTGTCAATAAATTTTATGTAGTTTACAAAATCATATTGTTGGTCAAATTAAATAGTTATGAAAGGTCAACCTGATAGACAATTTGTATCACATATCCCAGGCTTCTAGCTCTCTTTTGTTCACTTCTAGCTCATGTTGTCTTTGTAGTCTGATTGTGTAATTATTTTTGTTCAATATAATTTTTGTTCAAATTTTGGTCTCCATATATATGAATTACAGTTTTTATGAACCGTAGATGAACTGCCGCAAACCTTCTACATATGTGCTACTTTTATGGGATGAACGTTAGGATCAGGAGATCCCAGCAAATATCGGTGTCAAATTTCTAGCCAAGGTTGACAAAAAGAGGACCATGCCATATATTCTAAACTACCGTATAGTAGATAGCTAGGTAGTGTACATATTTTTGTTGTGCAATTTAAGTTCATGCGACCAACAAGCACCTTCCAATTTCTGCTCTGTAAAGAGTCTAGAGGAAGAGGTAACAATTTGCTATAGGAAATTGCATTTATCTACGTGAATATAATGCTAAGTGCTAACTAGTAAAGTAATAGCACTATAGCACTCTTTTAGTTGGGAAGTGCCATTTGGAGAAACAGCAAAGCAGAGTACTGTGCTTTCTGAAACCTCCATTCCATTAAAGACATACCAAATATACCTTCTAAGAGAGTTTGCGAAGGTAGTTTCTGAAACCTCCATTCCCATATGAACGTCATTAAGGAAGATATAGATCACCGCAAACATATATAGGTCAAAAGAACAAGGATATTGTTTCTTACAGGGCTCAATGGTTGTAATATTATCTCGGCATAAACTTCATCTAAAAGATATAATTGATCTGAGGCAATGCACAGTATAGAGTTGTTTCGATTGTTAACATCAAGTTAACATAATTGCAAAAATGTAAATAACCAAGACATGAACTTTCTAATGGCTCTAGGTAATAAAAGGAGCAATAAGTAAAAAAGGACCTTGCCAAGTTGTCCTTCGATAATTGCTCTGATACATCAAGTGAACTATTTGTTTCTTCAGTTCCTGAAATCATGGTAAGATAGGTGAATCTTGCTAAGAAATAGAGCTTAGATGATACCAGGTATATAGATTATAGGAAATGCCAATCGAGGACATTGAAGGCAGTTCAAATTTTCTCAGTATGTTCAAACTCATGATCTTCTTGTGAGGTGGGGTGAAATTCAAGAGTCTTGATGCTTAGATATTTCATGTTTCAAAAAAAAAGTCCTACAAAGTCGAAAATAACACTTTTTTGGTTTTCATGTAAATTTATACCATGCAATTACCCTTAAAGTACGTCAACTACAATATCAAAATTACTCAATTAAAAAGTCCTTCGTCACAACTGACAACTATATCAAGATAAGGGATACTGTGGATAGGTTATCAGGTAAAATACATCTCTATGACAGCCATATGATGAAGCAAATGAAAATGAAGCTACTCACCTTGTTTTGAAGTCCCAAGTTAAACCTAAAGAGGAGCAAATGGCATGCCGATCAAGTAGAAGACAACTAAATTAGTCCGAGCCGCCAAGTACCGCCATCCATATCCTCTTGCCACGCCTGCATATCACTTATTAAGAATCATAAACCTTAGTTATGGACAAACAAATACAAGATTCAATCCTTTCTTTTCTAAGTAACTAATATGAATTATTAATACAAATGCCTAACTAACAGATGTAAGGTTTAATCATTGCATTTCTATCTAAATTCTATTTGGACAAGCTAATCATCTCAAAAAACTCAATTTTTTTTACTTCTTAGAAGATGCATATGTAGAGTTGGAAGGAATCAATATTCAAAAAGTATCACAATTAAATAAGAAACGTTGCTTTACCCTCAACCTAATAAAACTCCCTGAGTCCAACAATATAGAAAGTGAGAAGGAGTTGTGGAAGCAAATTCTTCGATAATTTTAGCATTTCTGGTGAAAGAGTTGGCCCAAATGTTGCGACTGAGTGCTAATAACACCACAAAAGTCAGAGCAAAGAAAGTTTAGTGTCACGGTTATAACATTCTTATCCTTCTTAGTTTCTAGCACCCATCTCGTTTGATAGACTAAGTGTTGTCCTACATTAATGCAGTCCATACTCAGAAGAAAGATTAATTACAAAAAGCCCAACAGCCTTCTGTATTGACACTAGTTTTTCTGTAAGTCTCAGTTTAGAACTTCTAGCATTGGCCCTCAATTGAAGCCATATTTAGAAGATAAACAAGGAGTCATACCTATAATATTATAAAAAGTGAAGTACTATTCTCAAAGCTTGGTATCAATCCAGTCAGCAACATCATAATCTCAAATGCGCAATACTCCAAGCTAAGGAGGGTTCAAGATTTTGTAGTTTAAACTTAAAATTAAAAAACTGAAACCCTAAAGAAGTAATAAGAGAAGGGACTAAAAAATGAAGCCATAAAGATCTAAAGCAATGATGCCGAACAACCTCGTCCACTTGACTCGTCCACTTGAGGGGGGAGGGGGGCGTCGTGAGCCATCTTGATGGCATGGATGTACCCGAAAGAGGCATCGTGGCTGAGCTTCTCAACGTAGATGAGGCGGATGAGGAACCCCATTTTTCAATGGGGGTGTCGGGGCCGGGGATGCGACTACGAAGGAAGTCGACCTCACAGAGGACGATACAGTCCTCCTCGATCTTAGACTAGGACTCACCATGGACTTTACGAGGTCGAAGAACTCCTTATATATTAGTTCCAGCCGCCTTGGGACCCCGTGGTGAACTTCTGGCCGAAGCTCTTCAGCTTTTCCATGGGTCAACTGGTGGTGTTTCTAGGGTTTCATGGGGATCGATGGTGGTGACGATGTAGGAGAGATAGAGATCAGTACGACAAGAAAGGGTCTGTAGGATTTGGGGATTAGGGTTTAATTTGGGATTGGGCTATATGAGGGGGAAGAGTTTGTAGAGAACATGGGGAGATGAAATTTTTTCGTATACAACATTTTTTTGGGTGAAAATGAGGAGGGAAAGTTGAAAAAAATTGTAAAATAAACCTAGTTTATCATAAATGCCACAAAGTAAACATCGATAATTCTCAACCTTTACAAAGAAATGATGATATTTTTCAACGTTTATAACAGAACATCGGTATATCATGCCTAAGCCAACTTTGACATAAACGTTGAAAAATAAATGTCGATATTTTACAACGTTTAATGTATAAGGTCGGTATTTGCTTTTCTAAGACGACTTAAAGATAAACGTCGAGAAAAAAAGTCGATAATCCTCGACGTTTAAGAGCAAACATTGGTATTTTCCAACATTTATTGTAGAACGTTGGTGTATCACGCCTAAGCTGACGTTTCCATAAACGTCGGGAGAAAAAAACGTCGAAAAAGTCATATTTTCTTGTAGTGTCGGTCAAATAATTGGCGAAAGAAAGTTCGTTCTGGACTGTACTTCTTCCAATCACAACACTGAAGCTAACTATGACTCTGGGAAAATACAACTCTACCGATATAGTTGGCAAGCCAAGAATATCATCCAAAACATGGGATATGATATAAAAAGCGACCAGGGTCTAAACTACGGTCAAGGACGACGATTGCCAATACGTCACTTTGCTCCTCCCGGCAAACCTGAGAACTATTATCAACAAAACGGTGTTGGTTTGGGTTACGTTACTCCTCCAATAACTCCTGAAGGATCAGACATCGAAGCAGATCATTGTTCTTATTCTTCTGATTCCTGCCTCTGGGATTCAGACTCCAGCATTGGAAACATGTTCAAAGCAACTTTGCCCATCAACATGGTGTCAGTTGACCAAATTGCAGACGATGTCCAATCGATCGAGTTGAACAGTGGGCTCAAAAGATGGATACTAGGTGGGAGTTACGTTTCGAACAACGTGAACCGCCTACTGAAGACGAAGTCATCCAAGTTAATTTAGGAGATGAATCATCTCTTAAACCAATCTTCATCAGCAAATGTTTGTTTGGAGAAGAACGACAATCTCTTATACAGCTTATAAGAGAATACATTGACGTCTTTGCATGGAGCTATGAAGACATGCCAGGCTTGGACCCTAAAGTTGCTATGTACCACCTAAATATCTCGTCTAAAGCTAAGCCAGTGAAGCAGCAGCAACAACGATTCTGACCAGATATCATAGAAGCCATCGAGAGTGAAGTCAAGAAGCTTATTTCAAGCGGGTTCATTCGCGAAGAACAACACCCTGACTGGGTCGCTAACATTGTGCCAGTTATAAAAAAGAATGGTAAAGTTCGAGTCTGTATCGATTATCATAATTTGAACTCTGTATGCCCGAAAGATGAGTTCCCTCTACCGATTACCGACGAATGATCGACAATACTTGCGGCTTCGAGCGGATGTCCTTCATGGATGGGTTCTCATGCTACAACCAGATCAAGATGTTCCTCGACGATGAGAAACACACATCTTTTTGAACACCGTTGGGGGTATACTGCTATACGGTGATGCCCTTCGGATTAAAAAATGTAGGGGCGACATACTAGAAAGCTATGAACACAATTTTTTACGATCATTTGTGCAAAACAGTGGAATGCTACATAGATGATATTGCAGTTAAAAGTCGTCTCAAAGGCAACCACCTGTAAGATTTGAGAACGGTGTTCAAACCAATGCGTAAACACCAACTCAAGATGAATCCAACCAAATCTTTTCTGGGAGTCTCCAGCGACAAGTTCCTTGGTTTTGTTATCACTTCAAAGGGTATACATCTTGACCCGAAGAAAGTGAAAGCTTTCCTCGATATGCATCCCCCAAGAAATCTCAAAGAGCTATGCGGACTTCAAGGAAGGCTAGCTTACATCAGACGATTTATTTCAAATCTTTCTGGAAGGTGTCAACCGTTTACTCAGCTCATGAAGAAAGGAGTATCTTTTGTCTGGACTAAGTAATGTCAACACGGATTTGACGACATCAAGAAGTATCTCACAAGCCCCCCAATATTGGTGGCTCCAATAATGGGGAAACCCTTCTTACTATATGTTCGCGCTATGAACCATTCCCTTGGTGCCCTATTAGCTCAGAAGAATGAAGGCGGCCATGAACAGACAATCTACTATCTCAGCCGCATGATGGTGGGTGCCGAGCACAGATACACACCTTTAGAAAAGGAATGTCTTACACTGGTATTTGCTATCCAGAAGACACGCCACTATGTGTTTGGGCAGACTATCCATATATTATCTAAAGTCAATCCTCTAAGAATACTCATGACTAAACCGGGTTCTCTTAATTCCCGTTTAGCTATATGGGCGATGCTGTTGACTCCATACGATATGTTGTTCGTCCCTCAGAAGGTAGTAAAAGGCCAAGCGTTAGCGGATTTCCTAGCAGCTCATTCGGTGCCAGAATCTTCCAAAATCTATAATAAAATCCCCGATGAAGTAGTAGAGTCTAACACCGCAATTGAGGAGATCCCCATTTGGCGAATGTTCTCTGACGGTGCATCAACAACAGGACCTAAAGAAAATATCGTGGTTGGAGTTGGCATCGTGCTTGTGTCACCCGACCATCTGGTTATACACCGTGCATATTCTCTCATGGAACCTTGTACTAATAAGGTGGCCGAATATAATGCCCTACTGATCGCCCTTTAACTGGCAAAACAACTGGGAGTCAACTATCTAGAAGCTTACGACAATTCTAACCTAACAGTTAGTCACGTCCGAGAGGATTATGAAGTTCGTCACGAAGACCTCATCCCATATCACAAAGCGAAAATCGAATTGGCTTCTACTTTCGCTGGATTCTTTATCGAGCACGTGCCTCGACTACAGAATATAGAAGCAGATGCTTTAGCCGGTCTTGTTGCTTCCTTGACCGTCCCTACCAATACTCAGCATTCGATCACAGTGTCTGGTCGAGAGCTATTCTATGTGAAAGATGTCTTGCATATTCATCACAGTTACGCAATAAAAACAAACGTCAACATTAAAGACTAGAGATTTCCTTTTATAGACTGCGCCATCTACGGAATCCTCCTTGAGGACCCAAAGGAAGCAGTGTCTATCCAAAGGCGATCCCTCAGATTTTATTATGATACGGCTACCAAAATGCTATTGTAAAACCACTAAATTTTTACTGCAATTTTGAAATTTTATTTTCAGTATTGATTTTTTGTATTTATATGACGAGTGCGAGTACGTACATACGTAACATTTATTCATTTAAAAAGTTTACTTTATGTTTCGTAAATATAGTAAATAGTTTGATTCGAAATATATAAAGAGTAAATAATATGTATATAGATATTTTCTTACAAAAATTTAGTCAAATGTTTTATTACTATAAAAATGATTTATACAAGTATAAGTAATGATTTAGAGAAATAATACTTTTATTCCATTTTACATGCAAGGTGCATGGAAATTATTTTCATACATATTTTGAATTTCAAAAACTAATTGATATTATTTTTTATTTTATTTGCAAAAGGTATTGTAAGTTATTTTCTATTAATATTTAAATATATGAATTTTTGAAATTTATTTATTATTATAAATTTTAGTGTTCATAAAAATATATTTTTAAAATTTGTTGATTGGTGTTTAAATTAATTATAAATACGAATGTATTTTTATGGATCCTATTTTTAATGAAAAGATGGATTTACTTAGATTTAATTTGATTCTAATTTGGATTGAATTCACTTTAAATCTATTTAAATTAATATTAAATTATCTAATGGTAGATTTAAAATCATAGTCTCTATCATAATGGGATTTCCACCTCCTATAAAAGGAGAGGTACTTGCCATCTTTTTTCATGAATTGTCACAACCCAAAACTTGTGCATCGTGTCTGTGTCCCTTCCCCTCTATTAATTATTTTTCCTTTTACATGTACATTTTCTCTCACGTCCGACAATTTCGGACATTCCTCTAGGACGTATGGGACATTCTCCGACACGGCCCAAATTCGAAACCTACAACCTTCCCGACGACCACACCGCATATCCTCCACAACCATTACTGTCGTCACCACCAATGCTCCCATGTCCCAGACGACCTCCTCCTCTCCGTCGTGCCTAGCCCATCACCACCATTAACAAACCCATCATCATCTTCATCCCCATCCGCCGACACCAGTTTTCGGCTATCCGCCGGTGACAACCTCATCCGGTACACCCTCACCAAAGCCAGCCACCTACGCAGCCACGACTACTAGACTTCACCACCAATCCGACCAAACACCACCAAAACACCACACCAAGGAAAAAGAATAGGGAATAAGGAAACCATACCGTCGCCATCCTCCTTTTCGCCCTCCCTGCACAACCCGACAACACCTACAGAATCCCGCGGCCACAACGACCACCCGCACCTCGCTAATACGACCGAACTCCTGGCCACATACCACCAAACATAACCACAACCGCCGCCGCCCGACTCCGTCTCCTGCGACCACCCCGTCGTTCCAGCCATCATCAGCCCCTGCCAACTGTCACGACCAGCACCCACTGTGAGGGTACGAGTACGTAACAGCGCCCATCCTACGCCGCAGTATCGGTGGTAGAACGCTGTCCTAGGTCAATTATCTAACAATATATAAGGTACCTATACAGTATATACACTCCGAATGGAGGTGACATAGCAGAATACAGTCTCAATCACATCTAAATGTAGAATATAGCACGATGGAAAAGATAGAAAAATCCTCAACTGAGGTACAGCAGAATAAAATAACATAAGTCTCAACAACTACCAGTCTCAACAACTACCAGTCTCAACATCTCTAAAATATATAACTCTGAAATCAAGGACAACAACTAAACATGAAAAGGAAAAACAGTCTAAGCTATCTATACTAAGCAAGGTATCGTCCTCAGCAGCTACCTGAACCTCCCCAGGGGTCCAGGTCGCGAGTGTCATCTAGGCAAGCTCCAAAGTAAGGGGTGCAGGGTTCCTCATCATCCTCTGAAAAATTTTCAACAGGTCCAGTCAGGACGGGAGCGAGCACAATACATCTCACGCAGATCATAACTGGTTAAAAAATATAAACATGCAAGAGAGTACGATACATAAAACTGAAAGATAGTACATGATGTAAACAGAAAGTGAACTATAATAGAAATATCTACTATAAGTAGAGAGCTACCAGTGACTGGTGATTTAGAGTACAAAGTCGACATGTGAACGGCTGGATTTGCACATGAATATACTAAAGAGGCGCACATGGTTATACTACTTTGGAATTGTTCACATGACTATTTATACTCTCCCATACCCCAATCAATACACAAGGATCCAGACAAGTTATGTTACGCACATGATTTTCATATGAAAGCCCATAAATGGGTGCACATGAAGTACACATGAGGGCTCATAAATGAGTGCACATGAAGTTCACATGAAAGCCCATAAATGGGTGCACATGAAGTTCATATGAGGGCTCATAAATGAGTGCACATGAAGTATAGGTTATACATGAGATACATGAGAACATGACCGAACATGATAGCACATGAGAGTACACGAGCGAGCACGAACGAGCAAGAGCACATGAGAAACATGAATAACATGAGAGCGAGGAATACACGATGTAAATGAAACACACGACATGATGTATCCGATGCTCCCGAGGGGGATAACATCGCATGAAAAGATCCATATAGTACCAATCCGTGATAATATCGTGACAGCATCAAATAAGGTAGACTAGAGCAGGAATATAATTCTAAGCAAGTTATAAAGTGATCAGAGAATGTACTCGCCTGGTATTTGAATGTCTGAAGTAAATGTACTGTCCGAGATGAGGTACCTGACTCCTAGTTAGAACAACACAAGTCAAGATGTATACAGGGGATGATAAATGTAATCTACTATACATCTGCATGCTGTCTAGGTCAAACTAGACCAAAGTCAACTCTTGGTCAACTCCAGTCAACTATACTAGTCAAGGCTAGGTCAACTAGGTCAAACTTAACCCAACAAGTCTAATAAGTCTCACTAGGCCTAACCAAGCCTAGGCTTGCACTCACACACAATCACAAGGCTAACACAAGCTACTAATACACCATACACAAGTCAAATTAGACTGGCACAACCCAACACCATGTGTATATATTCCATATACACAAGGCTGCACATTAGTATTCCCATAGGATACACTACAAGGCCATATGCCACAGGCTATGCTACCTAGGCCATAAGCAATATTTATATATTAGGCAACACATGTATCAAGTACCATAAACACACATACCAATTATCTCATGCATACATACACATCATCTAACACACAATGCCTCTATATTACATATAGCTATACATCAACTTACACCAATCCTACACACATTAGATATAGCTATAGAGGGAAAGGGAAAGAAGAGTAAGGCATGACAAAACATTCTTAGTTGTAATTAAATCTCAAGTTTAAGTTTTCAAGAGCCAATCCAAGTCCAGTATTCAAAACACATTATAAATCAGAAGTTCACACATCCAAACCCAATGTAAAATGAAATCATAATTATCAGTCTACATAAAAATCAGTTTATGTGTGTGTGTCCTGTGAAGGTGTGTGAATGACAGTTTTCCTATGTGTGTGAGTATAGATAGAGGCTTATAGGTTCTCAGTTTTGTGTGTGTACAATATGTGAAGGAATGTACAAAACAATTTTCTGTTTTGAAATGTGTGTGTGTGTATGGTGTGTGTGGTTATTAGGAATCAGTGATGTGGATATATGGGTTTAGTTAAGTGTAAATGAATGATAAGAATTTACATTTTAGTGGTTAGAAGTCTAATGCCAAAATCGAAGCCCATTATTTACACCACCATGAATTCTAATGCAAATAAACTTAGCTGAATATGGGAATCACTAATTTAGTGTTCTCAATTCCAGTGCCTCTCAGTGTGTGTATCCTATGTGTGAAATCATGAGGGTGTGTAGATGTGTGGCTGTGTGCAGTGAGTGTTTGAGGGAAAAATCAGTGAGGATATGTGTGTGTCAAAGTGTAGACATGTGTGTGAGGGTACAACACATGAGAGTGTGTTCTCAGATATAATAATTCAAGACCAAGTGAAGATCAAATGCAAGAACCTTCATTCCTCAGAATTTAAGTGACATCTAATACACCCAAACAGTGGAGATTGTGTGATAATTCTTAAGAAAAACTTGTAGGAGTTTGTTTTCAGGAATTAGACATAGGTGTCGGTGTGTGTTCTCAGTATTAAATCAACAACAGTGTGTTGCAAACCTAGGTAGTAACAGTGTGTATATCCATAGCAAGCAGGAATTTTCAGTGAAGAAGGAAAATCTCAGTTATTGCATACATATGCATAGACATGTATGCATCACAATTTATAACTTGTTAACATTCAATTTAAACATATGAACTAAAAACCAATTTTTCGAAATGGTGTACCCGACAGTATCAGAAACATCCAAAATGAACTCGAAAACATCAATTTCCACCCAAACTCCATATCCAAATGAGTATACTGATCATATGTATGTACACTAACATGCTGGTATGCTAATTATACGTAAAATAACATTTTAAAACATTAAAAATGTATCAGAGGTTCAGAAATGTATGGTCAGGAGCACAGTATCAGAGAATCGAAAGAAAACCCAAATTCGAACTCAAAAACACAATAAAAATCCAATACATTGCAAACAAAAGGTTGGTAAATAAACTATTACATGTGTACGTGTCAACCATGCTGTATCGTGTCCAAAAATAGGATACGAACGTGTCAATCAAATCAAAATACCCAAACACTGAAACTAACACAACAGTGTTGTACGGCGAGGACGAAGCCTCGTGCTTGCGACACAGAGCAACTCGTGTCCCGTGCTTATGCATAAGTGTTCGCCAGGATAGGTCTAGGTGTCCATCATCCTGAATTGTGTCGGGGACGTGTCGTGTCCGAACACAGGTGCATATCAGACGCAATTTTTTACGCATAGCAGTGCAGTGTCAATTCGATACGGGCGAGATTTCTTCCAAATCGCTCGACAAGATGGGTTGAAATTTTGTCACTGTGGTTTCAGACACGTGGCCTAGGTGTCCATAAAATTTTGTGTCAAGACGTGCTATGTCGTGTCCGCTACAGTGCTCGAGAGGCAGGGCAACCGTGCGCGGTATCGTGCAGCATGTCCACGGCTGTTTTCGACACGGAAACGACAAAAAAAATACTTTTAGTCTTCACAAAGATTAATACACACACGTAGATCTAGGGATCCATATAATTAGTTTTACAAAAATCAAAAATAAAATCCTATGAGGCATTTTAACAAACACCTAGCTACACATATGATACGTGTCCGATACGGACACCAAAAGCACACGAATTCTGCCCAAATTTTGGGGACAACTAGGGGACACCTAGATCTAGTCTAATATGCAAAGAAATCAGAATAATTACACTATTTAAGGGGTTTTACCTATAGGTGTCAATCTCAAGAAAAAGCTTCAAATGGGGGGTGTTCTTCTTGATAGCCCAATGCTCCAAATTGATCCCAAACTGAAATGGCTCTCCACCAACAGTCCATAAACATCAATTAGGACTCAATGCAAAAGGCTAGGATAAAAAGGAGGTTAAATGAATAAAATGGAAATTTTGAAGAAGGGAACAAACCTTGGTTTTGTCAAATGGAGAAATAATATAAAAGAGGCAAGAAAAATAGGAGGAGGGATTTTATAGGGTTGGGAATGACCTAGTGGCTGGTCATAATAAAGGAAATTAGGGTTAGGGTTTTAAGTCATGGGCCATGGGCCAACTAGCACTAGTCTGGAAATCAATCTCCTAAGCCTCAAGCCTATTGACCAATTCACTAAGCCTTCTAGTCAAGTCTTGATTCCTACATGACTAACTTAGATTGACTTAAGTCAGACTAGGGTCTCCCCATGCTAATCAAGTCACCTTAACTAGGGTCGACATCTAGGTTAGTCTCTTATGTCACAACTAGCAAAAGTCAAACCATCAACCATCAATCCAATAAATAAATAAAAAATTCTAATAAGTCAAAATGACCAAATTACCCCTAGGCTAAAAAAATAAATGAATATTCCAAATCACATGGTTAGGCTCTAGGGTAGACAATCTCTAGGGTTACACTAGCAAAACACCAATTTCACAAGTCATAATTTTAAATAGTTTTAAATGATTAAAAATCACCAAAAATCATATTATTATTTAAATATCATAATTAAATAAATTAAAACATAAAATTTCAAAATTACCCTCATTTTAGAAAATTGGGTGTTACAAGTCTACCCACCTTAGAAAAATTTCGTCCTCGAAATTAAGATGCTAGTACTAGTTCTAGGTCAAACTCCCCGCAATCATAGTCTCAAAATCACACAGTTCGATAATCATATACGTCTGTCCAAAATCATGATACTCGGAATCTTCGTCATGCTAGTGAGCAAGGCTACGATAATCACAGAGTCATTGACTAAGGCACATATCTCTAGAATCATGGTATTTAAAATTTTTGCATTACCGCATGCTTGACAGCAAAAACCTTAAATTCCCACAACCGAGAAATACATCCTAAATCTGACTATATGTTCTCACTATGCCAGCTAACACGACTATTGAAGATTCTAGATCCCATAACTGAGGTGACCTAGCCCATATGATTTATCTCAAAAGAATTCAAACATAACACAAGAATAGTAGGACAAAATTGATCAACCAACAAGGAACAGAAGGAAACGAATTTTCAAGACAGTTATAAGAGGCAATTACAGAAATGGAATAAAAAAACAGAACCTACAACTAGATCTCCAATGGCCTGTGCATCCTCGACTGTCCTGGAGAAAGCTCGTCCTTGCTGGCCTTCCCTGGCCTGCTGCTGATGCTGTATGTACCTCTGCAATGAGTCGATTAGGATAATCCCTTCTGCTGGCCAACCGAAGCCCTAGCTCCTGCTCCCTGCTCTGTCCATCCAGATGACTTAGGACACTCTCTTAGCCAATGATCGGATCCTCCGCAAAGTAAATATCTGCCCAGCCTCTTCCAGCATTCGCCCCAATCGTGCCCTGGTCTCTTATAGAAGGGACAAATAATGACAAGCTGCTGTCTCGGGGCATGCTGTTGCCTCTGTGGTTGCTGTGCCTGCTGAAAGGGTATACGGTCCTGAAACTGCCATTGCTGAAGGTAGACCCTTGGCTGCTGATACTGCTGCTGAAACTATAGGGTTAGCATCTGATGCGGATACTGTTGCTGAATCTGCAAGCGGGGCATCTGCTGCGGATACTGCTGTTGAATCTGCAAGCGGGGCATCTGCTGCGGATACTGCTGCTGAATCTGTAGGTGGGGCCTCTTGGCCGGGCCCGTACTGATACTAGCTCCTTGAGTGTCTTGCGTCCTCTTCTCCTTCAGCCCAAGATCGTCCTCCGCTGCCATGGCTCCTACCAGAATATGCTCGAAGGTGGCATCACGGCCACTCTTGGTATACGACCTGATCTCCCTGATCAAACCTCTGCGGAACCTCCTCGCCTTCCCAGCCTCAGTGAGATCCTCAACGAATCTACTCAAACGATCGAACTCTTCGACATACTCCTCAACGATCTGGTTCCCCTAAACCAAACTCTCGAACTGCACCTCCAAGGCACCGACTGCTGTATCGGAAAAGAATTTCTCTTTGAACAGTTTCTTGAACGTTGCCCAAGTCTGACCGGCTGTACCAACCCTCGGGTCCGTCTGGTACCAAGTACGGGCCAAGTCCTGCATCAGACTGGCTGCTGCCTCAATCTGTAATCTTGCTGGTATCTGTGCCAATCGGAATATCTCCTCAATATGCTCTATCCAATCGTCAGCGCATATGATGCCCTCTGTACCCTTGAAGTCCCGGGGTCCCATCTTCTTAAAGGATTGGATGTCTGGAGTCCTCTACTGATACGGCTGCATCTGACCTCCCTGTGGCTGAGCAGCCACCAGCTCTACTGTCGTCCTGACCAACTGGTGAGTATCTTGTATGCCCCGTCGGAATTCAGCAGTCTGGTTCTGCTGCATCTGCTGCTGAGTCTCCATGAATCGCTAGAAAAGGGTAAACATCTGGGCCGCATCTACTGTCCCTGAAGGTAACTGCTGCTGATACATATCCGAAATGATGGGGAAAGACCTCCGGACTGGTGGAGGTGCACTCCCAAAAGCTGCAGACGCTCCTATATGAGCAGAAATAGGGGGTGCTGTGGTCCCAGCGTCCATAATCAGGTGAGGGGTGGTAGGCCTCTCACCAGCGTCTGCTGGGCCAGAGCGATGCGATTGTGTCTCTTACCATCCTGGAGACAGATCAAACAAGGAATCAATACTGAGATAGAAATGATAATTCAAGGAAGGACAGTTATTTCAAAGAAGCAATCTTCAACAGGAATTCAGATGGCAGGAATTTAGTTAAGAGTTTTTCCTAATCCTAGTGAGGGGTGGTAGGTCTCTCACCATCCTGGAGACAGTTATTTTTGAGTACCTGAAAAATAATCCTAATCCTACTGCAGGCTGTAGTGATACTATAGTTCGAATACCACTACACAAACTCGACCTGCATGGGCTACCACAAAAAATGTGTCACGACCCGTACCCACTGTGAGGGTACGAGTACGTAACAGCGCCCAGCCTACGCCGTAGTATCGACGGTAGAACGCTGTCCTAGGTCAATCATATAACAATATATAAGGTACCTGTACAGTATATACACTCCGAATGGAGGTGACATAGCAGAATACAGTCTCAATCACATCTAAAGGTAGAATATAGCACAATGGAAAAGATAGAGAAATCCTCAACTAAGGTACAGCAGAATAAAATAACATAAGTCTCAACAACTACCAGTCTCAACATCTCTAAAATATACAACTCTTAAATCAAGGACAACAACTAAACATGAAAAGGAAAAACAGTCTAAGCTATCTATACTAAGCAAGGTATCGTCCTTAGCAGCTGCCTGAACCTTCCCAGGGGTCCAGGTCACGAGTGTCATCTAGGCAAGCTCAAAAGTAAGGGGTGCATGGTTCCTCATCATCCTCTGTAAAAGTTTCAACAGGTCCAGTCAGGACGGGAGCGAGCACAATACATCTCACGCAGATCATAACAGGTTAAAAAAATATAAACATGCAAGAGAGTACGATACATGAAACTGAAAGAAAGTACATGATGTAAACAGAGAGTGAACTGTAATAGAAATATCTACTATAAGTAGAGAGCTACCAGTGACTAGTGATTTAGAGTACAAAGTCGACATGTGAATGGCTAGATTTGCACATAAATATACTAAAGAGACGCACATCGTTATACTACTTTGGAATTGTTCACATGACTATTTATACTCCCCCATACCCTAATCAATACATAAGGATCCAGACAAGTTATGTTTGGCACATGATTTTCACATGAAAGCCCATAAATGGGTGCACATGAAGTACATATGAGGGCTCATAAATGAGTGCAAATGAAGTTCACATGAAAGCCCATAAATGGGTGCACATGAAGTTCACATGAGGGCTCATAAATGAGTACACATAAAGTATAGGTTATACATAAGATACATGAGAACATGACCGAACATGATAGCACATGAGAGTACACGAGCGAGCACGAACGAGCATGAGCACATAAGAAACATGAATAACATGAGAGCGAGGAATACACGATGTACATGAAACACACGACATGATGTATCCGATGCTCCCGAGGGGGATGACATCGCATGAAAAGATCCATATAGTACCAATCCGTGATAATATCGTGACAGCTTCAAATAAGGTAAACTAGAGCAGGAATATAATTCTAAGCAAGTTATGAAACGATCAGAGAATATACTCGCCTAGTATCTGAATGTCTGAAGTAAATATACTCTCCGAGATGAGGTACCTGACTCCTAGTTAGAGCAACACAAGTCAATATGTATACAGGGGATGATAAATGTAATCTACTATGCATCTGCATGCTGTCTAGGTCAAACTAGACCAAAGTCAACTCTTGGTCAACTCCAGTCAACTATACTAGTCAAGGCTAGGTCAACTAGGTCAAACTTAACCCAACAAGTCTAATAAGTCTCACTAGGCCTAACCAAGCCTAGGCTAGCACTCACACACAATCTCAAGGCTAACAAAAGCTATCAATACACCATACACAAGTCAAACTAGACTGGCACAAGCCAACACCATGTGTATATATTCCATATACACAAGGCTGCACATTAGTACTCCCATAGGCTACACTACAAGGCCATATGCCATAGACTATGCCACCTAGGCCATGAGCCATATTCATATATTAGGCAGCACATGTATCAAGTACCATATACACATACTAATTATCTCATGCATACATACACATCATCTAACATACAATGCCTCTATATTACATATAGCTATACATCTCAGTTTTATGTTTTCAAGAGCCAAACGAAGTTCAGTTATCAAAACACATTAAAAATCAGAAGTTCACACATCCAAACCCAATGTAAAATGAAATCACAATTATCAGTCTACATAAAAATTAATTTACATGTGTGTGTCCTGTGAAGGTGTGTGAATGACAGTTTTCCTGTGTGTGTGAGTATAGATAGAGGCTTATAGGTTCTCAGTTTTGTGTGTGTATAATATGTGAAGGAATGTACAAAATAATTTTCTATTTTGAAATGTGTGTATGTGTATGGTGTGTGTGGTTATTAGGAATCAACGATGTGGATATATGGGTTTAGTTAAGTATAAATGAATGATAGGAATTTACATTTCAGTGGTTAGAAATCCAATGCCAAAATCGAAGCCCATTATTTACACCACCATGAATTCTAATGCAAATAAACTTAGCCGAATATGGGAATCACTAATTCACTGTTCTCAATTCCAGTGCCTCTCAGTGTGTGTATCCTGTGCGTGAAATCATGAGGGTGTGTAGATGTGTGGCTGTGTGCAGTGAGTGTTTGAGGGAAAAATCAGTGAGGATATGTGTGTGTCAAAGTGTAGACATGTGTGTGAGTGTACAACACATGAGAGTGTGTTCTCAGATATAATGATTCAAGACCAAGTGAAGATCGAGCAAGAACCTTCATTCCTCAGAATTTAAGTGACATCCAATGCACCCAAACAGTGGATATTGTGTGATAATTCTTAGGAAAAACTTGTAGGAGTTTGTTTTCAGGAGTTAAACATAGGTGTGGGTGTGTGTTCTCAGTATTAAATCAACAACAGTGTGTTGCAAACCCAGGTAGTAACAGTGTGTATATCCATAGCAAGCAAGAATTTTTAGTGAAGAAAGAAAATTTCAGTTATTGCTTACATATGCATAGACATGTATGCATCACAATTTACAACTTGTTAACATTTAATTTAAACATATGAACTAAAAACCAAATTTTTGAAATGGTGTACCCGACAGTATCAGAAACTTCCAAAATAAACTCGAAAACATCAATTTCCACCCAAACTCCATATCCAAATGAGTACACTGATCATATGTATATATACTAACATTCTGGTATGCTAATTATATGTAAAATAACATTTTAAAACATTAAAAATGAATCAGAGGTTCAGAAATGTATGGTTAGGAACACAGTATCAGAGAATCGAAACAAAACCCAAATTCGAACTCTAAAACACAATGAAAATCCAATACATTACAAACAAAAGGTTGGTAAATAAACTATTACATGTGTACGTGTCAACCATGCTGTATCGTGTCCAAAAATAGGACACGAACGTGTCCAATCAAATCAAAATACCCAAACACTGAAACTGACACAGCAGTGTCGTACGGCGAGGACGAAGCCTCGTGCTCGTGACACAGAGCAACTCGTGTCCCGTGCTTGTGCATAAGTGTTCTCCAGGGATAGGTCTAGGTGTCCATCACCCTGAATCGGGTAGGGGACGTGTCGTGTCTGAACCACAAGTACGTATCTGACGCAATTTTTTACGCATAGCAGTGCAGTGTCAATTCGATGCGGGCAGGATTTCTCCCAAACCGCTCAATAAGATGGGCTAAAATTTTGTCAGTATGGTGTCAGACACGTGGCCTAGGTGTCCACAAAATTTTATGTCAAGATGTGCTGTGTCGTGTCCACTACAGTGCTCGAGAGGCAGGGCAACCGTGCGTGGTGTCGTACAGCGTGTCCATGGCCGTTTTCGATACGAAAACGACACGAAAATACTTTCAGTCTTCACAAAAATTAATACACACACGTAGATCTAGGGATCCATATAATTTGTTTTACTAAAATCAAAAATAAAATCCTATGAGGCTTTTTTAACAAACACTTAGATACACACTATGATACGTGTCCGATACGGACACCAAAAGGACACGAATTGTGCCCAAATTTTGGGGACAACTAGGGGACACCTAGATCTAGCCTAATATGAAAAGAAATCAAAATAATTACACTATTTAAGGGGTTTTACCTATAGGTGTCAATCTTAAGAGAAAGCTTCAAATGGGGGGTGTTCTTCTTGATAGCCCAATGCTCCAAATTGATCCCAAACTGAAATGGCTCTCCACCAACAGTCCATAAACATCAATTAGGAGTCAATGCAAAAGACTAGGATGAAAAAGGAGGTTAAATGAATAAAATGAAAATTTTGAAGAAGGGAACAAACCTTAGTTTTGTCAAATGAAGAAATGATATAAAAGAGGCAAGAACAATAGGAGGAGGGATTTTATAGGGTTGGAAATGACCTAGTGGCTGGTCATAATGAAAGAAATTAGGGTTAGGGTTTCAAGTCATGGGCCATAGGCCAACTAGCACTAGTCTAGAAATCAATCTCCTAAGCCTCAAGCCTACTGACCAATTCACTAAGCCTTCTAGTCAAGTCTTGATTCCTACATGACTAACTTAGATTGACTTAAGTCAGACTAGGGTCTCCCTATGCTAATCAAGTCACCTAAACTAGGGTCGACATCTAGGTTAGTCTCTTATGTCACAACTAGCAAAAGTCAAACCATCAACCATCAATCCAATAAATAAATCAAAAATTCTAATAAGTCAAAATGACTAAATTATCCCTAGGCTAAAAATAATAAATGAATATTCCAAACCACCTGGTTAGGCTCTAGGGTAGACAGTCTCTAGGGTTACACTAGCAAAACACCAATTTCATAAGTCATAATTTTAAATAGTTTTAAATGATTAAAAATCACCAAAAATTATATTATTATTTAAATATCATAATTTAATAAATTAAAATATAAAATTTCAAAATTACCCTTATTTTAGAAAATTGGGTGTTACACCAACGTCTCCCCGCCACCCCGCTGTAGCAGCCATCATCCAAATACCACCCTCGCCTGACCACCTCCGACGAAAAACCAAACCCAAAAAAACCTAACCGGAATTTGTGCCTCTTCGCCGGGTCGGGGTTCTCCCGAGAAGCCCAGCGCCGTCGCTCCCCTCGCCGAGCCTCCTTCCCAGCCTCCGTAACCGCCAGCCCTAGCCGCCCGCTCGAACAGCCTAGCGCTTCCCCCTCCGCGCGGCCGAGCCCTCCGTGAAACCCATCCGCCGTGCTCCTCCGCCGCGGCCACCATCGGCCGGAGCCGCAGCCACCACTCACGACCCTAAGCCCTGTCGCTCGCCGCCTCCTTTTCCAAGCTCCTTCTTCTCCCTTCAGCACCTTCGTGCTGCACCGGAGCAACCCGCGTCCGCCTCCGCGTAAACCGCCGCCCCGCGTCCTCACCATCACTGCACAGCGCCGGCCTCCCTCAGTGCCGAGCGGCCTTGGCGCCACCCAGAACTTCGCCCCCTTCCTTTCTCCTTCCACTCCAACTCCTCTTCTTTCTCTCTCCCCCAAACTTCTTCTTCTGATCCTTCTTCTTTTTTTTGTTATTCTTTCGTTTTTTGAGAAGAACAGTAGTAAAAGTATTATTATTATTATTATTATTATTATTATTATTATTAGTATTATTATTAAAAGTATTATTATTTTTGTTGTTTTATGTAATTAATTGTTTTCTTATTTATTTATTTATTTGTTGTTGTATTATTATTATTATTATTATTATTATTATTATTATTATTATTGTTATTATTATTACTATGCCATTGTGTTCCTTTTATAAACTGTATGTTAAATTGTTAGCATTATTAAAATAGGAATTATAAATACATATGGGAAGCTTTCAAAAACTATTATTTTTATCTATATTGTGGTTGTACTGTTAGTACCAAGTAGTGATACTATTTTATTAACTAAAAATATGTAGTATAAAAATTTCTTAAAAACTATATATTCTTTTGTAACAAATTAGTAGGGACTTGTCCCCAAATATTTGGGGGCTAGTTTACCTTTAGATTTTAAATAAAAATTTTATGACTTATAAATATTATTCTCAAAAAGATTTCTAATATCTTTTTATGAATATAAATATTCCAAAAACTACTTTTGACAAAATTTAGTTCTTGTACTTTACTGGTTCTTAGATTCTTTAAAGTATATCTTTTTACCTAAAAGTATTCTTTCAATAAATTTATTTACAGCTACCAAAACTATTTTCAAAATAAGATATTTACTTATTTATTTCCGCAAATCTCCTCGATTACCGATTCTAGACCATGACTAATCATGTTCCATTCCTTCCAAAACTGTACTACCTTATGGCAAACCCTAGCTAATTTGACCCTTCCGGACCCAATGGAACTGTCTATGCCACCATCAGAGGTCATCTTGTATAGTTGTTGCACCGAAGTCGTAGTTCGTGCCACCGTGATCATTACAGCACACCAGGCGTACTACCAGGCAAGATACCTTGCCATTTGCTGTTTATTTATTGTAGCTCATATTTCACGCATTATTCATTATTTTCTTATGCAAAATAAACTGTGATACATGGCATAACCTGTTAGAACTTACTGTTCAGTTATATATCCTGCTATGTATTATTTTTCTTACACATTAAATCTAGATTTAAGGGACCACCTTGTGTTTTGCATTCATTGGCCTTGACACGTTGTACCACGATATTATGTGTCGCATATAGAACACGGACATGCGTGACTGGCTGGCCATCGGTACGTATAAGGCATGCGATAGGAATAACCGCTAATAGAGGTTGCATGCTTAGTTTGACTTAGCGGTTAATGGAGGTTTTATGTTGTGGATACAACATAATAGACATTGGGTGGGAAGAACAGTTCCTTAATGTATGGGTCATATATGCACTGTCCTGATTGCCGATTATCTCCAATGGGAGGTACGGTCCTGATAGCCGGTTATCTCCAGTGGGAGGTACGGTCCTGATTGTCGGTTATCTCCAGTGGGAGATACGGTCCTGATTCCTGATATTCCTGATCCGGTCCATGCGTCAAAGGTTTGTTCTTATTGCATTATCACTGTAGACTGGTTAGGCACCTGATTGCATACATATTTCTTTCTTTATATTATATATCACAGTTATTATGGCATGATATTATGTGTCTTGTTACGTTCCTCTGAGGACCTGGTTATCTCGCCAGGTGTGTGCTCTTGTCTTTCGTAGGTGCTTTAGCTCTAGCCATGACCATCTCTATTTCTTCGAGGATGATTTCACTTGGATCGTCTTCGCTTCGCTCGCCAAAATTATTTCTTTTCTCATGTATTTTTCCTTTACTTGTTGGTAGTGGATTTGTCTCCGCCCAACATATTGTATCAAGACAATTCATTATCATTATATGATATCTTTTATTCATTTATTTTGTGCGGATAAGATTAGTTATGATTCTACTGCATTTTATATCTTATGTATCCATACGAGGCCTATGTACTTCGTATGAATACAGCTGGCATGTCTACGTTCCTAGTCCTATGTATTTTAGGACAGGGGCATTACAGCTGTACCAACCCTCTTACGACGGACTACTGCTACGATGTTTATCAGACACAGAAGCCAAACATGCACTCCGTGAGGCTCACGACAGAGTTTGTGGTGCACATCAACCAGCTCCAAATTATAAGATTGCCTCAGACGAATGGGTTATTATTGGCCCACAATAATAGCAGATATTGTTGAATATACAGAGAAGTTTATGTCTTGTCAGTTCCATGCCAAATTCATTCAATAACCTTCAGAGTTTCTACACCCGACAGCAGCATCTTAGCCTTTTGAAGCCTGGGGTATGGATGTCATAGGCCTAATTAGCCCGCCATCTTCCAGAGGACATCGATTTATCCTAGCTATAAATGATTACTTCTCCAAATAGGCGGAAGCTATACCGCTCAATGAAGTAAAGACGTCGAACGTGATCAGTTTCATCAAACATCACGTTATCTATCGCTTCGGCCTACCTCGCAGGATCATCCATGATAATGGTCCAAAATTTGTGAGCCATGCATTCTATCGGTTCTGCGATAAGAATCGAATCCAAAATGTAGCCTCTACTGCCTACAATCCAGCGGCTAATGGGTTAGAAGAAGCCTTCACTAAGACCATCATTAAACTTCTCAAGAAGTTTGTGTCTTTAAACAAGCGCGATTGGATTAAGAAGCTCGGCGAATGTCTCTGGACCTATCGTACAACGGTCCGGACTCCAACAGGCAGTATGCCATTCTCTCTGGTATATGGGAGCGAAGCAGTTCTTTCCTTAGAGATCCAGATTCTCTCTCTTCGAGTAGCCTTAGCCAGTGAGTTAACTGCCGAAGAAAATTACCGTCTGCGACTACAAGAGCTCGAAGCGCTAGACGAAAAACACTTATTAGCTCAGCATCGTATTGAGCTATACTAAGCACGCCTTTCCAGAACCTTTAATAAAAAGGTGAAGGAAAGAATCTTCCAAGTTGGTGATCTGGTCTTAGCAGTGAGAAGACCAATGGTCATCATGCACAAGATAAAAAGAAAATTCTAGCCTAAATGGGAAGGTCCTTTCGTTATAGAAATAGTGTATTCTAACTGTGCATATCGACTAACCAAATCTGATGGTGACTTGCTCATGATGTCGATCAACGACAAGTTCCTGAAGAAATATTATGTGTAACCTTCATGAACAACGTTCATATATATCCTGTTTTAGTCATATATATCCTGTGATTAAAAAAATTATTTAACTATTATCCGTATTTCAATAGTCTTGAATACGCCATGGATAATAGGTCCTCTAAAAAGATTCTCCAGTGGAATTATTTTTGTTTTGGACTCTGTCCAAACTCGGTCTGACAAAAACAAGTCACGTCCATATTACCTCTGAACTATTTTTCGATAATTATTTCCCCAGTGGGATGATTAAGAAATGTTTTGCCACGTCCATATAACCTCTGAGCAAAGCATTCATCCAGGATAATCACGTCTATATTACCTCCGAATTATCCACTCCTACCTAATGTTATATATCCTTCTACGTCCATATTACCTCTGGTCAGATATAGAACATCCTCTGCTATTACGTCCATATTACCTCTATTAGCAGCTTCTTTCAACTTATTATTTATATTCAAGAGCCTTGAATATAAAATGAATAATAAGTCCACATCAAATTCCCCAGCGAAATATCCACCAGAAATATCCTTATCACGTCCATATTACCTCTGAATTATCCACTTCTACCTAATGTTATATATCCTTCCACGTCCATATTACCTCTGGTCAGATATAGAACATCCTCTGCTATTACATCCATATTACCTCTATTAGCATCTTCTTTCAACTTATTATATATATTCAAGAGCCTTGAATATAAAATGGATAATAAGTCCACATCAAATTCCCCAGCGGAATACCCACCAGAAATATCCTTCCTACATCCACATTACCTCTAGTTCTGATATTTCACAAACTTCATTCATGAATTTTAAAATCCAAAAGATTCTTTATTAAAAACGTCTATCAAAAGACATAGAAAAGAAAAAGATACAGGAGTCTTGACGGCTAATTAAGCCTATTAGAAGAGAAAATCTAAGGGATACACAATCGATTGATACTATCCCTTAGAGCCGTAATTTCGGCTTCGGACTTCGCGGTAGCACGACGGCGCGTCTCTTCTTGACGTGAGCCTCATCCTGGAAGGGGATCAGATTCACGTGCTCTCCCTCCAGCTTCACCAGCTGTTCTTTTACGTGGTCGAAAGTTACGACGATCATGGCAGCTTGAACCAAATTGTTCTCCTGTTCCGACATCGCTATCCTCAAGCTGGCCTCCAGTTGAGCAATCTCACTTTGGATCTGCACAATGTGATTATATTTCTTAGTAATCTATACAGCAAGCTTATTCTTTGAAGCAGTATGTGCCTCATTTGCAGTGTTGAACGGCCTATAGTGATCAGCCAATTCACTGATCTCTTGAGCGAGGGCATCCTTCCCTGCTTGGAATATAGCCCCCTCTTCTGCGAGAGCCGCGACTAAGTCCTCGTCTTCTGCACGGAACAACGACGTCGGGCTCCGTTGTTTGGCATCCTGGAATCTGGCCACCTGACTCTCCAGATCATTCAGAACCCTCCTTAGAGCATTAGCCCTCTCTTCATAGCCGACGATGCTCTCAAGGACTGCCACCTGACATTCAACAACAGCCTTCACAGGGCCAAAGGTACAGTTCCAGTTCAAGACCCCAGGAAGCTTTACTTTCAAGATAGAATAGAAATCTTTGACAACTTTATGGGCCATCTCGTCGTCTTCGGTGGAGGTCGTCAGGGAGGAAGCTTGATGAGGTTCTTCCAGTCCAAGAAGAGATGCCTGATAAGAAGTCAAACCTGACAAGAAAAAAATATATGCATCAGTAGCAAAAAAGGGGGAGGGCGAAAGAGTTATAATTTTGTACCTTCGGCATGCTCAGCGCCAACTTGGGATAAGTCATCGGTCTAGGCTTCAGTGAAACCAAGAGCAGGCCCAGGTTGCTCAAGAAGAACAAATTCGAGGCCTCGAGCAACATCAGGCTGGGTATCTTCTACGGCCCCAGCTGGACTGGAAGAAGATTCAGCAACGGCCACCTCAGTAGGCTGTTCAACCTCTCCTTCTGCAGCCGATGCCAGCTTACTAACAGATCCCTCCGCACGAGCAAATTCAGAGGAACCAAGGACAACCTCTTTTTCTCCTCCAATGCCTTGGCTATCTCTATGAGTGGTTCCTTCTCCTTGTCTACAAGGGAATATACAATAGCAGTCAGCCTCACGAGGAGCATGCAAAATCAAAGTAAAAAATTCTCATCCGAAGAGAGGTACAAAGATAACGTACCCGCAGAAGGATGAGCTGATTGGACTTGATTCTCGTCCAACTCTTTCATTATGGCCCCGATTTCAGACATCGCCCCCAAGGAGATATCGAAAGAAGGACTGGCTTTCTGGTCGCCACCATAATCGGGGCATTCGCCATGATCATCCTTTGATTTAGCCTCCTTGACTGGGGAAGGCTGAACGTCGTCTGCCGGTCGAGGACAAGGAGGGGACACTGTTGTCATGTTCACTTTTGCAGACGAGGAGGCACCTGCCTCAGCTGAAACTTTAGGGTCCTGTGCAAAGGATAAACACAAGGGTGAGAAAGCTTCTAATGGCTTGACCAAAATGGCTATGGAGTCTAGAAAGGGATCTACCTTCCGAATGGTAACGGCCCGTGACACCGTTCCACTTCTTCCAGTTTACCGGGAAGACCTTCTCAAGGGAGGTGAGCCAGCACCCACGTCTTTGGCTCTCCTTAGGGCAACAATTTTCTTCTTCCTCTTAAAAGTTGGCTCCTGGGCCAATTCAGTTGAAGCTTTCCTCTTTTTAGGAGGATTGGAAAAAGCAAAATCATCTGTCGTGTCCACCTTTGGAGGCACTGCCGGCTCCCTAAGGATAGCCCTTGGCCATGGTGCTGCGGCTGGCTTCACGGCTGGAGCAGCGCTCTCCTTCTTACGGCCCTCCGGCGCCTTTCGGGCTCGTTTCGCAGAAGGGGGACCAAACCGAGTCCCCAATATCAAGCTCTGTTCACGATCATACCGGGGATGAAAGGTATTGATCTGAACATAAAACTTGGCGGCGATATAGCACAGGTGGGTCTCGGGCTTATCTGTGGGCAGAGTAAAGATTACCCCGTGCATTCGGCGTTGTAATATATCCAGACACGCACCCCGTTAATTATGCTGCCTATTGGCTCTAAATGCAGGCTAGTATTTCCCAAAAGAAGCTGGCTGTAGCCAAACTGCCGTACGAAACGACTCGACAGGTATAGCTCCAGATAGGCATCGTTCCTATTTCTGAGCACCAGATGCGACGACCTAATAGACTGAAGCCAGTGAAATGCCCCAGCAGTCAAGCTAGTGGTATGAACTCCCTCATCTACTAAGGTATCTCCTGCATTGCCACTGCCAGACGGAGGGGATACCTTGAAGAACTCGTAGTTCTGCAAGAAGCTTAAAGCCCTTCTACAAGCGGGTACACCAGTGACGCCCAGTCCGCATCACAGAATTTGTGAAGAAAGGCGTCGGACAGTGCAGCAGCAGCCACCCCAACAAGAAATGATACAAAAATTCGGTCCGGGCAAAGTTGGTTCTGCTGTCAGGAGTTACCGCATTTCTAACAAAATCCTGTAGACCCCGTTTAGTGGCACAGACCATCACGGAAAGCAAGGCAAGCCGGTATCTGAATACCAGCTTCACAGCCGGAAGTATTATGCTCTGGCTCATCCTCTCAATACAGTCACGAAGCTAGATCATCAAGAAATCTGCCAGCACGACTTTCTTCGACAACGGGTATTTAGCTTGACGGAAGTAGTGGCTAATCACGAACTCCCCCTCAGGATGATCACTGTCCTCAGCATCCGCTGTATCATAATCTGCCATCCGGACTTCTATTTCGGACTTGGTCATAGGTTTTAAAATCGAAAAGGAGGTCGATCCTCTCCTTCTTCCTGAACGAAGAAGTAGCCCGTCCAAGCACTTGTGTGGGGATTGGCCCCCTCGGTCCTTCCTTTCTTGTTGATCCTATGGCAGATGAGGAGGCGGCAGAATAACTTATTGTATATGTCCATCAACTCGGAGTTCTCATTCTCCAGGTCTCGGAGCTCCTCATCACAAGGTATGTACTCTTCATACGGCTCTGTTCCCCAAGGAAGGTTCGACACTTCCTGCATCTGGTGGAGAGCCAATCTGTCACGACGTACAACCAATATTTGGGCATTAACCGTGTACACGCCCAGCCTACGCCGCAGAGTCGGCGGTAGAACGCTGTAACAATATGATGAACAACCACACAATAAAAGATATACCACAAGGGGAATTCAACAACTCCATATCTCAACTCAGCATCTAATAGATAAGAATAAATAGAACCGTCTCATAATAGAAATGCATGATGTCTAAAGCCAAAAATAATCTGAATTACATGTCTCAAAGTCTACTCAAATATCCAGTATAATGTCTCAGTACTAACTAAAATATCTAAGAAAGCGCAGCAGGATCAGATGCTGCGTACTCCTCATGATAGGCAAAGTCCGTCTCTATTACATCTTCCAAGTACGGGCCATACTTGTCAGGACACACGACCGCTTCGCAATCACCTAAAATTTGTTTGGTTATCCAGTCAGGACGTGTCACGACCCGCACCCTAGAGTAAGGGCACGAGACGTGGGTACGTCCAGCCTACGCCGCAGTGTCGGCGGTAGAACGCTGTCCTAGGTCACAAACATCTAACAATATATCTCTAAGCAGTTTATACTCCCCGAATGGGGGTGACATAGCAGTAGTAAACTCAATCACAACTAAGGAAGAGATAGCACGATATGAAATAGAACTCAAGGAATAAAATAGATAAAAGCAGTCTAAGATAATCCCAGCAATATCCAACAGGACAAGGTCTCAGATGAAAGAATATACACAACTCTGAACTCCAAATAAGTCTAACTAAAATATGCCTCCAGACTACCTAAATGATAAACAGCCTAACTAATCTAGTCGAGGCAGTCGGGGGAATATCCTCAGCTACTGCTGGATCCTCCTGGGAGTCCAGCTCAAAGGTGTCATCTAAAGCTGTCCCGTAGAAAGTGTCCAGGCAGGCCTCCTCCTCGTCCTCTGTAATATTTCAACAGGTCCAGTCAGGACAAGAGCGAGTACAGTACATCTCAACAATTCATAGCAGGTTAGAAAATATAAACATGCAGTAAAGTAAGATACAAGTATTGAAAGAAGTGCACTATAAAAACAGAGAGATAACTGTAATAGAAATATCAACTATAAATAGAGAGCTAACATGTGGCTAGTGAGTCAGAGTACAATATGAACATGTAAATGACCTGGGATGATTCTATGAAGACACTACGGAATGATTCAAAGAAGATACTACTGGTGTATTATTCACATGTCCACTTCTACTCCCCCGTACCCCCAATCAATACACAAGGATCCAGCCAGGTTATGTTATATGATTCCATGCACGGCCCCCGAAGGGTGAAACATGGATGTCCCATAAATGGGGATTCTGGGGGTTACCAAACAGTGTAAGATTCAAGAGACTCTATGATCATGAGGGTATATGTCACAAGTAATCAAATAAACCAATAAGCATAGTGATACGCCATGTAAGTGAAACGCACAGAACACGTAGTACCCGATGCTCCCTAAGGATAACATCTCAAGAAAGGATCCATATAGTACCAATCCGTGTGACCATCGTGACAGTACAAGTAAAGTAATCTACTGCAGGAAATAATTCTAAGCAGGATATGAAAGGATCAGAGAATGTACTCGTCTGTATCTGAGTGTCCAATATGAATCGTACTGTCCAAGAAGTGGTGTCTGGCTCCTAATTAGAACAGCACAGTCACAACAAGTCCAGAATAGTAAAATAAAGTCCTACTATGCATTCTACATGATTCTAGGTCAAACTAGGCCAAAGTCAACTCTTGGTCAACTCTGGTCAACCAAGAAGTCAAACCTAGGTCTAACAAGTCTAACTAGGCTATACTAAGTCTAATAATGTTGTACAAGCCCTATCTAGGCTTACCAAGCTATACCAAACTTCCTAGGCCTATTCTCAACACAAGTGTATATATGCCTATTATAGTAATATCCAAGTATACACATATGGCAGAAACATGAACTTGC
This sequence comes from Iris pallida, assembly GCA_029216955.1. Classification (NCBI taxonomy): domain Eukaryota; kingdom Viridiplantae; phylum Streptophyta; class Magnoliopsida; order Asparagales; family Iridaceae; genus Iris; species Iris pallida. The sequence goes on along the minus strand of JANAVB010007397.1, from coordinate 7,890,534 downwards.
ATAACCCATACAACCCCATATGTATACTATCATGGCATCCCCCCATACTCTATATATATCTATATGTAAAACCACACTAACATACATAGGAATATGTATATCACAATGTATATATTAACCTACAATATAAATACATTGCATTATATATAGACACATATATTAGAGGTTCATTAATGTACTCTACATTAGGTAGGCAAATAGGAAACATGAGTAAATGTATGCGGTACAACATGAATTTGTGTGTGGGTATACAAGTGCAGCAGTGTGTGGAAGGGTAATCAAAAGTGTGTGTGTGTGTACAGGGATTTCATATATACAGGAAAGATAAAACAGTGAAGAGGACAGTGTGAAAACTGCTGTGGTGTGTGTGTGTGTGTGTAATGTGGCACATGAAAACAGTACAACAATCAACAGTGTATATGTAAACTAGTGTGCAGGAAAATACAAACAGTGGAAGAGAGGGGAAATAAGTTGAACTAGACTGTCAAGTCCAGTTTTCAGATAATTAACTCCTCCATAGTTGATACAATATAGGCACTCAATCTCAGTTAAGAAGAAAAAAGGAAAAGGAAATCAATTCATTGCCCCATCAATTCCAGTTTTCACACATAACCAAAATCACAGATTTCTATATCAAGAAACTCAGTTTTAAAAGAAACAGTGTTTCAAACACATCAAAACCAAACTCATAGGTTTCTATTGAACCCCAAATCAGTCCATAACTGGGTTAAACCAACTTCAATCTCAGGTTTTAGTTAACAGTTTAAACTTCTATTCCCAAGCCATACTTCGAATTCCTACTTCTCATTGGAAACCAAAATTGAAACATAAACATGAAGTAACATGAATTAAACAGTGAATAACACATTCTCAGTTTAACTTCAACCCAGGTTTTACTTCATAAGTTGAACCATACATTTAAACAAGGAAATCAGTTCATAGTATTCAAACAGTCCAATTTCAGTCCCCTAGTTGCAAGCTCCCCAAACAAAACATAAACTCCACGAAATAACTCCCAATTCGACACACTAACAGTTTAGATATAGGAGAAACATATTTAGGATCTAAACTTAGTATTTACCCTCATTACAAGGGTTAAAATCATCAAACAACATCATTTTAGAAAACTGGAAGCTTAACAGGAATTTAAGTATCAGAACTTGGTTAAAAGAGAAATCGAATAGCAAAATCAACTAATCATGAATCTATTGCTTGGTAATTGAAAACAACCTATGTGCACAACCCCACACATTCACTTCGTGTCACCCAAGGCCTGACATGGCGTGTCCAGTACAAGAATTCAAAAAGAACAACACAGTGCACTGTCCAGTGCACTGCCTCGTGCACACGTGCACTTGTGTCGTGTGCACGACATAAGACACGAGGGAATCTCGTGGTCATACACACGAGTAGCCCACCTATAGGACTACCTCACAGGCCCACTGGCCTGTGTCCACGATGTGTCAGGATCGGACACGAGACCCGTATCAGTGGCAATAAACGACAATGAATAGTGTAGTGTGAAATCGGTGGGGTTGAGATTTCTCTCAAACCGCTCGATAAGACGAGCTGAAAATTGGTCTGTGTCATGTCAGTCACGTGTCCTAAGTGTCACCAAAGTTTTAGCCCAAAAAGTATCGTGTCGTATCCGCTACAGACCCCGATAGGCAGGGGAGCACTATAGCACGCGCACGAGCGTGTGCACGCGCGTATCCACTCCACGAAACCGACACAAAGTGACACGAACACTACCATAGAAGATCAAAAACGCATAAGCAATAGTAAAACTAACATTCCTATTCAAACATAAATCGAAATCTCGATCAAAATGCCCTTTGTGGCATTTCGTCGAACACCTATGTTGTTCACTGATACGTGTCCGATACGGACACGTACAGGACACGAAATCGAGCAAACCCTATTCCTACAACACAAGGACACCTAGGGCTTCCTATTGATGAAGGCAAAATGAAAATCCATGGAGAAATGGAGAGATTACCTATTCTTGAGCTATGGGTGAAAAAGCCCCAAATGGAAAGATTTCCTCAACCACCCAAACCTCACAAATTGTTTCCTTCCTGTCAAAAATCAATACCAATAGCAAGAATAATATTATTAGGATCTAATGCAACTAGTTTGGGGAAAATAGGACCTAAATGGATTTATTATGAATTTCTAAGGATAGGAACTCACCTCTTTCCTTAGAACTTTGGATAAACCCTAAAAGAGGCTAGCCCTAAAATCTAGGAGGGATTTTATAGTTGGGAGAATCCCTAGGTTATCCATAGTGGCCGGCCAAGTTGGGTTAGGGTAGGGTTTGAGCTAGGTTAGCTAGTCCTATCAGGTTTAGTCACAAAATGACTTGTGAAATCACAAGCCATTTCTCAAATCACTTGATTTCAAAATTCCTAATTCAAATTCTAATGAATCAAAAACCACTAACTTAAGTCATACTAGGTTAGACTAGAGTCACTTGACCTAACCATGTCCAACTAACTAGGGTTAGCTCCTAGGTTGGTCTACAAGGGTCAATACTAGTCAAAAATCAAACTAGTCCAAACAATTCCAAAATAATTCCTAAAAATTTCCATAAATTCTAATTAATACTAATAAATTTAAATTAGCCCAAAAATGACAAATTTACCCTCAAACTAGAAATATGGTAGTGACAAATCTACCCTCCTAAAAAGAATTTCGTCCTCGAAATTGAAAGGCAAAATACAACTGATGAGAAGGATAGAAAGCATACCTCACGGTCCAAAAAGATAAGGGTAGCGCTCGCGCATCTTATCCTCCCACTCCTAGGTAGACTCTCCTGGAGAATGATGCCTCCATGCGACGCGTACCAAATGTATCACCTGGTTCCTCAGAATCTTCTCCCGTCGATCCAGAATCTCCACCGGCTGCTCTGGATAGTTGAGAGAAGGCCCAACCTCTATCTCTGAATGATCGAGCACATGGCTAGGGTCAGCCACGTATCGTCTCAACTGTGATACATGGAATACGTTGTGGACCCCCACAAGTGCAGGCGGTAAGTCTAGCCTGTAAGCCACGTCACCGACTCTTCCGCAGATAACGAAAGGGCCGATGAAGCGCGGGCTAAGCTTCCCGCCTCCACCAAAACGTATCGTACCACGAGTCGGAGATATCCTCAAGAAAACCTGGTCTCCGACCTAATCACAAGCAAGGTCTCAATTAATTATACTAAACAAACATGATCAAAATCATAAACAACAACCTAAATCTAATCCTACTCTAATCTGTACCTCAAACTCCAAGGGCCTCCGGTGGCTATCGGCCCAGTGCCGATGTCTGTCCTGTGCCACGCGAAGTCTATCCCTGATGAGCTTCACCTTCTCGGCCGCATCAACAACCATCTCTGGCCCCAGTAAAGCTCGCTCACCAACATCATCCCAGGACAAAGGCGTACGGCACCTACGTCCATACAGAGCCTCGAAAGGTGACATCTCAATACTGGCATGGAAGCTATTATTGTAGGCAGACTCCACCAAATGAAGATGATCCTCCCAGGAACCTCCAAAGTCTAGGATGCACGTCCGCAGCATATCCTCAAGGGTCTGAATAGTCCGCTCTGACTGTCCGTCCATTTGGGGGTGGTATGCAGTACTAAACTTGAGCTGAGTGCCCAAGCTGGTCTGCAGACTCCTCCAGAAATGGGAAGTAAAACGGCTATCCCGATCTGAGACGATGCTGACCGGAACTCTGTGGATCCTGACTATCTGCCGCATATACATCTCCGCCAGCCTCTCTGTAGATGTACCCACCTTGAATGGCAAGAAGTGGGCCGATTTGGTCAACCTGTCAACGATGACCCAAATTGCGTCTTTCCTTCCTGAAGTACGCGACAATCCTGAAATGAAGTCCATCGTGATATGCTTCCACTTCCACTCGGGAATGGGCAGCGGCTGTAACAATCCACCTGGCCTCTGCCTCTCCGCCTTGACCTGCTGACAGACCAAGCACCTAGCTACGAAGTGGGACACCTCCCGCTTCATTCCTGACCACCAAACATGCTCCCGCAGATCTCGATACATCTTGTTGGCACCCTGGTGTAAAGAGTACTGAGATCTGTGGGCCTCCTGCATAACCTGCTCTCTGAGCTCCCCGCTAGGCACATATAACCCGGCACCGTGCCTCAGGGCACCATCCTCTGCAAGTGAAAACTCAGCATCCCCCACTCCTATACTGATCTGCTCTCTGATACACTGTAGGGCCACATCCTCGAACTGGGCCGTCTTGATCCTCTCCACCAAGTCTGACTGAATCTGCATCCCCCATAGCTGCATCTGCACTCCGGGCACGATCACCTCAATCCCAAGGCTCTCCAAGTCGGCAAGCAAATACCGATCCATGGTCAAACACATGGTTGTCGGATACCTACTCAAGGCATCTACAACCATGTTGGCCTTCCCTGGGTGGTACTGAAGTAGGATGTCAAAATCCTTCATCAACTCCAGCCATCTGTGCTGTCTCATGTTCAACTCCTTCTGAGTGAACACATACTTTAAACTCTTGTGATCTGTGAAGATCTCCACCCTCTCACCATACAGATAATGCTTCCACAGCTTCAATGCAAAAATTACTGCTGCCAGCTCCAGGTCGTAGGTAGGGTAGTTCTTCTCATGGGGACGTAACTGCCTGGAAGCATAGGCAATCACTTTTCCGTGCTGCTGCAACACACAACCCAGCCCCTTCCCTGAAGCATCACTATAAATAGTGAAACCACCTGATCCTGAAGGCAACGTCAAAATCGGAGCTGTCATCAGCCGCTTCTTCAACTCATCAAAAGCTGCCTGACACTTCTCTGACCAAACATACTCAGCATCCTTCCGGGTCAACCGTGTCAACGGCTCTACAACCCGGGAGAAATCCTGCACAAATCTTCGATAATACCCTGCCAGCCCCAGGAAACTCCTGATCTCTGCAACTGAAGTCGGTGCTGCCCATGCCTCAACTGCTACGATCTTCTTGGGGTCAACTGAGATACCATCTCCAGTCACCACATGCCCCAAGAAGTCCACCCGATCCAAGAAGAACTCACACTTGGAGAGCTTCCCGTAAAGCTGCTCCTTCCTGAGAGTCTCCAGCACGATCCTCAAATGCTCCTCATGCTCCTCCTCAGTCTTGGAATATATCAAGATATCATCAATAGACACTACTACAAACTGATCCAGATACTGATGGAATACCTTGTTCATAAGGTTCATAAACACTGCTGGTGCATTGGTTAGCCCAAACGGCATAACAAGAACTCGAACTGCCCGTACCGCGTCCTGAAAGCGGTCTTGGGAATATCCTCCCCCTTCACGTTTACCTGGTGATATCCCAACCTTAGATCAATCTTGGAAAATACCCGAGCTCCACTCAACTGGTCAAATAGATCGTCGATCCGCGGCAGTGGGTATTTGTTCTTGATCGTGAGGTTGTTGAGTGCCCTATAGTCAATACACATGCGTACTGACCCATCCTTCTTCGGCACGAACAACACTGGTGCACCCCATGGCGACGAACTCGAGCGGATGAAGCCCTTGTCCTGTAGCTCATCCACCTGCTTCTTCAGCTCCACCAGCTCGCTGTTGTTCACCCGATAGACATGCTGAGAGATGGGTTCCGCTCCTGGAACCAAGTCTATCGATAACTCTATGTCCCTGTCTGGTGGCAATCCCGGTAACTCCTCTGGGAAAACATCCATATACTCTGCTATCAAGGGGTGTGGAATCGTCTACTCCTCGACCGAGACTCCACAGAAAACTCCGCTGCTCTGCTCTGCCTAACGTCTGGAGTACTCGAACTCTGGCTCCCCCGGTGCTCTGAACAGAACTCTACCCCCTCTGTAATCAATGCTGGCGTGGTGCCTGCTCAACCAATCCATGCCTAGTACTATATCGTAGTTCGGCAATGGCATTACGAGCAGGCTCACCTCCAACTTGCGGCCTCCCAAAACTACTCTCCGACCCTTACAAACATCACTCACGAGGATAATGCCACCCCCGGTCGTGATCTTGTAAGTCTGTCATGACCCGCACCCACTGTGAGGGTACGAATACGTAACAGCGCCCAGCCTACGCCGCAGTGTCGGCGGTAGAACGCTGTTCTAAGTCTCTAACTAACCATCAACTCATGCAGTATATAATATACTCATCAAGATCAACTCCGAACGGAGGACAAGTATAAGATATGGTGTAACTCAATCACAGCCTAAGCATGATAAGATAACACAGAAATATAACTAAGAAATTGAAGACAAAACTAAATACTGAAATAATAACAACATCTGAAAAATCTCAAATACATCTCAAGTCTCAATTCTATACAACAAGCTCTAAATGAAAATAAATGCTAGTCTACTAAACTAAATCCCGATCACTCCTGAGTGTCAGGGCCATAGGTAGCTAAGCCATCTCCTGCTCCAAGGCAAGTAGAGCAAATGTCCTCAGGGCAAGCATCTGTAATATTTTCAACAGGTCCAGTCAGGACAGGAACAAGCACAATCTCATCTAGTAAACCCAAGTAAATGACAGAGAACTATAAAGCAGTTATAGACAGTTGTATTGATGAATATGACAGTTTGTACGAGTAATGAGGTAGAGAGCAGTTAAGGTACAAAGAAAGTAAGGTAACTAAACAAGAAGAGAAACATAGCAAAGAAGACTGTAAAATAAAATCTAGCTGAACTAGAGTAACATAATGAGTTCAGATGGTATAATATAAGTCGAGTGTAATCCCAATGTGAGTCTAATACAAGATGAGTCGAATTCTAATCATTATTCTAATAAGGTGAATCGAACAAGGTGATACGAATAAGGTGATACGAATAGTGATTCACATGATGTTCTAATAATGATTCGAATAAATTCTCCAAGTGTGTTTTAAAATACTTAGTTAGACATGTAAACGGCTATGGGTAAATCCGGCACATCACACACCTGGCCGGGTGTGGAATGGCTATCGTTCGAATATATTCACAGGGGGTGGTTCGAATAGTAGGAATGTTCACATGTCTAATCAAGTATTTCCTCGCCCATCTAATACAAATGAATCCAAAGTCCGACACATCAATCGAATAAAAGTCCAACCAACATATGAAGATACGAATAGGGTGATTCGAATAGTGATTCGTATGGTGATTCGAATAATAGAGGTGAGACGAGTAAGTATGTGTGTCGTATACATGGATTCAGATATAAAAATACGTGTTTGTAACAGAGAATCACATACAGCTAACTAGAACTGAAGTACAGTAATTGACAAATAAATGAAAGAACTATCAGAGAATGTACTCGCCTGATACTCTGAAAAGAGTAGTGAAATATCAGATGTCTGCACTGGAGTCACAATGTCCTAAATAGAGCAGTACAGGTTATAATATGTTAAAAATAAGATGAATGAAGTCTACGATGCGATCTACATGATTCCAAGTCAATTCTAGGTCAAGTCAACTCTAAGTCAAACTTGGTCAACTGTCTAGGTCAAACTAGGTCCAATCAAGTCTAATCTAGGTCAAGTCAACTATGGTCAACTTAGTCAATTCTAGGCTATAGGCTATGATATCAAGTCAAGGATATACATATATGTCATATATACCAAACCAACTATATATATGTATCATATATATCCTTACATATATACCCCTATATAGGCATAGCCTATATATATCATATGCCTATCTAATATACACTATCTCCCATGATAACCTTACCTACAACCTTGTCTACAAGTAATATATATATTGCACCCATGAATAACTTATATATATATAATACACATCTATCTCTTAGAATGTAATACACCTATAGGCTATCTGTGTATATAATACAACCCATGAGACAATACTTATATATGTATAGCATAGAGAGGGGCACCTAGATATGTGTATGTGTGTGTGAATTAGTGAGTCATGAGTGTTAGGATTCCTGGACTCAGGAAACAGTGTACAACTAGCAAGAAATCAATGTAGATGATAGTGGCAAAACAATATGAAAATCAGTGTGCTATATAAACAATGTGAATTCTAGAAATTGAAAGAATGCTAAAATCATTGAAATGGAAACTCAGTCTCAGGTTTTTGGAAAAAGAACAGTGAAGAAAATGTCAGTCCAGTGTGTGTCTAGCATACATGGTTGTGTATAATGTCTCAGATTTAGTTCAATAGAATATTCCAGGTTTAACACATTGGAATGAATCTCAGTTTTAACATAACTGAACAACTCAGGATCCCTATATAACTCAGGATCAAATGTGGGTTATCAGGAAAATATGGCAATAATAGTACAAAAACCAGTGTGTGTGGGTGTGTGAAGGAAGCCATGTGTGTTATATACATACCATGGTTCTCAGGATTTAGTTTAACAATGAGTTCAAACCAAAATCAGTGTAACAGTCCTATGCTCATATCAAACCAAATCTATCCAATTTCAACATCTGGACTTGGACAGAGCCTCATACATGTGTTCAGTCACATACATGCAATCAGAACTGAAGCCAAATCTCAGGGTTTATAGAATATCAGGTGACAGTTGGGTGTAACAGGGAGCTAATCTCAGGTTTAACAGAGAATAGAATCTCTGGATACACAGCTGTCTCAGGAATGTGAACCTGATGTGCAGCACAAGGCTTGACTGAACAGTAGGGTAACAAGGACTGATATGTGCAGAACAATATAGAGCACAGGCAATGCCATGGGGTGTGTAGGGAATAGTGTCAAAGTTGTGTGCCTACAGAAATTCAATGTGTGAGTGCCCAGTGTATAAGACAGATATTAAAACTAAACTCAGGAATGATCATATCCTATGGCAGTACACCATCCCAAAACATTGTGAGAACTCAAAACAACCAACCATATATGTCCCAAAGTCCCTACAGATCACTGTTCTGCAGTTGCAAGCCAAGGCAAGGCAAAACAGGCCTATTGTTGCAAGCAATCCAAACCAGGCTAGGCCAAGACTGAAACCACTAACCTAATACCCTCCCTATGGCAGTACAAGCAAGATATTCAAGGACATAGCCCAGGCATGTGAAACTAAACACTAGGTTCATATGAAGATCCTGAGAAAACATCAATATCCCAATTGGTATTAATCAAATCACAGTCCAAAACAACATGTGAAGGTATTGCATAAACCAAGGGAACACAATACCAACTGAAAATGACATGGCAATTCAAACCAAGAATTAAATTTAAACTGGAAGTGTCCTCGAGCATGAAACTGGGATTAGTTCCACAGTTCATAACTGAGGTCTTAACCATTAATTTCCAAATTCAATTTCAAACTAGAAAGAGACCCAAAACCTGAAAATGAAAGCATTTGCAAGAATCCTGATTTCAACTTGTAAAGCCAAAAGAACACAGGCTGATACTTGAAGTATCAGACTGGGAAAATGACACAATAAAATTTTAGGAATAAAGTTATTGCTCGAAACAAGGAAATACCATGTATCCCAATCATATCATCACAACCTGATACTCGAGATAACCATATGAGCTATCTGAGATTTACATCTCAAATTGAACCATGGTATCTTGCTGTCAATGTCAGTGAAATTACAGTTTCAACAACCCCAACTAAAACTCGGAGCAAGCTAAAATAAACTCGAATCAAATCGAAACAAGGCTCAATCAATTCATTATAAAACCATATCAATTACTTGAATGACTGATATCCATTCGTATCAGTTTTGAATCCCCTAAACCCAATATCGAGTATCACGACCCAGCCTGCACTCACTGTGCACAGTTCGAGCAATCAGTGCAGCTCGAATCCTGAGTCCGATACGACACGGGGTGGCACGCCACTCGGGGGCTGGCATGTCAGTCATGCCTCCAAGCCTCACTCCAAGTGTTGTGTCCCCTAGTGTCACAGACTGTGCACACTGTCCCTCGAGTAGCAGGGCAGCGCGCGAGCACTGCACGAGCCCTCGTGCCGTGAGTCTCGCTGCTCGCGGACACGACACAGACACTGATGCACTCTCAGTCCTTCATGACCTCACTGAGCACATTAATGGCTACAAAAACTGTACAAACACTTTTTAAAAATAATGATTTAAAACCCATTCAAACATTTCAACAAACACATGAATATATTGACTGATACGTGTCCGATACGGACATGTAACGGATACGAAATCCTACAATACTTGGAGAACAACTAGGGTTGACCTAAATGAATGCTACCATGCAAAGAAATCGAGAAAAGGAAGGGTTTCAATAGGTTTTACCTATTGAGAGCAAGTCTCAATGAAAAGCCTCAATTAAGAGAGTCCTTCTCCCTTAAATTGTGTCCAAAAGAGCTCCACTCCTTGCAAGCAAGCCTTCTTCAACCTCCCCTCCAGATCTAGATCCAAATGCAAGAGGTTGGGATCAATTTGGTGAAGAAATGGAGGAGTTAGACAATTTGGGAAAGAAATTAGGGTTTCCTACAAAGGGGTGTTCTAAAAGAGGCAAGTGGTCTTGAAGAGACACTTTATAGGCTAATGTTAGGTCCTTCTTGGGCTGTTGTGGCTGCCTCCAATGAAGAGCTAGGATTAGGGTTCTCATATTGGGCCTTGGGCCAAGTTTGCTAGCTCACAAGCTCAAGTCCTTAGCCTTTGGTCCAATGTAAAAATTCTCCTACCCTCTCCATGGAACATAGCCAACTTAAGTCAACCAAGACCAACTTAAGCTTGATTAGGGTCCCTTGCCAAATCAACTAAGGCACCAAAGTCAAGGTCAAAGTCTAGGACAGTTCCTTAAGTCACAGCTAATCAAAAGTCAAAATCAATAATCACTAGTGAAATAAATCATGAAATAACTCAAGAGGCCAAATGACCAAAATACCCCTAAGCTAAAATGATAATTAAATCATCCTAATGACATGGTTAGGTTCTAGGTCATGCAGTCTCTCAGGTTTCACTAGCAGCACATCAAAATCACAAGTCATGACTTAAACCAGTTTTTAAATAGTTTAAAAATAATTGAAAATAATCAAAAATCACCATGTAAAATAAATATCAATAAATAATAATAATAATTACAAAATTTCAAAAATACCCTCATCTGGAAAACTGGGTGTTACAATCCTACCCACCTTATAAAAATTTCGTCCTCGAAATTAAGATGATCGCACCCTTCCTAGGTCAAACCCCCAATCAATCAAGGTCAAAGCAATAAAATCCTACTGGTCGTGATTCCACAGTCTCGAACAGGGTAGCTACACTATCTAGCAATCACAAGCAATATCCTGGCAGGTACTAAGGGAAATCACACATGGAAGTGGGGAGGAAGAACAAGAAGGTCAAACCTGCTAATCTATCACCTGCGAGGTCAGTCTCCTCGGCTGCCATCGCAAAAGCTCTACCCCTCTGGTGCTGAGCTACAGGTGGCCTAGCTTCCTCTTTCTGACCCGGTGCTCCGTCATATACGGGTGCAGTAGGGCAATCCCTAACCTGATGAGCAGCGGATCTACAGAACAGACAAACCTTCCGCCTCCTATAACAAGTCTCCCAAACGTGCCATGCCCTCTTACAGTAAGCACAAGGCTGCTCCTTGCGGTCCTGCCCTCTAGGCTGATGCAGTGCCTGCTGTACTCTTACCGGTGCCTGCATCTGCTGAATCTGTACATGAGGCCTCTTGGCCTGGCCTCCGCTGCTGCTGCCCCCAACTGGGTCTTGCCCCCTCTTGAGCCTAAGCTCAAGATCATCCTCAGCCAATAAGGCTCCCGTTAAAATCTCTTCGAAAGTGGCATCCCTGTTGCCCTTGGTCAAGGACTTGACTTCATTGACCAGACCCTTTCGGAACCTTTGGGCATTCGCCGTCTCGCTCAAACCCTCTACAAATCTACCGAGGCGGCCGAACTCCCCAGCGTACTCCTCCACTGACAGGCTCCCATGAACCAAGCTCTCGAACTGCGACTCCAAGGCTCGAAGCGCTGAATCTGGAAAGAACTTCTTCTTGAAGAAGCCCTTGAACTCCTCCCAAGTCTGTCCGGCTACTCCCACCCTGGGGTCTGACTGATACCAGGTGCGAGCAAGATCTCGCATCCGGCTAGCTGCGGCCTCGATCTGAAGATCTGCTGGTATCCTTGCCAGGCGGAAGATTTCCTCTATATGCTCGATCCACTCATCGACATATAGGATCCCCTCTGTACCCAGAAAGTCTCTGGGGCTTATCTTCTGAAACTGCTCGATCCCCGGTGTCCTCGGCTGCTGGAACACTGGTCATGCTGCGACTGTCGCAAGGGCCAGCTCCATGCCTCGGTCCTGTCGGGCCTGCTGCCGGTCCATAAACTGCTGGAAGTAGGCGAACATCTGTGCCGCATCCACATGTCCTATAGGCGGCGACTGCTGGAACTGCATCTCTGGGATGACTGGGCCCTGCCCCCGAGCTGGTGAAGGCATACCCCTTGCTGCTGCTGCTGAAGTCTCAAGATGGACAGAGGTGGCAGGAGCTGCATCCACCTGACCCTGCTGATCTGGCTGAGAGGTGGCAGTCCCCTCTGCAACGACTGCTGCACCCGAGCGATGTGATCGTGTCTCCACCATCCTGAAGACAGATCGAACAAGGAAGTCAATACTGAGCAGGAATCGATATATCAAAGGAGGACAGTTATTTCAAAGAAGGCAAATCAGTACGATATGTAGATGGCATGATTCAAAGCAGAATTTTCCTAACTGTGATTGAGTGCCTCTCCGGTAAAGCCTATCTCTCAATCCTATCGCAGGCTCGTAGCAGTACAACTAAGTCGTCGTACTACTACGATATCGCACTAATGCGACTCTCGACCTGCATGGGCCACCACTAAAATCGTGTCACGACCCGCACCCACTGTGAGGGTACGAGTACGTAACAGCGCCCAGCCTACGCCGCAGTGTCGGCGGTAGGACGCTATTCTAAGTCTCTAACTAACCATCAACTCATGCAGTATATAATATACTCATCAAGATCAACTCCGAACGGAGGACAAGTATAAGATATTGTGTAACTCAATCACAGCCTAAGCATGATAAGATAACACAGAAATGTAACTAAGAAATTGAAGACAAAACTAAATACTGAAATAATAACAACATCTGAAAAATCTCAAATACATCTCAAGTCTCAATTCTATACAACAAGCTCTAAATAAAAATAAATGCTAGTCTACTAAACTAAATCCCGATCACTCCTGAGTGTCGGGGCCATAGGTAGCTAAGCCATCTCCTGCTCCAAGGCAAGTAGGGCAAATGTCCTCAGGGCAAGCATCTGTAATATTTTCAACAGGTCCAGTCAGGACAGGAACGAGCACAATCTCATCTAGTAAACCCAAGTAAATGACCGAGAACTATAAAGCAGTTATAGACAGTTGTATTGATGAATATGGCAGTTTGTACGAGTAATGAGGTAGAGAGCAGTTAAGGTACAAAGAAAGTAAGGTAACTAAACAAGAAGAGAAACATAGCAAAGAAGACTGTAAAATAAAATCTAGCTGAACTCGAGTAACATAATGAGTTCAGATGGTACAATATAAGTCGAGTGTAATCCCAATGTGAGTCTAATACAAGATGAGTCGAATGTAATTCTAATCATTATTCTAATAAGGTGAATCGAACAAGGTGATACGAATAAGATGATACGAATAGTGATTCACATGATGTTCTAATAATGATTCGAATAAATTCTTCAAGTGTGTTTTAAAATACTTAGTTAGACATATAAACGGCTATGGGTAAATCTGGCACATCACACACCTGGCTGGGTGTGGAATGGCTATCGTTCGAATATATTCACAGGGGGTGGTTCGAATAGTGGGAATGTTCACATGTCTAATCAAGTATTTTCCTGCCCATCTAATACAAATGAATCCAAAGTCTGACACATCAATCGAATAAAAGTCCAACCAACATATGAAGATACGAATAGGGTGATTCGAATAGTGATTCGTATGGTGATTCGAATAATAGAGGTGAGACGAATAAGTATGTGTGTCGTATACATGGATTCAGATATAAAAATACGTGTTTGTAACAGAGAATCACATACAGCTAACTAGAACTGAAGTACAGTAATTGACAAATAAATGAGAGAATTATCAGAGAATGTACTCGCCTGATACTCTGAAAAGAGTAGTGAAATATCAGATGTCTGCACCGGAGTCACAATATCCTAAATAGAGCAGTACAGGTTATAATATATTTAAAATAAGATGAATGAAGTCTACGATGCAATCTACATGATTCTAAGTCAATTCTAGGTCAAGTCAACTCTAAGTCAAACTTGGTCAACTGTCTAGGTCAAACTAGGTCCAATCAAGTCTAATCTAGGTCAAGTCAACTATGGTCAACTTAGTCAATTCTAGGCTATAGGCTATGATATCAATTCAAGGATATACATATATGTCATATATACCAAACCAACTATATATATGTATCATATATATCCTTACATACATACCCCTATATAGGCATGGCCTATATATATCATATGCCTATCTAATATACACTATCTCCCATGATAACCTTACCTACAACCTTGTCTACAAGTAATATATATATATTTCACCCATGAATAACTTATATATATAGAATACACATCTATCTCTTAGAATGTAATACACCTATAGGCTATCTGTGTATATAATACAACCCATGAGACAATACTTACATATGTATAGCATAGAGAGGGGCACCTAGATATGTGTATGTGTGTGTGAATTAGTGAGTCATGAGTGTTATGATTCCTGGACTCAGAAAATAGTGTACAACTAGCAAGAAATCAATATAGATGATAGTGGCAAAACAATATGAAAATCAGTGTGCTATATAAACAATGTGAATTCTAGAAATTGAAAGAATGCTAAAATCATTGAAATGGAAACTCAGTCTCAGGTTTTTGGAAAAAGAACAATGAAGAAAATGTCAGTCCAGTGTGTGTCTAGCATACATGGCTGTGTATAATGTCTCAGATTTAGTTCAATAGAATATTCCAGGTTTAACACATTGGAATGAATCTCAGTTTTAACATAACTGAACAACTCAGGATCCCTATACAACTCAGGATCAAATGTGGGTTATCAGGAAAATGTGGCAATAACAGTGCAAAAACCAGTGTGTGGGTGTATGAAGGAAGCCATGTGTGTTATATACATACCATGGTTCTCAGGATTTAGTTTAACAATGAGTTCAAACCAAAATCACTGTAACAGTCCTATGCTCATATTAAACCAAATCTATCCAATTTCAACATCTGGACTTGGACAGAGCTTCATACATGTGTTCAGTCACATACATGCAATCAGAACTGAAGCCAAATCTTAGGGTTTATAGAATATCAGGTGACAGTTGGGTGTAACAGGGAGCTAATCTCAGGTTTAACAGAGAATGGAATCTCTGGATACACAGCTGTCTCAGGAATGTGAACCTGATGTGCAGCACAAGGCTTGACTGAACAGTAGGGTAACAAGGACTGATATGTGCAGAGCAATGTAGAGCACAGGCAATGCCATAGGGTGTGTAGGGAATAGTGTCAAAGTTGTGTGCCTACAGAAATTCAATGTGTGAGTGCCCAGTGTATAAGACAGATATTAAAACTAAACTCGGGAATTATCATATCCTATGGCAGTATACCATCCCAAAACATTATGAGAACTCAAAACAACCAACCACATATGTCCCAAAGTCCCTACAGATCACTGTTCTGCAGTTGCAAGCCAAGGCAAGGAAAAAAGGCCCGTTGTTGCAAGCAATCCAAACCAGGCTAGGCCAAGACTGAAACCACTAACCCAATACCCTCCCTATGGCAGTACAAGCAAGATATTCAAGGACATAGCCCAGGCTTGTGAAACTAAACACTAGGTTCATATGAAGATCCTGAGAAAACATCAATATCCCAATTGGTATTAATCAAATCACAGTCCAAAACAACATGTGAAGGTATTGCATAAACCAAGGGAACACAATACCAACTGAAAATGACATGGCAATTCAAACCAAGATTTAAATTTAAACTGGAAGTGTCCTCGAGCATGAAACTGGGATTAGTTCCACAGTTCATAACTGAGGTCTTAACCATTAATTTCCAAATTCAATTTCAAACTAGAAAGAGACCCAAAACCTGGAAATGAAAGCATTTGCAAGAATCCTGATTTCAACTTGCAAAGCCAAAAGAACACAGGCTGATACTTGAAGTATCAGACTGGGAAAATGACACAATAAAATTTCAGGAATAAAGTTATTGCTCGAAACAAGGAAATACCATGTATCCCAATCATATCATCACAACCTGATACTCGAGATAACCATATGAGCTATCTGAGATTTACATCTCAAATTGAACCATGGTATCTTGCTGTTAATGTCAGTGAAATTACAGTTTCAACAACCCCAACTAAAACTCGGAGCAAGCTAAAATAAACTCGAATCAAATCGAATCAAGGCTCAATCAAGTCATTATAAAACCATATCAATTACTTGAATGACTGATATCTATTTGTATCAGTTTTGAATCCCCCAAACCCAATATCGAGTATCAGGACCCAGCCTGCACTCACTGTGCACAGTTCGAGCAATCCGTACAGCTCGAATCCTGAGTCCGACACGACACGGGGTGGCACACCACTCGGGGGCTGGCATGTCAGTCATGCCTCCAAGCCTCACTCCAAGTGTCGTGTCCCCTAGTGTCACAAACTGTGCATACTGTCCCTCGAGTAGCAGGGCAGCGCGCGAGCACTGCACGAGCCCTCGTGCCGTGAGTCTCGCTGCTCGCGGATACGACACAGACACTGATGCACTCTCAGTCCTTTATGACCTCACTGAGCATATTAATGGCTACAAAAACTGTACAAACACTTTTTGAAAATAATGATTTAAAACCCATTCAAACATTTCAACAAACACATGAATATATTGACTGATACGTGTCCGATACGGACACGTAACGGACACGAAATCCTACAATACTTGGGGAACAACTAGGGTTAACCTAAATGAATGCTACCATGCAAAGAAATTGGGAAAAGGAAGGGTTTCAATAGGTTTTACCTATTAAGAGCAAGTCTCAATGAAAAGCCTCAATTAAGAGAGTCCCTCTCCCTCAAATTGTGTCCAAAAGAGCTCCACTCCTTGCAAGCAAGCCTTCTTCAACCTTCCCTCCAGATCTAGATCCAAATACAAGAGGCTGGGATCAATTTGGTGAAGAAATGGAGGAGTTAGATAATTTGGGGAAGAAATTAGGGTTTCCTACAAAGGGGTGTTCTAAAAGAGGCAAGTGGTCTTGAAGAGACACTTTATAGGCTGAAGTTAGGTCCTTCTTGGGCTGTTGTGGCTGCCTCCAATGAAGAGCTAGGGTTAGGGTTCTCATATTGGGCCTTGGGCCAAGTTTGCTAGCTCACAAGCTCAAGTCCTTAGCCTTTGGTCCAATGTAAAAATCCTCCTACCCTCTCCATGGAACATAGCCAACTTAAGTCAACCAAGACCAACTTAAGCTTGATTAGGGTCCCTTGCCAAGTCAACTAAGGCACCAAAGTCAAGGTCAAAGTCTAGGACAGTTCCTTAAGTCACAGCTAATCAAAAGTCAAAATCAATAACCACTAGTGAAATAAATCATGAAATAACTCAAGAGGCCAACTGACCAAAATACCCCTAGGCTAAAATGATAATTAAATCATCCTAATGACATGGTTAGGTTCTAGGTCATGCAGTCTCTCAGGTTTCACTAGCAGCACATCAAAATTGTAAGTCATGACTTAAACCAGTTTTTAAATAGTTTAAAAATAATTGAAAATAATCAAAAATCACCATGTAAAATAAATATCAATAAATAATAATAATAATTACAAAATTTCAAAAATACCCTCATCTGGAAAACTGGGTGTTACAAAGTCCTAGGCAACGATTCGACTATGATACCGTGTCTAATCGCAAAAGATACTGATATGAAGCTATACGAAGCACCGGAATCGAATAAGGCAAATAATGGACTGGAGTCAAGAAGAATCGAACCTACAATCAGCTCCCCGATGACCTCTGCATCCTCTGCTGCCAAGGCAAATCCTCGCACCTGCTGGCCTCCCCTGGCCTGCTGCTGGTGCTGAATAAATCTCTGCTGCTGCGTCGACAGGGCTGGTCCCCGCTGCTGACCTGCTGGAGCCCTGGCTCCTCCTTCCGGGCCTGCTCGTACTAAGCAGCACTCCTTCATCTGGTGGTCTGCTGAACCACACTTCAGGTACTGGCCCAGCCTCCTCCGGCACTCATTGGCCACATGCCCGGGCTTCTTACAATAGGCACAAGTAACACTCTGCCTCTGTCCCTGCTGGTGCTACCTCGTCTGCTGCTGCTGAGGGGCCGGCCTCAAATTATAATTTGGTTTTCGAAAAGATGGAGGTGGTTGTTGTAGAAGGAATCAGGTTGACAACATATTCTTCAAGATAGGGTATTCTTAGTTTTGCATGGATCATGGGTTTCTAGTAGTTTGGGGGAGTGGGTTAGTATTGCATGGTTGAGATTAATGGGATTACAAGGGGCATTTGTGGTTTGTTCTAAGGAAAAATTGTGTCATACATATGGCGTAATTGATATGGAGCACAAAATGGTATGTTTGTGTGGGACGTGTATGTCATATGTGTAGTGTAGCTCGTTTAGTTCATGAGGGTAAAATTTGTTGAAAGAAAAATGGCTAGTGCTGTGCTCCAAATATCAAAGTCACTGTAAGGTATCAAAATGATACAAAGAGAAATAAACGTTATAAACCTATGGTTTATCAGTTCCATTGGAACCAATCGTTGATTAATTTAGTCTTAGATTTTAATCTATATTAGCTGGACAAGATCCCTAAGATCAGTTCGAACCATTACTAGTAGGTGAGGGCAATATAGAATAGGTTTCAATTGAAGTGGTTGGGCCAGTTTCTAATCGGATTGGTTAACTAGGTTCTTTAAGTCCAAAAATATGCCTTCTGTGACTCTTGAGTTTAAGTAGCACATGGGATCTCAATTAGGTGGAACACTAGTGACATCTGCGTAGAGGGCTTCGAGTAGATCACAACCATATATTGGGTCGAAAGATTTGAGTCAAGATTGGATCTCTAATTGAGGTCGGGAAGTACACCGATATTATTGTAAGGGTTATATCTAGCCGTTTTAACCTGAAAGTCGTGTCATGAAAACAGAGCACAAGAGGACGTGTTTTAGTGGGACATGATATGTCTACATGAAGGTGGACTCATCTAGGTCTTGCATGTGAAGTTTGTTGGAAGGTTAAAGCTGGTTTCATGCTCCTAATTCCAATGCCACGGTCGGGGACACCAAATGATCTAGATAGAAAGTGGGAGTTCAAGAGGTACTAATTTATCATCCTAAAGGATTCCAATTTATTCCAGTCAATCGGTTGTCCTAATAAATCTTAAAGGTTAGAAGGCTTGCAATCTATATTCTACAGAACTAATACAGAGGTTAAGGATTTAATGAGGTCAGAAAATTTCAAGGTCACGACATTGCACCTCGGCTCTTTATTATTAAACAATACTACACAACATGATCAAAATTATGATATGGAAGATATGAATCAAGTTTGGAGTTAGTTCTCCAGTTTTGAATAGATGGAAACGATTGTGTACATATAGCCTTCATGGCCATAAAAGAATTCTTAATGTCTACGAGCATTTGTTTTCCAAAATAAGCGACGAAAAATAATAAGAGTTCGAGGGAGATGGGATCGAATTACAATTTTAGGTTTCAAGGGCGATTGAACAGTTCCAAAAGAAAGTTTTTCGAAACCATTGCGGATGACATCCTAAGGACAAGTTTAACTATATCACAATACATGTAAAATAATCGAAGGGCGAGCCAAAGTGCACTAGGTTGATCAGACCAGCATGCACCGGTTCTG
Source organism: Iris pallida (assembly GCA_029216955.1). Lineage (NCBI taxonomy): Eukaryota > Viridiplantae > Streptophyta > Magnoliopsida > Asparagales > Iridaceae > Iris > Iris pallida. The sequence goes on along the minus strand of JANAVB010007397.1, from coordinate 7,870,680 downwards.
AATAGATAATATGTTAGTGGACATGCCCAGCTAACATATATCTTGGATAAGCTCGATAAAAGGATGAGCTTGCAAAGCTAGGCTATAATAGCAACATTAGTCAAGGTATTCCAAACTATAAGTACGCAAGATAATGATGAAAGAAAAAGGTAAATAGTTCAAGTTATTTATTAATCTAGTGTTTGTGATTATATAGTCATCCTATTGTCTTCTTATCTAAGGCCTTGGTCAATAAAATGAGGTATGGTCCTCTGAAGATTTTTAATCTAGGTAATCCAAGTAGTATCCTCTACCACGGGTCATAAGGACGAAGTGATTACTAGATCATGGGGGATTCTACCCAACTTATAAGAATTAAAGTAGTAGTGTGATAGGACAATGGAACATGTCTATCAAGTTTGGGTATCTTCCTAACCACTATCAAGGCCGGAAGAAGGATAATAATTTACGGTAGAGGGAATCAAGCAAGATGCAAATCAAGGGATCAAGCGATAGTTCGAAAACATAATCGAGGAAGAGGTCAAGTATGGGGATGAGATTCTGGACTCTAATCCTATATGCAGGCTTGCTTGGTACGGTGAAGTAACCAAATAATTTATCTCGACCTTCATGGGCCACCATAAAAACATGTAACACCTCAGTCCCAAAATACTTAGGACTAAGTACGTAGATATGTCAGTTACATACATACGAAGTATATGGAATCCTCGTATGTATACATAAGCTGTAAAATACAATAAACCACGACACACTAAATCTCATCCACGAATAAAGATATATCTTTCATAGAATCAAATAAGAAATTATCATTGTACATTTGGTTGGGTGGAGACAAATCCACTACCAACTATAAAAGGGACAAATAAATAAACAGTAAAGGAATTTGTCGAGCGAGCAAAAGACGTTCCAAGAGCAATCATCTCGAAGCAAGAGGGTAAATCATGTCCTTGGCTAAAGCACCTGCGAAAAGTCATAAAACATGCCTGAAGAATTCACCAGGTCCTCAGAGGGACGTAACAATATACAAGAAAGCACCATGCCATATAAACTATGATATATAATAGAAAATAAAGGGATGCATGCAATAGGGTGCCTAACCGTACTATAGTGAGTATGCAATAAAGAACAATCCTTCACATATGGGCGCTCGGGCTGTATAGAAGTGGCATCGTCCCTTCCTTTGGGAACCAGTCGTCCCCGTCCATAATGCCTGGTGAACGTCAGAGGCAATCAGTATGAAAACATCCATAACGCTCCATGAACGCCAGAGGGAATCAGTAATAGTAAGGTGAACCTGCGTCTCCAGCGGAGCTTCATGTACAATAGCAATGTATATGTGGCCCATACATCAAGGAACTGTTCTTCCCATCCCATGCCTAGTGGGTTCACATCCATGACTCATATGATCCTCTAGTAACTGCCAAGTCCACTAGCAAGCAATTCTATTGGCAGTTACTCCTAACCGTCGTACGCCTCATACGTATCGGTGGTCGGTCGACTACGCGAGTACGTATCCTATATATGACTCACAATACATGGTAAAGTAGGTGTTAAGGCCGTATGAGATATACCAATACCTCATCATCAAATGGGTGATCACTAGACTAAGTCAATGCATGAGAATAAAACAAAGGCAAGAAAAACGACCGATAGAGTCGCTTACACCCAAATGTGACTTGGATGAACAGTTTTATAATAACAACAAATAAAAAATGCTGAAAATAACAACTGAAAATAAGAATATATAAATCACAGAGTAAGGTGGTAAGGTATCCTGCCTGGTGGTGCAAAGGTGGCAAGTCCAAGAATCACAATGTCAGCAAAAAAAATGTCATAATCTCCAAACAACTTCGGATGCTAAAACAAACGTGAAGAATGTACTCAAAAAAAGTAATATATCTAGAAAAAGCCTGTCCAAAAGTCTAATTCTGGAACAGGGGCAAAATCATAATTTTAGGTCAAAACGATGTTCGCCGTTGGACCCGTTTTGCACCAAAACGCGTGCCAATGTCTACGGTCTCTAAAGTGTCAAACTATATGTCTACGGATCCGGTTTCAGGAGGCGAACCCAACGGTATGTTCAATTTTGGATTTTAATGAGCCGTGCATAAAATTGCCCGTTGGATCGGGTCGCGGGCCCGCCAAATTGGCATTCCGATCAACCTTCTCAGAATCGGACCAAACTTGGCTTACAGGACCAGAAAAATGATACGGTCCTGATGGTGCAAGTTTCGTGTCGATCCGACGAACGTGCACAAAGTTATGGCCAAATTTACAAAAGGTCGATACAGGGGTCTCTTGACGGATACGCACTGATTTCGTCGCGCACACACAACAAAATCGAGCCCCGTTAGTTCCCACACGTCGACAACATCCATACGCACCTTTCGATGCGTATAGTGCATGACCACGTCGTCCGGTTTGTCGGGACGCACGCCGTATCGGGAAAAGTTTTCTAATTTCTAGAGTTTTAAAACATAGTTTGTTCTCAAACTTTGCAAATAACTTTCTTCATAATTAACGAAATTATGTTCTACAAGTTGGGTTCTACTCTCGTATATGTTGTCTTCCTCTGTTTGAAGTTTGTTTTTGAAAACTCAAAGTGTTTGGCTTGGAATTTGACTTCCAAGTCGGGGTTCTGGGATAGCATATTGTTCTGTTTTAGAACAGGTTTGGGGCTAACTTCGTCTCATTTTTTCGAGCGCGTCAGAGAGTCGTTTCAAAATTCATCTAAGGGATCTCGAAGAGGGTCATACAGGGTCTCTATATCAGTTCACAAATCGCAATTCGATCTAATAGACTCGATGAAAAATTAGTGAGAAGGGAAGTACCTGTCGGTGTACTCGAACAGTGAAAACTCTGTTGTTGTCAGTTTTTTGCAAGTTGGGGGAGGGGGTCTGCGGTGCTGCTCCGGCAGTTGCAGGAGGATGAGGGTGTACGTGGGGTGGCAGGAAGGCTCGAGCTCTGAAGTTCTGGGTTATGGCGCAGTAGTGGGAGAGTTTTCTTTTATGAGTTATCATTTTTAAGCCAATGGGTTCCCGGATATATATACTTAATCTAAATTCCAATTTTGAATTAGATTTTATACCATCCTCATTCAATTTAGGTCACTTAGGAAGAGATCTAGTAGTACTCGTATGGGAATAGATTTGGATGACAAGTTTTGGATTTGAATTTAAATTCCAACTCAAGGAATCGATTTCCTTACGAAGGCTACAACGCAATAAGGGTCGGGCCTAATACTTTATTGTTCACGTGAACAGTAAAGTAGCTTGTTTTTTTTTTCTTTTTCTTTTTTAAACAGATTTATATGTTTATGCTTATACACTCATATTTAAAAGTATTTATATACCCATGTGAAGGTATATCAATAATTACAAAAATTTATATATAAAATCATAAAATTTCTAAATCAATATACCCAATAGTATATTACCCCCAAACCTTTGTAGGCAATAAATCATATATATATATAATTATATATACCCACCTATATATATCACACTTACAATGTACTCCCCTATACAAATAAATTCCTTTTAATAAAAAAAATATATACGGTAAATCAAAATAAATTAAATAAATTCATATAAAATGTAGGGGGATTATAGAAGCATGTGGCTACAAAGACCTATTACAAACTCTTCGTAGTTACATAAACGATTTTTTATTATTATTATTTTCATTTTACTTTGTATCCAAACATACGAGTTTGCTTTGTTGAATTTACGTGACGCGCGAGATTTGCGTTCGTAATTTCTCGACGAGTGCGAATATGTGTCGAGGTACATATGTTAGAAAAATATTTTTTATTATTATAAATTTTATTTTAATAAGAAAGTACATGTTCAAATAAAGATGATAAATATTTTTTTATTTTATTCGTCGTTTACAAATAAATGGTGATTTGAAAATGGTGATTTAATATTTTGTGAAATGTAAAATATGATTATTAATAAATTTTGTTATTTATAAAGCCTAGTTTATGATTTAATATTTAAGTATTTATCGTGATTTTTGAAATTAATTATTACTATATTTATTTAATTACGAAAATGATATTTGGAATTTTGTTAAATTTAATATTTGATTAATTATGGTAATTTAAATTGGAAAAGATTTTATTTACTTTATTTAAAAATATTTTAAATTAAGTATAGAATTTATTTATATTGGATTTGATTTGGATTGAATTAGTTTAAATCAAATTTAAATATAATATGATATTATCTAGGGAGAATTTAAATTCTCCCAATCCCTATCCAACTGGGAATTTCCACCTCCTATAAAAGGAGAGGTACTCCTCCAGAAAATTTCCATCCACAGCAGGTGCATCGTGTCTGTGTTCCACGCCTATCTACTATATTTTCCATTACAGTTGCAATTCCCTCAAGGATTCCCGACCCCCTCGCCGTCGTGTCGGACAGCCCCGCCGACACGATGATACACACACCACCACCAGCAGCCGAACACCACCGTGTATCGACTCCATCACCAATACTCCGTCCCGCACCCTGCGACCAGCACAACCCCGCCTGTCCGACCCATCTCCTCGCCACCCCGATCACCTCTATCACTGTTACCAATATCACCACCACCTGCAAGCGCACTGCCGCCTCCCTGCAGCCTCCATCGTCAAATGCCACCACCACTGGCCGTCCATCCCGACCTCGCCATCACCCGTGCCCAATTTCGGCGTCGCCCAAATCAACATCATCACGCAACCACCACCACCATCTACGTCAACCCGTCACCAACACCACCACCAGGGACACCACGATACCACCGCCACCAACCCAGTCAACCCCATCACCATTACCCATGAAGAAAGAATAGGAGGAACCCTAACCTGAGTCCGTCGCCGCTGCGTCCTGCCCACCGGCCTCCGGCGTGAGCTCCGGAGCACTGGTATGCCATCCCACCCGCTCCGGCTGCCGAAACCACAGCCACCGCTCGGCAAATCTGCCACACCCGCGGTTTCCTTCCAACCCAGCTCCTCTGCGACAACCGCCCACGCCAGCGCTCCCCTCCGTAGGCGCTGACAGCCGCGGCCTCCTCCACCGGCGTTCGGACCCTCCGCGCCCCGCCGTGCACGGCGCGCGCCCAAGCCCTGGTACCGTCCGCGAACTCCTCGCTCGGGCCACCACTGTCGCCGGTGGCCGAGCCTTGCCCGCTGCACCGCCCCAGGTGTTGACCTCCTCCCCACTAGCGTCGCCGGTGGCCACTGGCACGCCGACCGCGCTCATCCACCCGGAAGAAGCCTCTCGCGCAACCGCGCGCTGCCACCGCCGCTCTTTCTCCTTTGGCCGCCCATGCGTCGAGCTCCATCTGCGCTAACCGCCGGCCGAAACCGCCTAGGTAAGCCCGCAATTTTCCTCCCTCTCGATACTCTCTCTCCTCCCCCTTTTCTTATTCCCCTTCTTTAAAAAAAAGAACAACTCTGTATTAGTATTATATTATTTTTTTTATATATAATAATTATTATCATTGTTATAAGTATTATTAGTATAATATTACTGTTAAAGTATAAGTTATTAATATTTATATTATTATTATTATTATTATTATTATTATTTATCATCATTAAATTTATTATTATTATGATTATTGCAGGCATTATTATTGTTACTATTATTATTATTATTATTATTACATTGATTTTTGTTATCTAAATATTATTATTATTATTTTATTATTATGAATATAAATTTTCTATAAAATATATAAGGTAGATAGTTTCCAAAATTATATATATGTTGATAAACTTGGCTTGTTCATAGTTTATAAAATTTCTTGTATTATTCTAAAATAATTTAATTAAATAATTCTTCTGTCAAAAATATAAATTTGACAAGCTTAGTATATTTTGCTTGAAGAAAATTTTTAACTAAAAGTTTCTTCTACTAGTAAATACAATTCAAGTATTTTTCCTACAATCTTTTTGACTAAGGAAAATATATTTTAAAGTAGTAGAAATTTTTTCCTAAAATAAATAGAATGCTCTTCTCCTCAAATTTCTACTATTTGTCAACCTTACTTATGACTAAATCCTGTTTTCCTATTTTTTTCTCAACCTCCACCGATTACACACCGAACATGGCTATTGGACAATCGAAACTTGTCGGATCATTGCACCACACCAGACGTAACACCAGGCAAGATACCTTGCCATTATACTGTTTATATTTAGTTTGTATTTTATTACATATCACTGTCCATTAATTCCAGTTATTACAGTTCTTGATTTACTGCCTGCTCAGTGATATTAGATGTACTTTGTTATTACCCTTTGATTGCATATGGACTTAGAGTCAAGGGACTACCATTGTAGTGTATTGCATATACCTCGACACAGTTGTACCACGAGGATGTGTGAGATGAGTAGCATGTAGAGGTTCTTGCGTGTGGGCCGATCCCCTATATGCTCGCGTTAGGCTAACTGTTATTAGAGGCGTGTTAGGAGACTTAGCATTTAGTAGAGAAACATGGTCGTGGATGCGGCTTGGTAGGGACATTTGGGTGGGGAGGACAATACCTGACGTATGAGCTTCGATTGTACTTCCCTTGTAACCCGGAAGCTCCGCTGGAGATACCGGTATGAGCCTTTCAGGTTGGCCACTGTCGTTTTTTAACGTCATGCGCTTAGGTCACTGGTGCCCAAGTGGGGACTATACCAGATCCCATTTACAGCCAAGGTTCATGCGTCGAAGGATTGTTTCTCAACTACATGTTCACTTTAGTTTGGTTAGATTACCTTATTATGTCTTGTCACTTTCTTTGATTGTGGCATATTTTATATTCAGTATTTATATGGCATGTTTATTGTATCTTGTTACATCCCTCTGAGGACCTGGTTATCTCGCCAGGTGTGTGTTCTCATCTTTCGCAGGTGTCCTAGCTGTGGCCATGACTTGCGCTCTATTCTTCGAGATTTTGCTTTTTGGATCGTCATCTCCTTCGCTCACCAAATCGTTTTCTTTGTATAATTTTTTCTTATTTAAATTAGTTGGTAGTGGATTTGTCTCTGCCCAACGATTGTATACATAAAAAATTTAAAGTTGCTTTTATATCATTATTTATTTTTTTGGATTAGATTTACTGCCTTGGTTACTACATTTTACAGCTCATGTATACATACGACGGTCCATGTACTTCGTATGTATACAGCTGGCATGATTATGTTCTAGTCCTACGTATTTTGGAACTGGGGCGTTACAGGAGCCGATGTTTGATGCGGCTATCCCTTGAGCCGTATCTTCAAGGGAGCTTCAGTAGGTGTTCTACCTAGAGCAGTTGGTGCTTTTTCAGGTAGCTTGATGTTCATGGGAGGCAACGTCTGAGGTGACTTCCCCTTGAGTCGAATTTTTAAAGGAGCATCGGGAATCATCTCTGGCTCCATGTCTGGCTCTACTGTCGTTTATGCTTCATCGTCAGCATCATTGGCTTCCTCCTCGTCGGGCGACTTGTACAAGGTGGAATCAGTGAAGTAGGCTTCGACCCCCTTGAAAGGGTCAATGTTCGCGAACTCCGTCCGGATGATGTCATTGGTGGACACGTATTTCATACATTGGTGGAGTGTGGATGGTACCACCATGTATCATGCAGCCATAGACGACCCAGTAGGAGGTTGTAGTTGACGTCGACGTCCACGACATAGCAAGTCACCTCGGTTCTGAGGTTACCGATATGACACTTTAGCCGTATTTTACCCAGCGGCTCGCTTTTGCTAGCATTGAAGCCGCTGATGGTTGTGTTGGAAGGTGCCAGACGGTACATTAGGATCTCCAGTATTGAGAGCAGTATCTTTGGGATGATGCTGAAGGAAGACCCTAGATCGATCTGAACCCGCTTCACTTTGACGGAACCGATATACCCTGTATAATACAGCGGCCTGTTGTGTCGGTTGTGCTTGAGCAGCATGTCTTGTTGGGTAAAGGTTATGTTGGGGATAACCTCATCCATATAATGGCAATGCGTATATGTAGTCGGGAGATCTTCCGGCTGCTTGACCTGACTGATGAAGGACTCAGCATCCTTCAGAGCTTCACAGAGAGCTTCACGAGTGTCTTTAGAAAGATGAAAAAGCTCAAACAGAGATAGACGGGCGGGAGTACTGGCAAGTTGTGCCAGTATGTCAAAGTTGTGGGGCTTGGCAAGCCCCGAAGCATTCTCCTTTCACAAAGGCTTGTCGTATCGGGCCTCTGCATACTTCTATTTATTGGCTGCTGGAGGCTTGGAAGGGCCTTCTTCCTGGGCTGCAAGGATGGGGCAAGGAGGCACCACCTCAACGGCAGCTTCATCAGGTTGGGCATTCTGATACGAATGCATCTGTACAGGAAGTGCCTCTTCCGCAGAGGAAGAGACCATGTGGCAAGACTTGATCTTCCTGCCTTTAGTTTTGGAGACAGAGCGTACCTCCGATTGTGTAACCTTGGAGACGTGATCGGAGTGAACCCATATGATCTCTCCCCGAGATGTGGTGAGTGGGATGAGTCCACTCACGTTGTCACGAGTAGGTGGTAAGTTAACCACCTCGATTGTCGCTTTTGGGATGGGGACGACGCCATCCTGCGTTGTGGTTGGCGGCAAGTTGCCAAATTGGAGTGACACTAGGTTGGCCGAGACCATTTTCTCGTCGTAGACGACGGAGATAACATCCGCATTGATCATGCGCTGGATATAGTTTTTGAGGACGTAGTAGTCCCTAGTTGGATGTCCGACAAACTGATGGTAGTGACAGTACCTCGGATGGTCCACTTTTCCAACCTCGTCAGGACACTTCGGGTCCGACAACTTGATCTTGTCACCCTGCTTCAATATCTCGAAGAGTTGCAGGATGTCTTCATCGTTGAAAGAATAAACCTCCTTTGGCCTTGGTGCAAGTGGAGGCTTCTGAGTGGGTGCTGATGCACCTTTGGAGGCATTGACAGTCAATGCCTATTTCCCATTCGTCTCTCGTCCGGGGTTGTTGGCTGCAGGCCATTTTCCCTTGTCCTCAAAGGCAGGGAAACTGACTCCCAGAAGACGAGCATTAGATGCCTTTTTTTCAGCTGCTTCGGTATCGATGATCAAGGAACTCCAGTCGGGAGGAGGAGTGGAGTTGAGCCAGAGTTTGATCGTAAGAATCATGTTCATGCTGTAGGAGGAGAGAGTGCATGTTCTGGCATGCCCGAGGGCAGTCTGAAACACTCTTGTCGAAAATGTTTGATGAATGCTCGAACCGTCTCCTTCTCCTTCTAATGCACCTTTATGAGGGACGCCATTGTCATGTCCTTCCCTCCATCGTAGAAACGATCGAGGAAGAGACGCGTCAAGTCGTCGAAGGAAGATATGGAGTTGTCGGGGAGGCTGCAGTACCAGTCGTAAGCCACTCCTTTCAGTGCCCCGACAAATATGCTTGTGAGTAGCGCGTCTTCCTTCGGGAGATGTCCGTTTGAGACTGGAAGTACGTCAGATAGCGGCGCAGAGAGTCCTTTCCGTCGTATGGCGTCAATGTTTGTGGTTTATATTTAGGAGGATAAACTACCTAGTTCTATTCGAGGGAGTATGGTTGTGGGATCCCCATCTTCTGGCACTCTTCTTGTCTGTTCTTGGACTCAAAGCGCTTGCGTAAGTCCCTGATCATCTCAACCACGTCTTTCGTAGAACTGGGAGTCGTGGATTGAGGTACAGCCTAGAGTTGAGCATTTGATGGCTCCGACGTTCGAGGTGCTTCGCGGCGATCTGTATCCAAGGATACCGGTTGAAGGGGTACACTTGATTCTCTATTGGCCCCTGGGTCAGGACCAGTAGACGATGCCCCGGCCAAAGCTGACCGTATCTCAAACACTGCTTGAGTCCGTGTTTGCATGGAGGCAGAGAGGGTTTTGAGTCCTCCCTCCAAGGTATCTATGCGCTGGACGAGGTCTGCTGGCGGCGCATCTGGCTAGGCATCACCCCCAGTCATGTATACTGTCATGATACGGCTGGAAGTGGATGGATCGGTTGAGGCTTCATTTTTGGCCTCACTCTCCTGTAGGGGAGTTGCCTCTCCTGGAGCTTCGTCTTGGCTACCCCCAGCTATGTCCTGGGGGATATCATCGCCTTCGGGAAGGACTTGGCTAGCCTCATCTGTGTTCTGGAGGAGGTCCTCGTCTTCAGGAGGACGATCAGCGAGGACTTGGGTACGCCCAGCTATGTTCTGGAGGACGTCTACGCCTTCAGAAGGAGGATCGACAAGGGCTTGACTACCCCCAGCTTCCTCCAAGATCTTTTTTAACCTCCGAGTGCCTTCAAATACTACAGAGGACGGGACAATTGTCTTGGTTTTCTTCGACTGGCTCTTGGATGAGGACGAGGAATTACCAGTCGCGTTTCGGATTGATATGAGGAGTTAGATATTACGTTGCATGAAGCAACCATTAGTTCTGGTTCCTCTTCAATTGACACCTTCTTCCCGAGGCGACGTCGGAGGGGTGTTGACGATTGCAGCCGCTGGAACATCGACTGCCTTGGTAGTGGGACTGCTATTTTGTAACAACAGTTGATGGTGACTACAACACAGGTGTGACCTGTGAGGGGCGGATTGTGCTTGTCAGTCGACTCTCCTGATCGGCGCTTGTGACTGATCATATTACGCAAATTATTAGAGAAGAGTGCCACCTTCGCACCCCCATCAGGCGCATGGCAAGGCCAAGCGCCGGGGTGGTCGAGTAAATGCTGCGCCCTCTGATCCAACACAAAACATGCGCTCAAATCAGTAGTGGGGGAACAACATTTACAGTGACTTGAACGAACCTCAGACGCACAACCAGTGGAGGCACGGAAGTTCAAGACCACAGGGTTTGCCTTGCTCGACTTGGTTGCGAACGCAACAGATGCGCCCAAGTGAGACTAGGACTTTGAAGGTCGACTCATTTCTGGCGCAGAAGCACCCAAGTCGACCTTATACAACTTACCATCAGCAGCGTGCATGATTGTGAGCACATGCTTCTGGTTTACTGCCGACATAGCACTTTTGAGGTGCATAGCCCATGCTGCCTTGGACATCTTTGTACCAGCCCGCTGGGGTGCATAGTACTCAGAGTCCAAATTCTCCTCGCCACGACAGCGAGTGAGTCTGTTAAAGACAGAGACCATCTGTGGTGCATCAGAGGTGATGCACAGGGCATTAGCTGCACCCCTGCTCCGTCGACACATCTTTCTCGTCTGAGAGGAAGATGGCTGGGGAATGTGGTCAGCCGCATATTTCTTTGAGAGATGTGCTGCACCGGTGGACGCATCTTGGCTGTTGAGGACGTCAGCAGGAAGGGTAGGCTGCATCGGTACATTTCCTTTGGTGGTGGTGCCAGAGGCGTCGACCTTGCGCACCCAGACTTGGCGAGTCTTCTTCGGCTTTGGCAGCCACTTCGAAGGACTTGCGCTGCCTTCAGAGATGAACTCCTCATACGCCTGTTGATTGAGGCGTACGACCAGCATCTTGTGGGAGGAGCCCACCTTCACGTCATCGGATCGCGACACAGCTTTCTCGGTAGAGGAGAAAGAGTTCCCCAGCAGAGTCGCCAGCTTGTTTGCTATTAAAATCTTTTAATTATAAATTTTAATTACAAACAGAACCGTGTTACAATGTAGGACTTAGATGTAGTCCTAGGAGTACACTTTTATTTATCTGGGTCCCTTGTGCCGATGGAACGAGTGGTAATACATTGACTCCGTTGACGATCTGACGACGGTTATCGGTTCTCTGAAGGTCTGAGTTGCACTGGGTGCTGGAGCTTGCAGAGAGGAAGAAGACGTTGAGTGTCTGTATCTGCCTCACTCTGTGTATATGTAGGTTCGTAGCTGTGTGTGTGGAAGAAGGAAATGATCCCTCTATTTATAGCTTTGCAGGCTGGCTGCTCATGCGCGCATATGTAGGATACACTGATTTATGGAGATGCTACGTGGTGATAGCTGATGGAGGCGCATGGACGATACGCTCTGATTGAGGAGTTGAACCCTTTCTGTTGCCGTTGTGGGCTGTGGCCGAGCTGACACGTAGCAATGGATAGGATCTTTCAGTTGCTGAGATCTTGGGTGATTAGCACCCCTTCATAGGCTGAATCAAGTCAAAGGACACGTGTGGTAGATCTATGGCTCGAAGATCTCGGATTTGGTAGAGAGTGATCTGATAGGATACGCCTAGGATTGGACACATGAGGAGACTTTGGCTTGTAAACTTTAGGAGTTATAAACCAGTCTGAGCGCACGGCTTTTGAGGCGCATGCGAGGCTTTAGTAGTGACTTTGACTTCTGTCTTTAGGGATCAGAGGAAAGTCTGAGGCGCATGGCTTTTGAGGCGCATGCAGAGATTTAGACACATGGCTGCGAAGGCACATGCGAAATGGTTGGGCGGCCATGTGGCTTGTAACCGCCGGAGGAAAGCAATGATGATGCTGACGTCGGCGACGCTTCGCCTTCTGAAAAAGCTGTCAACTGTTCAGTCCTCGGGGGACATGCTACCAACTCTGTCAGACTTCAGCATTTAATGTTCTTTGACAGATGATGGGCTGTTGAGTGGGCACGTTGATCTGCGTTCCATTAGGCGCATGAGGTCACATAGGCGCATTCTTATAAGGCGCTTGGTGCTGATAGGCACGTCATTATGATGCACGGTCTGACCGGCACATCTATTTGCATGACACGTCTTTATTGCCCCGACTGTTACGTTCTTCGAGTGCTTTAAACAGCCGTTTTTGACTTGGCCGAATTCGAAGCGTCAGGTTCATCACCATTACTGCAAATTCATTGTACGGGATTCGGAGAGCCCGCCACTTGGCACATGGGTTTGATTTGCCCGACCTATAAATAGTGGCAAGGAGAGAGTTTGCATCTCGTTCTCTCACGTCCTCCTAAAATGAACTTGTTTGCTTGAGCACATTCTGTTGACGAGATGCTCCCGAGGATGAAGATGCGACGCAATGTCTTTATTGATGCACTTGAAGGCGACTGTTACATCCAAAAGTCGGAGTCGAGGGCTTCTGAGACAGGCGGAAGGTGCCTGTTGCATCCAAAGATCGGGATGCTCGAGCCCCGTCTCTGTTATGCTGGAAGAGCCGCAGATCGAAATTGCGGTGCTCCGATCATCTTCCTTGGGCTTTGGGGGAGCTCCTCCTCCTGCCAGAGTGGGTGTTGCCCATTCTGGTTGTGTTGAAAGCCTCCTTTTGCCGCAGGGATTGCGGTGCTCTCCTCTTCCTTTGGAGAGCTCTTCCTCCAGCTAGGGGGTTGATTGCCTACCCTCGTTCTTCTCAATAAATGCTTTATTAGTCGAAGCATTTGATCGGGTCGAAGTGGCGCATATGCTGAGACTTTATGATGCACATAACTGAGGCTCTTGAAGAGATGTGCCTGACTGAGATGCCGAAAAGATGTGCCTGACTGAGATACTGAAGGGCGGCATATAACTGAGCTGCTGAAGAGATGCACATAACTGAGGATGCACATGACTGAGCTGCTGAAGGGATGCACCTGGCTGAGACGCTGAAGTGATGTGCCAAACTGAGAGCGCATGGCGGTTGCTGCGCCTAGCAGTAGACTTAGGGTCTTTTCTTTGTAGAAAGTCTTCTTTGTATAGCCCTTTTTTAGACATGTAATATACTTTTATACAAAATAAAAATCTTTTTTTTTAATGTATATGCTTTTGTTGTTTGCTGTGCCAAGTACTTCATCTGAGCTTCCTGGCGCATGAAATGTTAGGCACATAAGATTTTTGGTCCTAAAATTACATGCTTCTATAGAGGTTACATATAGTATTTCTTCAGGAACTTGCCGTTGATAGGCATCATGAGTAAGTCACCATCAGGTTTGGTTAGCCGGTACGCACTGTTAGAATATACTGATTCTATGATGAAATGACCTTCCCATTTTGAATAGAATTTTCCTTTTGTTTTGTGCGTCATGACCATCGGTCTTCTCACTGCTAAGACCAGATCGCCGACTTGGAAGATCCTTTTCTTCACTTTTTTATTGAAGGCTCTGGAAAGACGTGCTTGGTATAGCTCAATGCGCTGCTGAGCTAACAAGCATTTTTGTCTAACGCTTCGAGCTCCTGGAGTCGCAGACGGTAGCTTTCTTTGGTAGTCAGCTCGCTAGCTAGGGCTACTCGAAGAGAAGGTATCTAGATCTCTAAGGGAAGAACTGCTTCGCTGCTATAAACCAGAGAGAATGGCATACTGCCTGTTGGTGTCCGGGCCGTTGCACGATAGGCCCATAGACATTAACCGAGCTTCTCATTTCAATCGCGCTTGTTTGAAGGCACGAACTTCTTGAGAAGTTTTATGATGGTTTTGTTGAAGGCTTCTGCTAGCCCGTTAGCCGCTAGATTGTAGGCAGTAGAGGCTATGTTCTGGATTCGATTCTTATCACCGAATCGATAGAATGCATGGCTTGCGAACTGTGGACCATTATCATGTATGATCCTACGAGGTAGGCTGAAGCGGTAGATGATGTGATGTTTGATGAAACTATCACGTTTGAGGTCTTTACTTCGGTGAGCAGTATAGCTTCCGCCCATTTGGAGAAGTAATCGGTTGTAGCTAGGATGAACCAATGTCCTTTGGAGGATGGCGGGCTGATTGGTCCTATGACGTCCATGCCTCAGGCTTCAAACGGCCAAGATGCTGCCGTCGGGTGTAGAAACTCCGAAGGTTGATGAATGAAATCGGCGTGGAACTGGCAAGCTCTACACTTCTTTGTATATTCAACAACATCTGCTATCATTGTGGGCTAGTAATAACCCATTCGTTTGAGACAATCTTATAATTTAGGGCCTGGTTGATGTGCACCACAAACTCCATCGTGAGCCTTCCGGAATACATGTTTGGCTTCTGTGTCTGATAAGCATCGTAACAGTAGCCCGTCATAAGAGCGTCGGTACAGCATGTTGGTAGCTGTGTCATAGTAAAATCTGAGGGATCGCCTTTGGATGGATACTGCTTCCTTCGGGTCCTCGGGGAGGATTCCATAGATGGCATAGTCTATGAAGGGAAATCTCCAATCTTTAGCATCGACGCTTGTTTCCGTTGTGTAACTGTGATGAATATGCAAGGCATCTTTCACATAGAATAGTTCTCGACCAGACACTGTGATCGACTGCTGAGTATTGGTTGGAACGGTCAAGGAAGCAGTGAGACCGGCTAGAGCATCTGCTTCTATATTCTGTAGTCGAGGCACGTATTCGATGAAGAATCCATCGAAAGTCAACGCCAGCTCGATTGTTGCTCTGTGGTAGGGGATGAGATCTTCGTGGTGAACTTCATAATCACCTCGGACCTGACTAACTATTAGCTTGGAATCGTCGTAAGCTTCTAGATAGTCAACTCCCAGTTGCTTTGCCAGTTGTAGGCCGATTAATAGAACATTATATTCGGCCACGTTGTTGGTGCATGGTTCCACGAGAGAATATGCACGGTGTATATCCAGATGATCAGGTGATACGAGCATGACACCTACTCCAGCCACGATATTTCTATTAGGTTCTGTTCTTGATGCGCCGTCAAAGAATATTCGCCAAATGGGGATTTCTTCGGTTGCAGTGTTAGATTCCACCACTTCATCGGGGATTTCGTTGTAGAGTTTGGACAATTCTGGCACCGGATGAGCTGCTAGGAAATCAGCTAATGCTTGGCCTTTTACTGCCTTCTGAGGAACGAAGATCATATCGTATGGAGTCAACAGCATTGCCCATGTAGCTAAACGGGAATTGAGAGAGCTCGGTTTTGTCATGAGTATTCTGAGAGGGTTGACTTTAGATATAATATGGATAGTCTGCCCAGACACATAGCGGCGTGTCTTCTGGATGGCAAATACTTATGCAAGATATTCTTTCTCTACCGGTGTGTATCTGTGCTCGACACCCACCATTGTGCGGCTGAGGTAGTAGATTGCCTTTCATGTCCGCCTTCGTTCTTCTGAGCCTATAGGTAATAAGGGCACCAAGAGAATGGTTCATAGCACGGACATATAGTAATAAGGGCTTCCCCATTATTGGAGCTACCAATATTGTAGGGCTTGTAAGGTACGCCTTGATGTCGTCGAATACGTGTTGACATTGTTCAGTCCAGATGAAAGATACGCCTTTCTTCATGAGCTGGATGAATGGTTGACACCTTCCAGAGAGGTTAGAAATGAATCGTCTGATGTAGGCTAGCCTTTCTTGTAGTCCGTGTAACTCTTTAAGGTTTCTTGGAGGATGCATGTCGAGGATATCCTTCACTTTCTCCGGGTCCAGATGTATACCCTTTGAAGTGATGACGAAACTAAGGAACTTGTCGCTGGAGACTCCCAGAAAAGACTTGGTTGGATTCATCTTCAGTTGGTGTGCACGTATTAGCTCGAACACCGTTCTGAAGTCTTGGAGGTAGTTGTCCTTGAGACGACTTTTGACTGCAATATCGTCTACGTAGCACTCCACAGTTTTGTGCAAATAATCGTGAAAAATTATGTTCATGGCTCGCTAGTATGTCGCCCCTGTATTCTTTAATCCGAAAGGCATCACCATATAGCAGTATACCCCCAACGGTGTTCGAAAAGATGTGTGCTTCTCGTCATCGGAGAACATCTTGATCTGGTTGTAGCCTGAGAACCCATCCATGAAGGAGATCCGCTCGAAGCCGCAAGTATTGTCAATCATTACGTCGGTGATCGGTAAAGGGAACTCGTCCTTCGGGCATGCAGAGTTCAAATTACGGTAGTCGATACAGACTCGAACTTTACCGTTCTTTTTTATGACTGGAACGATGTTGGCAACCCAGTCTGGGTACTATTCCTCGCGGATGAATCCACTGGCAATGAGCTTCTTGACTTTATTCTCGATGGCTTCTATGATGTCTGGTCGTAATCATCGTTGTTGCTGCTTCACAGGCTTAGCTTTAGACGAAATGTTCAGGCAGTGCATGGCGACTTTAGGGTCCAAGCCTGGCATGTCTTTATAGCTCCATGCGAAGACGTCGATGTATTCTCTTATAAGCTGTATAAGAGATTGGCGTTCATCGCCAGAAAGACTTTTGCTGATGAAGATTGGTTTGAAAGATGCTTCATCTTCTAGATTGACTTGGATGACTTCGTGTTCGGTAGGTAGTTTTTATTGTTCGAAGCGCAGCTCCACCTAGTATCCATCTTTTGAGCCCATTATTCAAGCTCAATTGATTGGACATCGTCTATAATTTGGTCGGCGGAAACCATGTTGACGGACAGAGTTGCTTTGAACATGTCGCCGACGCTGGAGTCTGAGTCCCAGAGGGAGGAATCAAAAGAATGAGAACAATGATCTGCTTCATCATCTGATCTTTTGGGAGTTGTTGGAGGAGTAACATAGCCCAAACCAACACCGCTTCGTTGATAGTAGTTCTCGGGTTTGCATGGAGGAGCAAAGTGTCGTATGGCAACCGTCGTCCTCGGCCGTAATTTAGTCCTTTGTCGCTTTTGATGTCATATCCCATGTTCTGGATGATGTTCTTGGCCTGCCAACTATACCGAAAAAGTTGCATTTTCCAGAGTCGTAGTCAGCTTCTGTGTTGTACTTGGGAGAAGTAGAGTCTGGGACGAACTTTCTCTCGCCAATTATACGACCGAAGATGATTAGTTCTTCATCCTTCTTTCTGGCTGGAACGATGAAGTAGAGGATATCTTCTGGGTAAACTTTTTCCCGCAGGTGAGGCGTCGTGACCGGCATGCAGAGGTGTGGTCCTATGTCATTTTTTAGGGCATATATCGTATCCATGTAGTGGTTTACAGATTGATATACATCGAAATAATTCAAAGATAAACCTTTACAAAGAAAATATGCAAGTTCTTCTTCAGGGATAACATCATCCGCTGAAGGTATATTATTATGAGTATTAATATACTCATTGAGAGGATTATTATCTGGAAGAGGAGCCACAGTCTTGGCCGAGTTCACCACGTAGGGTAATTCTTTAGGATTGGGAGGACGGGCATCAGCAGGTTCCTCCCGGGGTGTCTTACTGAGAGTGATGGTCAATGATTTGACTTTGTCAGGGTTCTTCTTTTTCACTTAAATTGTGAGAGGCTTCGGAGTACTTTTTGGAGTAGTACGTCCTTTGACTCGGATAATCAGGGGACCATCATTGGAGGATGGACTTGCTTCAGCTTCATTGTCAGCTTCGTTTCCATCGTCCTTGGGGGGGCTGAGATTGGCAAAGTACCGAATCACCATAGTAAGCTTCGATGCCCTTAAAAGGATCGACATCGGCAAACTCTGTCTTCACGATACCATCGCTGTTGACGTATTTGAAGCATTGGTGAAGTGTGAAAGGAACGATCATGTTCTCATGTAACCATGGACATCCCAACAAGACATTGTAGGATATATTGGCATCGATCACATAGCAGAAAACCTCCGTTCGGAGATCACCAATCTGGCATTTGAGACGGATCTTGCCCAGCGGATGGCTTCGACGAGCATTGAAAGACATGATAGTTGTGTTGGTTGCAGATATTTTGTGCAGAAGTATTCCCAGAATTTGAAGCAGACTTCTAGGAATGATGCTGAGGGAGGATCTTGGATCGATGTGCATGCGGTCTACCTTGATCGCCCCAATATACCCTGTATAGTACAGGGGTCTATCATGACGATTATTTTTTAGTAGCATATCCTCCTGTGAGAAGGTGACGTTGGGCACCACTTTTATGGTACTGTGGCAGTGGGGACAGGAGACAGGATCTTCAGCGGGGGCCTTGACTTCGGCGAGGCAAGAGTCGACATGTAGTAATGCCTCACTTAAGGCCTTTCGTATTTCTTTGGAGAGTCGTAATAGATCGAACAGAGACAACCTGTCAGATGTATTGGCTAGCTGAGTCAGTATATCAAAGTTATAGGGCCGATACATGCCTTCGGAAGCTGGCGCCTTCTGAGACTTGTCAAACCGCGTCTCTTTCTATTTGACTTTATCCGTAGTTGGAGGTTTAGACGGGCCGACTTCTGAGCTTATAGGGGCAGCAGGAGGTTGAGGAGGTACTGCTTCTTCTTGTGCGGGATCGTACGTCCGAAGATAAGTCTTCTCCGAACGTGTCTTGCCAGATAGAACCTCATAGATGGAAGAGGATACCATATGGCATGACTTGTACTTCTTGCCCATTTTTGCTTTGGGAGGTACTACCCCGTGCGTCACTTCTTGCACAAGGTCCGGATGGAACCATATGATCTCACCACGTTCAGTCGTGAGCGGGACCAATATTGAGTTACGAGCGGGCGGTAGGTTGACGACTTCTATTATTGCCTTGGGAATCGGGACCACGCCGTCTGGGACTTCTGTGGGAGGAAAGTCACCAAACTGAAGAAAGATCATGTTAGAAGATACGACCTTGTCTTCAGCTTCGAGGTTGATCACTTGGCTGTCGATAAGCTATTGTATCTTCTTCTTCAGGACGATGCAGTCCTTGGTGGAGTGATGCACGTACTGATGATAGAGACAGTACTTGGGATCGTTGAGTTGGCTCACCTCTGCAGGACGTCGTGGTGGAGGCAATGTCAGCTTATTATCCTTCGTCAATGTGTGGAAGATGGTAATGACATCGTCTTCGTCAAAGGAGAAGGTCTCCTTAGGCTTGTCGGAGCCATCCTGAGAATTGGAAGCTCCTTTGGATGTGTCGACCTTTAGGACTTTTTTCCCTTTACTCCCACGAACAGGGATAGTTTGAAATTCGGATTTGGGTGTTTTCAACCCCAGTAGTTCCAAGTTAGGAACGTCGTTTTTAGTAGCATCAGCGGCCCCAATGAAAGCGGGCCATGTATCATACTTATGTATACCCAGATAAAACTTCACTGTAGGAAGGAAGTTATGTCGACAAGTATCCATAAGTTCTGAATCTGGTATACCGAAGGGCATCTTCAGTACTAGCCGCCTGAAGCGTTCGATGAAGGCGATGACAGACTGAGTCCTCCTTTGCTTGGTCTCGATGAGGGTGGACATACTAACATGCATGCCGCTCTCGTAAAACCTGTTGACGAACAATCTCTCCAAGTCTTTGAATGAATTGATACATCCGTCAGGCAGACTGCAAAACCATTCAAAAGCTACCCCCTCCAAGGTGCTAATAAACAGCTTCGACAAGAACGGATCATCTTTGGGCAAGTACAGAGTCTGCGTGTTGAAGTAGGTCATGTGCTAACGAGAAGAAGTCAACCCGTCAAATGAATTCAGCGTCAGCGGCTTATAGTTAGGAGGGCAAGTAGCGTTCTCCCACTCAGGAGGATACGGTTGAGATATCCCCATCTTCTGAAGCTCGTCTTTGTGTGAGATGGTATCGAGACGAGCGACCAGGGAATCACTTTCATCTTTTGATTGAGAAGGTGTTGGGAAATGGCTGCTGAACGGTTGTCAGGCGTTGTTGGCGAAGGATCACCCCCAGCATTTGTAAGATTCGGAGGAGGTGCAACGGAATGATACTCCTTTTGCAGTGAAGGACGGTTGTTGCTGTGAACGAGACTAGTGTGGGCTAAGATGTTTTGTTGAGGTGGAGGAACAGCCCCAGCAGCTTGAACTGCCATGATACTGGTAAGCATATCGGTGATCTTGGCGAATGCTGTTTCAAGACCCTCTAGCCGTTTGCTGGTCTGATCACTAGCTTCTTCAGGTCTTTCTCCATCCGCCATGTATGTAGATAACATGCGAGGAAGAATAGAGAAAACAGTACAACTGGTGCTGATACTTTCTGTCTTCGAGTGGACCAGTCCTTCATCTTCAGGTAGAGGAGGCAGATAGTCGCCATCAGATTCAGAGGGATCATCTTCCTCTGGAAGGCTACCCCCAGTGTGAGGGTCATCCGCTTCAGACTCTGAGGGAATACTACCCCCAGCTTGGGATTCATCGTCGTCCGTACGGAACCTTGCCTTTGACCGAGTACCCATATAAACTCCTGCAGATGTGACAGCCTGCTGGCCATCTGTCACGACCCGCACCCACTGTTTGGGTACGAGAACGTAACAACGCCTAGCCTATGCCGCAGTGTCGGCGGTAGAACGCTGTCCTAGGTCACAACATCTAACATTATAATGCCAAGCAGTTTATACTCCCCGAATGGGGGTGACATAGCAGATACAGTCTCAATCACATCTAGGGTAGAGCATGATAAGGATAAATAAAACATGAAATCCAAAAGAAATACAGGAGATGGAAGTCTAAGTGTCTAAGATACAAAAACCCAGAAATACACCTCAAACTCATATACAGTAATCCACAAAGTATACAACTCCAAACAAATGAAACAACTATCTAAACATCCTCTAATGTGTCTCCTCTAGGCTAGCAGGCACCTCCAGGCTATCTGTAAAATTTATCAACAGGTCCAGTCAGGACTGGAGCGAGTACAGTACATCTCAACAGATCATAGCAGGTTAGAAAATATAATCATGCAGTAAAGTAAGATACAGGTACTGAAAGAAATGCAGTATGTAAACAGAGAGAGAACTGTAATAGAAATATCTACTATAGATAGAGAACTATCATGTGACTAGTGAGTCAGAGTACAACATAGACATGTAAATGGCATAGGAGATTTTGATGCTATACTATGGAAGAGATTCTGATACTACACTACTTGGATAGTATTCACATGTCTACTTATACTCCCCCGTACCCCCAATCAGTACACAAGGATCCAGCCAGGTTATGTTATATGATTCCATGCACAAGCCCCCGTAGGGTGATACATGGATGCCCATAAATGGGTGATTCTGGGGGTTGCCCAACAGTGTAAGATTCTAGGAAGACTCTATGATCATAAGAGTATATGTCGTAAGTGATCAAAGAACCAAGAAGCATAGTGATACGCCATGTAAGTGAAACGCACAGAACACGTAGTACCCGATGCTCCATAAGGATAACATCTCAAGAAAGGATCCATATAGTACCAATCCGTGTGACCATCGTGACAGTACAAGTAAAGTAATCTACTGCAGGAAATAATTCTAAGCAGGATATGAAATTATCAGAGAATGTACTCGCCTCGATAACCTGAACAGCTGATAAGTATAGGGGGTCCCACTGAAGCCACAGAGTCCTATTTAAAGCAACACAGGTTACAAGGTGTTCAAGTTAAAATAAATGAATCTCTACAGGCAATCTATATTATTTTAGGTTCTTCTAAGTCAAAATAACTCTAGGTCAACTCCGGTCAATAATTTAGTCAACTAGGTCAAGCGTTGACTTACAGTTGACTTTGGGTCAACTGGTCAACTCTGGTCAAATAGGGTCAATTCTAGTCTAATATAAAGTCTACTTCGTTATTTGTACGTTGAAACTTACGACACGTAAATCGAGATAAGAAGATTATCGGTAAGGTTGATAATCTTATTATAGTGATCCACGTGTCCAACTTGTCAATTTCAGCGATGTAAGATCACTGGAATTGGCTGATCTCAGTTTCGTTGTACTAATCCCGAAATACGAACATTGTATGAATTAATTATTAATTAATTATAAAAAGGTTAAACTCAGAGAAACTATCAACAAACATTGTCGGACAATGAAATGAACATCGCCAACGTGTCCAGAATGGTCAAATTAGCTAGGATAGTCTATCCATCGGTCCAATTTGGACACAATGGCAAAAAGATAATTTCGGGTCAAAACGGTGTCCGTGTCGGAGCCATTTTGCACCGAAAAACGTGCAAGAAAACAAGTCAATAAAACATAACAAATTATATGTCCACGAAACCAGAATGACGATACGAACCCAACGGTATCTCCAGAATTGGATTCCGTTGACCCGATCTCAATTTGGCCCGTTGACCAGAACTTGGAATTCCGGTTTGCACGGAAATGCGTGCCGGAGCCAAATTTCTCAAAATTCTGTAAACGAACTGTCAACGAGTCCAGAATGATGATACGAACTCAACGGTATATCCGGAATTGGATTTCGATGAGCCGATCTCAAAATGACCTGTTGACCCGGATATTGGTATCTAACTTGCACCGAAATGCGTGCTCGATCCAATGTCCACCAAAACCTAACAAATTATATGTCAACGAGTCCAGAATGACGATACGAACTCAACGGTATATCCGGAATTGGATTCCGATGAGCCGGCGTCAAAAAGTCCCGTTGACCCAGAAAGTGGGACCCGCTTTGTACCGAAATACGTGCCTGGGCCCACGTTCTCCAAATCTAACAAATTTTATATGAAAACATGGCAGAACGACGCTACGAGTCCAATGGTGGCGTCAGAAATGAAATCTGGAGTCCCGTGTTCAAAAATGAAATTTTACAAGTTGGAAATTATGAATTCGGACGGCCAACTTTGGCGTCGAATTCAACCAATCAAACAAGCTCACAATGAAACGAAACTGGAGGGGTAGTAAGAGGGTTATACCAGCTTCGCACAGGAACTTGTAGCACGCCAAAAGGAGCTGCGGTAGAGGAGATACAAGCTGACGAAGTTGGCCCCGCGAAACTGTCCAAATTTAATACAATTTAAACGGTCAACTTGGTGGCCGATTTTGATGTATCAAACGATAAAATTAACGGACGAAAATTGACAGGGTTGAAGGTGGATATACCGAGATTGTGACCGAGCGAAAAAATTGCCGATCCAACGGTCGGATCTCTGGGAAAACGCGCACGAAGTCGCTGCGACGGAGCGACATTTCAGCTTCGTTCCCGAGCTCGTCACGACGGGACGTCGTACAAAACGCACGAATCGCCTCCGATACGCGTCGGGGAGAGGGACGACGTCCATGGGGCCTGTCCCGGGGATGCACCCGGCCAACGGGGGGGTCGGCCACGCCGACCGCGTCGCCGGCGGCGGCGCGGCAGCGCTGCCAGCGCACGCACGGCTGTGCGCGGGCGGCGCAGCGACGCACGGGACGGCCAGCGATGCACGGGGCTGCCAGCCTACAGCGGCGGGGTGGCCATGGCCTCGACGAGGGGATGGGTCGTACCTCGACGAGGGGATGGAGTGGTGGTCGGGGCTGTGGCGAAGTGGTGGTGGCGGTGATGGTGATGTAGAGGTGGTGGTGACGTTGTTGAGAAGGAGGAGAGAAGAGGAGGAGGAGGAGGCTGCATGGAGGAGAGGTCGGCCGACGGCCAGGCCATGGCCAGGGGGTGGCCGGAGGTCGGGCCAAGGAGGCCGGGGGAAGGAAATGGTTGCTGCTGTTGTTGGTTGGCTTTGTTGTGTGTGAGTTTATAGAAATTAAATATAGAGAGAGAAGGAGTAATAGTAATGAGAGGGAGGAAGAGAGAGAGAAAGAAAGGTTGCATTGGGGCTAGGGCCGGCCTATGGCTGTGAAGAAGTAGAGGAAAAGTTCCATGTAGGGAAATTGAGGGTGAGGATTACTTAGGATGATCAAATGGCTAGGACTAATTTAGAGGGAAATTGTCATTCCAAAAAGGAATTAAATAAATAGAAATTTCAATAAATATAGAAAAAATATGTAGAAAGAATAATTAATATTTTTGGGCAAGAAAAATGAGGGCGTCATGAGAGAGGAAAAATGAAGCTGGGGTTGGGTTCAGTGGAGCCGGATTGGATCCAAAATCGGACATTAAGCAATAATTGAATTAAAAATAGGTGTTGATGATCATGGGCAAATAAGTAGCACATGGGGATTCCAATAAATGGGACACAAGTGGCAGACGGGTAGTAGGCTCAATGTGGGCCATGTCCATAGTTGGGGCTTACAGGTTTTGGTCGACAGGGGACCCACAAATCAAGTTGGAAAATAAATGTGACACCGTGGGATGAAATAAAATCGGGTCACGTGTCAGGAAAGTTGTGTGAAGCAAATGGAGCACAAGATGTCATGTCTGAGTAGGACACGAAGGTCATGGGTGACGAGCGTCTCGAGTAGATCATCAATAAGGAGTTGGTTTCAAGAAACTGACTGGTCTTGCGCTCCCAAATTAAAAGTCACAGTAACGTGCTAATAATGATCAAGGAAAAGAGTGGAAAAATCAATTAATGATCAAATGGTCTAAATCGACCCGAAGTTCTGCGAAGCAAAAAGAGCACAAGGGAACAAGTTTGAGTGGGACACTATATACCGTCATGACGGTAATCCTGTCCACTCCAAAACTCGCGATGAAGATTTCCAGAGTTGAACATCCCTGACACTCCTAATATAAAAGGTACGGAAAAGTACACTTAAGGAAAAATAACAGAATAAATTATTTATCGAAACCAATCAATCAGAAAATAAAATAAAATAAAAAAATCAACCCGAAATTCAGGGTGCTCACATCCTACCCACCTTATAAAAATTCCGTCCTCGAAATTAAAATGTCCATACTCCCTCTAGGTCAAACCCCCATAATCAAAGTCCCAGATTAAAACAAATCATGTTATCAAAAGGACGACATACAGGGTCATGGCATACGGTGGTAGTGAAGTCTCATCTAGGTATACTAGTTGTGCTAATACCAAAACGGTCATAGGGTATCAAAACACACAAGCAATCTAGGGTGCTAACTAGAGAAGTTACAGTAACAACAAACTATCAAAACTGTAAGGTTGTCTACCACCCCATATGAAAACTGGTACTCATAAAAATAAAGGAAGGTAACTACCAATCATCGAAGAAAAAAAGTACTATCCCAAGAAAATCAAAATCACAAGTTAAAGAATTGAAAGTCACTTGCATTGAAATCCAATCACAATATATATACAGAGAGAGCGTTAGAGAGGGAAAACTAGCATCATGTGTATGGGGACATGTTCATATGGTTAGATAGTAGGCGTGTGTGTACGTGAGTATACATGAAAGTGTATATAAGAAATTGGGTTTTAAAACAATGGCTATCAAGTTACACTAATCATGGCATTTGGTTAAACAATCTACAATACGCAACTTATTTACTCATAACATGCATGGCTAACCATATACACATATATATAAAGAGGTAGAGATTTAGTTATGTATCTATATACGTTATAACATATATGCATAAACTCTATATATCCTTATAGATATATAATCATAACATAGAGGGGAAGGGTTAGGTTAAATGACAGTATATACTATGTTAGAGTGTGTGTGTCCTTGTACAGGGTTATAGCTTAGTATCAAAAGGTTAAATCCAGTTTTAGTTCAGCAAGTACATATAAAAAAATATATCTAAAAATAAGCTAACATTTAAACCAATGTAATATTAACATAATGCAGTCTCAGATTTTAGGGTTTTGAAACATCACAACAAATCTCAACGCTCCCAATATCCTAACATAGTACAGAAGAAACCCTAACATACTATCCATACATTTACCTACGCATTCGGTTCAATATTACATATTAAATCTGAATTGAACTAAACATGGAATCAATGTGAAAATGTTAACATGTAACTAGTTTTCAGGATTTTGGAGAAATTTGAACATTAAAACCAACTCAATGTTTATCACCACCTAACATGTAAGAATACGAAACCTGAATTTATATCCCTACATACCGCAATGCATCTAGCTCAAAATATTACATTTAAGAAAATAAAACAGCAATTTGGACTAAACATTTGGAAACTCAGCATTAAAGGTTAATATGTACACAGTCTTAAATTTGACAAATTTAAACACAAATTTTCAACCAAAATTCTTTTGAATTGAAACCCTACGTATAACATACATGTGCAGTGATGTAAACCTAAATAATAACATAAAATTTATATTTAAATTACGAATTTAAACATGGAAAAGCAGAGAACCAGAAATATTGGTTATGAAAATTTGGACATCAACAACATATCAATATGTATCTAGATATGTGGAAAAATCAAGTGTAGCATACATACGTGTTAGGCAAAGTGTCTGCTATATATATATATTCATATACATATTCTCATGTCCCAATAAAAAATTAATTCTACGTTAAGACTAACATTTAGATTCCTACCAAGATTGCAAGCAGGTGATTGACGAAATCAAGACAGTTTTATTATCATTATTATTTAATACAAGAATAATAGCAAGAAAGAAATAACGATAAAATCGGTTCTGCTTATCTGTTTAAAGAAGGAACCGTTTTGAAATCCAGAGTTAAAATATCAAATTCATATAAAGTCTAGCAAAATCATCGATTTATTGTATTATGAAAACTCCTAGCAAAAAATTTCACAAGGTTTATAAAACCAACTAAACTTACGCCTGAGTTAAATAATAGGAAACTAGACAAAACAATAAATAATAATTCTTTTCTCCTTTTTTTTTGAATGACTGAAACAAAAGTAGAGAAAACATGTTCAAAAATATTTAAGGTGCAATCCGATAATCATATGCGTCTATCCAAAATCATGGTACTCTAAATCCTCGTCATACTAGTAAGCAAGGCTACGATAATCACAGAGCCCTTGACTCATGCACATATCTCTAGAATCATGGTATTTAACATTTTTGCGGTGCCGCATGCTTGGCTGCGAAAACCTTAAATTCTCACACCCGAGAAATATATCCAGAGTCAGACTATATGTCCTCACCATGCTGGCTAATGTGACTATAGAAGACTAGATTCCATAACTCAGATGACCTAGCCCATATAATTTCATCTTGCCAAAAATTAAATTAAATCAACAATGAATACCCAAAAATCAAATTTATCAACGAACATCAAAATCAAAAATAAACAAAATCCTTCAATCATATAAATACAAACTCGGATGCTACAGCTAATCGTCAAGATTCAAAATTCAACAATCTTCCATCAAAATCAATAAATACAAACCCAAATTCAACAATAATCCATCAAAATCAAATTCAACAACAGAAAGTAAAGTTAAATCAAATCAAGGAAAAAGAGTTTTCAAATCGAAGTTAAAATAAGATTCTCAAGGGTCATCCCAGAAATCTCTCAAGGGTTCCTAATTATGATTGAGTACCTTCAAAATATATCCTAATCCTACTGCAGGCTATAGTGGTACTCAAGTTCGAATACCACTACATAAACTCGACCTGCATAGGCCACCACTAAAAATGTGTCACGACCCGCACCCACTGTTTGGGTACGAGAACGTAACAACGCCCAGCCTACGCCGCAGTGTCGGCGGTAGAATGCTGTCCTAGGTCACAACATCTAACATTATAATGCCAAGCAGTTTATACTCCCCGAATGGGGGTGACATAGCAGATACAGTCTCAATCACATCTAGGATAGAGCATGATAAGGATAGATAAAACATGAAATCCAAAAGAAATACAGGAGATGGAAGTCTAAGTGTCTAAGATACAAAAACCCAGAAATACACCTCAAACTCATATACAGTAATACACAAAGTAAATACAACTCCAAACAAATGAAACAACTATCTAAACATCCTCTAATGTGTCTCCTCTAGGCTAGCAGGCACCTCCAGGCTATCTATAAAATTTATCAACAGGTCCAGTCAGGACTGGAGCGAGTACAGTACATCTCAACAGATCATAGCAGGTTAGAAAATATAATCATGCAGTAAAGTAAGATATAGGTACTGAAAGAAATGCAGAATGTAAACAGAGAGAGAACTGTAATAGAAATATCTACTATAGATAGAGAACTATCATGAGACTAGTAAGTCAGAGTACAACATAGACATGTAAATGGCATAGGAGATTCTGATGCTACACTATGGAAGAGATTCTGATACTACACTACTTCGATAGTATTCACATGTCTACTTATACTCCCCCGTACCCCCAATCAGTACACAAGGATCCTGCCAGGTTATGTTATATGATTCCATGCACAAGCCCCCGTAGGGTGATACATGGATGCCCATAAATGGGTGATTCTGGGGGTTACCCAACAGTGTAAGATTCTAGGAAGACACTACGATCATAAGAGTATATGTCGTAAGTGATCAAAGAACCAAGAAGCATAGTGATACGCCATGTAAGTGAAACGCACAGAACACGTAGTACCCGATGCTCCATAAGGATAACATCTCAAGAAAGGATCTATATAGTACCAATTCGTATGACCATCATGACAGTACAAGTAAAGTAATCTACTGCAGAAAATAATTCTAAGCAGGATATAAAATGATCAGAGAATGTACTCGCCTCGATAACCTGAACAGCTGATAAGTATAGGGGGTCCCACTGAAGCCACAGAGTCCTATTTAAAGCAACACAGGTTACAAGGTGTTCAAGTTAAAATAAATGAATCTCTATAGGCAATCTATATTATTCTAGGTTCTTTTAAGTCAAAATGACTCTAGGTCAACTCCGATCAATAATTTAGTCAACTAGGTCAAGCGTTGACTTACAGTTGACTTTGGGTCAACTGGTCAACTCTGGTCAAACAGGGTCAATTCTAGTCTAATATAAAGTGTACTTCGTTATTTGTACGTCGAAACTTACGACACGCAAATCAAGATAAGAAGATTATCGGTAAGGTTGATAATCTTATTATAGTGATCCACGTGTCCAACTTGTCAATTTCAGTGATGTGAGATCACTGGAATTGGCTGATCTCAGTTTCGTTGTACTAATCCCGAAATACGAACATTATATAAATTAATTATTAATTAATTATAAAAAGGTTAAACTCAGAGAAACTATCAACAAATATTGTCGGACGATGAAATAAACATCGCCAACGTATCCAGAATGGTCAAATTAGCTAGGATAGCCTACCCATCGGTCCAATTTGGATACAAGGGCAAAAAGGTAATTTCAGGTCAAAACGGTGTCCGTGTCGGAGCCGTTTTGCACCGAAAAACGTGCAAGAAAACAAGTCAATAAAATATAACAAATTATATGTCCACGAAACCAGAATGACGATACGAACCCAACGGTATCTCCAGAATTGGATTCCGTTGACCCGATCTCAATTTGGCCCGTTGACCAGAACTTGGAATTCCGGTTTGCACGGAAATACGTGCCGGAGCCAAAGTTCTCAAAACTCAGCAAACTACCTGTCAACGTGTCCAGAATGATGATACAAACTCAACGGTATATCCGGAATTGGATTCCGATGAGCCGATCTCAAAATGATCTGTTGACCCGGATATTGGTATCTGACTTGGACCGAAATACGTGCCCGATCCAATGTCCACCAAAACCTAGCAAATTATATGTCAACGAGTCCAGAATGACGATACAAACTCAACGGTATATCCGGAATTGGATTCCGATGAGCCGGCGTCAAAAAGTCCCGTTGACCCAGAAAGTAGGACCCGCTTTGTATCGAAATACGTGCCCGGGCTCACGTTCTACAAATCTAACAAATTTTATATGAAAATATGCCAGAACGACGTCACGAGTCTAATAGTGGCGTCAGAAATGAAATCTGGAGTCCCGTGTTCAAAAATGAAATTTTACAAGTTGGAATTTACGAATTTGGACGGCAAACTTTGGCGTCGAATTCAACCAATCAAACAAGCTCACAATGAAACGAAACTGGAGGGGTAGTAAGAGGGTTATACCAGCTTCGCACAGGAACTGGTAGCACGCCAAAAGGAGCTACGGTGGAGGAGATACAAGCTGACGAAGTTGGCCCCGCGAAACTGTCCAAATTTAATACAATTTAAATGGTCAACTTGGTGGCCGATTTTGATGTATCAAACGATAAAATTAACGGACGAAAATTGACAGGGATGAAGGTGGATATACCGAGATTGTGACGGAGCGAAGAAATCGCCGATCCAACGGTCGGATCTCCGGGAAAACGTGTGCGAAGTCGCTACGACGGAGCGACATTTCAGCTTCGTTTCCGAGCTCGTCACGACGGGACGTCGTGCAAAACGCACGAATCACCTCCGATACGCGTCGAGGAGAGGGACGACGGCCATAGGGCCTGTCCCGAAGATGCACCCGGCCAACGGGGGGGTCGGCCACGCCGACCACGTCGCCGGCGGCGGCGCGGCAGCGCTGCCAGCGTACGCGCGGCTGTACGCGGGCGGCGCAGCGACGCACGAGGCTGCCAGCCTGCAGCGGCGGGGTGGCCACGACCTCGACGAGGGGATGGGTCGCACCTCGACGAGGGGATGGAGTGGTGGTCGGGGCTGTGGCGAAGTGGTGGTGGCGGTGATGGTGATGTAGAGGTGGTGGTGACGTTGTTGAGAAGGAGGAGAGAAGAGGAGGAGGAGGAGGCTGCATGGAGGAGAGGTCGGCCGACGGCCAGGCTACGGCCAGGGGGTGGCCGGAGGTCGGGGGAAGGAAATGGTTGCTGCTGTTGTTGGTTGGCTTTGTTGTGTGTGAGTTTGTAGGAATTAAATGTAGAGAGAGAGAAGGAGTAATAGTAATGAGAGGAAGGAAGAGAGAGAGAAAGAAAGGTTGTATTGGGGTTAGGGTCAGCCTATGGCTGTGAAGAAGTGGAGGAAAAGTTCCATGTATGGAAATTGAGGGTGAGGATTACTTAGGATGATCAAATGGCTAGGACTAATTTAGAGGGAAATTGTCATTCCAAAAAGGAATTAAAAAAATAAAAATTTCAATAAATATAGAAAAAATATGTAGAAAGAATAATTAATATTTTTGGGCAAGAAAAATGAGGGCGTCATGAGAGAGGAAAAATGAAGCAGGGGTTGGGTTCAATGGAGCCGGATTGGATCCAAAATCGGACATTAAGCAATCATTGAATTAAAAATAGGTGTTGATGATCATGGGCAAATAAGTAGCACATGGGGATTCCAATAAATGGGACACAAGTGGCAAACGGGTAGTAGGCTCAATGTGGGCCATGTGCATAGTTGGGGCTGACAGGTTTTGGTCGACAGGGACCCACAAATCAAGTTGGAAAATAAATGTGACACCGTGGGATGAAATAAAATCGGGTCACGTGTCAGGAAAGTTGTGTGAAGCAAATGGAGCACAAGATGGCGTGTCTGAGTGGGACACGAAGGTCATGGGTGACGAGCGTCTCGAGTAGATCATCAATGAGGAGTTGGTTTCAAGAAACTGACTGGTCTTGCGCTCCCAAATTAAAAGTCACGGTAACGTGCTAATAATGATCAAGGAAAAGAGTGGGAAAATCAATTAATGATCAAATGGTCTAAATCGACCCGAAGTTCTGTGAAGCAAAAAGAGCACAAGGGAACGAGTTTGAGTGGGACACTATATACCGTCATGACGGTAATTCTGTCCACTCCAAAACTCGCGATGAAGATTTCCAGAGTTGAACATCCCTGACACTCCTAATATCAAAGGCATGGAAAAGTACACTTAAGGAAAAATAACAAAATAAATTATTTATCGAAACCAATCAATCAGAAAATAAAATAAAATGAAAAAAATCAACCCAAAATTCAGGGTGCTCACACCATCTGTTGGTAGACTTCTTCTTCTTCTTCTCGCAGAACTGAGAAAGAAAGTTGGGTTCGTAGTCCACCGTCTTTGATTGGGGCTTCTGTAAGGGGGACCCCATGAAGCCATATTGGATGAAACACACAGTAGTTTCTCATCGTTAGAGAAGTGCAGCCGTCGAAACACGAATTTTCTCTGAGGCACTCTTGTTGCTTTGGAGCAACAACAGTTGATAACAATACTGGTGCACGGATGTGCACTATAAATTGTTATGTCCTCCCTCGCTTTACGCTTATGATTTATCACGTCACGTAAGTCAGCGAAAGGGAGTTTTGCCTCACAACCCATGTTGCATGCATTGCCGAGCTTTGCATGCGAGTTCGTAAGGAGAGTAGGCGCATCCAGACTTAGTTCACGTGCAAGGGCAACCCCCACACCTAAGTTCTGTGATATCCTTGAAGACAGCCCCATGCTATATGCGTTGGGGCCTGCCTTTTTGTTGTGGGCGCATAGGCCTTGGAGACTGGCCTTGGGCGTATGCTCCTTTACAGCATGTCTGAGCCTCCTTGATGTGGGCGCATATTATAGATCCAGAGAGCCTGGGCGCATAGCCTTGGGCGCATAGCTTTGGATGCCCAGCATGCTGAACACAGAAGTGTTTTGGTTGAGGCTATGCGCCCAAACACTCCCTTGGGCGCATGCTTGGTGGAGCAGCGCTATTTTCTTCCTGTTTTGCCTCCTTCGTTTGTGAGCCTCGCCGAGTTTGGCCACAGTGTCGCATACCCCAATTCTTGGCATCGTAGTATTTTTCTTTGCCAAGTCTCGGGTATTGAACACCCTGTTGTTGGGTGTGCAGGGAAGAAGTCACCGGGCTAGTAGAGCCTAAAACGGTGTGAGCCTTCTCCATTTGGGGAACTTCTATGACAGAGTCATGCGCCTGTGTGACAGAGTCCTCCAGTTGAATATCTGCTATGACACTAGCAGGATATACACAGTGAGCCTTCAGAAGCCAAGTCTTGCGAGACTTCTTTAGCTTCGCTGATTTTGAGGAAGTAGAGCCATCCCTAAAGAGTATCTCTTCGAACGCCTGCTGATCGAACTTTACGATCAGCATCTTCTGAATGCTCCCTACTTTGTCGGTATCGGATTGCGTCATCACCTTCTCGTCAGAGGAAAATGTAGTCTCCAGTAGAGTCGCCATTTTTGTGGACACACACAAAAAAGAAGAAAAAAATGCTATCTTTTCATTATTGGCGCAAGGCACCACAAATCGAGTACGCCTAAGAGATCCTGCGCTGAGGATCCCCGAGTAGAAAAAAGAATTCTGGGGAATGGAACGATGGAGCGACAGTTGCTCCTTTACTCCGTTGACACTCCGATTACAAAAGTGAGAGAAAACCTAAGAAAATTGCTAACTCTCGGCTCACTGGCAAAAAGTGTAGCAATTTGGCACTTGAAAATACTCTCAGTTCTGTGTTTTGAAGAGGGATGAGGCCTCATTTTATAGTCGTTCTTGATCTGGGATGATGTTATGCGCCCACATGAGAAAACACGCTAGTTTTTATGTGGGCGCATAGTCCTGCTTTGGGCGCATAGGATGTAGGCGGATACAGGCTGCGAGATCGTGGGTTGGTCATGGTGTTGACGTAGCTGCATGCTTCGGTGCACGATTGCTCGTGGAGACTAACATGGCCGTGCGCTTCGGTGCACGTTTTGATCATGGCTTTGACTGAGTCAGGCTTGGGCACATAGCCATGTCTCAGGCTATGTGTCCTCCTTTTGGAGGAGCTAGTCTTGGGCGTATGAAACTTCACTGGCTGGGCGCATGGAGCTTCACTGGCTGGGCGCACGGAGTTCCACTGACTAGGCGCATGGAGCTTTACTAACTGGGCGCATGGAGCTTCACTGGCTTGGGCGCATGGGGCTTCATTTGCTGAAATTTTTTTATGCTTCTACATTTTACAGCAACAAACCTTTCACGGCTCATTGCACTCGATGCAACTAAGATTTTGCGACTTTTACAGCAAATATCATGTAATTTCCAAAAAACGTGTAGCAAAATTACACGATTTGTATTAGACTTATTTTATGGAACATCCAGTACGACATCGAGTATTGTCAAGAGTCATTTCATTGTGGTGGGCAACTTTTGGAATTAAAACGAAGCAAGCGTCCTTAAGAAATTAAACCTAGAGCTCTGATACCAATTTGTCATGCTCCGATCCAGAAAATCGCTCATCCTCGCATCTAATTATCCGAATCATCATCCTCGCTGGGGCGTGATGTCGTACGAGTCTGGAGTTGCACTCGTACAAGACAAGATGACAAGTTCTTAAACGGTTATCTTTGATATTGTTATTTAGCAGTGGAAGAAACAAAGTATACGAAATAATTCTCTTTATTCGATAAATGAACTAAGGTTACAAAGGCTTTCAATAGCCCAACTGAATTTGCCAGACTAGTTTACAACACTCAGGTTCCCTCTTGCCCACAAAGGATTTTATTGTTCCATACATCATGTCTTCTATATCTCAACCACATCGTCCTGTTGCAAGTCCGAGCATAAATGCGATCGCACGCTTCAAACGCTACGGCATTCCATGCCTCAGCACGATCACGCGAAGCTCCGCCGCCAGCAGACCATTTCCTGAACCTGCTAGCAAACTAGTGGGAGATTAGTACTTTCGACCTTACTGTATTGATCAAAGACCCACTTTACCTAAACCGACATTAAGTAGATATATTGAATCATGAAGCATACAATTTAGATATCTTTCTATCCTTGCCTTAGGATCAGTTCTTGGCATATTTGAAAGTAGTAAAGCAGGTTATCATGGCAAGCATGTTATTAATGATTAGCATAAGCAAGCAGTCAACCAATAGCACTCCCGTGTTGTTTTGTGACTTCTTACCAACATCGACGCACTCGCCTTTGCACCGACGCAAGGTGAATATGCCTTATTCCTTCTTTGTCATGTTATAAGTGTTGTAAATCCCTGTTTCTATAAATTTTTATTTTTGTTTTATTTTAAAAAACATTATTTAGTTATTTTTATTAATGGATGAAATATAAAAATTATAGATATAAAATAATTTGCATGGAATGAAAGTGTGCGAGTTTTAAAATAATAATATTAATAATTTTGAGCTTATAGATTTTTATTACAAGTTAGTTTGGTTTATACATTTTCAAATATTTATAATCACTATTATTATTTTATCTAATATAAATTTCAATATTTATACTACTAATAAGCATTATTTTTTCTATTTAATATTTTATTTAATAAACTTGTTACGATCATAATATGTCTAGTTGTGCAAAATATTTATTAGATATTTTAGGAATATTTCTAAATTATTCTAGATTTAGTAGACAATTATAGTCACTTAAGATATATGTTAATACATGTATAATATATATATATATATATATATATATATATATATATATATATATATATATATATATATATATATATATATATATATATATATATAAAAAAATATATATATATATATATATATATATATAAATATATATATATATATATATATATATAAATATATATATAAAAAATATATATATATATATAAAAAAAAAACTCTGATATATATAAAAAAAAAAAAAAAAATATATATATATATATATATATATATATATATATATATATATATATATATATATATATATATATATATATATATGCTACGAGAAATCTCGTGAGATATTGAAAGCAATATCTCGCGAGATGCACATCTAGCCCAACCCGATCTCTGTTATCCAAACGAATTGAAGGAAAGAGAGATTCGATTCTGGATCAATTCATGATCGGTTTAATCCAAACTTTCTCCTGCGGTTTCCTGATCCCATTCTCCAATAGATCACCTCATATCCAATTTTAAATCAGATTCAAATGGTTGGATAAATCAATTTAAACCCTTGAAGAAACTCGACATATAGTAGGTATATTCGTCATAGTTTATTAAACTTCGTAAAAGAAAACTCCTCCGAATCATCCCAGGTTGACCCCTAGACTGCGATGCACCGCCTGCAGTCATCGGCCGATGGCCAAACCGCAGCAACCATGGTGGCGCCTGCACCCCACTGTGCAACACAGGAACAGTCACAACAGCGGTTTTAGCAGCAATCGACAGCAACACCCTGACTTTGTAGGTAATTTTTTCGATCATCTCATCATGAAATCTTGACCTAGTTTCTTCATTAGATTCCCAACATAACCACCATCATTGCCCATCACATATATTAAATTGAATCAGAGATAAATTTGGTGAAAAATTGACCCAAAGTCGACCAAAATATTATGTTCGTCAATAGAATAGACGAAGTCCTGAACCCCTGTTGGAAGACCAATTTTGAATCATTCTGCAAAGAACATGGAATCATCTGCGAGACTACTGCTCCGTATTCTCCTCAATCTAACGAAGTAATAGAGAGGAAGAACCGAACGTTTGACAAAAATGATGAACTCAATGATGCTAATTACAGGTATTCCAAAATGTTACTGGGGAGAAGCTGCATTAGCGGCCACTTTCATTCTGAATAGAGTGCCTTATGCAACTTCTGACATAACTCCTCATAAACTCTGGTTCAAAGTCAGACCTAACTTGAATGTTATTCGAGTGTGGGGATGTCTGGCTTATGTGAAGCTCCCAGATCTGAAGATTCAAAAGCTGGGGATAAGGACTACGAAGGCGATCTTCTTGGGATATGCCGAGAAGAGTGATGCCCGGAGATTCCTTGACATTGAGTCAAATCATATCATCGAATCTCGCGATGCTGAATATTTTAAAGACAAGTTTGCACAACACAAAAACATTATTCTCCCAGATATTTCGGAGAATGATATAGGTGCAAATGAGACTGAGGTCTCATATGAACCAGTAGTCCAAGATGAAGTTGTTGGTGGAGAAACAACAATTGAACCAGAACTCGTTGAGCCGCCGACGAAGCGAGCAAGGAGGCCGAAGAGCTTCGGAGATGACTTTATCACCTATCATATGGAAGCAGATTCGCTTACCTATGATGAGGCCATGAAGACCAGAGATGCTGTCTTCTGGAAGGAGACAGTAGACAATAAAATTGACTCAATTACCTCCAATAACACATGGGTGTTAGTTGATTTGCCCGAAGGAGCAAAACTCATCGGATGCAAGTGGATCTTCAAGAAGAAGATGAAAGCTATGGAACCACTGACAAGTTCAAGGCCAGGCTAGTAGCCATAGATTTTCTCTAAAACAGCGAAATGACTACTTTGACACATATGCTCCAGTAGTACGGATGACAACCATCAGATTGTTGATTGCCCTTACAGTAATACACAAACTAGTGATACATCAGATGGATGTGAAAACAGCATTCCTGAATGGCGAGCTGACCGAGAAGATTTATATGCAACAGCCAGAACGATTTGTCGTCAGAGGCCTAGAAGACAAAGTTCGCAAGTTGGTAAAATCTCTATACGGCTTAAAGCAAGCTCCCAAAATATGGCATGAGAAGTTTGACAAAGTTATCAGATCAAACGGCTACAGGGTCAGCAAAACAGGCAAGTGTGTCTATACTAAATTTGCTGACGGAAGAGGAGTCATCGTTTGTCTGCACGTAGACGACAAGCTAATCCTAGGTACGGATATAAGCTGTGTCACTGAGACGAAGAAGTTCCTCTCGACAAAGTTCAGTATGAAGGACTTGGGAGATGCTGATGTTATCTTGGGACTCAAGATCATCCGGACGGACACTGGATTGGCACTGCCACAATCTCATTACATTGAGAAGATGCTCACTCGATACGGGTATCATGATCTTCCCATAATTGATACGCCATACCGAAGTGATCAGAAGCTGGAGCCAAACTCGAAGGAAAGCGTCAGACAATTGGAGTACGCTAGCATTATCGGAAGTTTGATGTACGCTACTACTGCCACTAGGCCTGACATAGCTTTCGTTGTGGAAATGTTGAGTCGATTCACAAGCAATTCAGGTGTTCAGCACTGGAAAGCTGTGAAGTGTGTTATGAGATATCCCAAGAAGACTCAGACATATGCACTACACTTCAGCGAAGAGCCGCCGGTAGTAGAAGGCTTCAGTGATGCCAGCTGGTGCTCAGAGTTGGAGAGCGAGAGGTCCACTGGTGGATTCATTTTCACAATGGATGGAGCTGCTATATCGTAGAAGTCGAAGAAGCAGACTATGCTCTCGCGGTCTTCTATAGAATCTGAGTTCTTTGCACTTGATACCGCAGCAGATGAAGCAGAATGGCTTCAAGAGCTAATGTATAATCATCCAGTGGTTGGAGCGCAGATACCGGCAATTCTGATATACTGCGACAACCAAGCGACAGCGACGGTGGCATCAAATGATCTCTTCAACGGAAAGAAGAGAACTGTTCGGTTAAAGCACAGGGCAGTGAACGATCTCATCAAGAGATGTGTCATTACAGTAATCGATGTTCGGATTCAGGAGAACCTGGCGGATCTGTTCACGAATGGCCTCAAGCGTCAGCTGGTTGAAGACACAGCAGAGAAGATGGGCTTGAAGGCATTCTGATAGTATGTTTTTGTAATCCTACCATAAATTTTTATGTTATTAGTTCAAAGAGAAATCTACTAGACATCTAACTTTTGGTTCAAGGGAGGACCACTGACTGAAAAACTATCAGGTAACAGTGGATACTTGTTCTTGGGAACATGGAAGGGCTACAAATCCAAAACCAATGTTATCTACTATATGTATTTTATGCGGAAAACGGATCCTGTGTTGAGGTTGGCTTAAATGCCTTAATAAGTTCTCAGGCAGAGTGAATGCCTGGTGTGCTTTACAGGAAGCACGGTAGCGCAGCACTACAAGGAGTAAAACTCCATGCTACAGTGGGATGACTCCACCATGAGGTTTCCAGATAGGGGTAATGCCTCGGCTTTGCAAGCCAAGTCATAGCGGCGTAGCACCGCAAATAGGCAGGTAGCCTAATGCTGTTTGATAAAATTAAAGAGTTATAGACAACACTAAAAAGGAGAGGGTGACCCCACGTTACAGTGGCACGACACCACGATGTGGTACCCAGGTAGGGGTAAAGCCTCGGCCTTGCAATCCATGTCGTTGCGGCGTAACATCGCAAGGAAGCCTTAGGCATCATACTGGGTAGAATGGCACTACAAAGAGGTTGTGACCTCATGCTGCAGTAGTGTAACACTACGATGAGGTTCCCGGGTGGGGGTAATGCCTCGGCTTTAGGCCATGTCATAGCGGCGTAGCACCGCAAGGAAGCGCAAGGCTTCATGCCATGTCTCTTTAATAAAGAACTTACCTATAGTGTATGAAAAGAGATATCAGGCCGTCTCTTAAGGGTAAACTTGTAGACGCCCAAAATTATATACTAAAACCAGGATGGCACAGGACCTTTCATGTGCAGCCAGAAGCATATGTAACTACACTTTGTGAGTGGGAAGAATTACAATTGTGGTGTAGAATTAAAGGCATAGTCCATTCTTGTATCGCATTGTTATTTAACCCATGCGGGAAGATTCAAGTCATCAACGACATCTATCCTAATGCAAAATGGACAGTTACTGTATGGAACGCTCAACCCTAGACACATATATATGATGAGATATGTGGGGGATTGTTGGTGCTCTTGTTCCTTGACATGAAGAGAGCTTGCTCTCAACATGCTTTGTAAAGTTTAGTCCCACATTGGAAAAGCACCATGAGTTATCTCAACATATATATGAGTATGTCTTGTTGGGATATGCACATGGGGTGGTGACCCTAAGGAGAAACCATATGGGTGATTTTACTAAGAAGAAAATGATTAATTCCAACAAGGACGCAAGTTGATTTTTGTTGTGCGGGCTCAGACTCGACACGGACTCCAGGTTGTCTCATGCATGCACGGGAGTGTTCGGGGGGAAGGCGTGGGCTAGCACTCGACTATGTTGATTGTGGGATGATGTAAAACATCAAACTCTATTTTAGAGTATTGGTGTTTTAGTCCCACATCGGATATGAGAGATGGTAGGTCTCACTCCACTCTATAAATAGAGCTCCCTTGCCTCCTTTCCAAGATGCACCAAAGAAGAGAGTTAAGGGAGTCCGTAAAGTTCAGGAAGCCCGTTCAAGTCACAAATATTGACTGACGAGCGTTTCAGAAGTTCTCTTGAACTTGCTGGTTCCTGGAAGCGGATCGTATAGAGGCGAATCTTGCTTTGAGCAACGGTATTTTTACACCCCAGCAGATTTAATCCTCCTCTTTTTCTTCTTCTGTTTCTCTGTAACTCGTTCTTCAGGTTTTAAGGCACCTACTGAGTAGGGAGGCCTAACTTTATTCTTGAGATCTATCTTATTTGTGACACCTACTGTGTAGGCTTGCTAAACTCCTCATTTGTGGTACCTACTGTGTAGGCTTGCTAAACTTCTCATTTGTGGCACCTGCTGTGTAGACTTGCTGAACTCCTGTTTTCCATCTATATCCACGTCTCGGAACTAACAAGCTCTCATATCCAAGATGACTGAATAATGAAATTGGGGAATCTAACCAATGAGAGAACCACCAATTACAAATAATCCTGCGGAATCGAATGCTTCAAACTCAAATATTTCTGTTTATAATACCATTCCAATCCAGGTCTTCATCTTCCAAGTATTTCTCTTGAGAATAACTTAATTTCTAGATTTGCCACCAATATCAAACTCTTTCCTATGCTACTATATTTCCAAGTATAATATTTACTTTGTCTGTTTTGTCTCCTACTTCTATTCATTCCGGTTAAAAGATGTAATATGTTGTATAAGAACAAACTTCTCTAACTAGCGGTCTAATTGT
Source organism: Iris pallida (assembly GCA_029216955.1). Lineage (NCBI taxonomy): Eukaryota > Viridiplantae > Streptophyta > Magnoliopsida > Asparagales > Iridaceae > Iris > Iris pallida. The sequence goes on along the minus strand of JANAVB010007397.1, from coordinate 7,829,655 downwards.
GGAGAAATTATTAGGTGCTCCCGGTTCACCACTGGACGTGCTGAGTGGTGAGTCCGGTCCAATAAATAATTGACACTTGAAAGTTGGAATAATTAATTAATTCCATATTTTCCACATCATAACCGGACAATTCATAAGTTAGCTTAATATTAATATTAATTTTGATATTAATATTAATGTTAATGTTAATATTAGTATTAATGTTAATATTAATGTTAATTTTAATATCAATGTTAACATTAATATTAACATTAATACTAATATTAACATTAACATTAATATTAATTTTAATTTTAATGTTAATATTAATATTAATATTAATATTATTGTTAATATTAATTTTAATCTTAATATTAATTTTAATGATAATATTAATATTATTGATTTTTTTAGTATTTTTTGTTATCTTTAATATTAATGCTAATATTAATATTAATATTAATTTTAATGTTAATATTAATTTTAATTTTAATGTTAATATTAATATTAATATTATTGTTAATATTAATTTTACTGTTAATATTAATGTTAATCTTAATATTAATTTTAATGTTAATATTAATATTATTGATTTTGTTAGTATTTTTCGTTATCTTTTCATATCTGGTTATGATGTGAAAAATATGAAATTAATTGGTTATTCCAAGTGTCAATTGTTTATTGGACTGTGCTCACCACTCAACATGTCCAGTGGTGAGCCGGGAGCACCTAATAATTTTTCCTAATTGTGGGCTACATTGTTCATGAATGTAGGGAAATTTGCTCTCCTAGTATGTACACTGCTATCTAGCACATGCGATACCAAATAAAAATGGGACACGTGTTGTCATTTTTTTTTTTGGTAAAGGAGTGACGAAAAAATCGAACAAAATAGAGAGAAGGAACCCACAGCGACCTCTTGTGAATTTGTTTCTTGCTTTCTATGCCGAGTACTTGAATTTTTTCAGCTGGATGCAAAGGCGCGTTGAATTGAAGATGGATGGCGGTTGGTGGGATCCAAAGTGGAGGTGTGTTCAATAATTCGGTACCATCCGAATGATTGCATCTTGGTCCGACGTGGACGACCAGCATGCGTCTCCCGGAGCCGCCCCACTTCTTCTACGGGCGGTGCTGTAGGTGGACCCAAAACTAGAGGTGACTCCAACCAACAAGCTAGGTGAGGGCGGGAACGGATCTGCTGTCGCGTAAACTTGTGTGTCAGTTCTGTCACTTTTTATACAGACACTGTTGGTATTTTTGCCTAATTATTGGTACTTTTGCCTTTGAGACTAGAAAAATAGTCCCACATTATCTAGGTCAAATAGGTTATATCAATATATAAATTTTTGCTTGTGTTGAGAGAATCACATGAGGTGTGGAGAGACACATGGGTGCCATGGGGAAAATTTTTTTTAGTGGAAAGAAGGCTAATCCAACAAAGAAGCATTAATGCTTTTTGTCATGCTCATGGAATTATTTTCCTATGGAGCTAAGCCACGAAGGGGCTTAGCGACTCGGACTCGGGCTCAATGGCGCAAATTGGCGCGCGGGTTGGCGCACTTTGCACTTTGCACTTTGCATGCGCAGGAGCTGCGGGGCTGCGCGTCTGCGCTGCTGCGCATGCACGCGGGCTGCGACGCTGCTGCGCGCTTGCGGGACTGCGCGCCGACGGTGCTGCGCAGCTACGCGCAGGAACGCACGTCAGCATTGGCGCATGTCGCCTTGTGCGCAGTTGATGAGCTAGTCTTTTGCGCGAGTCGCATGCGCAGTGCCTGCACAGGGGCTGCGCTGCTCTGCTGCTGCACGTTTGCGGGGCTACGCGTCTATGCTGCTACGCAGGCACGCGGGCTGCGGCGCTGCTGCAAACGCGGGGCTGCGCGTCTGTGCTGCTGCGCAGCTACGCACTGGAACGCGGGCTGACGGGTTGAGTGGGCTATGAGGCACAGGCAGTTTCTTATGTGGCTGATTGGAAGATTTGAACGGTTATGAAAAGATTGAGTCCATTAATCAGATTCATCTTTTGTAGGATTTGAATTTAATTCAATCAAATCTTTCCATTATTCGCTCATATCTTTTCGCCGTCAGTTACGACCAGGAATATGATTAGGGTTTTGGCCCTCCTCTATAAATATTCTTTTTGTGCCTTCATTGAGGACTTACGTTAAAATTAAAAGACGAAGAGAGCTGTGCCGCCATTGCCATTGGAGTTCTTCGAGTTCGTGAAATGAGGTGACAGCGAGCATTCCAGAAGTTCTTTTGAACTTGCTGGTTCCTGGGAGCAGATCGTAATAGGAAAAATCTTGCTTTAAGCAAAGGTGATCTTCATCAACCCAGCAAAATTGCCTTCATCAACTCCGGTTCTCTTTAGGGCCTGTGACTTCAACTCGTGTTATCGTTGAGATCGAGTCATGAACCTCGTTTCTCATTAGAGAACGAGCATTCATCTCTCTTTGTAAGAGATCGAGATTTCCATCTAACGATATGTTTCGGGAATAACAGATACAACACATATAATTTTTATTTTAAAAAATAAATAATTATGGATATCAAAAATTATATTTATATAAAAAAGAATATAATTGGTACACAAATTTAGAGGACAACAAATCTGCTTCCTGTGAGGGCCTGCAATTGTAGCGTTGTCAATTCGTCGGGTTAAGATCAATATTCAGAGAAAATACGAATCCAACCTCATGGGGTGAGGTGGGCCTAGCTGGGCCGGCCCGTGCCCAGTGTTGATCGGGTTTGACCGGGCCTAGGCCGGACCGGGCTCAGATTGAATGGAAAACTGGGCTGAGCCGGTCCGGATTGAAAAAAAATCCAAACCCAGCCCGGACCATGGCTTGATCTTGGGCGGACCAGGCTGAACAGGGTCTGGGCCGAGCATGTTCAGGGTTGGCTTTAGGTCGGCCCAATTTTTCAAACAAGAAAAAAAATGTTATAAAATTAAAAAATTGTAACACGTAAATTTTCAGATGCTTGCGTAGCTTTCCTGTAGCAGAGCTATGGTACATTTGATTCGTTTCGTACAATACAAACATTCAACAGGAACTTTAGTGGAGTATTCTTTTTTCTATATCGCTACCTTTACGCTCATTGTATACTCCGTTGAAATGATGCCAAATGTTCGAATTTGATTCCAGCTCTTGTTGCGGAGCGTGTTGAGGTTGCAAATGCGGGTTGCGGTTGCTGATCTTGTCGTTGTTGTGGCAGTTGATCATTATCAATGATATTAAATAGCTTTTTACACTAGGTTGCTTGTAAATATTGTAAGAGGAAAAAAAAATTGGTGTGATTAATTTTTAATATTTATGGCCTATTTATAGGAATTTTTGTGCAAAATTACCCCTAATACCTTCAAAATGTTTTATTATAAGGATATTTTTGGTCAGTTTTAGCAAAATAACAAAAATGTGCTTAAAATAGTCCTTAAAAAGGCTATTTTGGTCTTTTGGGACTTCACACGGTCACACACAAAAAAAGGTCCAAACCGAGCCGGTCGAGGTCGGACCGACCGGGTTTACCGGGTTTAACCGGCCCAGACTCGCGGTCATATCGGGCCGGGATGGGCTACCGGTTCGAAAAGTCTAACTCAGTTCGGACCCGCGGAGTGCTCGGGCTGACCTAGACCGAATTTGACCGGACCGGGCCCAGACCGTGTTGGATTGTATCTCGTTTCTGGTTGAGCGCTAAAAAAGGGAGGTGACAACTGAGTTGTTAATTTGGTCCCACATCGGGTAGGAGGTGGGATCATGAGGTGTAGATAATTGAAATTGGTTTAGGTCTTACATGAGAATTCTATTTTAAAGCGTGTGGGCCCAATTCAATATCGCATCTCATGGGCCAACTTCTGGTTCGGGTCACACCGCGTTCCCAACAAGTGGTGTCAAAGCCCATGGTTACAGGCGGATTTGGGCAGTGCTAACTGGTTTGAGACAGATGGTAGCTGAACGTTCATGCGTGTAGAAGCTTAAAATATATCAAGACAGTGCATCGTGCCATTCACAAATAGTGTTGGGACTAATTCATCAGATGACGCCCAATGCCTAATGGCGTCCAACGCCAATTCGCGCCACCATCAGATCGTGCGGACTGCCACATGGCAATCTTCCTCGAGAAGCTAGGTTGCTAGTCATGATGACTGACAATACGTCAGTCGATAAAAATCTCTTCGAATCCCGAGCGCGCAACGCTTGAGAAGATTTTGTCAGACTCGTTATAATGACGACTGTTTGTTTCTCTATGCCATTCATCAATGGCGCGAAATGATTAAACTCTTCCTACTCAGTATTTTCCACAGTTAGCGCCAATTGACAGTTGGTGCCAATCAATGGATCGCGCTATTCATGTATTGGCGCCAATCAATTAATCATCATCCAGAAGCAGTTAGATGATGTGGTGCGCATGCCGCTAATATCGAAGAACGCACATGCAACACTGTCCATGACCAAGCGCACTTCTCTCACAGAATGCCATGCGACATATACAGTTAAGCCATCCGTTCGCGCGACTGGATGATTGTGTGCCAACCAGTACAGAATCAGCCTGCGCGCCAATTATGATAACTATTTGACAGTTATTCCAAAACTCTGTAAATAGGGTTTAAAATCACTTTCCAAGCATCACTAATAATCATAATCGCCTGAAAAGTTGCTGCAACACGTTCAAGAGCTTTTTTTCCTCCGAGATCGCTTAGTCCAAAGGATAAAGTGATTGTCTTCTGATCAGATTCCTATAGTTGTACTTTTCCAAAAATCAATTATACTTTTCTTCTTTTCTTAGTTTGTATTTAAACTTTTATTTTTGCAAACAAAAGTTCTACTCTACTGGGGACGACTTTTTTCTTCGATGAGAAGGTGACAACTCAATGCGATGCTGCGTCGGTCGGTACGATGCCAGAGACCTTGGTCGTCGAATTCGACCAAACTGCTTATGAACATTTGATTGGCGCAGGGGGTACCAAGCGCACTTTTGCCATTCGCGCCACCACTGCTGCTGCCAAGAATAAGGCGCGTGCCATTTGGACTCCAAAGTCCAATGCCTTGCTAGTTGCTGCTACTACTACTCAATATAAGGGAAAGTGCCTTATGGCCATTCCTCACTCTTTTCCAGTCCTAGACTTGGCGAAAAACCCACTTGATTACACATCTGTGTCAGTCAGTGCCAAAGCTGCATCTCTGAACAAGAACTCTACTTTCCAGAAAGTAGGTTCTATTAAGAGTTCACTTCCTTCTGCCCATAGGCGTCGTGCCAAATGCATTGTTCCAATACGCATAGAGTATCAAAACATCTTGCCTACTCCACAACAATCTGATTGGCACCAGGCTTCTCCGTGCCAATCAGGTCAGCATCATGACTTCCCTACTCTGTGCATATCAAGAACATAACAGGAAAGATTACAAGTGTCACAGACCAACAACCAAGTGGGGCCAGAAGCTGACATACGCGCCTATCTCAATAGGCGCCGAATAGAAACGAATCAGATGGCATGCCAGAAGACTCCAGTACAGTCGACGCCAATCACTAATTCGCACATAGTGAAGGCTTCTAAGAGTCAGTACCCATTCACTTACGCTAATGAACTTAGTACTGCTCTGTACACGCAGGGAACACAAAAGCTTAGGAATAGGAATCATATTCCTAATGTATTAAGGCATAGTCTGCCTTCTACTTCTTCGTATCCCTACAATGTAACGAGACAGAGTCCTCCTCCTTCTCTATCTTCTTATCATGTATCTGATCTCCGCAAACTTATTTTACAAAAGCGGAATACAACAAGTGCATCTTGTGTAGCGATGACTCCAAAGACTGAACATTACTGTAACCAGTATCATGAAATTATAATCAAGTGTTGCTGCAAGACAGCCAAACGGTCTGTGTTTGACCGCTTGAATTACGCTGGCTTTCCTAAAATGATCTTATAGTTGACGATGATATGTTCACATATGATAAACGTCACTATCATTCACATGAAGTCGACGTCAAGTGCTGTTGCAAACTAGAAAAATAGGTGGTGTTTAATCGTTTGAACTACTCTTGACCTCCTAATCACTCACGATCTCCTAATGTAATCATGGTGGATGAAGATGAACTGCTATTTACTTCAATTAACTTGCCATCTCACAGCATTGGGGGTAAAAGATGCCCGAGATGTAATTCATCATGACCTTCAGGGCGACAAATCTGCAGTCAGATCCCAGACTCTACTGAAGGGGTCTACTAAAATATAAGGTTAAGAAACCGAGATTTCTGCGGTCAAAAGAATCTTTCTAATTCCAACCAGGACTTCCTCGGTTAAAGAAATCTTCCTGATTCCTACCCTAGGGGTAGCAGTCTGCTAGACTTCGACGCTGATAGTGAAGACTCTGATCAGACCATCTTATCTACAAGCTGATCTTCTGTATCGAGAGAAGTGTCAGCTTACGTAATGAAAGAAGAGCAAGTCGCTTCCAGTTCTACAAGTCAAAAGCAAAGAATCGCTGCTCTAGAGGCCAACCTAAAAGATATGGCTGACATGGTTACAAGCATGCACGCGATAATTATGACACAACATGCTGTTCCACTGGTTGTGAATCCAATTCCAACCTAAGAACACGCAGTAGGCTCCATACCTATTAACACTGGTCTTGGAGCACAACCTCTTCCAAACACTACCGTCTCGGACGTCATGCACCTTCAAGCACATGCTACTCCAAGTCATTCTGGTGCTGGGGGTGGTGCTTATAACGCAGTTCCACCTCCCAATCCTTCAAATCAATCTGTTGCTCCTCAAGTATCAGGAGATCCCCTTGAGGCAGTCAAGCTTCTACGAAATTAGTTTGAAGCTTTCAAACAGAAGGAGGGACTACAAAAGTTTGGGATCAAGCAACCCTATCCTGCAGAATAAAAGGAAGTTCTATTCCCACCAAAATACATGCCGCCGACCATAATGCTATTCGACGACAGCACATCACCAAGTCAGTATATCAATCATTTTGAGATGATGACTGACCATCTGCAACAAATGATGCTCTACTTACCAGAGTTTTTGTCGAATGCTTAGCGGGTGTTGCCTATGACTAGTACTGAAGTCTACCAGATGGTTGCATAACTTCCTTTGCAGTATTGAAACAAATATTCCTGGAACGATTCTATGAAGGGACTCATGACATGACCATATCCACCCTTACGAAAATCAAACAGAAGTCTAATGAAATAGTTGAACGTTTCATCGAATGCTTCCGACAAGAGACACTCAAAATTCCTCTGGGTACTCTGGACGCATTGACGATAGATACATGCTAATCAAAGTTGTTACCTATCGTTAGCATGTGGACGGGACCAACACAATTTCAAGATTGGAGTTCCTTCATAGTAAGTGCCAGAGCAGCCGAAGACAGTGCTGAGAAGTTCAAGCAACTAGGCATTCCGATGCCTAATCTGGATAAAAATAAGCACCTTGCTACCAGCAGTGGTAGTCACCAAAACAATTGTAAAGGCAAAGAAGCCTTAGCTATCAATATAGGCCAGTCAGCAACTACAACGGCAACACCTCCATAGAGGGTAGCACCATGACCTAAGGGAGAGTATTCCTTCGACGACGACAACATCATGAGCATCTTCGATTTCTTAATCAAAAGCAATAAACTTTAATTGTCAAAAATCAAACGACTAGATGAAGTAGATAAAACTGACAATCCTAAATATTGTGTCTATCACAGGCTTCTCGAACATCCAACCAGGGTATGCTATGTGCTCAAAGAAAAAATCCAGGAGTTAGTCAACGCTAAAGCAATCACCATCCGAAAGGATGAGAAGACATTGACAGCTAATGTCGTCTCTTTACAATTTGGATGCTTCGTTCCTTAGTTAGTTCCTAATGGTGTTGTTTCGATTCCGAAGGCAGCTATGGAGATTGTCAACCTCCCGTCAGCACAAAATGACAGTTTGGTGCCACTATCAACAGCTAAAGGCGAGATCATGTGGGTCCATCTAGACCTTGTTAGAAAATTTGAACAGAAGACGTCTGTTTCTTCTATCAAAGAAAAGAAGTCAGTCAAATACAAATCATGTAACATGACTTCAAGTGAGCACTCTGCGCTTGATGGCCGTGTTCGTACTTTGAAGACTACTTTCATTCCGACAAGATCTGCATCTTTCAGAGACTACTTCGTCAATATCGAAAGTCAACTATCGGCCCGAATTCTATCGATACAGTCAGCAACCTCAGGAGTTGATAATAAAGATGGAATATGACTTTTAGAAAGCCACATGCTTGAACAATTGAAAGGGATCTCCGATACCCTTATCTTTACAACTCCAAAATAATAGGTCTCGTGTTGGATTGGAATTCAGGATAGATCACACAATTCTCCATCAGAAAAAGAAATCCTCAAAGAGCAAAGCACGAGTAAGAACCTGTAACATGGTTTCACTCTCACCCGCTCCCAAAGAAGAAGTCTTGACTGGTACTAGATCTGGTAGACTCTACCTTAGAGATTACCCAGATAGTTAAGAGAATGAAGTTGTCACACCCCCTCTTGTTTCTGATGCTCCTCCAAGATCAGCTCCACCAGCTGACTTGGGTCCTTCTAAGCTAACACCAGCTAATAAAGGCAAGCAACAGGTTCAGTTTGACAAGAACTTGAAGAAGACCCCACTGCTGGGCCTTCAAAAACTATATAACTTGGACATATTGGCTCAACTAGCCAATACTCCAGCAAGACTGTCGATCTTTGAGCTCCTTCGTCTCTCGAAGGAAACTCGAGAAACATTAAGCGAAGCCCTGATGCTAGCTAATGCTTGTCTTGCACATCTCAAGAAGGCTGATGAAGAGCCAGTAGCTTGCCTTCAATGTCATACTATTATAGAGATTATGCCAAATATTACCTTCACCAAGGATGACATACTGTTGGAGGACAATCGACACAATCGACCTCTTTACTTCACTGGGTAAGTCGACACAATGAGGGTAGATCCCATCCTTGTCGATCCCGGGTCCGCACTCACATAATCCCAAAGACTTTGCTGGATTCTCTAAAGATTTTAATCCACAATCTCTCAACAACAGTTACAAATATTCTTGGATTCAATTCTGGGAAGAGTAAACCGCTTGAAAAAAATCTGCCTGAGAGTCCAAATTGGAAATTTTCGTACAAAAATCACCTGCTATGTGATTGAGAACTACGTCTCCTATAATCTATTACTAGGAAGGACATTGTTGCATGAACATAACATTAACCATCCATTCTTCATCAGTGCTTCAAGTACATGGATGATAATGGAGAGCAAGAAGGAAGTTGCTGACCTCAATCCTTTTTGAGGTATCAAGGCCTACTATACAGACTCTAGAATGTACATAAGAAGAGAACATGAAGGTAGTGCTGGCCATGGACACTGAGGAAGACCAAAAAGATGACTCGAACAATGACTTGGTAATTCCAGTCAAAGGACGCACCTCTCATCCTTCATCCTCTCAGATGCTAACCATCACTCTTACCCCTCCTACTAAAAAAAGAAGCAAAGGAAGCTCACCTCTTACGAGCCTCTTGTTATTGACCTTCGTCGTAACAAGCCTACTCCTTCTCTTTCTCCTCCTCTTGTTATCGACCTGACGGTGTCGCCAAGGTTTCAAATGCTGTTATAACTGTTGAGACTGAAAATATCAATAAAGCAATGTCTCATAGTATACTAATGTCAATTATTATGCACAACATTACTTAGAAATTTTGGACATGTTCGAACCTCTCACCTTAGGAGTAATTCAACCTTTTCAAGATGAGATAGAGTACGAACCAATGCAGAATTTATTTTTGGTAGTTCCTCCTTGGAATGATGATGAGCATCAAATCCTCTTCAGCAGAGAACGTAATCAAAGAATTATACTCGACAACGATTCGGAAAATGACGATCGTAGAAGAATACAACTGCGTCGTTATAGTCAGCAATCCAAAAATATCATACGAAAAATGGGTTACAATTTTGGGTCTAGATTGAATGGAGGCAAAGACAGACGTACTCCTATTCGAATACCTGCTTCGAAAGGAAAGTCATCACCATACTACAACAAGACCAGACATGGGTTAGGCTACATTACGCTGAACAAAACCCCAGATAGATCTAAATCAGACGAAGAAGAGCCTTGAGCACAATAGATGGATACTCAATGGGAGCTTCGCTTCGAACAACGTAAACCTTAAATACGATCTCATTCTTCCGATTCTGCTTCATGGGACTCAGACTCCAGCATAGGGGAAGTTCATCAACTGACTCTATCTATCAATATGGTGACAACTGAAGATGATGACAATAGTGACTTTACCGAGGCTTATGAAGAAGAGCCTTGGGCACAATGGATGGATACTCAATAGAAGTTTCGCTTCGAACAACGTGAACCAACCACTGAGGATGAGCTAATCCAAATCGACATTGGAGACGAGGCTTCTCCAAGGCCAATCTTTATCAGCAAACGTCTCTCTGAAGCAGACAAACAAGACTTGATCCAGCTCATTAGAGAATACATTGACGTATTCGCCTGCAGCTATGAAGATATGTCGGGACTAGATCCTCAAATTGCTATCCATAAGCTCAATATTTTGCCAAATGCTAGGCTAGTCAAACAGCAGCAACGACGGTTTCGTCCTGATATAATGGACGCTATAGAAGCTGAAGTCAAGAAGCTTATCGCCCGCAGCTTTGTCAAAGAGGAATAATATCCAGACTAGGTGGCTAATGTCGTCCCAAACATGAAGAAAACTGAGAAGGTTCAAGTCTGCATCGACTTTAGAGATCACAATGTAGCTTGTCCCAAGGACGAGTTTCCTCTTCCAATCACTGATGTCATAATCGACAACACCTGTGGGTTCGAATGAATGTATTTCATGGATGGATTCTCTGGTTATAATCAGATCATGATGAATTCTGAAGATGAAAAGCATACATCTTTCTGTACTTCTATGGGAGTCTACTGCTACACAGTCATGCCATTTGGTCTCAAGAACGCTGGTGCCACCTATCAGCAAGCTATGAGTACTATTTTCTGGGAGCATTTACGAAAAATAGTCGAATACTATGTAGATGATATTGCTGTCAAGAGTCATCTAAAGGAAGATCATATTCAAGACTTAAGAACTATTTTCGATCTAATGCGCCAGCATCAACTCAAAATAAATCCTACTAAGTCCCTTCTGGGAGTCTCTAGTGGCAAATTTTCCGGATTCGTTATTACCTCTAAGGTTATACACATTGACTCCGAGAAAGTCAAAGCCATTCAAGAGATGCATCCTCCATGCAACCTAAAAGAGCTATGAAGATTCCAGGGATGACTTGCATTTATCAGGAGATTCATCTTAAATCTCTCTGGACGCTGCTGACCGTTCACTCAACTAATGAGGAAAGGTGTGTCTTTTATTTGGACCGACGAATGCCAGCAAGCATTTAAAGAAATTAAGCGGTACTTGACGAACCCTCCAGTCTTAGTTCCTCCAATCATAGGAATACCTTTCCTGATTTATGTTCGAGCAATGGATCACTCTCTGGGTGCCCTCATAGTCCAGAAGAACAATAAAGGCCATGAGCAAGCAATTTATTATCTCAGCCGCATAATGTTCGGTGCTGAACATCGATACAGTCCAGTAGAAAAAGAATGTTTAGCTTTGATATTTGCCATCTAGAAGATGCGTCATTAGATCACGGGCTAGATAATTCATGTCATCTCCAGAGTCAATCCTCTGCGGGTTCTGATGACGAGTACACTCAATTCCAGACTTGCTACATGGGCGATATTGCTAGCACAGTATGATATGGTCTATGTCCCGCAGAAGTCTGTTAAGGGTCAAGCCCTAGCTGACTTCTTGGCTGCTCATCCAATTCCTGAAACTTCAAAACTCTATGATGAAATTCGTAATGAAACTCTAGGGTCCAATATGAATTTAAGGAATACTTGCTTGGCGTCTATTCTTTGATGATGTATTTAGAATTGGACCAAACGTTATCATCATCTTGGAGTAGGGATTGTCCTCCTATCCCGAAAAAGGCTAGCCATTCAAAGAGCCTACTCTCTGGATGAGCCATGCTCTAACAATGTTACAGAATATAATACTTTACTCATCGGTCTCCAATTAGCTAAACAGCTGGATATCGACTATCTTGAAGTATATGGAGACTCTAAACTGATTGTCAACCAGGTTATAGGTACGTACGAAGTCCAACATCAAGATCTCATCCCTTACCAAGAAGCAGCAGTTAAACTGGCTATGTCATTCAAAGGCTTTTTTATTGAGCATGTACGTCGAGCATGCAATACAGAAGCTGATGCGCTTGCGAATCTAGTAGCTGCGTTAGTTGTCCCTATAAAAAGGCAACAGTTAATCATCATCGCTAATTGAGAATTATTCTACTTCAAGAATAATCTGAACATTAAATTTAGTAACACGGTGGAGATTAGCACTACTAGCGAGGACTGGAGAACTCCCTTCATCTACTTTACAGTATGTGACATCCTGCCAGAGGATCATAAAGAAGCTACAACCATCCGTCGTCGATCACTCCGATTCTATTATAATCACATGTCTGGGACTCTTTATCAGTGATCCTTTGACGGTTTGCTCCTACACTGTCTTGTGGGAGATAAAACAAAACATATACTATATGAAGCTCATGACAGTATCTGCGGTGCACATCAGCCTGGTCCTAAGCTATAGGACCGTATCAGATATATGGGATACTATTGGCCCACTATGGTGGCAGATGCGATTGAATATGCAAAGAAATGCAGAGCATGTCAGATCCATACAGATTTCATCCACCAACCATCAGAATTCTTGTATCCTATAATAGCATCTTTGCCCTTTGAAGCCTGGGGCATGAATGTGATTGGTCCTATGAATCCACTATCATCTCAAGGACATTTGTTCATCCTACCTACAACTGATTACTTCTCAAAATAGGAAGAGACTATTCCCCTAGCTAAAGTCAAGATAAGCAGTGTTATCAACTTCATCAAGCATCACGTCATCTATCGATTTGGAGTTCCTCGAAGAATCATCCATAACAACAGACATTAGTTTGTAAGTCAACCATTCACTTAATTCTGTAATGACACTCGAATCAACAGCATTGCTTATACAGCTTATAATCCCGTAGCAACAGTGTAGCAGAAGCATTCTATAAAACAATCATCAAGCTCCTCAAAAAGTTCATTTCTACCAATAAATACAACTGTAACGAAAAGCTTGGAGAATACCTATGGGCGTACCGCACCACTATACGTACCCCAACTGGCTGTACAATCTTCTCTTTGGTGTACGGATGCGAAGCCGTCTTACCGTTGGAGATTCAAATTCCATCCATGTGGATAGCTATTGCCAATAATTTAACTGTGGAAAACAACGATCGTCTTCGACATCAAGAGCTTGAAGTACTTGATAAGAAACGACTGCTAGCTCAATAACACATTGAGCTATATCAAGCCCGAATCTCAAAAGCTTTTAACCGCAAAGTCAAAGTATGAACCTTTCAAAAAGGTGAGTTAGTCCTTACTGTCAGATGTCCTATGACTATGACACACCTGAGAAAGGGCAAGTTCAAGCCAAAATGGGAAGGTCCTTACGTCATTAGCAAAGTTTTCTCTAATGGAGCTTATCAGCTGACCGGGATGGATGATCGAATAGCTATGATGCCTATCAACGACAAATTCCTAAAAAAATATAATGTTTAAAAATATATTATATTTTTTAACAAATATTATATACACAAATCTTCGAATTATTATCTTTTATTCACTCTTTTATGAATAAACCCCACAGATAATAAATCTTCAAAAATCTCCAGTAGATTCTAACCAGATATTATTGTACATCCTCAAAAGATTAATCCATAATATCCACCACAACATATCATCACAAACATAATCTTTTGAAACCCAGTTGTTTTAAAAGATATCCTATTCTTGAGCCACAGTTGGTTTAAGGGTAATCAACAGATATACGTATTTACGTCCACATTACCTCTGAATCCTACTATCTGCATCAATGACTTGTCGTACCCATATTACTTCTGATAATGTTATCTCAAAAGTAATATCACATCAAGTTACATTCTGTCACGTCAAAGTCCTCTGAAAAGATATAATTAGTGATATTATTTTCAAGAAATACGTCACGTCCAGTACCTCTTAATGTATTTCTCCAATACTATCTATTGCCTATGTGTCTCAGACAGATACATAAAGTAATAAAATCATAACAACAACAACTTTTCATTAATCTTGAGAATATAAGTCATTACATTGATCAAAATAAGACAAAAGAAAGTTGCTATCGAAAAATAAAATTATTGTAGACCCATTAGGGAGGTGGGGTACTGAGGTCAGAAATTGTTTTCTTCAGGGCTTCAGCTCGCTCCATCATTGTAGAAATCACCCTTGTCCTGGCCAAGTCTTTCCTGAAAGCTGGAAGTAATTGGATTGACGTAACATGATGCTCCATCTTTGCATTTCGAGCTCGGAGAAGTTCATTCTTTGCCTATTCAGATCATCTAGACGACTTGAGGCAAATTGATACAACTTGAGCACCTCTTCTTGGCGTTTCCTAGTAGTTAAGACCGATGCACGAGTTTTGGCCAATTCAGCTTCTAGCTCTTAAATGCGAGCTTGACCCTCATTCACTTCTTTGTCTTTCTCCATTTCCATGACCTTATAGAGCTCAGTAGAGGAGATAACCTCAGCAATACTGGACTCTATCTCTCCAGATTATATCGTGAATGCGACCATCGAGTTGTCCAATGCAAATTGTCGTTCTTCGTACTCACGAGCTATGGCTCATATTCAGCATCTACCAGTCTTTGTATATTTCTCCTTTTCAGCTCTTGATAAGACGAATAGGCTCCTCGAGCTCCTTCAGAATATGATCTAGGACATTGGCCCTTTCAGCATCGCCAAGATTGCGTATGGACGCAATTGGAAAAAGCAAGGTCCTCCTTACAAAATCGTAAGGGTAGTTCTTCTCTAGGGCTAATTGAACCAGAGAATGCAAGGAAGTGAAGAAAGCATCCATGTAAGTACAGATGATACTATTCAATAATGCTGACACACCAGGTGTCGCTGCCTCGGAGGAAACTCCATCTTTTCTAGAGACGAAATGAATGACAGCTCGTGCAATATCAGCTCCCAGAGATTTTAGTGTAGGTGTCCCTAAGGAGCTTCCCTCCATGGTATGAGTTTCGACATCCAAGGGAGCAATTGTGGAACTAAGGCTGAACGTGGTAGAAGCCAACGGGACTTCGAAGATCGTCCCCACATGACCTGCCGTAATTCAAAGCAAAATTATTATGTCATATGGCATTAAGTAAAGAAGCAATGGTAAGTAAAGTCAGAAATTACCTCGGCCCGTCGGCATATATGGAGTTTCATAGGTGTAGTATCCCGTTCTGTAACGAGCCTCTCTAATCTAGAAGCAGATACTGCCTGGCTGCTGCCGGCTTTCGAGCCTCCTGACATGAAGCGACTGCTCCCAGACCTGATTCAGCTTGGCCTCCTTGGGCAGCCTCTTCGGCCCTCTCTGTTTCAAAAATGTGCTCAACAGGGGCCTGAATCCCCTAAGTATCAGTATCAGGGTTTTCATCACCCTCGGGGCATGAATCCCCTCAACATCAGTATCATGGTTTTCATCACTCTCGGGGCATGAATCCCCTCAACATCAGTATCATGGTTTTCGTCACCCTCGGGGCCTTTAAAATCTTCGGTATGCTCTTCGTCTCCTTCATCTTCGTCAACAGGGCTTCTGTCGCCCTAAATGTCAACGTTAGAGTTCTCATCGCCCAGCGGTTCATTAAGACTCTGGTCATGATCACTAGGGCTATTATCGCCCTCATCTTCAGCAGGGTGCTTCTCAACTCCAACAATAATTTGACCATCCTTGGTTACCAAATTCTGACCCTCCTAGGTCGCTACTTGATCTTGGCTTAATTCAGCCTGGTCAAGATCAGAGGCAGCGTCAATGGGATCCTCCTCGATTAGCTCATCGCTGAAGTCACAACCATTCAATGCTTCTATCATCTCATCATCTTCCTGGGAGGGTACCTCATTCAAGACAGGAGCTCCAGGAGTTTGGGATGTAGATAGAGCTAGAATTTTTGGTACGATTTTCTATTTACCTTGAACTGAGATTATCACAATCGGGAGTTGTAATCCCTTGAGAACGGTAACTCTTGAAGTATCATAGGAGACTAGAGGTAACATTAGGCCGTATAAAACAAGTGTCGTAATTGTCCTTGCAGACAGGGGAGCATCAGTGTAACACCTCAGTCCCAAAATACGTAGGACTAGGAACGTAGACATGCCTGCCGTATAATAAATATACATAAGCTGTACAATGCAGTAGAACCATAATTAATCTCATCCACACAAAAATAAATGAATAAAAGATGTCATATAATGAGAATAAATTATCTTGACACAATATGTTGGGCGGAGACAAATCCACTACCAATAAGTAAAGGAAAAAATACATAAGAAAAGAAATAAATTTGGCGAGCGAAGCGAAGACGATCCAAATGCAATCATCCTCGAAGAAATAGCGATGATCATGGCTAGAGCTAGAACACCTGCGAAAGACAAGAGCACACACCTGGCAAGATAACCAGGTCCGCAGAGGGACGTAATAAGACACATAACATCATGCCATATAAACTGAATAAATATTGCTCAAATAAATAAGTCAATTGAATTATAACATGGTCCAATACACACCTATTGAACTAGCTTACCATCCCTCCAACCAAATAAGGACATGAGATGGTAAACTAATTCACGGTGACGTATCTTTCCATGCTATGAATCCAATATGGTATCCGAACCCCAACAAGGTTCAATACCTTCTCATCGAAGTAGTAAGTCACACCTACAACCAAACAAGGACAAGATATGACGAACTAATCCGCGACAAGTTATTATTCCAAGCCACGATCAGATACAAGTACCCAAACCAAAAGTACTCGTATCTAACGGATAAAGGTGCCTAACCATTCTAAGTGAAATGTTGTTAAGAACAATCCTTCCTAAGCATGGGCCCTGGCTAAATAGGATCGGCATAGTCCCCCCTTGGGGCACCAGAGGCCCCACAGTAAGAGCATAACGTTCCGCAGAATGCCAGTGGCCGTCAGTAATCATGGGTCATCAACCCCGTATCTCCAGCGGAGAATCCGGGTCACAAGGAAAAGTGCATCGAAGCCCATACGCTAAGGAATTGTCCTTCCCGCCCAATGACTACTATGTTGTATCCACAACATTAACCTCTATAACCGCTATGTCAAACTAGCATGCAATTCTATTAGTGGTTATTCCTATCGCACGGCTTGTACGTACTGGTGGCCAGCCAATCACGCACGTCTGTGTTCTACATGCGACTCATAACTTCGTGGTACATCGTGTCAAGGTCATGAATACAACACACAAAGGTGGTCCCTTAAATCTAGGTTTAATGTATAAGAAAAATAGTACATAGCAGGAAATATAAATGAACAGTAAGTTATAACAGGTTATGCCATGTATCACAGTTTATTTTGCATAAAGAAATAATGAATAATGCATGGAATATGAGCTAAAATAAATAAACAGCAAATGGCAAGGTGTCTTGCCTGGTAGGACGCCTGGTGTACTGCAATGATCAACGTTGGCACGAACTGCGACTTCGGGTAACAACTACACAAGGTGACCTCGGATAATGGCACGGATGGTTCCATCGGGTCTAGGATGGTCAAATTAGTTAGGTATGATATAAGAAAGTACAGATTTGATGAGGGAATAGAAAAATGGGGCTAGTCGCAAAACAGGAGGATAGTCAAGGGTAATTAGATAAATAATACATAAATGATTTTAGAAAATATTTTAAAATGCTTGAAAACTATATTTTACTATCCCAAAATATTAATATACAGTAAAATCATTTTAGGTCGAAAACTATAATTTACTTCGTAAAAATATTTCATATACTACTTGAAAATATATACGATAACTTGGAAATACATTTTATTAGTCACAGTTTATCTTTAGATATAATAACTCTTAGGTTTGTAAAATATACTTCCTAAACCAAAAGCTATATTTTCAGATGGTTAGAGAATAATCTAGATAAATATCTGGGGAGTATCAGAAAAATTATTTTATAATTTGAAATCTACTTTTTGATAGAAAACTACCACAATAATAATCTTAAGCCCAAGTCGTATCTATAGTATCATAAAATTAGAATTTAAGAATATTTAATACATCTTATCATTTCGACAATCAATATGAATAATACTAATGATGATAATACATATATTCATACTAGCTTTCAAAATGTAATATATACTAATAGTAGTGAGTCTACTGCTAAACTAATTTTTATAGAAAAAATAGAAGTTATCATAATAATTAATAATTAATAAATAATAATAATAATAATAGTAATAATAATAATAATAATAATAATAATAATAATAATAATAATAATAATAATAATAATAATAATAATAATAATAAAAGAAGAAATAAATAAGGAACAAACTAATCAAAACACAAAAATTCAAAACAAACAAAAAAAACGTAACCCAACAAGCCGCTGTCTCACAAAAATCAAAACAACAAAAAAAAATTTAACAACCTGCTCTCTCTTTCCTTCTCGTGAAACGAGAGGAGTCAGCAACCAAAAACAAAAAAAAGAAGAAAGAGAAAGCAATTACGAATTGGTATGGAAGGAGAAAAAGAGTGTGGGAGAACGAGTGAGAGAGAGTGAGCGAGAGAGAGAGATGGACGGAGACGACCGGAAGAGAGACGGAAGGTCCGGCGGAGGAAAGTGAGGAGCGGGGGAGAGCAGAGGAGGAAGGAAAAGCGGTGGGGGTCGTCGGCGGTGGAAGGTTTCGGCGGACGGTGAGCACGGTGGAGTTCGATCGGGCGCGGAGAAACACGACACGGGAAGTCGGGGGCTCTCGGCGACGCGGTCGGGGGTCTCGGCGAGGGCTTCGACTGGACACAGCGGCCGGAGAGGGGTTCGGGGGCTGGGCTCGACGCGCGGAGGTGGGAAGAATAGGCGGTCGCCGGATCTCCGGCCGGCGACGGACAGGTAAGGGGCGGTGATGGTGCTGTTTGTTTGTTTTTATTTTTTTTATTTCTCTGGTTGAGGTGGTCGTGATGAATTTGTGGCGTGGGTTTGGGTGCGGAGATGCCGACCAAAGTGGTGGAGGGTTCTGGTGATGGTGGAGGTGGCGTTCCTAGTGGTGGTACAGTTTGTGGTAGTTGTGGTGATGGATGGAGGAAGTGGTCTTGGCTTGGTCGACGGTGAAGAGCAGGGGAACAGTAGCAGTGGTTTTAGGTTGGAAGCACGGGAATTGGAGGAGCGGTGACGGTGTAGTCGTGGACAGGTCTGTGGGGGTTGGTCGAGCTCACGGAGATGACGGTAATGGTGTACGGTGATGAACGGTAGATGTTCGAGATGACGCCGGATATAGTGGACAATGATGGTGGTGACGTAGTTGGCGGGTTTGGAGATGACAGAGGTGATGACAGGCTGGGACTTCGCCATGGATTGGTTGCCGGCTGTGACGAGACAGGCAGCGACGGTAGTACTAGGAAGAGCAGCAAGGTTGAGAAGAATTGGGTTGGGTCCGGTTCCGAGTGTCCTACGTGACATGGACACCGGGTGGGGTTTAGATTGTCGACGGGACAGGGAAATATTGTATATGTAAAGGAAGATAAGTAGTGGATGGGACACGAACACGGTCATGGACACGATGCACTCACTTTTGTGGTAAAAAATTTGTGGAAGATTAATTGTGGAGAAATAATGGATGAGTACCTGCCTATTTATAGGATGTAGAAATTCCCAGTTGGATAAGGATTAGGAATATTTAAAACCCAATTAGATAATTCGCAATTTAATTTAAAATCAATCAAATCCAAATCCAAATACAAATCCAATTTAAATATAATTAAATTTTTAGTTTAAAATCAAATGAGATAAATCAAATTTCAAATATTTAACTATTTAAATAAATCCATAAATTCAAATCACGATTTAAATCGTCACAATAATTTCGAAATATATTTTCCAAAAATACTAATAATAATTTTAAAAATTATATTATTATTTAAAATAAACTAATAAATAATTACGAAAAATATATGTATGTACATATAATATTTACATAAATATACTTTTCTAATATTCCATTTTATACTAAAAATTATTTATTATTATAACTGTATAACTGAAAGACTTTTCATAATTAAAATCATAAACTTGAAAATGATAGCTAGAAATAATTATTATCTATATTACTTCGAAACTATAAAAATAGAAAAATGTTTTTCAAAAATATGTACGCTCGCACATATTCGCACTCGTCGAGCAATTACGAAAAATAAAATTTTGTACACGATGTACAATACGACTACGTGACGTACAATAAAAAATTTTAAATCAGTACCAAATTTAATAAAAAAATATAGTAGAAATTTAGGGGTTTTACATCCTATCCAACTTAAAAGAATTTCGTCCTCAAAATTAATAATTAGGAGGGGGTGAGAAGGTACAAGGGGTATGACAAGTCTTCGGGCGAGACAAAGAAATAACGCTTTAACATGAACAAGCATTTAGTAGGTCATAAATTTGATAAATTCGAAAATAGTCATGGATATGGAGGGTTGCTAGTTGAAGCAATAAAATTGTGATAACACGAATTGAGTAGATCAAGGGAATTAATTTTTAGAGTCTATAGGAGAGGTAGTTCCTTGGAAGAAAATTGGACAGTGGATGTCTAGGTCGAAGGCATGAAAATAGGAGAACGATTGGGGTTATTCAAATGATTTAGATGGTCACGATGGTAGGTTTAGGATCAAGGGAAAAGACGAATAGTTTTAGGATGAGGATATAGCCACGGGTTGGTAATGGCTAATTACAGTGGTCATAAGTGATCGGGCAACTAAAGGGGATACTCGGCACGAGGGATTTCGTCCTTCTAAAATAGGAGGAAGACGAAAGCGATAAAGGGTTCCAAAGGTGATATTATCTAATACGAATACGTGGTTCGAAGGCGACCGAATAATTTCTAAAAGAATTTTCACGGCAGTCGTGGATGGAACTCTAAAGAACAAGTTTAGCTATGTCTCCATCCACGTAGAACGATAGATAAAAGCGAGCCAAAGTACACTCGGTTGATCAGACCATCATACACCGGTTCTGATTAGACAATATGTTAGTGAGCGTGCTCAATAGCATAAGTCATGAACAAACTCGATAAATGGATGAGTTTGCAAAACTAGATTATAGTAGCAACATTTGTTAAGATGGTAAAAACATAGGCACGGGAGACTAAGATTGGAAGAAGTAGAAATTGGTTCGAACTTCTAAAGGATATAAGTCATGTCATGTGAGGGTCTTCATACAGTCACCTATAGTCTTCTTGTCCAAGTCCTTGGGTGGCCAGATGGGTTAGGGTCCTCTAAATTCTAGAATCTAAGTAAACTTACTAATATAAGTCACAAGGACAAAGGATTGCTAGGTCATAAGGCATTCTACCTAACTTAAAGGAATTAAACTAATAGTGTTTTGGGACAAATGTAACATGTCTAATTAGTAGGGTCAATCTCTAGCAAGCACGAAGGAAAAATAAGGATAATGCTAGAAGGAATCAAGTAAGATGCAATCGATGAGTCAAATGGTAGATCGAAGAAAGTGGTCAAGTATGTGGATGAGATCCTAGACTCTAATACTATACGCAGGCTTGCTTGGTACGGTAAAGTAGCCAAACGATTTATCTTGACCTGTATGGGCCACCACAAAAACATGTAACGCCCCAGTCCTAAAATACGTAGGACTAGGAACGTAGACATGTCAGTCGTATAATAAATATACGTAAGCTGTAAAATGCAGTAGAACCATAACTAATCTCATCTACACAAAAATAAATGAATAAAAGATGTCATATAATGAGAATAAATTGTCTTGATACAATATGTTGGGCGGAGACAAATCTACTACCAACAAGTAAAGGAAAAAATACATAAAAAAAGAAATAAATTTGGCGAGCGAAGCGAAGACGATCCAAATGCAATCATCCTCGAAGAAATAGCGATGATCATGGCTAGAGCTAGAACACCTGTGAAAGACAAGAGCACACACCTGGCGAGATAACCAGGTCCTTAGAGGGACATAACAAGACACATAATATCATGCTATATAAACTGAATAAATATTGCTCAAATAAATAAGTCAATTGAATTATAACATGGTCCAATACACACCTATTGAACTAGCTTACCATCCCCCCAACCAAACAAGGACAGGAGATGGTAAACTAATTCACGGTGACGTATCTTTCCATGCTATGAATCCAATATGGTATCCGGACCCCAACAAGATTCAATACCTTCTCATCGAAGTAGTAAGTCACACCTACAACCAAACAAGGACAAGATGTGACGAACTAATCTGCGACAAGTTATTGTTCCAAGCCACGGTCAGATAAAAGTATCCAAACCAAAAGTACTCGTACCTGACGGATAAAGGTACCTAACCATTCTAAGTGAAATGTAGTTAAGAACAATCCTTCCTTCGCATGGGCCCTGGCTAAATAGGATCGGCATAGTCCCCCCTGGGGCACCAGAGGCCCCATCAGTAAGAGCATAACATTCCGTAGGACGCCAGTGGCCGTCAGTAATCATGGGTCATCAACCCCGTATCTCCAGCGGAGAATTCGGGTCACAAGGGAAAGTGCATCGAAGCCCATACGCTAAGGAATTGTCCTCCCCGCCCAATGCCTACTATGTTGTATCCACAACATTAACCTCTATAACCGCTAAGTCAAACTAGCATACAATTCTATTAGCGGTTATTCCTATCGCACGGCTTGTACGTACTGGTGGCCAGCCAATCACGTACTGGTGGCCAGCCAATCACGTACATCCGTGTTCTACATGCGACTCATAACTTTGTGGTACATCGTGTCAAGGCCATGAATGCAACACACAAAGGTGGTCCCTTAAATCTAGGTTTAATGTGTAAAAAAAATAATACATAACAGGAAATATAAATGAACAGTAATTTCTAACAGGTTATGCCATGTATCACAGTTTATTTTGTATAAAGAAATAATGAATAATGCATGGAATATGAGCTAAAATAAATAACCAACAAATGGCAAGGTTTTTTGCCTGGTAGGACGCCTGGTGTACTGCAATGATCAATGTTGGCACAAACTGCGATTTCGGGTAACAACTACACAAGGTGACCTCGGATAATGGCACGGATGGTTCTATCGGGTCCAGGATGGTCAAATTAGTTAGGTATGATATAAGGAAGTACAGATTTGATAAGGGAATAGAAAAATGGGGCTAGTCGCAAATAGGAGGATAGTCAAGGGTAATTAGATAAATAATACATAAATAATTTTAGAAAATATTTTAAAATGCTTGAAAACTATATTTTACTATCCCAAAATATTAATATGTAGAAAAATCGTTTTAGGTCAAAAATTATAATTTTCTTATTAAAAATATTTCGTATACTACTTGAAAATATATACGATAACTTGGAAATACATCTTATTAGTCACAATTTATCTTTAGATATAATAACTCTTAGGTTTGTAAAATATACTTCCTAAACCAAAAGCTATATTTTTAGATGGTTAGAAAATAATCTAGATAAATATCTGGGGAGTATCAGAAAAATTATTTTATAATTTAAAATCTACTATTTGATAGAAAAATACCACAATAATAATCTTAAGCCAAAGTCGTATCTATAGTATCATAAAATTAGAATTTAAGAATATTTAATACATCTTATCATTTCGACAATCAATATGAATAATACTAATGATGATAATACATATATTCATACTAGCTTTCAAAATGTAATATACACTAATAGTAGTGAGTCTACTGCTAAATTAATTTTTATAGAAAAAATAGAAGTTGTCATAATAATTAATAATTAATAAATAATAATAATAATAATAATAATAATAATAATAATAATAATAATAATAATAAAAGAAGAAGAAATAAATAAGGAACAAACTAATCAAAACACAAAAATTCAAAAAAAAACATAACCCAACAAGCCGCTGTCTCACAAAAATCAAAACAACAAAAAAAACTTAACAACCTGCTCTCTCTTTCCTTCTCGTGAAACGAGAGGAGTCAGCAACCAAAAACAAAAAAATAAGAATGAGAAAGCAATTACGAATTGGTATGGAAGGAGAGAAAGAGTATGGAAGAACGAGTAAGAGAGAGTGAGCGAGAGAGAGAGAGATGGGCGGAGACGAGCGGAAGAGAGGCGGAAGGTCCGGCGGAGGAAAGTAAGGAGAGGGGGAGAGCGGAGGAGGAAGGAGAAGCGGTGGAGGTCGTCGGCGGTGGAGGGTTTCGGCGGACGGTGAGCGCGGCGGAGTTCGATCGGGCACGGGGAAACGCGACACGGGAAGTCGGGGGCTCTCGACGACGCGACCGGGGGTCTCAGCGAGGGCTTCGACCGGACACGACGGCCGGGGAGGGGTTCGGGGGCTGGGCTCGGCGCGCGGAGTTTGGAAGAATAGGCGGTCGCCGGATCTCTGGCTGGCGACGGACAGGTAAGGGGCGGTGATGGTGGTGTTTGTTTGTTTTTATTTTTTTATTTCTCTGGTTGGGGTGGTCGTGATGAATTTGTGGCGTGGGTTTGGGTGCGGAGATACCGACCATAGTGGTGGAGGGTTCTGGCGATGGTGGAGGTGGCATTCCTGGTGGTGGTGCTGTTTGTGGTAGTTATGGTGATGGGTGGAGGAAGTGGTCATGGCTTGGTCGATGGTGAAGAGCAGGGGAATAGTAGTAGTGGTTTTAGGTTGGAAGCACGGGAATTGGAGGCGCGGTGACGGTGTAGTCGTGGACAGGTCTGTGGGGGTTGGTCGGGCTCGCGGAGATGACGATGATGGCGTACGGTGGTGAACGATAGATGTTCGGGATGACGCCGGATACAGTGGACAATGATGGTGGTGATAGAGTTGGCAGGTTTGGAGATGACGGAGGTGATGACAAGCTGGGACTTCGCCAGAGGCGATGGTGCTAGATTGGTTGCCGGCTGTGACGAGACAGGCAGCGACGGTAGTGCTGTGAAGAGCAGCACGGTCGAGAAGATTTGGGTTGGGTCCGGGTCCGAGTGTCCTGCGTGACATGGACACGAGGTGGGGTTTAGATTGTCGACGGGACAGAGAAATATTGTATATGTAAAGGAAGATAAGTAGTGGATGGGACACGGACACGGTCATGGACACGATGCACTCACTTTTGTGGTGAAAAATTTGTGGAAGATTAATTGTGGAGAAATAATGGATGAGTACCTACCTATTTATAGGATGTAGAAATTCCCAGTTGGATAAGGATTAGAAATATTTAAAACCCAATTAGATAATTCACAATTTACTTTAAAATCAATCAAATCCAAATCCAATGATAAATCCAATTTAAATCTAATTAAATTTTTAGTTGAAAATCAAATGAGATAAATCAAATTTCAAATATTTAACTTTTTAAATAAATCCATAAATTCAAATCACGATTTAAATCGTCATAATAATTTCAAAATATATTTTCCAAAAATACTAATAATAATAATTTCAAAAATATATTATTATTTAAAATAAACTAATAAATAATTACGAAAAATATATGTATGTACAAATAATATTTACATAAATATACTTTTCTAATATACCATTTTATACTAAAAATTATTTATTATTATAACTGTATAACTGAAAGGCTTTTCATAATTAAAATCATAAACTTGAAAATGATAGCTAGAAATAATTATTATCTATATTACTTCGAAACTATAAAAATAGAAAAAAAAATTTCAAAAATATGTACGCTCGCACATATTCGCACTCGTCGAGCAATTACGAAAAACGAAATTTTGCACACAATGTACAATACGACTACGTGACGTACAATACAAAATTTTAAATCAGTACCAAATTTAATAAAAAAATGTAGTAGAAATTTAGGGGTTTTACAATCAGTTCCAACGGTCACCAGCTCTGAAATGGTAATCGGAGGGACGTCCACTACGGCAGACGGAGTCGGCTCTCTAGTCGATGGTAGATCTGGAGACGAAGAAAGGTCAATACAAATTGCTACCGGGCAAACCTCTAATACCTCTTGTTGAACTAAAAGGCTGAGGATATCACCTTGCGGGAAGGACACACCTCTAGATGATGGTGGCAATGACACTTGATTAGGAGGCTGCTTGGGCGAGGGAGGAGCAGTGAAAGTTATTGTCTTTGCATTTATAATTCTTGTTGCCAATAATTTCCTTTTCGCTGCCCGCTTGAGTGGTAGCTGTAGGGAAACGACGACAGTAGGTTGGTCTTGTGACACTTCAGGGGTTACCCACTTTCTACTTGTTTCTTCAACTCCACTCTCCTTCTGAGCAGGGGATGGGGTTGTTCCCCTAAAAGAAGATGCCCCTCCAAGAAAGGACCCAGCTTTTAATTGCCGTGTTTGAAGTCTAGTCCTGGCTGATGGCATCTCGACATAAGTTGTTTCTTTCTTCTTCTTCCCTTTCCTTTTGGTGGAAGAAAGAGGTTCATCTCGAGTTGATTGGGAAGGTAAAGTCCTAGTCTTTTGTTTTTTGCCATCTCCTCTCGTGGGAGATTTTTCCTTCTGTCTCTTGAGAGGGATATGCAATAAGTCTTGCACATCGTCATAAAAACCAGCGGGCACAGCGTCTAAAGGAATATCGACAAGAATATTCTCCTCTGCCTCAGACAAATTTACACTGGCTTTTGTCCCATCAAAAGCTTTTCTCACACCAACGAAGCTATCAGACATGGAATAACCTTCGGAGAAAGTATTTGGCTGAGGTATGGAAGTTTGTGTATGTACCTAATATACGCGGACCATCTTCAAAAGTAACGAAGGGCATGGTAAACATAGCATTAGTGCCTCTCATGTTATAGCATCCTCGAGCCCCATCAAGCAGATACCCGAAGGCTCGCAGGCAAGTAGTTGCATTTCTGACATGCATCTGGTCATAGCCGAATTGACGAGCAAAAGGACTAGGCAAATATAGTTTCAAGTAGCATACGCTCTAAAACCGATACAACAGATGAGAAGGCCTGGTCATCTTCAACCAAGAAAAAGTGCTGAAGGTAGAAGGATACCAATGGGCTCTAAGTCTACTAGAGGAGCCGGGGAGTTTTCGTACCCAGGTGGAGGGGTAATGCAGAAGAACTTCAAGTTAGTGCCCATATTCAACGTGCTTCTACAATCATATAATGAGTCTACTTTCCATCGAGACTCAGAATATCTTCCGATGAAGTTCGCTGCCAGAGCTCCACCAGCACCAAGAGTAGGGCCTATCAAGTTAGGATGATGTAGAATTAACCAGCCAAATAGGAAGGTGTACGACATCTCGGTACGAGGATAACTGATTCAGGAATCAGGAATCTCCATCATAGCGATCGTAAACTCTCAGATACCTGCATCCAGACGGCTGGTCATTGCATAGAGGATGTCCATCTTATACCCAAAAACTAAACGCATTGCAACAAACAATATGACACTGTGAATATGATCAATAGTACTGGCTCCAGGGACCACAAATCGCCTTAACCATATAGAGAGGAAGCCCTCCAAGGTGGCCTCTGTAGAAGCATAGAAAAGAAGGAGATTTTCTATGCGGTTCGAAATCAACATGGAGTCTCATGCGGCTCAAAACCCAGAAAGCTTCATGCGGCCCAAGAGCAACGGGGAGCCTTATGCGGTTTGAAATCAGCATAAGCATTAAATGTTTCCTTATGTAGCTGGCCATAATTACTCTGGCAAAGATGACAAGTCTGACATGAAGATAAGACGTGACGTGCTCCTAAAAAGACGACATTACAAAAAAATACATTTTCAGCAACATAAGCAATATGTTACGAAACGTTATATTTATGTCGCCAAAGGATTTCTGCGACATATTTGGCTATGTCGCACATATGTCGTGGTAGCATTGTCTGGGAAAGTCTTTGGCGACGTGAAATCAACATGTCGCAGAATGTAGTACCTTTTGGCGACATAACATATTTTAGATTCTAAAAAAACCTTTGGCGAAATGTGCCTTGTGTGTCGCAGAAAGGTCATACATTGGCAACATGACACATGTCGCCAAAAGCCTAATTTATTTATTTTACTTATTATAGAAAATACTTTTTGCTACACAATTTGATGTCGCTAAAGCTAATGTAGCCAAATATAAATACACTTCTGGCTACACAATTTGATGTCGAAAAAGCTAATGTAGCCAAATATAAATACGCTTTTTGCTGTACATTTTGTTTTCACAAAAGCTAATTCATATTTTTTACATTAATTTTTATTTTTGCTTATATTTTCTAAGATAAATTTAAAGAAATTGTTTTGAAAATAACTTTAAAATATTAAAAAATTATTCAAAGAACTTGAGAACAAAGATCAGCAAGTTACTTGAACAAAACATGAATCTAATATAATGTCTTTAACATCTCTTTACAAAATAATCCATAATGTAATATTTTAACAACTTCAAGTGCCTATATAGTAAAAAAATGTATTTCACAAACGTACTGTATTCAAATTAGACAATTATAATGTAGACATAACACATGAATATTTGATTGACTTCCCAAAAAAATAGTCTAGCTACAATAGATCTCATGATATGAATGCCTTCCCCCAAAATTAGCTTTTGTCAATGTGTCTATTTGATCCTGCAAACAAAAAAAAAAATAAAAAAAATGTTAGTAAAACAAAATATATACATATATACCAAAAGAAAGTAATTTTAACATGGATCACACATGTTTCTTTGCCAAAATTGCAGTTCTTAGCTTTTGTCAACGTGTCTCTACATGCTTCTTTGCAAAAATTTGGCTGATGTTGACAATTATACATACAATTCCTTGTAATATGCACCATGTTTCAACATGGATCACACAATACAGGTTTTATTAATGTAACTAAGTAGTCCAATTTGTGAAGCCTGGTGAAGGATCAGACAGGGATCACCATGCTTCAACACCCAAAAGAGGCTGGTAATATTGTTCTTTTGATATATACAATATACTTTTGCATACTTATATTGATGTGTTCTATTTTTTTCAAAACAAATTTGCAGTTCTACAAGATCTTCTCTTCAGATCTAAATGATGTTTTCTGAAAGTCTGAAGGAAACACAAAAGAAATGAGGTGATCATAAAAGTTCCTTGCCCTTCTGTATTAAACATCCTGAGGAATATCTACCCTCCCGAGGAAGTAGACCAAGATAGTGTCTGGACTATTATGTAGATAATATGTGTGTATGTGGTCACTCATTTTGTGTCTGCACTTATGTGTGTTTGTCTGATATTTGTTTTCTTTCCATCATTTTAGGCAGTATGTGACACCTGGTGCAGCACCTAATGCTCCCATTGTTGGTCCTGTAGGTTCCCCAGACCAATTCGTCCTCCTCCTCCTAATACTGGTTGCAAAATTCATGAATGAAGGCCTCCAGGTATTAGAGCCATGTCAAATGCTCAGAAAAGTTTTTATTTTCTCTATCTTGTGCCTGCCTGTGGATGGCTTTGAGGGAAAATTGGATTTTACCCAACCCTCACACAAGTAAGGGTTGCCACAATGTCGAAAGAACAATGATCTTTACGGATCCTTGCCACAATGTCAGTATCAACTCAGACAACTGGATGATAATAATCTTTACGGATCCTTGCCACAATGTCAGGTTTATCCAATAAATTGCAACAGGAACATGTACTTAAAAAGGAAGGTAAGATTGGGAAAAAAGAAAGAAAGAAAAACATTGCAAGAACAGTAACATATAATTGATACAACATATGTTGTACAGTTAAGGAAACTATGTGAAGCACTAGAGCAACATTTACACTAAGCTGTCTAACAATTCCTTTTCCAATCCATTTTTCTTAGCTAGTATAACCAATTGCAATGCACACCTTTTGTTAATGACAAATAAAATGAATTAAGAATTTCAAGTTTGGTGTAACGGAGAAACCAAGTATCAGTTAACACTTATGAAGTAAAAAATACTTAAAGCCATATCAGATAACATTGATGAAGAAACCCAAATATGAGACAAGGACCTGTTTAAAGTCGAAGAATTATTTAACTATTTAAAGATGCAGTTTTTAAGTATCAGGTATCAGTTTAACATATTTAGATGGGTTGTACACACGGGCATGAATTTAGTAACAAATAACATGGAAACAAAGCAAAATTGATGTATACCAAGACATGCCATGTTGAGAAAGGAACTTGTATAGAAAAGTTGAGAAAAGAAATTAGTTCAATTTAATAGAATTTAGCATATTAAGAACCTTTAACTGTAGAGAATGTGTTGAAGTTCATAGTGCCTGCCTGCATCACTTGTAGAAAATATTTATGAATCCAGAACACTGCAATTTAAAGAAAAAGAATAAAGAGTTTCTATTAGTACTCTGATTCTTTCTGTTTCTTTTGAAATTAAGCCTTTAAGTAAAAAAAAAAAACTACACATTGGCTGCCAGTTGCGAAAGAGAAGAAAGAAATAGAACATGACTACATGTTCTATAGGATTTATACATCCAGTTTTTTCTTATTCTATAGGATTTGTACTATCTAATCAGTAACCTGTTATTCTAAATGAGATTTTATATGTTCTCAATGGTTTGTGTTTTATATAGAGCCATATTTGGGAAAATGTAAGAAACTGACCCGGGAGACTCCAAAATACAATAAAAGCTAGAACTTACTACTATCACAATCAATGAGAGAGAATTCAAGCCTCCAAAATACAACAAAAGTTATTGAAAATATTCATCATATATCAATATCCAAGACTTTAAAATACAACAAAAGAGATGAAAATACATGTCCTAAAAGAATATGATTTCTCATTATTTGATACTGTTTCAAGTCGCCTTCCCTGCTATGACATTCTAGTGAATTGTTTATACACATGTCAAAATATTAGGAATGGTCATGTTGTTGCACTCACTGCTATAATTTTTTAGGAGAGTAATCTGTGTAGAATCAAGCATGTTGCCTTTCATGTTCTTTTCTACTCTCTAGTATGTAATGTCATTTAATCATGTGGAAGGTTGTGCTAATCTCTTCTAGAAGGGTGTTATCTAGAAATCTTGTCATGTACGAGGGTGTGCTTAGTTTCAACACCATTAGCATCGCAAATTTTTTTTTTACAGAAAAGTTTGTGTTATCTTCTTTAATGTTTCAATTTATTTACTTTTATCTGTTGTTTTCCTATGTTCATCCTTTATCCTACTGTAGGTTCCAAAGAACAAGGAAGAGCTTACTGCACTTCAAGAAAGACTGAGGAAGCAATTTCCAGTTGATGCTTACAACAAAGCACGAAGGGAGCTGGACCCTAACAGGATTCTCTACAATACTAAGCTAGAGAAACTGTTCTTGTTACATGAGACTGCTCTATGAACTAGAGGTAATAATTTTAGGTGTGTTCTTGTTTGTAACATGAATAAAATTGTCCCGAGGGTAACTCTATTTTCTGTGTAGGTGCATCCCTTGTTCTATGCCAGGTAGCTCGAAATAAATGCTAGGCTATGTTACTATTATTATTTTTGGATAAATATGTTTTTCTTCGTGAGCTTTATGGGTACAGCAATGCATTATTTGCTATATTATCCACAACTACGAATAACAGTTTTTGTATGAACTGAAGTGTATATCAGTTAACAAGCTTTGCAGCAGCAGGTGTTAATAAAACTATGCTATAATATTCTATCAATACTAGACAGGGGTACAACAATACTAGATACTCGTATTCACTAAGCAAGTTTATGTGTAAAAATCTTCGATCAATCTGAACCTTAAGTCGAAGATGCAAAGTAGCAAACACAATGGCAACAGAAACTGGTTTTGGTCAGCTGACCAACTGAGTCAAGGTGATGGGCCATGTTTGCAAAACTCTCAGAACTATATCGTTTAATTTGGCCAGCAGCCAGAACCAGGTGGCCAATCGGCCTAAGTCCTCCAGCATAGTCCTGCTGCAAGTATGATTCCTATCTGGCCTGAGTTTCGGCATTTTTTTTGTTAGGTTAAATTTATAGATTGTAAAAGGAGTCTTATTAATACTACCTAATTTTGGGTTACCTTAACAGAGGGTATCCTCTCTGTTGGTTCTGCAAAACCTGTTTGACATCATGCAGCAACTGGTGAATACAAAGTAATCTTAATAAATGGATTTTAGTGAGGAATTGCAATATAGATAACCTTGGGGAGTTTGTGTGCTACTTATCTTGTATTATCTATCCAAATCAGAATCCCTTTTGAAGATAAATCATCATCTAAACCACACTGGATATTTAAATCAGAGATCAAATGCACTTGAATATGAGGAGAAATGATTCAAACAGGTTAATGTTAGACCATGCCTGCTTTATTACTAACCCTATTACTTTATAAGAACTATGTTCACGTGTAAAGCACACAGAAAAATAATTTTTCACACAATAACTTCATTAATCATAAAATAATGTGAGAAGAAACACAAACCATTCTCCAGGCTAAAAATTCTGGTCCAAGAGGTTGAGATGGACTTGAATACAAAACATGCCTGGAGTACTGAAACATGGAAGTAAATCCTTAAAGTACAAATGCCTAGAATACTATTAGTAAGGAAAATATGAGTGTAGATAGAAATTGTTGCAAACCTTAACAAGGTTGGTTTGCATTTTATTGATCTGATCAGAACTAATACCCTTGAGAAATTTACAAGCCATCCAGGTTGTACAGCGTCACTTGAAGAAACAAACCGAGCAATCTGCCCAATACCAGAAACTTAAAACATTAGCAACCAGCTTCATATAATTGCAATTGAAGGCTAAAGTAAGGTTCAACCAGACTTGAAAGATATAGGGCACGAGTTATGTGTTAATATTATACACTTGCAGCAAATGTGAGAAAAACAGAAATTGCTTATAATGAAGCGAACGTTAAGTAACCATTATATTCCATGACTTGAAATTCTCAAATTGCATCATGTATATCTAGAGAAACCTGCTTTGAAGGTTACTGATGTTGGCTAAGAGTACTGCTCTACAATAACATTTTTTGATAGCATAGAGACATTATTTTTCTTGTTTGTATATCTACATCTAAAACAATTACCACAACCTAATAAGTATATTTATGTTATATGTTTACTAGTTGGTCCATAGGGGCAGGCTTGTACCTGAAGTAACCATAGAGACATCCGCATCTGCATCATGACTTAGCCTATTAAATGTGTCCATGATGTTTGCCTAGCAAACAAGAGACCATATCTAGAAGAATACATAATTAGCTTCAAACTGGATACATGTTGCATGTGCCAGGATGTTCTTTGCTTAGAAGTAGGTAAACCGAAGCTTGGAACTTAAGTTTGGAGGCAAGGGTGACCATGTGAACTATTGTCTTAACTGGTGCATTTGATGATTACTAAGGAATATGATTGTATTTGGGTGCCAACTTTCATATCCGAAATTGGAACCTCAAATTATGAGAAATACCTTGGATTGGAAATACAAAGAGACCAAGAGCAATAGGCAATGCTCGTCTAATGTTCTGCTCTCCATACTGTAAAAGATGCTCAAGCGACCGGATAGCCATATCAAGACCAAGTTCTTCGGCCATTAAGACGAGCAATTCCAAGGACAACAGGTCCTTGATGGGTCTCTCTCTTCTCAAGATATGAAGCACAATATCCTAGAAGTTTTTGAACCTGTGAGGAATGGAAGTTAATCTCTCAACTAAAACTTTTCTAAGTGCTAATTTAACATCAAGAGTAGAGTACTAATTAAACATTAAGAGTAGGCCTACAAGCACATTTCCAGTGCCAGCATATGCCTAGTTACCTTCAAAAACTATGGTAATTTGTTTGAAATGCAATCGAACATATACATCCAAAGTATACATGTCATCAATAATTGCTACTGGTGCTTCTTGTTTTGAAGTATAATTTGGTGAGCCTTGTATGAAGCACAATATGTATGCCTCCACTAAAGAATAACATTCTGCAGGTTTAAGTCTGAGTAACAGTACAACCATCCTTATAAGAATATAATTTTTCTTTTATAAAACTTAGCTGAGTAACCATGTGGGTTTCTCTCTATGTATCGACACGGACACAGATACTTCATAAATATGTAAATAAATTTACAGAAAATAAAAAGGAAAATAAAACCAAAAATCATGCCATCGAGATATACATAAATCTGAAAATCAAACCCTAATCTATCAACTAACATGATATCCAAAT
Organism: Iris pallida; assembly: GCA_029216955.1. NCBI lineage: Eukaryota > Viridiplantae > Streptophyta > Magnoliopsida > Asparagales > Iridaceae > Iris > Iris pallida. Next base: position 7,795,402 of record JANAVB010007397.1, on the reverse strand, counting down.
CAAACCCTAACAAAATTGATTGAGAGAGAAAAACCCTAACAAAATTAAACCTAACAAAATTGAAGTAGAGACAATCATTTCCTTATATATATATATATATATATATATATATATATATATATATATATAGAATAAAATATGTATATATATATATATATATATATATATATATATATTTTATTCTATATATATATATATATATATATATATAAAATAAATGTCGATCATATTCTCAACCCTATGGAAATTAACATACTAAGAATATTAGGGAAGAACTCACCACTAACGGGAAGGATCTCGAATATTGGATGAAGGAGGGAGTGTGCGCAAGAGGAATCCCTAGGAACGATAGAGAGAGGACCGAGGGAGGGCTGTGGGAGAGAAGTCCTTGGGAACGCCGCGGGAGAGAAGTCCCAAGGAACGCCGCGGAAGAGAAGTCGGACTTTTGGTTTTTTTTTAGTTTGTTTTTTTTTCTTTTTGAAGGGTTATGTTTGACAGCTGTTATTAGGTTGTGGTTCAATTAAAAAAATTATATGTGTATTTCCCTACATAACTTTATGTTGCGGAACCTAAATATCATTTTGCGACAGAGGGATGTTTCTTGCTGAACATATGTTACCTTTCTGTGACATGAGGACGTATGTTGCTGAACATATGTTACCTTTCTGCGACACGTGTATGTCTCAATATGTAGAACAAATTTGGCAGGTCTAATTTTTGGTTTCCCTCCAATCAATTTTGTGTGGATTTCTTGACATACCGATATGCATGTCGCCAATACATGTAAAAAAATAGCTTTTGGAGACATAATAGCCCCTATGTCGCTAAAACATGTTGCTAAAAATATAATTTCTTATAGTGCGAGAAAAGCATCATGATATCCGGCACAGTTCCCGAACCAAAGGAAACTGTTCATACGGATCGCCTATAAGACACTCCTTATGCGGCTCAGTCATGAGACACCTCTCATGTGGCTCGATCGTGAAGCATCTCTCATGCGGCTCGGTTATGAGACGTCCTTCATGCGGCTCGATCATGAGACATTCTTCATGCGGCTCGATTATGAGACGTCCTTCATGCGGCTCGGTTATGTGTCATCCTTTATGCGGCTCGATCATGAGATATTCTTCATGCAGCTCGATCATGAGACGTCCTTCATACGGCCCAGTCATGAGACATTCTTCATGCGGCTCGGTTATGAGACAGTCTTATGTGGCTCAGCCAGGATACATCTTTCATGCAGCTCGACACAGAATAGTAGTTGAGACACGTGGCAGAGATTGACCAAGTCTTAACAGTTCAGATTTACTACAACAAACAGATCATGATCAATCTCAACCAACCCCCAGCTGTCCACTATAAACCGAGTCTCAAGGCACAGTTACAAGGGGGTGGCCCAAAATTTGCCACGTGGCTGTACATCCCATCCCTCATGAATTTCTATAAATAGAAAGGTGCTATTCCCATGCAGACGGACACACATAGAGAGAGAGAGAGAGAGAGAGACACATAGAAAAGTACACAAAGCTCAGAAGCGGACTCTTCCCTTCGTGTCTTCAGAGAGCATTTCTTCACCGAAGCAGAGGTTGCGTTCGATCGTCCAAGGAGTAAGACAGAGTTGATAGCACTTTCCCGAGCCTCTACCGTCACCCCCAGAATCAAAACTAAACAATTGTACTTAGATTGCTTTTCTTAGGTTTTGTTCCTAGGCTCTCTTTTGTTCAAGCGAGTTTATAATTATGAGTCAAGTTCAGTCCTCCTATAAAATTATTCTGTTCTACGAGGATCAATGGCAAATAAGATGGCGACTCTGCTGGGGACTAACTTCTCTACTGCTGATAAGTTGGTGACGCAATCGGACACAGCCAAACTCGGCTCTACGCAACAAATGCTTGTTGTTCGTTTTGACCAGCAAGCGTTCGAAAAGGTGCTCTTTGAAAGGAGCGCTAGCCCAATCCAGAAGCGGGCCAGCCCGAAGAAGGCCCACAGGGCATGGAGGCCCAAAATCGTTGCCTCTCCCTAAGCTCTGGAACAAGATTTCTCTGCTGCTCAAGACGGCGAAGAAGACTCACATGCGGCACCACTTCAGGCGGCAGAGGACCCTGCTATCTCCAAATCTAGCAAAGGAAAATACTATGATGCTAGACTTGTGGGGGCAAACGGGGACTCCATACGGTCCAAGAAGAAGCCGCATAAGGGTGTGGACTGTATGAAGAATGCGTATGCGGCCACCAATCCCAGCCGCAGGAAGAACGCATATGCGGCCAACAATCCCAGCCGCAGGGAAATGACCTATACGGCATCCATTCCTAGCCTCCGGCCATCCGTCCTATGCGGCTCGGGTTTAGTCTTCGACCGTCTCTCATGCGGGCCTGACCTCAAAAGCTCCAATGAGGATGTGCCAGACTCTATGCGGGACAGCTTGGACTCTTCCAACTACGCACCCTCGGATGCTAGAGCGAAGAAGTCTTGGACAGCGCGGGCTCGTCGAGCTCAGTCAGCTGTCCCAAACTACTGACCATCAGAGAGTCCCGCTAACTTTTATGCGGGCCTCTGATGGAAAGTTGTACAGAATCGTCCGTGTCCAGCCCCGACGGCAAACGGACAGGGTGGTTCTGAAGAGTCTCCCAACAATAATCGAGGGCAAGTGCTTTTACTAGCCCCGTATCAGGAAGCAAACACGATACCTACGCACTCGTGTGCTCGTGATTCCCGGGCCCACAAAACAAGTGCAAAGGTGGATCAAGATGTCCTTGACTTGCGAGATATGATCCTTCACAAGCAAAAGGAAAGAGAAGAAACCTTGGTGTGCAAAGAGTCCTTCTATGGACGTCACTGCACTCAAGTCATTATCAATGCTGCTGCAACAAGACAGCGGTACAAGAGGACCGACAGTCCGTCTTCCAACGACTGCAGCAGCCAGGACCGGTCCTACAACAAAGCTCGGGGGACGAGGCGCTTCCTTTCGCCTCCTATAATTCTATCCGGAAGGTCCCTACTGGCAAGGGAGGGAAGAAAATAAATATATCCAGCCCGACAATCTCAACCAGTACGGCCAAGAAACTCTCATCTAGGGGGTTGTCCACAGCCATCACAGGAGGGGTTTATCAAGGTACCCGCTCAAAGACAAAATCTTAATCACTTAGAGATTCGTCATCTACATCCCTGGGGGTAGTTGGAGCTGGGGGTAGCACTCCTCGAAACATCCACAACAATCCGGCAATTCAAGAAGATGAACCACAGAAAACAATCCCTCCAATAGATACAACAGACTAAGACGTCCCTGAAAACATCCAAGATGAGGCAACCTCCTATACAGGGGGTAGCACCTCCTCCGAGTCTGAACCAGAGAAGAATATTCCTACATACCCCATGACTTCTCTATGCGAGGGTATGATTCGGATGGCACGTCTTCTACAGTTCCTTCCAATTCTCCTCATATGAGGACGGTATTCATGACTGATAACAACCAAGACGGTCCCAGTGATCGGTAGTGCCTCGACACTCTTGAGTCCATACTCCAAACCTTGGTTAAGTCAGTGGACGAGATCAAGGCTGCCCTACTGGCTCTACAAGCAAGGACACCTGGTCAAACAAGCTTGGGTCTCGCCGTCAATGCGGACTCAAACACAATCGCGCCAACCCCGGACAATAATCCACCCGAAATATCGGCTCCCACTGCTACAGAAGAGGCTAGGGAGGCGAGAAGAGAAGTCCAGGAGCTCCGTGCAATATTTTACGCCCGAGAATTCTCTCAGGACCTCAGGATACGATAGTCGTATCCCGTTGCGTGGAGAGATGTCCCCTCCCCTCCACGATATAAACCATTTAATATCAATCCATATGACGAGAAGACCTCTGCGAGCCGGTATATGACCTACTTCGAGGTCACAACAGACCATCTGCCGTATGACGATGCCATCCTTACGCGATTATTCATCGAGGCATTAGAGGGGGTCGCGTTCGATTGGTACCGCAACTTGCTGGATAACTACATCCATTCCTTTGCTGGCTTCAAACATATGTTCTTGGAAAGGTTCTACGAGGTGGGACAAGATGTGACGATGTCAAACCTCATAGACGTTATTCAAGGAGAAAAAGAACTGACAAGGAATTACATCGAACAGTTTTGCCAAACCGTGATAAAGTTGCCCTCTGGCAACCCGGACTCTTCTTTAATTGAGATTTGCCAAAAGAGGCTGCTCCCCACAATCAGCCTCTGGATGGGCAAACATCAATTTAAAGACTGGAAGGCCTTCATCATCAGTGCCACCAGCACAGAAGCAAAATTGAAGAAGGCTCGCCAACTGGGGATGCATATCTCGGATGGAGAGGATAAGGGCAAACGCCCTAATACCAACAACAACAATGGCGGTATCTCCTCTAATAATCGGGACACCAAAGGCAAATAGGCTCTGGTTGTCGATATAGCCCAGAAGCCTGAACCAAAGCAGGTAGAGAAATAGTGGCCTCAGGTGACTTACTCCTTCGAGGATAGTCATGTCAAGCCCATCTTTGACATGCACTTGCAAGGGGATAGAATTCAGCTCCCTCTACCGAGACGTGAACCTCGACCTGCAAAAATGGAGAGCCCGAAGTACTGTTACTTCCACCGCTACGTCCACCACGCTACTCAGGACTGCTTCCAATTGAAGCAGTACATCCAGAACCTCATCGATTCCAAGGCTTTGTCCATTGATTTCGAGGAGGTCACCGTGGCTGCCAACATGGTGTCGGTCCAATTCGGCAGCTTCTCTCCAATGAGGACTCAAGATGGCGTAGTACCCATCCACCGAGCAACAATGGAGGTCACTAATCTTCCACCTCCCTTAGACCAGACGACTGGGCTGGTGCCCCTCACCACGACACGAGGGGAGGTCATGTAGGTTCACCCGGACTTGGTGCCTGAAATAACACAGTCAGCATCATCCTCTACCGATAAGAAGAAGGGCGGGAAGGCTAAGTCTTGCCACACAATCTCAACCGAAGTCGAAGAAGCAATAGTTGTCGTTATCCGGTCCGGTGCACAATCTCAACCCATACTGGGTAACTCGGCTGAAGATCGTCAGTCGGCCACTGCTGATGGCCCAGGACCTTCTCAGCCTCTACCGGCCGACAAGCCTAAGCCAAAGGAGACCCTTTTTGACAAGCCGCTGCGTAAAGACGTACCTCAGGGGCTGGAGAGTCCTTATAATTTTGACATCCTGGCACAATTGGCCAACACACCAACAAAATTGTCATTATATGAGCTCTTGAGGCTCTCCAAGGATATTCGCATCACACTGAGTGAAGCACTCTGTTTGTAAAAACAAAAAGTTTATTCCAAACTTGAAAAAAGAATAGTATAAAGTATAATGAATTTTGGGGAAGTACAACTGTGGAAATCTGATCAGAAGACGATCACTTTATCCTTTGGACTATGTGAAAGACTGTAGCCTCTGGAGAATGCAGCAGCAATTTTACAAGAGTTCTTGATCTCTGTACGTATGTATCTCCTCATTTCACAATGATTGGAAACTCTATTTATAGAGTTCAAGAAATAACTATTTTAGCAGTTATTCTGATGTACGCGAGGCTGGATTGTGCCACATTGGGTTGCGCCAACCTCCTGTTGTGCTAACTTTCATTCAGTTGTTAAGTCGTGTACTAACTGTATTTAGATACGTGGCATCATGTGATTGAGATGCTCGTGGTCGTGTACATGATAGTAGACATGTCTTGAGAGATTAGTGGCACGTGTGCCACGTCATCCTGTTTTAGAATATAAGTTGTCTCAACTTCATCAGGTTGCGCGAGCTTCGATCAACTGTGCCTGATTGAACCGCGCCTAGACACGTGGCAGCTTTTGAGCTGAATTCATTCAGATTGCGCCTAGGCGCAACTAAAGATTTTGTCTGGATTATGCCTAGGCGCAACTTACGAAGTATACTGGACAGCTGTCTACCAACTCTTCTTGAGCGACATAATTTACGAGATTCGAAGAGATTTTCCTCGTTCACTTAGGTATCAGTTGTCAGTGCTGTCAGGTAATGATGGCCATTAAGTGTCAGACGCCATGTAGATTTTGGCGCAATAAGACTGGGCGCAGTCTGATATCAGGCGCAACCTGATCAGTGGCGCAGCTTGTTCTCTGAGCTTCATATCAGTGGCGCAACCTGATCTTCGGGGCACAACTTGATCACTGATTAGTATGTTCAGGGCACAACTTGATTTTTAGGCCCTACAACACCCCCTTCAAAGTTTTCAAAACTTAAAAACGTTTTAAAGTTTTGAAATACATTGAATTTATAAAACTTTTGACTGAGTCAAGTTGCGCCAGTCAATAACCGGTCATCACAATTAAATCTCTTTCTCGAAAACACAAAACTTCCTCTTCGTCTTCCCGAGTTTTATTAATGATTTTTGGTTTCCCATGAGGAATATGAAGAGTCATTTTATTGATATATATGTAGTTGTTGATCTTTATGCTTTATTCTTCACTTCTGTTCTTCAATGGCCTCCAAGAAGGAAGAGATGGAGACAAATGCTGACACTACAATCAAGTCCCCTGAAGCGGGACATGATGTTGCACCGTCGACTTATTTATTGGAGGCTGACGCGGCATTGACGACGGTGAACTTTTTAGACTATTTCGGCTTAAACCCGACAGTCTTTAATCGCTCGAGTAGTGGGCCATCCTCTAAAGAGCACAGCGATTCGGAGGGATTCCTTAATCTGATGCGTCGCTCGGGGATACCCAACATACAGGAATTGGACACCATCCTTCGTCAGATCGATGAAGGCAAGAACAAAGAATAATGTCTAGGCATGCCAAAAATTCTATTCTCTTTTCTTGTGTCCTTGTCTGTAGGGGTCCACCCATCTTTGTGCAAATAAAATCTAAAATTTCTGATATGTTGTGTGGCTGTGATTTTGAATTGTACACGAGATCGTGTGCCTTTGGCTAATTCTTTGTTTACTGTTTCATTGAGAGACACATGGCAGCCATTATGTGGTCTTAAGCGCCTATTGTTTAGTTCTTTCCCAAAATAGGCTCCTAGAATGACGTGCCCATTTTTCTTCTTCAGTACTCTAAAAAGGATAGCCAAAACGAAGGAGCCATTCATACTTTCTCAAAACAAATGGCTTCTCACAAGGTCCCACTTGTGCCACTTTATTCTGATGTTATTCTTTTATATGTTGTTTCTTCAAAAATTGCTAAGTCTCGAAGAAGAATCAATGGTATGAATATTCTTCTTTTGTACCACTTTTGAAGATAGGTATTGATCTGCATGTTGTAGACACTGTTGATATACGCTAACTATTTCTGAGAATAGGCGTGCACAGTGATCCAATACTTAGTCTCAATCATAGGCACGTATTGTTGACATGCGCCAGTGTGATCAACTTGCACTGTGGAGATATGCGCCTATTGATCGGCGCACATTTTCGATATGTGCCAGTTTGATCAGTATACAGTACTGATGTGCGCCTGTTGATAGGAGCATACTGCTGGTTTGTGCCTGTTGATAGGCGTACACTGCTGGTTTACGTCTGTTGATAAGCGCACATTGTTTGATAGATTCTGCTAACTTTTCCTATTTTGTTAATATTTGCAGGGATTCAACCAACAAGCTTCTTCAGGACTGGCATTGGTGACTTGGATGTAGCAAAGGACATTCTTCTGACACTCACATCAGACAGCTCATGTGGTTATGACACTCAAATCAGACAGCTCAGAACTCTTCAAGTTTAAAAAGGGTCTTCCTCAGATGGTAGGAAGAGCCTATATATATGAGAGTTGGATGGTGGAGACGCAGAACTAGGAATTATATCACAAAGGTGATTTTGTTCCTAGTTCCCCTAGCGGGCCGTCTTCTTTCCACCAGTTGTATTGACAGTAGCTCATCTTTGGGCTGCTGCACTCTGTGGTTCTCTTCTCGTCTTTCTGAGAGAGAAGACCAGAGTTGATTCCATTGTCTGGCTCGTTGCTTCATGTCGAGACGACAAGGAATTACCACCAACAAATAAGAAAATCTAAAGATGTAATAGAACTTCATTATCAAATGGGAAGATCCAAAGATGTAATAGACCTTCATTAGAATGAAAATCAGAGATGTAATAGATTTTCATCAAGATATATCTATGCTTTTTAAAGAAGGAATAAAGAAATGATTGTCTCATTATTCTCCTTTTTATAATTCAATTTTGATATGCTGACATAGATAACATAATACGGAGAGAATATGAATGTGGCAAGTTGTTTGACGTGGCTATTTGGAATTCAGAGACATGGATTCTCATTGTGATAAATGAATGAGTAATCGGTCACTTTGATTTTTAAGGAAGAGACATTGAATGAATGAATGGTCATTCAAACTCTCGAAGAAAAGAATAAATGAGTGAATAGTCACGTCAGTTTCAGAGAAGGGATAATGAATGGTCAGTTATAAATAAATGAACAGTTATAAATGAACGAACAGTTGTGCTTCTTTCCAAAAGTTGCATTAGTTCTCGAGGCTGATTATCTATTTGTTTTGCCTATAAATAGAACAAAACTTTTGTAGATATTGTCAATTGCTTTTCTTTTTGTACAAAAATGTCTTCCAAAGATTTACTTGCTCCGAAGATCGAAGAAGAAACCGAGATGCCCCTACTGAGCCTTCCGTGCCTTCTCGAAAAGAAAGAGGCGAAGGCTCAACTGTTCCTCCTGTACCCGGACAGGATTTGATCTCCAAGTTAGTGGAACCTGGGAAGACAGCCGAAGAAGAGGCATTGAGGATGGCTGCCTGCAAGTTTCTTGTGAGTTCAGACAATGAGATGTTTGAACTGTTGGCAAACTATGTATTTAATCATGAAGGATTAGGGCCTCCTCCCCGTCCTTAAGTTTTATATAATTCCATGAATAAAATAAACTTTTATTTACATCATGTTTCTGAAATAAAGTACATTTTGTTTTTATACATAATATTTCTTAAGAAACTTGCCATTGATAGGCATCATAGCAACTCTGCCATCCATATCTGTTAATTGATAGGCTCCATTGGAGAAGACTTTATTTACTACATACGGCCCTTCCTATTTTGCCTCGAACTTGTCTTTGCTCATATATGTCATAGTCATAGGACGTTTGACTATAAGAACCAACTCACCTTCTTGAAATGGCTGCACTCTGACTTTGCGATTGAAAGCTTTTGAGATCTGGGCTTGATAAAGTTCAATATGCTGTTGAGCCAGTAATCTTTTCTCGTCGAGCGCCTCCAACTCTTGAAGCCGAAGACGATCAATGTTTTCTATAGTAAGTTTGTTAGCAATAACGATCCTCAATGATGGAATTTGAATTTCCAGGGGTATGACAGTTTCACATCCATATACTAGAGAAAAAGGTGTGCAACCTGTAGGATTACGGACAGTAGTACGATATGCCCATAAACATTCTCTAAGTTTATCACTCCAATTACGTTTGTTGATTGAGACAAACTTTTTGAGGAGTTTGATAATGGTCTTGTTGAATGCTTCAGCCAACCCGTTAGCCGCAGGATTATAGGTCGTCGAGGCAACATTATTGATTCTGTTGTCATCACAGAACATATTAAACTTTTGGCTGATGAATTGCGGTCTATTATCATGGATGATTCGGCGAGGGACACCAAATCTGTATATCACATGATGTTTGATGAAGTTGATGACACTACTAGTTTTTACTTCAGCCAAAGATATCACTTCTGCCCACTTGGAGAAATAATCGGTTATAGCTAAGATGAACCGATGTCCTTTAGATGAAGGAGGATTGATACGGCCAATTATATCCATGCCCCAAGCTTCAAAAGGCAATGAGGCAGCAGTCGGATAAAGAAATTCTGATGGTTGGTGATTAAAATCTGCATAAATTTGACATGCACGACATTTTCTTGCATAGTCAATAGCATCTGATACCATAGAGGGCCAGTAGTAGCCCATACGTCGAATACGATCCTGTAGTTTAGGAACAGGCTGATGTGCTCTACAAACACCATCATGAGCTTCACGTAATTTCTGCTTTGCTTTATCACTAGCGAGACACCTCAAGAGTAATCCATCAAAAGTTCTTCGATAGAGTGTTTTAGTAGTATGATTATAATAGAATCGAAGCGATCGACGACGGATACTTGTAGCTTCTTTAGGATCTTCTGGCAAGATGTCATGTACTGCAAAATCAATGAAAGGTGCTCTCCAGTCCTCGCAAGTAACATTGACTTCAGTTAGGTTGCTGAATTCAATGTTGTGGTTGTTTTCAACACAGAATAGTTTTCTATTAGAGATAACAACCATTTGTTGTCTTTTGACTGGAACTGCCAATACCGCAGGTAGGTTAGCTAAGGCATCGACTTCTATCTTGCATGCGCGACGTACATGTTCGATAAAGAACCCTTTGAATGAAGAAGCTATCTTGGTTGGTGCTTCATGGTATGGTACTAGATCTTGATGTCGGACTTCATATATGCCTCTAACCTGATAACAATCAGCTTAGAGTCGCCATATACTTCGAGATATTCGATATCCTGTTGTTTGGCTAATTGGAGTCCAATGAGCCAGGTATTGTATTCTAGCACATTGTTAGAGCATGATTCATCTAAAGAATAGGCCCTTTGAATAGTTAATCCATCGGGTGAAACTAGAACAATTCCTACTCCAGCCACAAGGGTACCTCCAGGTCCAATTCTAGAAGCTCTATCGAAGAACAACCTCCACGTAGGAAATTCTTCTGAGATCATATTTGATTCTAATGTTTCGTCTGGAATCTCATCATAGAGTTTAGATGTCTCAGGGACAGGATGAGCTGCTAAGAAGTCGGCAAGTGCTTGGCCTTTCACAGACTTTTGAGGAACATAAACTATATCATATTGTGCTAATAATATGGCCCATGTGCCAAGCCTAGAATTGAGTGTACTTGACTTCTTCACTAAGACTCTAAGAGGATTAACTCGGGATATGACATGAATAGTATGGCCTATGATGTAATGTCTTGTCTTTTGAACAACAAACATTAAGGCTAAACATTCCTTCTCTACCGGACTATAACGATGTTCAGCTCCAATCATCATTTGGCTAAGATAGTAGATGGCTTTTTCATGACCTTTCTTGTTCTTTTGAGCCAACAAAGCTCCCAATGAATGATCCATTGCCCGGACATACATTAAGAAGGATATTTCTGAAATCGGTGGTACAAGAACCGGTGGACTCATTAAATACCGCTTTATGTCGTCAAATGCTCGTTGACATTCTTCTGTCCAAACGAAAGATACACCTTTCTTCATTAATTGAGTAAATAGTTTGCAACATCCAGATAAATTTGAAATGAACCGCCTGATGTACGCAAGTCGACCTTGGAATCCTCGTAGCTCTTTTAGGTTGCGTTGAGGACGCATCTCTTGAATGGCTTTGATCTTCTCGGGATCAACGTGTATACCCTTAGAGGTAATGACGAAGCCAAAAAATTTGCCACTAGAGACACCCAAGAAAGACTTGGTGGGGTTTATTTTAAGTTGAGGCTGGCACATTAGATTGAAGATAGTTCTTAAATCTTGAATGTGATCTTCCTTGAGATGACTTTTAACAGCAATATCATCAACATAGCATTTGACAGTCTTTCATAGATGATCGCAAAAAATAGTACTCATAGCCCGCTGGTAAGTTGCACCTGCGTTCTTGAGACCAAACGGCATGACTGTATAACAGTATACTCCAAGAGGAGTACGAAACGAAGTATATTTCTCATCTTCAAGATTCATCCAAATTTGATTATATCCAGAAAACCCATCCTTGAAAAAAATTCGTTCGAATCCACATGTATTGTCGATCATGACATCAGTAATTGGGAGAGGGAACTCGTCTTTAGGGCAAGCATCATTGAGATCCCGGAAGTCTATACAAACTCAAACCTTTTCGGTCTTCTTCAGAACCGGTACAACGTTGACTACCCAGTCAGGATGTTGTTCTTCTCTGATAAAACTGCAAGCTATAAGCTTTTTGACTTCATCATCAATTGTATCCATCATTTCTGACTTGAATTGTCGTTGCTGTTGTTTGACAAGCTTGTCATTCGGCAGAATATTAAGCTTGTGAGTTGAAATTTTAGGATCTAATCCTGGCATATCCTCGTAACTCCAGGCGAAGACATCAATATATTCACGAATAAGATGAATTAATTTTTGTTTATCATCTTCGGGAAGATTTTTGCTAATGAAGATTGGTCGTGATACACCCTCCTCTCCAATATCGATCTGGACTAGTTGATCCTCAGTAGGTGGTTCTCGTTGTTCAAAACGAAGTTCCCACTGATTGTCCATCTTTCGTGCCCAAGGGTCCACTTCAGGAGCTTCTTCAATATCATCTTCGTCATCTTTCGAAAATTTGGCAGACACCATGTTAGAAGATACTATCACCCTATGAACATGACCAATGCTGGTGTCAGAATCTCATAAATTAGAATCAGAAGAGTTAGATCGTTCTCCTTCATCAGATTCAGAAGGTTCTGGAGTTGGAAGTGGTGAAGCATAACCTAGTCCTCGTATCGTTTTACTGTGGTATTGTTGTGATTTTTCTTTTGGAACAACAATACGAAGAGAAGTTCGCCTTCCTTTACCATTTTTGAGGCATGTTCTGAAATCATAGCCCATTTTACGGATGATGGCTTTGGATCGTAATTGTATCCTTCCTGTGTCATCTCTATTATCATTATAGAGCATGATTTTTGGTTCCTCTCTTTTGTCGAAGAATATAGGCTTTTCATCTTTCTTTCGAGATGGTACTAAGAAGTACGACTCTTGTATTGAATCCAATGATACTATATTTCACAGAGATGATACAACTTCTATTGTAAGTGGTTTAAAGTTATCTAGCATTTCCAAATAACATTGAGTATAGTAAGAGACGTCACTATACTGCAACGGAGATGCTTTATTGATTTTTATACCATCATTTACAACAGGGACTTTAGCCTTAGCAGGCTTAGTCAGATTGATGACAAGAGGAAGAGAAGAAGAACGAGAAGGAGGGAGGAGCTTCTTACGACGAAGATCGATTACAAGTGGCTCAGAAGAGGTAAGCTCCTTTTGTTCTCGACTATCACCCTTGGGCTTCTTCTCATGGGAAGGAAGATAGATAGTCAGTAGTTTGGAAGACTGAGGACATGAGGTGGGTCCTTTGACGGAAATCACCAGAGTATCATTTGGCACACTCTTCTGTTCTTCATCCGTGTCCATTGCTAGTACCATCTTTATGAATTCTTCCTTGTACATGCGAGAATCGTTGCAGTATGCTTCAACCCCTTTGAAAGGATTCAGATCTGCAACCTCTTTTTGGACTTCTCCATTAGCATCCACATATTTGAAACATTGGTGGAGCATAGAGGGTACAATATTGTGTTCATGGAGGAATGGCCTTCCCAACAAAGCGTTGTATGAGCCATGATTGTCAATAACATAGAAAGTTACCTTTGTACGAAGATTGCCAATTTGATGTTTTAGGCATATCTTCCCCAAAGGTTCACTTCTTCCTTGATTAAACCCATGATGGTAGTGATAGTTGTAGAGAGGTTATGTACTGGAATTTTCAAAGCATCCAGTAAAGACTTCGGCATGATGCTAAGTGTAAACCCGGGGTCAATCAGAATGCGATCGACTTTCATGGTGTCCACATACCCCGTGAAATAAAGAGGACGATCATGACGATTGTCTTCTAACAACATGTCATCTTGTGTAAAAGTAATATTGGGCATTAATTCAAATGCATATGACAATGTGCACAGCTGACTGGCTCCTTTTCAGGTTTTTTGAGAAGAGTAAGACAAGCGTCAGCTTACATCAAGGCTTCACTTAACGTCTCTCGAGTTTCTTTTGAGAGACGTAAGAGTTCAAAGATTGACAATCTTGCTGGAGTATTGGCCAATTGAGCCAATATGTCAAAATTGTAAGGCTTTTCAAGTCCAAGAGATGAGGACTTCTTTAGTGCTTTATCAAAGCGAACAGGTTATTTTTCCTTGTCTACTGATGTTGGTTTAGGAGGAGATGGTTCAACCACCGGCAAGGATGTGGATGGTGTATTCTCAACAGGAGAAGATGATGAAGGAGGAACATTAGGAGACGGAGCAGGGTTCTCTTGATTTTTGGAATACTCCCAAAGATAGGGTTTCCCTGATCTAGTGCCCATTAGAATTTTTTCTTTTGTTACTGGTTCAAAGGATACCATATTGCAGTTCTTGGATTTAGATCTGGAGTGCTTCTTTTGCTTAGAAGAGCAAGGCATTTCAAATTCTGCTACCAGATCTGGATGAATCCACATGATCTCTCCTCTGTCAGTCGATAATGGAAAAAAACCTTCATTTTGATGAGGTGGGAGATTCACGATCTCAGGGGTAGTCCTTGGAATGGGGATGACACCATCTTGCACAAGTTGTGGTGGAAAATCACCAAATTGTAGAGAAATCACATTAGCAGTCACCGTTTTCTCATCCTGTTGCAGAGTAATTGCTTCAGAGTTGACCAACTCTTGGATTTTACCCTTGAGCACATAACATGCTCTGGTTGGATGTCCTATAAATCTGTGATAAACACAGTATTTAGGGTGATCAGTTTCGCCCACTTCTTTTGGCCGTTTTGTCTATGGAAGCTGAAGCTTATTGCTTTTGATCAAGCAATCAAAGATGCTTAAAGTATCATATTCATCAAAAGAATACTCTTCTTTTGGACGAGTTAATTTCTGTGGTGGTGCTGATGGAGTGGATGCCGTCTGAGTGACGTTGACAGCCAAAGACTCCTTGTCCTTGAGATTGATGGCTAGTGTTTTTTACTCTTAAGGTTATTCTGGCGATTACTACCCCCGGGTATAGAATGTTCATCTTAGTTAGGATGAGTCATTTGGACTCCTAACTGCTTGAACTTTTCGGCACTGACCTCGGCTACTTTGGCATTGACAATGAAAGAAGGCCAATCCTGGAATTATGTAGATCCTGTCCACATACTGATAATAGGCAACAAGTTTGATTTGTAAGTGTCTATTGTTACAGCAGATGGAGTTCCTAAAGGCATTTTGAGTGCCTCTCGGCAGAATCTTTCAATGAAACTCTCTGTGGATTCATTGTACCTCTGTTTAATCTTAATGAGAGCAAACATCGTCATGTCGTTGACTCCTGCGTAAAATCGTTCCAAGAACATTTGCTTAAAACCAGCAAAAGAAGTGATGCAGCCATCAGGCAGGCTACGATACCAGTCATAAGCTGCACCGGCTAAACAACCGACGAACACTCTAGTAAGGAGAGCATCATTTGGCTGTAATTGATCAGTCATCACCTCAAAATGATTGATGTACTGACTTGGAGAAGTGCTTCCATCAAACAACATAATGGTCGGAAGCTTATACTTAGGAGGAAATGGAACCTCCTTCCACTCTGTAGGATATGGTTGCTTTATGCCCAGTCTTTGTAGGCCATCCTTCTGCTTGAAGGCCTCAAACTGAGTACGTAAGAGTTTTACATCCTCACTAGCATCCCTTGATGTTTGGAAATTGGTAGGCTGGTTAGAAGTATTAGGAGGAGGAACAGCGTGGTAATTACCACCCCAGCACCAGACTGACTAGGATCAGCTTGAATTGGCACGGAAGCAACCTGAGGAGTTGGTACCCCAGACTAGCAGGTACGGAAGATGCTATAAGCTCAGGATTTGTTGTAGGGTTTACAATCGGTGGCACTGTATGTTGAGCTACGATTATAGTATGCATGCTTGCCACCATTTCTGCCATGGTCTTTAATTTGTCTTCTAGTACAGCAATTTGTTGCTCTTGGTTGCTTGAAGTAGAGGCATCTTGATCTTCCATAATGGCATATGCCGTCACTTCTCTTGCTGCTATTGATGAGATAGTTTGTTCAGAACTTTCATTATCTTCATCAAACTCTGAGAAAGAGTCCTCTCCTATATGGGCAATGGGGAGATCTTCTTGATTAAAGACACCTTGGTTCAAATGTCGATTTCTCGATCTAGTGCATTGAAAGACACCTTCATTGGATGCATGGATCTGATCTAAGTATTGCTGACTAGGATTACGGGATACATTACGTCTTGGACGTTTTCCACCCCAGTGCCTTGAGAAGTCATGTTGACAGAAGCATATAATAGCTCATCTTCATCTTCTATTATATGTTCAGGAGTTGAAGCATAGTTCAGACGATCGAAGACAGATCGTCGAGCCGATTGGCAGCAACAGTTGATGACGACTTCATGAAGGCAGTGGCGATCTGAAGCACGATTTAGAGGTGAGGGAGACATCCCTGTAATCTCTCGTCTTTGTGTAAGATGTTGCCGCAAATCAGTTACAACTACAGGACGAGAAGAAGTCGGAGGAACATATTCCTTAATGATGTTAGGAACATGTCTCCTATTCTTCAGATGTTTAGTTCTCTGAGTGTACAAAGATGTACTCAACTCATTAGCATAGGTGGTTGGGTCTTTCTTTTCAAACTTTAGCTTTTAGTACAGATTAGCCTTTGGCATAGGGTTCTTACGTTTCGCCAAAGTTAATATTGGTTGACGCCTATTAAGATAAGCGCGTAAATCAAAAATTCTGCTCTAGGTGTCTCTGTTTGTGATACCCACAATTTTCCTTGCTTGGATCTTGAAATTTGCAAGGTAAGAAGGTCTTGACCAAACCCCATAGGGGTAGGTAAGATACCTCTTTGGTTAGTATTCTTTCCAATATTAGAGATCCTAAGACCTCTGAAGGAATAGAATCTGGTAGATCTTCCTCTGAGTCATAGACCAGGGAAGATTGAGAAAAGACCAAAGGTTGCTTTCCTTTATTTTGTGGAGGGTCAGCTAAGAAGCCTTTTTCTTTGTTCTGTCGTGAGACCATTTTAGGAACAGATTGCACCAATTGAGGAAGTGTCAAAGGACTCTTCCCTTTGTTCTGTCTAGTGTTAGCACTAGAACATTGATTCTCTAAGTTTAGAACTTGAGAATTAGAAGAGAGAATAGCCAAAAGACTAGTTCCCTTAAGTTGTGCCAGAGTAGCAGACTGCACTTGAGGTACTGATTACTTGGGTTGTGCTATAGTCCTACGGGCTACTGATGGTGCCTTGGAAGCAACATGGGTAGACTGCCCCTCAACGATAGCTTGAACAGACTGCGCCTTGGCAGCAAAGAGAGTAGTAGACTGCGCGTGGGCAGCAGGATGAATAGGTTACGCACGAGCAACAAAAGCAAGTTGTGCCTGGGTTGCCGGGACAGACTGTGTCTTGGCCACTGAACACTCAGGTTGCACCTGGGCAATAGTGACCATGGGAGATTTAGGAGCCCACACAGTCCTGTTCTTGGAAATAGCCGCTGTACGCTTGTTGCTCTTGGTGCTAATCATATCTTCATAGGCTGTCTGGTTGACTTAAACAACCAGAGTCTTCTGCGTCTTGCCGATCGACCTAATGTCACATTGAGTTGTCACCTTCTCGTCGGAGGAGAAAGTCGTCCCCAACAGAGTCGCCATTTTGTTTGTAAAAAAAAGTTTATTCCAAACTTGAAAAAAGAATAGTACAAAGTACAATAAATTTTGGGGAAGTACGACTATAGGAATCTGATCAGAAGACGATCACATTATCCCTTGGACTATGTGAACTTGAAGACTGTAGCCTCCGGAGAATACAACAGCAATTTTACAAGATTTCTTGATCTCTGTGCGTATGTATCTCCTCATTTCATAATGATTGGAAACTCTATTTATAAAGTTCAAGAAATAACTGTTTTAGCAGTTATTCTGATGTGTGCGAGGCTGGATTGCGCCATATTGGGTTGCACCAACCTCCTGTTGTGCCAACTTTCATTCAGTTGTTAAGTCGTATACTAACTGTATTTAGACGTGTGGCATCATGTAATTGAGATGCGTGTGGTCGTGTACAGGATAGTAGACACGTCTTGAGAGATTAGTGGCATGTGCGCCACGTCATCCTGCTTTAGAATGTAAGTTGTCTCAACTTTATCAGGTTGCGCGAGCTTCGATCAACTTCGCCTGATTGAGCCGCGCCTAGACACATGGCAGCTTTTGAGCCAAAGTCATTCAGATTGCGCCTAGGCGCAACTGAAGATTTTGTCTGGATTGCGCCTAGGCGCAACTTACGAAGTATACAGGACAGTTGTCTACCAACTCTCCTTGAGCGACACAATTTACGTGATTCGAAGAGATTTTTCTCGTTCACTGTAGTGTCAGTTGTCAGTATTGTCAGGTAATGATGGCCATTAAGTGTCATACGCAAATTAGATTTTTGCGTAATAAGACTGGGCACAGTCTGATATCAGGCGCAACCTGATCCGTGGCGCAGCTTGTTCTCTGAGCTTCATATCAGTGGCGCAACCTGATCTTTGGGGCGTAACTTGATCACTGATTAGTATATTCAGGACGCAACTTGATTTTTAGGCCCTACACACTCCAGAATGCTGACGCTTATTTGGCTCAGGTCAAGCTTACAGGGGAGAGCTCACCAACGGATTTCCAGGATAGTAATTATACAGGTGCAATGCCCAACATCGTGTTCACTCCGCAGGATATTCTTATCAAGACCAACCTGCACGATCGCCCTCTATATTATAATGGATACATCAGCGACATCAAAGTAGATCGGATGCACATTGATCCTGGTTCTTCAATAAGCATCATTCCGAAGAGCTTGATTCACCTCCTACGCATCCCAATACATCGGCTAACACCTACCAACAACGCCATCAGTGATTTCAATTCAGGGAGAAGCTATCCTATTGGAAAGATTCGCCTGAAATGGCAAATTGGCGACCTCCAGTCGGAAGTAACTTGGATACAACATAGACGCAAATACGTCCTACAACATTCTCCTAGGGCGTCCTTGGATATAAGATTACATGATCGTGCCCTCCACATTACACCAATGTTTCAAATATGTCGACAAACACGGCTTCGTAAGAACGAAATTCGCCGACGTCGATCCCTTCAAAGGGTTGAATCCTACTATTCAGATGCCTACTTGTACGAAAAATCAAAAAAGCACCTGGTCGAAGAGGATGCTCAAGACCGAACAGAGGCTACAATAGGATCAGAAGAACCTCTGAAGATCCATCTCCAGGCCCGCAAGACAGGCAGAACTGTACCTCTTGTAGCCACTCTGCGTAAAGAAGTAACCGGTCTACTGGTGCTCACTGCACAAAAAAAGCAAATGGTTATCCGACTCCCAAGGTCTAGCCAAGGCCCGAGACCCATTGTGGAGCCAATGACAATCAGACTGCCAAGAGCCGGCCAACAACAATCAGAAGAGATAAAACCTTCTGATAAGCCGATGATCATTCGTCTCTCCAGGACAAATCGACAGCCTAGCACTGAGCCAAGGATCGCTAGTGAGCCAACGACTCCACGTCCGGTACCACCAGTGGAACCTTTGATGATCAAGCTGCCCAGGACATCCTCCCAATCTTCAATAATGTAGGGGGTAGCTGAAGAGGAGCTAAAGCTAGCCAAATATGTGGCTGTGCACACTGATATTCCCTCTGCCGATGATATAATACACCAGAGAAGATACATTATTTTATTAATAAAGGGTTATCTTTGAACTACCTCGAGCTTAACAAGCTCCGTGTAATGTATGCTATGGAACACGGTATGGGCATCAACTTACACACACAAGTGACAAATGTCTATACCACGAACCAACTTACTCCCGTGGAAGGTGCTTGCTTCATAGTCGCGGGAGAGGTTCATCCAATCATCTTTGGCCGAAAGAATGATCAACAGTCCTTCAGGCCAGAAGAAGTCGATCTTGAGCCCGGCACCGAAAGACTGTCGCTTTATCTGTATACCTTCCGATCCAAATACCTTATGCAAAAACAGGGGTATGATATGAAGACTACACCAGGCTTGAACTACGGTACTGGCCGACGATCACCTGTGCAATTGTCGGTCCCGGCTTGAAAACCATAGAATTGTTACAGCAAGACCAGACATGGTCTAGGCTATGTTACACCCGAATAACTCCCAAGAGCTCGGATGAGGAATGCGAATGGTATTCTCATTCGACCGGATCACCCACTTCCGATTCAAATGTCAGCATCGGAGATATACTCAGGCAAGCTTGGTCTGTCAATATGGCATTTGCTGACGCCTACGAAGAAGACAAAAACTTACCCGAACTTCTTGAGTTAGAGCCTTGGGTCCAACAGCTAGATGCACAATGGGAGAAGCGTTTTGAACAAAGAGATCTCCTTACCGAAGATGAGGTCATGCAAGTTGACCTCGGCGATGAATCCTCTCCAAAGCCAGTCTTCATTAGCAAAAGTTTGACAGACGAAGAGCGGGAGTCGCTATTGCAACTCGTCAGAGAGTATATTGACGTATTCGCTTGTAGCTATGAAGACATGCCACGGCTAAACCCTGTAGTTGCACTATATAAGCTCAACATTCGTCCGGATGCGAAGCCGGTCAAGCAACAGCAACAACAGTTCCGCTCGGACATCATGAATTCTTTCGAAGTTGAGGTCAACAAACTAATTGCCAGCGGCTTCATCTGTGAGGAACAACATCCAGACTGGGTAGCCAACATAGTATCGGTCCTCAAGAAGAATGGGAAGATCCGAATTTGTATCGACTTCCAGAATCTGAACGAAGCATGTCCTAAGGATGAGTTTCCTCTTTCTATTACGGACATAATGATTGACAACACATGTGGCTTTGAGCGCATGTCGTTCATGGATGGCTTCTCAGGATACAACCAAATCAAAATATTTCTTGACGATGAAAGGCATACATCATTTCGAACGCCGATTGGCGTATACTGCTACACAGTCATGCCCTTTAGTTTAAAAGAATACCGGCACCACATATCAATGAGCCATGAGTGTCATCTTCAGAGACCACCTGCGTAAGATAGTGGAATGTTACGTCGACGACATTGCCGTTAAAAGTCGCTCTAAGGAAGATCATGTACACGATCTGAGGACAGTATTCGACCTGATGCGAGCACACAATTTAAAGATGAATCCCACCAAATCCTTCTTGGGCGTATCCAACAGGAAATTCTTGGGTTTTGTCAATACCTCCTAGGGTATCCATATAGACCCTGAGAAAACAAAGGTAATCATGGAGATGGGTCCCCCGAGAAATCTTCGTGAGCTCAGAGGCCTTCAAGGGAGGCTAGCTTATATCAGAAGGTTTATCTCTAACCTCTCCGGACAATATCAACCATTTACACACCTCATGAAAAATGGCGTCACCTTCGTATGGGATAAAGAGTGCCAACGTACCTTTGACAATATTAAAGAATATCTGTCGAAACCTCCAGTCCTAGTGGCCCCGGTTGCTGGAAAGCCATTTTTGCTTTATGTGCGAGCGATGGAGCATTCCTTCGGCGCTCTACTAGCACAAAACAATGATGCAGGGGAAGAACAAGCTATCTATTACCTCAGCCGAATGATGATAGGGCCTGAGCATAGATACACCGTCGTAGAGAAAGAGTGCCTCGCTTTGGTGTTCGCCATTCAGAAGATGCGACACTATGTTACAGGATAGACCATCCATGTTATATCACGAGTCAACCCTCTCAGGGTCGTCATGACCAAACCAAGTATACTCAGCTCTTGTCTTACTACCTGGGCGATATTATTGTCCCCCTACGACACGATCTTCGTCCCGCAGAAGGCTGTTAAAGGTCAAGCTTTGGCAGACTTTTTAGCTGCCCATCCAGGTTCGGAGACAACCAGAATATATAAAAAGATTCTAAACGAGGTCGCCAATTCAAATATGGCTTCCTATGATACCGTTTGGCGAATGTTCTTCGACGGTTCTTCAAGAACAAGGGCCAAGGGCAATATCGTCGCTGGAGTCGGAGTGGTACTGATTTCTCCCTCTGGCTTGGTGTTCAATCGGGCATACTCCCTCATGGAACCTTGTTCAAACAACGTGGCCGAGTACAACGCCTTGGTTATCGGCCTCCGACTTGCAAAATAACTGGGGTAGAGTACTTGGAAGAATATAGCGATTCACAGTTAATCGTTAATCAGATCCGGGGTTCATATGAAGTTCGCCATGAAGACATGATCCTCTATCATCAAATAGTAATTGTCATTATTACGTCCTTGGAAGGGTTCTTCATAGAACATGTTCCCAAACTCGAGAACATTGAAGCCGATGCCCTAGCAGGCCTTGCCGCTTCCCTGGCTGTTCCAAATCATGCTCATCATTTGGTTGACGTAATAGGCCATGAATTGGTTTGTCCTAAGAACAACGTTCAATTTGCTGTGAGTTATTCTGCCCTGACGATAGACGAAATACAGGACTTGAGACTTCTATTTATTGACTTCGTAGTCTATGGTATCTTGCCGAAAAATCCAAAAGAAGCCACTTCTATTAGAAGACGTTCTCTCAGATTCTTCTACGATACAGAGACAAAGATGTTGTATTAGCGATCCTATAATGGATTACTACTCCGGTGTTTGTCAAATACGAAAGCCAAAGAAGCCGTGCAGGAAGCTCACGATGGCATTTGCGGGGCCCATCAACCTGGCCCAAAATTA
Source organism: Iris pallida (assembly GCA_029216955.1). Taxonomy (NCBI): domain Eukaryota; kingdom Viridiplantae; phylum Streptophyta; class Magnoliopsida; order Asparagales; family Iridaceae; genus Iris; species Iris pallida. Next base: position 7,772,873 of record JANAVB010007397.1, on the reverse strand, counting down.
CAAGACCGCCTTCGCCGGATGGACTATTACTGGCCTACGATGGTGGCAGATGCGATAGACTATGCAAGAAAATGTAAAGCTTGTCAGGTCCATAAAGATTTTATACACCAACCATCCAAATTTCTACATCCGACGATGGCATCCTGGCCATTTGAGGCATGGAGAATGGATATCATTGGTCCAATCACCCCGCCCTCATTCAGAGGACACCGCTTTATGCTCTCAATTACGGACTACTTCTCCAAATAGGCGGAAGTTGTTCCGCTTACAGAAGTGAAGACATCAAACGTGATCAACTTCATCAAGCATCACGTCATCTATCTCTTTGGACTACCTCGAAGGATCGTCCATGACAATGGTTCGCAGTTCGTAAGCCACGCCTTCTATCGGTTTTACAACAAACATCGAATTTAGAATGTTGCTTCAACACCATACAACCCGACGGCTAATGGTCTGGCTGAAGCTTTCAACAAAACTATAATCAAGCTTCTCAAGAAGTTCGTGTCCTCAAACAAACGCGACTGGAATGAAAAGCTTGGCGAATGCTTATGGGCGTACCGTACTACAGTTCGGACAGCCACAGGAAACACACCATTCTCTTTGGTATACAAAAATGAGACAGTTCTTCCATTGGAAACTCAAATCCCCTTGCTCCGCGTCGCCCTCACTTACCGACTAATGTTGGATGATAATTACCGTCGCCGGCTACAAGAATTGGAGGCCTTAGATGAGAAGCGCCTGCTAGCTCAACAATGAATCGAGCTTTATCAAGCACGCATCTCTGGAGCCTTCAACAAAAAGGTCAAACTAAGGACATTCCAAGTAGGCGATCTCGTTTTGGCAGTTCGTAGGCCGATGGTTATGACTCATAAAACTGCCGGCATGTTCCAACCCAAGTGGGAAGGCCCATTCGTCATTGAGGCTGTATTCTCCAATGGTGCATATCGTTTTACAAAGCAAAACGGAGACTTGCTCATGATGCCCATCAACGGCAAGTTCCTGAAGAAGTATTACGTCTAAACGACACCCTCCGAATCAACCGGATTGTTGGGTTATTTACCCTTAAGTACCGCTGAACTTACACTCTGGTTACCCTAAATGAATTCATCTTCCGGACAGCAAGTCATGTATGATCATATCTGTGAACTTCCTTCCTAAGAAAGCATTTTTCTCAGAATCTGTTACCAGCGCTTTCAGTGCATAAAAAAGGGTAACAGGTCCACAAAATTCCCGAAACAACCACGTCGATGCCACCTCTGAGTTGTTTCTCTTCTATCGCAAACAAATCACCCCTTATATAGAACTTCCACATCCATATTACCTCTGAGTTGTTCTATGTATCCTTCGGTGAGTCTACTCCTGCCACGTCCTCATTACCACTGAGCAGGAAGACTCCGTTATAAAACCCCCATATTTACTACGTCATTATTACCTCTGAGTAAGTATGTTGGTTTTCTCTCGACTTATTACCCATACCCAAGACCAGGGTACGCCAAGGGTAATAAGCCCTCAAATGTCCATAGATGATTACAAATGTCCGCAGTTGACCACAAATGCTGTACTAGGTCCTCTGGTACAAGCACCTCTTTCCTCACCATCACATGCCTATGGAGCCCAGTTGTTCCATAGCATTCTTTCGCCCAATACCAGGAACTTCCATGTCCACCTTACCATGGAGTTGTCCTAGGTATCTATATTGAGCCCACCCCTACTACATCCTCAGTACCTCTGAGTAGGAAGGTTCTATCATCAAACCTCATATTTACCACGTTCAAGTAAATATGCTAGGTGTCTCTATCGAACTTAATATCCATACCTAAAACCAAGGTATGCCAAGAGTAATAGGTCCATAGAAAGTCCCCCAGTGGGGCAAATACCATAATACCAAAGATACTATACAAACACAAAAAATACCACAAATAAAGGATGGGATAAACATACTCATTCATTTAAAGTCAAAAGTGCTACATAAAAATATAGAAGGACATAATAATAAAAGAGAGAAAAATTCGATTATGGTTCGGCGACACAATTCTATGAGCTGGTCCTTTAGCTTGGTTGTCGACCGCTCTATCCTCAGTGTGGCCCGGCGCTCGGCCTCTTGAGTCAACTTTTTTGCATCCTCTAGATGTGCATGAGCCTGCCAACGGTCTTCAAAATTCTTCAGCGCACACTCCAGGGCAGCAGAGGTTCGGATGACCTGGTCGGTCTCCCGGCAAATTAACTCCTTATCCCTGCGGGAGGCCTGGAGCTCAGATTCTAAAGAAGCCAACTTCATCTGAAGTTGGAGGATCTGCTCGTTGGTATCGGCTATCATACGAGATGCGGCCTCTTCCCGAGCTAAATAGTCCTCTCCTCTACGACTTAGCTAATCATACCTCAGAGACAGATCTGGAAGGTCCTTCACTAGAGCATGCTTTGACGTATTCAATACCATCCTTACCTTTTCTACGGCTGTTGTAAGGAAGGCGCGCTCCTGATCTATTGCCAAAGACATATCAAGTTGCCGCAGCCCTTGAAGCTGAGCCACGAGCTTATCAGATTTTACCAATTTGGGCTCCAAGAGGTCGACCATCCCTCCCTCGTCAGGGAATGTTCTGAGAAGTTCAATTTGATCGTGGGCACATTGATGAGCTTGTACAAAAGATGTCCCTCTTTCCAGGGTAGCTTCGACCCCTCGTTTCAAATGGTGGTAAAAACTATCAATCACGTCCTTCGATGATTCATCCAGAACTTTCGAAGAGGATGGTGTTAAACGAAGAGTAGCCGAGAGAGTTAAAGATGGTTGCGAAAAAGATGTACCAGAACTTGATGTCTCTATCACTAGGGATGCAAGTTCCGAGCACTAAGACACCTGAACATCAGTCATCTCCTCTTCCGTAGCCCGAAGCATTCGAAGACTTGGCAGTGTAGAAAGATCGGCCTCCGGTGATAAAGCCATATTAACCGAGGAGGGTACAGGGACCATCTCTCTACACCCCGGTAGTCCCACTACTTGTCCTCCTGAACTTGACCCGGCAAGAGGTCCCTCGATCTGAGCTGAAAGAAAAAGAGGCATACTTTCTTCCACTAGATCCCCTTTGGTAACTTCTCTCGCAAGGATGTCTATTGTCGACAGTGAAGGAGTAGGACCTGTATGTCCGGAACAACCATCGATTAACTTAACTCGAAGGATATGAAGATAGAGCAAATAAACCTCCTTACTAGTCAAGACATGACATAGCTTACCAGAAGAGGGTCGCTGAGGCTGAGGCTCACTCACAGCCACCATATCCTCTTCAGCGGCGACATCTGAGCCACTTGCTGCTGCTTCCTCTGCCCCAGCCGCTCCGAAAGTGGATACAACTGGGTTGGTATCAATCGGCTGAGGTTCAGCAACCTCAGGGATTAGTTCAGTAAAGCCAACATCATCCCTGGTCGAGATGTCAGTAGCAGGAGGAATCTCAGCCGTCGTCGAAACGACCGTGGTGGAAGGAAGCTCGGCAGTCATAGAACCAATTAAGGTAGCTATAACAGGGTCAACCTCAGAGGCGATAGCCGGCTCTGGGGAGTTCACTTCTTCTGACGCCTACAAAGAAAAAAAATGATAATCAAACTATATTTCAGAAAAGAAGAACTAAAAAGGGTGGTCGTAACTCGATTGACCTCTGAAACGGCTTCGACGTTATCACTTCTCTCCCTAGTGCTCGGCCCACGAGGCTTCACCGTGGCCCATTTTTTGGAAGCGAGTTCTGCCGACGACAGAGGACTCATGCCTACTTCGCTTACGCGAAGGACTAGGCACAGCAGGGGGCAGATCTGCCACCGAATCGCCTGCAGGAGGAAGCATGGTATCAGGGTCATCCTCCTCATCCACGTTAATAGACTCTAAGTCAGATACTTCAACTGTCTTCCCCCCTGGTCCTCGTATGGGACTCTTTTGGCTTCTCCTCCAAATCCGTACAAGTAATGAAGCTGGTATTTGGATCAAAATCATTAGGAGGCTTATTTACCATGACATGGTAGGGCCGCCATATACAAAATATGCCCCGACTCTCTAGCATCGGGTACGAAGAAGCTGGCACGGGTATGAACCGTACTATAAAAATGCCAAGCCCGGATGCCGTCTAGAACGCTACCCTCGAAATCCAGATAGGAGCTGGGGTTGTCCAAGAACATTTGACTATACCCAAATTGCCGAGAGAATCGACTGGTAAGTAAGGCTCCAAAAAGACGGAGTTACAATTACGATACACCAGATGTGCAGGACGGATGTTCTGCAACCAGCGGAGCATCTTCTCAGACAAGAAATAGGGAGGCGCAGTACCGTCAAGATGTATGCCTCTTACTTCTTCGTCAGTAAAAGGAGGAACAGACACGAAGAAGGAGTATATGTCCACTCACGGCAGCGCCATCCGACAAGCTGGCATGGTAGTGTACTCCCAGGGCATACGGCGGTACTTATAGACAAAGGCATCATCAGCGGTCACGTCGCCCTCTAGGCCAGGCCTTATCAAAGACTGGCAATATATTAACAGCCACCCCATCAGATAATGATAGGGCAGCTCAATTTGTTCAAAATCCTTCACCGTATCGCGAGCAATGACTTTAGACGAGAAAGTACGGAGGCCACGATTGATGCTGCATACCATGGCGGGGAGTAGAGCTAGCCTACCTCCAAAGACTAGCTTTACAGCAGAAGGATCAGGTTACGGCTGATTCTCTCAATAGCACCAGTCCCCACCTGAAACTACACAATTTCGCAGCCACAGCATCAGAAATCCCGCCAGGAAGGCCTTATCAGACATCCTTTGGGTATCTTAATAAAAGTAACTAAAGGTGTCAGATTGGCTCTCGAATCTATCACCCGTAGTTTTAACCCTCTTGGCATTCAACACCTGATTGTACACCTCCTCCCGGGTTCGAGGACTCCGAGGGGAAACCCGACCTGAGGTACCTAGTTCAAACAGGTAGCTGAGCCAGGTCTTGGTGTGAGGAAGGTTCCCTTCTGAGCTATCATTCTTTTTCTTCGACATTTGTTGGCACGTGCTATGGTGACATAGCAATTCTCGATAAACAGCCACAAAACCCGAAAAATGCTGCTCCAATTCCTCAAATTCTTCATTGGTAGCGGTATACGCCTCAAAAACTTCATCTTCCAGGGCAGCTTGGAGACTTCATGCATCTCATGGAGAGCGAGTCCTATTTTCCCTCCAGGTGTGAAAAAGGTCCCCGTGCGACGGTTGTTCATCTCGACAAGAGCCATGAACAGCTTCTTATTTATGGGCAGACCATAACAAGTGCCCCATATGGTATGATAAATACCAATCTCGTACAGGAGTTCCCGATATGTCCGCAAGATCCACAAGGTCAAATTGATCCTTGGAGGGGAGGGGAGGGGTTCATCCAGTTCAGCAGTGACAGCCGACCAGTAGGGTAGGACCCCTTTTGAGCAATCTGGTGCATAAAAGTATCAGCTTGGGATAACCTAAAGTTGGGACCCTGCACATTTATAAAACTGCCCGGGGCCAACCAGATCACAGAAAAGTTGACCGGTATCTTGCCCGCGACTACCGACCTTGATGTTTTGTTATAATAAATATCACCCACGAGGATCCCCTGCTGGCTCGGAGTTAGGGAGTCCACCATTTTTCTGTCAATTAGCAGCATATTAAACAAGGACAGTGGAAAATAACGTTCCATCTGAGGAATATGAATCGACATCCTGCTGGAAGAAAAACTCCAACCTTCAGATAAATCTAGGATGCTGGAGTTCGAGACAGTCAAGGCATCCCCAAAGAAGAATACAGGTTTCAGATGCGCGCCCCCTAATTGCCCCGAATTTATCATGTCCAAGAGATAGAAGAAGGATTGGTTGCTGATGACCCTCAGCCTGTCCTTAGTTTGATTTTTAGTAATTTTGGCTGACACATATTCGACCACCTGGTCGAACCTCACACCCAGGGCAGATTGAGCCTGACCTACCAAGAGCTCACCCGAGGGATTGATCGGCAGCTTGACTGAAAAGGAAAGAAGAAAGAAGTCAGAAGATAGTCAGAGATAACCACTTAATGCTTTCCGAGCGTATGCGGCTCTGTTAGGTGGGCGTTCATGCGACCCAGTCCATAAAGTGCTTATGCGTTCAAGAGACATCTCTCATGCGGCTCGGCCATGAAGCATCTCTCATGCGGCTCGGTCATGAGACATCTCTCATGCGGCTCAGTTATGAAACATCTCTCATACGGCTCAGGTATAAAACATACCCCATGCGGCTCAGTCATGAGGCATTCATGCGGTCCATACGGCACAGCTCATGCGGATTCATCACACAGAACTTGAGCAGTTCAGTAAAGACGAAAAGATCATCAACTATGCCGAAGCATAACAGAGAAGGGCCCGTGCATAAAACATGCGACATAGCCATTGTATTTAGGGTTTAGATTATTGTAGTTTCTTCCCATCGCTTTTACCACTAATAGGTGGATGAACGTTGGGGTGGATCGAGCTTGCCGTATTTGACGAGGAAGCACGCCCTTTGCCCTTCGCTGTAGCGCTTGAAGAAGCTTTGGGAGCCATTGTTGATCGAGAAAAGAGGAGAAACGGCAACTAGGGCAATGAAAAGTTTGATAAAAGAAAGAAAGAACCTCTCTCCTCAAACTTCTCATATTTATAGGCTGGCAAAGGCACGTAGATCGATAGACGCCACTTCGGATTTCGTGTTGGCCGAAGGATAAAGGCGACTCTTGGGCTTCTATCCAAAAGACGGCTCCAAATCATCAAAGCAAATCAAAAAAATTAATGTCGACTCTTGGGATTCTATCCAGAAAATTGCTCCAAAATCATCAAAGCAAATCAAAAATAATTAATGCAGAAGTAAGGGGATGCCCACGTTGCATGAAACCAGTATGCGGTCAGAGAAGCCTATGCGGCATGAAGAGCTTATGCAGTTTTGGCGCTTCCTAGGACATACCCATGCTTCTTATTCAAAGTAATTCAAATTTACAATTTGAAAACTTTGAAGGGGGTCTTGTAGAAGCATGGAAAAGAAGGGGATTTTCTATGCGGTTCGAAATCAACATGGAGCCTCATGCGGCTAAAACCCCAGAAAGCTTCATGCGGCCCAAGAGCAATGGGGAGCCTTATACGGTTCAAAATTAGCCTAAGCATTAAATGTTTCCTTATGTAGCTGGTCATAATTACTCTGACAAAGATGACAGCTCTGACATGAAGATAAGACGTGACGTGCTCCTAAAAAGATGAAAAAATCATCATGATATCCGGCACAGTTCACGAACCAAAGGAAACTCTTCATGCGGATCGCCTATGAGACACACCTTATGTGGCTCAGTCGTGAGATACCTCTCATGTGGCTCGATCGTAAAGCATCTCTCATGCGGCTCGGTTATGAGACGTCCTTCATGCGGCTCGATCATATGTCATTCTTCATGCGGCTCGATTATGAGACGTCCTTCATGCGGCTCGATAATGAGACGTCCTTCATGCGGCTCGATCATGAGACATTCTTCATGCGGCTCGATTATGTGACGTCCTTCATACGGCTCGGTCATGAGACATTCTTCATGCGGCTCGATTATGAGACAGTTCTATGCGGCTCAGCCAGGATACATCCTTCATGCGGCTCACCACAGAATAGTAGTTGAGACACGTGGCAGAGATTGACCGAGTCTTGACAGTTCAGATTTACTACAACAAACAGATCATGATCAATCTCAACCAACCCCCAGCTGTCCACTATAAACAGAGTCTCGAGGCACACTTACAAGGGGGTGGCCCAAAATTTACTACGTGGCTATAGATCCCATCCCTCATAAATTTTTATAAATAGCAAGGTGCTATTCCCTTGCAGACGGACACACACAGAGAGAGACGCATAGAAAAGAACACAAAGCTCAGAAGCGGACTCTTTCCTTCGTGTCTTCAGAGAGCATTTCTTTACCGGAGCCGAGGTTGCGTTCGATCGTTCAAGGAGTAAGGCAGAGTTGATAGCACTTTTTCGAGCCTCTACCGTCACCCCTGTAACACCCACTTTTCTAAAATGAGGGTAATTTTGAACTTTTGTAAAAGTTTATTATTTAATAATAGGATTTATGATTTATGAGAATTTTTAATTAATTTAATACTATTTAAAATTGGTGAATTATAATTTTGATGTGTTAGCTAGTAAACTCTAGAACTGTTGAGCCTAGAGACTAACCATGACCATGGAGACCTAACCATGTGATTAGAATGACTATTTACAACTTTTTAGACTAAGGATATTTTGGTCATTTTGTGACTTTTGAATTATTTAGGATTTTGATTAATTGGTAAATTTTAGATTATTTTAATAATATTTAAATTAATGTATTATAATTTTGGTCATTTTTCATATTTTAATATTTTGGGAAAATTTTATATTTTTAATATTGTTTTTACTGGATTTGTTTAGTCGGGTTTGAGTTTCGTCTCGTTCCGACTTGTATTGTGACCCGGGTAGCTTAAACTCTAGATGTGACCCAATATTAAGTTAAGTATAGCTCACAAGACCCAACATTTAAGTTAGTTAATTAAACTAATTTTTATTATGTTAGAATGGTTAAGTTAGAGACTCAAAACTAGATCATTTTGACCCAAAACTTGAACCTAGTATAGACTTAACCATATGAGACTAGAGAGGGACAATTAGGACATTTCCTATTAGCCCTAATGGACTCTTTATGGCAGCCACCTTTACGGAAGAATGATTCATTTTATTCATTACAATTTTTCTCTTTTATTTTCCTTTTGTTCTTTCCTAATTTTAGAGAGCCTTCCCATTGATTTGTTCTCCAAATCAAATCATTCCTTCACCAAATCTTCCCTCAATCATTCCCATTCTCCAAGGGAAGGGTGCTACCAAGGATTGGAAGAGGAGTGCAAAGAGAAGTGTCCACTTTTAGGGATCTTCGTATCGGAGCCGTGTCCTAAAGAATTTCATTGGGATTCCACTCCCAATAGTTAAAACCCATCCTCTAAATCGATTTTCTTTGCATATAAATTAGTTTTGAATCCGTAGGATCCAACCTCATGCATGTGTCCCATTTAGATTCAAATTTGAGGCCATTTGGAGCTCTCTTAAGGATTTTAGATATGTGTCTTGTGTCCTACTTGATAGATCCCAAATTAGGACACCTCATGTGTATGTATGTATGATAATAGTTTAAATAGATATTTAAGTTCAGTTTTAGAATGGTTAGAGAGTGGATTAATCTTAGTTAGGATGGTTAAAATGAGTTTCATTTGGATATCTATGTTTGTATCCAAGTATCTTGGCCTATATGTGTTCTTTTGTCCAAAACAACTCAAATTCGTCATAATATTCATCCATGTTTTTATTAACCAAAGCAACTTAGAAATGTCATAACTTTTAGCTTAGAACTCCGATTTATCTTCCGTTTTTTTAAAAGAACGGTATCGAAGTTAGATTTACAAATATATATTTTAATAAGCCAAATTCTTTATGTATCTTTCTGTAGAATTATTTGAGTGTCAGCTGTACGAAAGACGAACGTGTTTCGGTATTTTTGTAATTTCGGGAGCTTTCGGACACGAAAATGCGATCCGTTTGAAGTTTCGGAAAGCTAACATGAAGGACTACAACATAATTTAATCCTAGAATTTAGTAGAGGCCCAATTGGTATAGTATTAGTTTTAAGTAGAAGAGTGACTATACGATATTTGCATTTTGTGTAACCTATGAGCCTATGTGGTATGAATATTAAATGAATATAGAGTATGTAATACATGATATGTTAGATGAATAAAATAATATATATATGATATATATCCTCTTTACATTAATGTATATATATGGTTGAATGCAAGCATGTAGGAATGCAATTAATATAATGTATGTAAGCAATGCATAAATGCATGAATGAAAGAATGATATACAATGTATGCATAAAAGTATATAATGAATGTTAGATTAAACTTAGTTTTATGAAAATATGTAAACTGTGTGCATGATAGAAAGGTTAGTTCACTAGGTTCAGTTGAGGTACATGCTATCTATGTATGTATATATGCATATTCCTTTCCTATTGCCAAGCCAAATTTAGTTTTCAATATAGAGGGATGTACATGTGTACAGGGTAACCCTTAACCCCCTCAAATTGAATTGTTGGTTAAATTCAAGTTAGATAACTTTAGTACTATATGCATGTTGCTACACTAGTTGAATGCTAGTTAATTTCAGATTTCATATATGTCAACTAACAGCCATGTTAACCCCCTTCTCTGTATACTTGCTATATATGTATATAGATATTGGTTGAACTATATATGCATGTTCTATGATGTATATGGCAAACTTAACCAATTCTATTTCTAATACATATGTAGATGAGTGTATATACCTTGTTAGCCATGCATGTTAGGGACAAATTGGATATGTATGGTAGATGGTTAACAAATGTGCCATGTGTAGTATAACTCATAGCTAGTATCTTGATGCCCCCTTTTATGTACACCCCCATGTTCTCACACACACATAACTTTACATATTAATTCTCTCTAAATCTCTCTCTATATAATATTGTTGTATATATAATGTTGAATATATGCATGAATGTGAATGTGTCCTTGATGTTTGGCTTGTGTGGTTTGTATAGCTTATGATGGTGTGTGGATGCTAGGATAGACTGGTTAGGCCTGGATTGACTAGAATGACTTGTTAGTCTAGGTTTAGACTTGGAATGGTTTAGTTGACCTAGTTTGACTAGTGTAGTTGACCATGGTTGACCAAGAGTTGACTTTGGCCTAGATTGACTTAGAATCATATAAAATGCATCGTAATGTTCAATTACTTCATTTTAGACATGTTGTAACTTGTGTTTCTCTAATTAGGAGACAGACACCTCTTCTCAGGCAGTACACCCTCTTCGGACATTCAGTTATCAGGCGAGTACATTCTCTAACCGTTTCATACTTGCCAGGATTTATATTCTTGTTGTAGATTACTTTACTTGATGCTGACACGTTGGTAGCACGGATTGGTACTATATGGATCTTTTTATGAGATGTTATCCCCCTCGGGAGCATCGGATACTGCATGTTTTATGCGTTTCACGAATCATCACGTATCTCTATGCTTTCATTGATTCACGAATCGCTTGTGACACATGTCCTCTCATGTTCACAGAGCCATCATGAATCACCTTTACGTGTCACTCATTTTATGAGCCATGTGAAGTTTTATGAATCTTAACATAACTTGAACAGATCCTTATGTATTGATTTGGGATGGGGGGGTAGAAATAGGCATGTGAATATTATCCAAGTAGCTGTAGTCATGAATCACTCTTAGCTGTAGTCATGAATCTTCTATGCTATTCACATGTTTATATTTTATTTTGACTCACTAGTCACTGTTAGTTCTTTATTTATAGTAGATATTTCCTTACAGTTATCTCCTTAACTTCATATATTCTCTTTTAGTGTTTCATGTATCTTACTCTATTGTATGCTTTATTTTTCCTAACTTGATATGAACTGCGTGAGATATATTGTGCTCGCTCCTGTCCTGACTGGACCTGTTGATAAATTTTACAGATAGCTTGGAGGTTACCTTCTAGCCTAGAGGAGACACAGTAGAGGTTGGAGTAGATAGCTAGAGTTTTTCTTATTTTATTTTTTAGTTGTACTTATTTGTACTATTTGGATTACTGTATTTGAGATTTGGGACATTTTCTGGATTTGTGATATCTTAGACACTTAGACTTCTATCTACTTGTATCCCTTTGTGGATTTCAGTTTTATCTATCTATCCTTTTATCGTATTCCACCTTAGATGTGATTGAAACTGTATTCAGCTATGTCACCTCCATTCGGAGTGTATATACTGTACAGGTACCTTATATTGTTGATGATTGATCTAGGACAGCGTTCTACCGCCGACACTGCAGTGTAGGCTGGATGTACCCACTTCTCGTGCCCTTACTCTAGGGTGCGGGTCGTGACACATTTTTAGTAGTGGCCCATGCAGGTCGAGTTTATGTAGTGGTATTCGAACTAGAGTATCACTACAGCCTGCAGTAGGATTATGATATATTTTTGAAGGTACTCAATCACAGTTAGGCCTCCTTGATAGATTCCTGGGACGACCCTTGAGAATCTTATTTTAACTTTGATTTGAAATCTATTTTTTCCCTGATTTGATTTACCTTTACTTCCTGTTATTGAACTTGATTTTGATGGATTATTGTTGAATTTTGAATTTTGATGTTAGTGGTTGAATTTGAGTCTGTATTTATATGATTTTGATGGATTATTGTTGAATTTTGAATCTTGATGTTAGTGGTTGAATTTGAGTCTGTATTTATATAATTTTGATTGATTATTGTTGAATTTTGAATCTTGATGTTAGTTGTTGAATTTGAGTTTGTATTTATATGTATATATACATTTTTTTTGGAATTAAGGTATAACCTGATAACATACTTGATAAGGACAGTGAAAAAGGTAAAAGTCTACTTTATTATGGAATTTAGAATTTATTACAGTCATATTTGCTAGCATGACAAGGACGTAGAGCCTGATATAGCTATACTTATCTTAGTTATGAAATCTTGATTTTCTTGCAGCCATACCGGGTGACGTGGTAAGAATTTTAGATAACATGATTATAGGGTGTATGTCTTATTATGGACTTTATCGTTTATTGCAGCTATGCTTATTGGCGTGGCAGAATTCTGACAACATAATTTCAGGAAGACGCATATGATTATCAGATTATATCTCTAAAGCTTTTTTTTTAAAAAACAATCATCTCTACCTTGTATTTCAGCCTTAAAAAAATTATTTCTTCATCACTTAACTTAGGAGTAAAAAATAGTTTTAATTGTTGATATAATCCCTTGTATAACTTTATTAGATATAATTCCTTCCTAATGTAATAAATTGACGAATTGTCTTAGGCCTTATCTTAGACTTGTTTGTATAGCTCTGATCTCAAATGGTCCCTTTTTTTTTACAGATTGAGCAAGAAAGGATTTTATCATTATTTTTTTCTTGCCATTATTACTTGTATTAGTTTAAAAAAATTGTTGTTTGTTTGTTTTGCTTCTCATTATTTAACTTAGGAGTAGGAGTAGCTTTAGCTGTTATTATGAACCTTTATGTAACTGCTTGCTATGAATTTTTTCATAATACAATAAATTGATAATTTTGCTAGACCTTATCTGGATTTGATATTATAGCTCTGGTTTCAGAATGGTTCCTTTTTTTAAACAGATGAGCAGAACAGATTTTATCATTATTTTCTTCTTGCCATCATTCTTATATCACCTTTTAATATATATATATATAGTTTGCATACATGTTATAATGTATATAGATACATAACTAAATCTCTACCTCTCTATACATATAGATATATGTATATATATGGTTAGCCATGCATGTTATGAGTAAATAGGTTGTGCATTGTAGATTGTTTAACCAATATGCCATGAGTAGTGTAACTTGATAGCTATTGTTTTGAAACCCAAATCCTCCTATACACTTTCATGTATATTTCACACACACACACACACATGTCTACTATCTAACCCTATGAACATGTCCACATACACCCATACACACACTAACCACATAACCTTTACATAATGCTAGCTTTTCCCCTTCTAACACTCTCTCTATATATATATATTGTGATTGGATTTTAATGCTCGACATTTGTGCTTTAAATTTTGATTTTGATTATGCCTTAAAGCCTTGATGATTTGTTATTTCTGTATCTTTTCCAGTTTAACACCCCTGATTGCATGTAAGTTTTGATACCCAATGATTGTTTTGGTCTAGTGTAACTAGTATACCTAGATGAGACTTACACTACCACCGTATGCCATGACCCTGTATGCCATTCTTTTAAATTGTATGATTTAGGTAAGTTCTGAGACTTTGATTGTTGGGGACGAGACTCTAGAAGAAGCACGACCATCTTAATTTCGAGGACGAAATTTTCTAAGGAGGGTAGACTTGTAACACCCACTTTTCTAAAATGAGGATAATTTTGAACTTTTGTAAAAGTTTATTATTTAATAATAGGATTTACGATTTATGAGAATTTTTAATTAATTTAATACTATTTAAAATTGGTGAATTATAATTTTGATGTGTTAGCTAGTGAACTCTAGAACTGATGAGCCTAGAGACTAACCATGACCATGGGGACCTAACCATGTTATTAGAATGACTATTTACAACTTTTTAGACTAAGGATATTTTGGTCATTTTGTGACTTTTGAATTATTTAGAATTTTGATTAATTGGTAAATTTTAGATTATTTTAATAATATTTAAATTAATGTATTATGATTTTGGTCATTTTTCATATTTTAATATTTTGGGAAAATTTTATATTTTTAATATTGTTTTTATTGGATTTGTTTAGTCGGGTTTGAGTTTCGTCTTGTTCCGACTTGTATTGTGACCCGGGTAGCTTAAACTCTAGATGGGACCCAATATTAAGTTAAGCATGGCTCACAAGACCCAACATTTAAGTTAGTTAATTAAACTAATTTTTATCATGTTAGAATGGTTAAGTTAGAGACTCAAAACTAGATCATTTTGACCCCAAACTTGAACCTAGTATAGACTTAACCATATGAGACTAGAGAGGGGCAATTAGGACATTTCCCATTAGCCCTAATGGACTCTTTATGACAGCCACCTTTAGGGGAGAATGATTCATTCCATTCATTACAATCTTGCCTCTTTTATTTTTCTTTTGTTCTTCCCTAATTTTAGAGAACCTTCCCATTGATTTGTTCTCCAAATCAAATCATTCCTTCCCCAAACCTTCCCTCAATCATTCCCATTCTCCAAGGGAAGGGTGCTACCAAGGATTGGAAGAGGAGTGCAAGGAGGAGTGTCCACTTTGAGGGATCTTCGTATCGGAGCCGTGTCCTAAAGGATTTCATTGGGATTCCACTCCCAATAGTTAAAACCCATCCTCTAAATCGATTTTCTTTGCATATAAATTAGTTTTGAATCCGTAGGATCCATCCTCATGCATGTGTCCCATTTAGATTCAAATTTGAGGCCATTTGGAGCTCCCTTGAGGATTTTAGATATGTGTCTTGTGTCCTACTTGATAGATCCCAAATTAGGACACCTCATGTGTATGTATGTATGATAATAGTTTAAATAGATATTTAAATTCAGTTTTAGAATGGTTAGAGAGTGGATTGATCTTAGTTAGGATGGTTAAAATGAGTTTCATTTGGATATCTATGTTTGTATCCAAGTATCTTGGCCTATATGTGTTCTTTTGTCCAAAACAACTCAAATTCGTCATAATATTCATCCACATTTTTATTAACCAAAGCAACTTAGAAATGTCATAACTTTTAGCTTAGAACTTCGATTTATCTTCCGTTTTTTTTAAAAGAACGATATCGAAGTTAGCTTTCCAAATATATATTTTAGTAAGCCAAATTCTTTCTGTATCTTTCTGTAGAATTATTTGAGTGTCAGCTGTACGAAAGACGAACGTGTTTCGGTATTTTTGCAATTTCGGGAGCTTCCGGATACGAAAATGCGATCCGTTTGAAGTTTCAGAAAGCTAACACGAAGGACTACAACATACTTTAATCCTAGAATTTAGTAGAGGCCCAAGTGGTACAGTATTGGTTTTAAGTAGAAGAGTGACTATATGATATATGCATTTTGTGTAACCTATGAGCCTATGTAGTATGGATATTAAATGAATATAGAGTATGTAATACATGATATGTTAGATGAATGAAATAATATATATGATATATATATATCCTCTTTACATTAATATATATATATGGTTGAATGCAAGCATGTAGGAATGCAATTAATATAATGTATGTAAGCAATGCATAAATGCATGAATGAAAGAATGATATACAATGTATGCATGAAAGTATATAATGAATGTTAGATTAAACTTAGTTTTATGAAAACATGTAAACTGTGTGCATGATAGAAAGGTTAGTTCACTAGGTTCAGTTATGGTACATGCTAGCTATGTATGTATATATGCATATTCCTTTCCTATTGCCAAGCCAAATTTAGTTTTCAATATAGAGGAATGTACATGTGTATAGGGTAACCCTTACCCCCTTAAATTGAATTGTTGGTTAAATTCAAGTTAGATAACATTAGTACTATATGCATGTTGCTACACTAGTTGAATGCTAGTTAATTTCAGATTTCATATATGTCAACTAACTGCCATGTTAACCCCCTTCTCTACATACTTGCTATATATGTATATAGATATTGGTAGAACTATATATGCATGTTCTATGATGTATATGGATAACTTAACCAATTCTATTTCTAATACTTATGTAGATGAGTGTATATACCTTGTTAGCCATGCATGTTAGGGACAAATTGGATATGTATGGTAGATGGTTAACAAATGTGCCATGTATAGTATAACTCATAGCTAGTAACTTGATACCCCCTTTTATGTACACCCCCATGTTCTCACACACACACATAACTGTACATGTTAATTCTCTCTAAATCTCTCTCTAATAATATTGTTGTATATATAATGTTGAATATATGCATGAATGTGAGTGTACCCTTGATGTTTGGCTTGTGTGGTTTGTATAGCTTGTGATGGTGCGTGGATGCTAGGATAGACTGGTTAGGCCTGGATTGACTAGAATGACTTGTTAGTCTAGGTTTAGACTTGGAATGGTTTAGTTGACCTAGTTTGACTAGTGTAGTTGACCATGGTTGACCAAGAGTTGACTTTGGCCTAGATTGACCTAGAATCATATAGAATGCATCGTAATGTTCAATTACTTTATTTTAGACATGTTGTAACTTGTGTTGCTCTGATTAGGAGACAGACACCTCTCCTCAGGTAGTACACCCTCTTCGAACATTCAGTTATCAGGCGAGTACATTCTCTAACCGTTTCATACTTGCCAGGATTTATATTTTTGCTCTAGATTACTTTTCTTGATGCTGACACATTGGTAGCACGGATTGGTACTATATGGATCTTTTCATGAGATGTTATCCCCCTCGGGAGCATCGGATACTGCATGTTTTGTGCGTTTCACGAATCATCACGTATCTCTATGCTTTTATTGATTCACGAATCGCTTGTGACACATGTACTCTCATGTTCACAGAGCCATCATGAATCACCTTCACGTATCACTCATTTTATGAGCCACGTGAAGTTTCATGAATCTTAACATAACTTGAACAGATCCATATGTTTGGGGATGGGGGAGTAGAAATAGGCATGTGATATTATCCAAGTAGCTGTAGTCATGAATCACTCTTAGCTGTAGTCATGAATCTCCTATGCCATTCACATGTTTATATTTTACTCTGACTCACTAGTCACTGCTAGTTCTTTATTTATAACAGGTATTTCCTTACAGTTATCTCCTTTACTTCATATATTCTCTTTCAGCGTTTCATGTATCTTACTCTATTGCATATTTTATTTTTTCTAACTTGATATGAACTGCGTGAGATGTTTTGTGCTCGCTCCTGTCCTGACTGGACCTGTTGATAAATTTTACAGATAGCTTGGAGGTTACCTTCTAGCCTAGAGGAGACACAGTAGAGGTTGGAGTAGATAGCTAGAGTTTTTTTATTTTATTTTTTAGTTGTACTTATTTGCACTCTCTGGATTACTATATTTGAGATTTGGGACATTTTCTGGATTTGTGATATCTTAGACACTTAGACTTCTATCTACTTGTATCTCTTTGTAGATTTCAGTTTTATCTATCTATCTTTTTATCGTATTCCACCTTAGATGTGATTGAAACTGTATTCAGTTATATCAGCTCCATTCGGAGTGTATATACTGTACAGGTACCTTATATTGTTAGATGATTGATCTAGGACAGCGTTCTACAGCCGATACTACGGCGTAGGCTGGACGTACCCACTTTTCGTGCCCTTACTCTTGGGTGCGGGTCGTGACAACCCCCCAGAATCAAAACTAAATAATTGTACTTAGATTGCTTTTCCTAGGTTTTGTTCCTAGGCTCTCTTTTGTACAAGCTAGTTTGTAATTGTGAGTCAAGTTCAATCCTCCTATAAAATTATTCTGTTCTATGACGATCAAGTGCAAACAGCCTCCAGCGACATGATTTCCCCACCCTCTCTTATATAGCTTCTGATAGGGGTGCCAGCTTTATAGCCATTCTAGTCTTTTGTCAGCTCATTATCAACATATATAGTTTCTTTCATCAATTTGCTAATAGTTTGGCCGTCGAGCGGCTCAAAGAAGCGTGGATCACAATCCATGTGCTTCTGTACCTTGTTCTTAGTATCATGACCCAAGAAGAGGTATACTAACCACTTGGACGTATAGCACGTCACTTTGCTCCTGAAATGATCGGTGTAAATTATGAAATGTCATGACCCACACCCGCTTTTTCGGATACGAGACGTGTCCAAGTCAGCCTACGCCGCAGAGTCGACGGTAGAACGCTGTCACGGCCAAAATGCTCAAAATCACAAAATATAACATTTGCTGCTCATTCATATTTCTAAGTTTATTACAACAGTTACAACATTTATATTTAAAAGAAATACAAATTTTTACAATTTATGAAGATGATACAACTGCTATCTATTTCTAGGTTTCTGCCTGCAAATACACCCGAATCTCCCAATGCTAGAGAAGCAACGGCTAACCTGTAAAATATTGGTTTTCTGTCAGGAATGGAACAAGTACACAAACCGACGGCAATGCAAAAACACAATAGAATTAATAAGACATGACAATAACATATGATAGATGAAAACTAGAAAGTAAACTGATGACATGACAAGTTGTGAGAAAGACGAGGAAAACAAATAAAAGACAACTATCTAGGTGGTTTGAAATATATTTTTCAACATGTGAACGGCTAGGGGGTAAATACGGTACCCTGCATGTGTCGTGTGCAGCTGCTATCAGTCAAGATTAGACATATTGGGATAGTTCTAGGTAGTCCACATGTCTACTAGGTTATTTCCCCTCCCGACTACTCCGCGTGACGAGCGTGTCAACAAGCAGCAAGACATATGTATAAAAATGAAATGAAAATACTACTATGAATCGAAAGCAATCAGAAAGTGCACTTGCCTGAGGTCCTTAGCTTGAGAAACCGATAGTACAACCACATCAGATGAGTCACTGAAGTCAACACATGCAAAAATTCTCCAGATGCTGAAATAAATATTACCAACATTCTCAGAATAGTCAAATTAGCTAGAATCGCCCGTCCTTAAGTCCAATTCTGGACACAGAAGTAAAACGGTAATTTTGGGCCAAAACGGTGTCCGTCGTTGGACCCGCTTTGCAACAAAAAATAAGCCAGAGTCAAGGATCTCTAAAGTCAGCAAACTACATTTCTACAGATTCGTTTTGATGATACGAACCCAACGGTATGTCCAATTTTAAATTCCGATGGGCCGTGCACAAAATCGCCCGTTGAATCGGATCGTGGGGCCCGCAAAACGGCGATCTGATCAATTGTCTCAAAATTGTACCAAACTTGGCATACAGGACCCAAAAAATGATACGGTCCTGTTGGTGTAAGTTTTATCTCGATCTGACGAGCGTGTACAAAGTAATTGGAGAATTTGCACAGAGACCGATACGATAAATTTCGACGGATACGCATCAAATTCGTCGCGCACACGCGACCAATTTGAATTCCGTCAAAGCCCACACGTCCACGAATCCATTACGCACCTTTCGATACCTACGGTTCACGACCACATTGCCCAAAATGGCAGGACGAACGTTGGATCGGAAGAATTTCTAGTTTTGAAAAGCAGTTTTACCGGGTTTTTCCCGATTTTCACGAATACAAATCTTATTGCTTAAACAATTATAAATGAAAGTAAAAATGAGGTTTCAATCTCGTATAGGTTGTCGATGACTGACATGAATTGGTTCTGTGGAACTGTTAGTAGGTTGGCCGAAATCAGCCTTCTAAGTCGGGGGTTTGGTTCGTGCTTTAGTATCTACAGAAGTGGGTTTTTCCAAGTTTTGGAACTCGATTTATGATCGAACTAATATGTATCAACATGATCTAACTAACCAGAGTTCAAGAGGGTTATGTCGGGACTTTACCTGAGAAAGTGGCTCGTGAAATGATCGCGTGTACGCGATGAACGGTCGCCGCAAAAACCATCCTGCGCACTACGTACTACTGTCACTGTTTCCATCCCGCGCACGCTAATCTGGCCGACTCCGGCCGCGCGCGGCCGTGGCGCCTGCGGCCGAGATTGCGCGCAGGAGCCCGGGGTCGGGGAGGGGCGCCGTAGGCGTGGGAAGAGCTAGGGTTTAGATTTGCGTGCTCTGTCTCTCTCGGCTATATATATATATATATATATATATATATATATATATATATATATATATATATAAGTTCTGTTTCCAAACAGAGCCTGGGGATCTCGAATTGGGGTGGGCTCGTGGGTGTGTAGGGCTGGCTAGGTTCGGATTCCGGGAAAGGTCGGGCTTTGCATGCTACTTGGGTTCGAGCAAGGGGAAGCTTGTATGGGTTTTCTTTGGTTTTTCCTTTTCTTTTCCTTTTTCTTTTCTTTTTCTATTAATACTTATGTATAAATCTTTATACAAACACATATATACACATATATGTATATTTATATATACATATACACATATACACATATACACATATACACTTATATATGTGTATATATACATATACACATATACACATATACACTTATATATATATATTTATATATACGTATACGTACACACATATATTATATATATATACATTTTTTTTACACAAATATATATTTTTTATTTTTTTACACACACACACACACACACACACACACACACATATATATATATATATATATATATATATTTTTTATGTATATATATTAATAAATTATAAATATAGTTACATGCCTATATAATCAATATATATATCCTGGAATTTATATATATATATATATATATATATATATATATATATATATATATATATATATATATATATATATTTTGTATATATATATTTATATATATATATATATATATATATATATATATATATATATATATATATATATATATTAATATATATATTTATTATATATATATATTATATATATATATATATATATATATATATATATATATATATATATATATATATATATATATAAAATTTATATATATATATATTTTTTTTTTATATATATATATATATTTTTTTTTATATAATAAATATATATATTTATATAAAATATATATATATATATATATATATATATATATATATATATATTTTAATAAATATATATATATATATATAGTATATATATATATATATATATATATATATATATATATATATATATATATATATATATATATATATATATAATATATATATATATATATATATATACATACATAAAATATATATATATATATATATATATATATATATATTATATATATAATATATATATATATATATATATATATATATATATATAAATAAAAAAAATAAAAAAATAAAAAAATATATATATATATATATATATATATATATATATATATATATTATATATATATATATATATATATATATATATATATATATATATATATATATATATATATATACCACAAATTCCCTACAGACAATAAAATATTTTAAATATAATCAATATTAATAATATCTAATAGTAATAAATATATTTATTTAATCACCACAAAATAATAAAATAATAATAGAATAATTAAATGGTGGTTTGGTGAATCTATACTATTCACCTTTATCCGGGTCGAGAAAATTATACAAATATTGTAAAATAATATTTAATAATAAAAATACCCATTTGTACAAATTATTCAAATAGTTAAAAATGTACATCAATACCTAAAATAATTTAGAAAATATTCGTGCTCTCATAAAATATGCCTACATGATCGTCTTTGGTCTCACTACATACCTACAAAGGCTTGGATTCGGTTTCGAGCCCAGTTCGGGCTAAGTTGGAACCATCGGGTCATCTAAAATCGATATATCAAATTAATAAATAATTAATTCATCGATGGGGGTTAAGTCGCAACTTGGCATGGTTTTCCTAGTTAGGACACACTTATGGCGGGATCTTTCTTGGCATGGCTAATACACTAGTCAAGGCACGCCACTGCACTATCCGTGCCATGATTTCTAGTCGTTTGGTACTTCAAAACTTAACCATGGGTAAAGTCGTCTTCCGTAATAATTAACTAAACAATTATTTATAAAAATCTAAAAATCACCATTGAAATAAAATAAATAATAATAAAATATTTCAAAATTTGAGGGAAGGGGAGCTACAAATCTACCCACCTTAAAATAATTTCGTCCTCGAAATTCTAATTCATAACTATTCCTTAAAATTCAAAGTCTGCCATCACTTTAATCTCCTCAATTTAATTTCTCAAAATATTTATAACCTTCTCTAGCCATTTTAGAACTCTGAATACTTGAGGACTTCTACCCACCTTTGGTCACACAACTCCATCCAATCTTCTGTCACTAAAACTTTATAATCTTTCAACTAATTGCTAAAATTGCTAACAATAGATATCTAGGGCATATGTCATCTATAATCTTCTCCTATCTAATTGCTAAAATTGCTACCAAATTATGAAATGACATAATAACTCTTCAAAGATTGCAACCATCTGAGGGTTCTCCTTGGACATAGTGTCTAATTCATCCTCTATCGACACATATTCTCCATATAGAATTTTGCCTATGGGCAGATGAGACATAAATTGCATCTCATGAAGGGCAAAGCCTATTTCCCCGTGAGGGGTAGCAAAGGTGCTAGTCCTGTCATTGTATCTCTCCACCAAGGCTAGGAACATATTAGTGTTGATATGGATACCACAGGTGGTGGTCATGATTGCCTCAGAGAGTCTTATCTCATTCAACTTATTGCAGAAATTGTTTAGAGCCCATACAGAGAGCCGATTCTAGCGTATAAGGTCCGGGTGCATTAACTCTGTCAGCCTCATGGTTGCCTCAAGGTATTCTCCTTCAGCCACAACAAAAGTGTTGGCAAATATAGGTATCCTGACTGGTACCATCAGAGATGAATCTTCAGTCGGCACACAATTTGGCTTTAAACCCCCTCAAATGCGTGTTGTGTTTCTCAGAAGCACTGAAAAATATGCTTTTCTTCTTAGGCCCATATTTGTGACATTTTTTTCCAACCCTGGCCTGTTGGAATAAAGTCAGATCCCACGATGTCCTCCGAGGATAGCTGGCATGGGCGTACCGGGATAGAGGCAAGTTTCTGAACATCTTTGGGAGATATACCAGTCTATCTCCTCTTTTGAAGACCTGAGATTCTTTCTTTACCTTAGGTTGAGAGGCGGCTTCGAAAGCTTCTCCGAACAAGAAAGCTGGTTTCTTGTAGGAAGCCCGACTTATAGTCAGGAAAGGTGTACCATTCAATTAACACAAAAGTGTTCGATTTTCTTGAGCCTCAAGAAGAGTTCTCCTATCAGCCGACCCGTCAGGGTCGAATTACGGGAATATGACGTATGACACGTCCTCCTGATGCTCTGATACACGGAAGGAAGATGCTAAAATTTTAGCTTGGCTATCTTCCCTGAGGTCAACTTGTAAACCCCCAATATTTTCTAACTATTTTAGTGCTTTAAAAATTATTTTGCTATATTATTTAGAATTAATGAGGTAATTGGTTTATTTATGTAATTATAGATATATATATATATTATGTATGATGGTGTGCTGTGAATATATATATATATATATATATATATATATATAATATATATAGTTTATATATATATAGTTTATATATATATATATATATATATATATATATATATATGATTGTTAAAAAAAAGAAAAAGAAAAAGGTTGGTACTGCAGCTGAAGCTGCAGTACTCCCAAATTCCCGAACTTGACAGGCTGTGAATTTGAATTAAGATACAAAGCATCTTTTCGTTCAAATTATAAACCTTAATCCCTCAACCCCTTAGCCCCCAAGCCTAGCTGAATGGAACCCGGGCCCACATCAAACTTATTTGGCCACAGCACAAATCCGAGCCAAAGTCGGATAGGTGCCCATATAAGAGCCGCGAAGGAAAACTTCAGGGAAACCCTAACTTCACACAAAATTGGCTGCCACCCTTCGCCTGAACCTTCTTCGTCCTCACGCGCACGCCTCCGACCAGTCGTCGTTGCCTGACAACCACCGCGCCGCCGCATAGCATCCCAACCCGACGGTCGAGCAAGAGACTCCCCTGTTTTCGTACATTCCAGGTACAAATTTTCGGGTTGTATTCCTCCCCTGTTTTGTAATAGTTTTTCGATCCGTCGCCTCCTAGGCACCAACGACATAATCATCTTCAAACCCCTTCAGGTAGAACCTGGTAAACCCAAAGAGTGGATCGAGAAATCGATTCAAATTTCCCGAGAAAACTCGTGAAAAAATAGTATAGAAGGCAGTCCCAAACCTATATTTGGAAGCCAAAAATCTGGACGATTCTTCGACAGTTTTGTAAAACTAATTGAACTAACCTCTAAACAACCTATACACCTTTTAGACGCTGTTTACAGAGTTTAAATTCGTCCATTAGACATCAAGAAATACCGATTTAAAAATAAAAAAACTTACAAATTATGTTTTGAAAACCTAAAGAAAATTTTCGATACGGTACGTGCCCCGAGAAACCGGGCGACGTGATCATGCACGGTACATGCCGAAAGGCGCGTATTGATGTTGTCGGCGTGTGGGAACAGACGAAACTCAGTTTTGTCGCGTGTGCGCGACGAAACCAACGCGTATCCGTCGAGATACCCCCGTATCAACGCTTCACAAACTTGGCCATAATTTTGTGCACGTTCGTCAAATCAAGACAAAAATTGCGCCAACAAGTCCGAATTGAAATTTTGTTCTTGCATGCCAAGTTTGTTTCAATTCTGAGAAGGTTGAGTGGAACACCAAAATTAGCGGGACCGCAACCAACTCAAACGGGTGATTTTGTGCCCGGCTCATCGAAATCCAAAACTGGACATACAATTAAGTTCCTCTCCTCAAACTGAATCCTTATACATGTAGTTTGATTACATTAGAGACCGTAGACTTTGGCACGCATTTCGGTGGAAGCGGGTCTAACGGCGGACATCGTTTTGACCCGAAATTACGATTTTGTCCCTGTTCCAGAATTAGACTTTTGGATAGGCATTTTCTTGTTATATCTACTTCACCGAGATCATTTTTGATGTTTGTTTCACCGTTCTGGAGTTATCTGTGATTGTGACATTTCTTGGCTGACATTGTGATTTCTGGGACTTGCCACTTTGCACCATCAGGCAAGATACCTTGCCACCTTACTCTGTGATTATTATATTTCTTATTTTCAGTTGTTATTTTTAGCATTTCTTATTTCTTGATATTTAAACTGTGCATCCAAGTCACACTTGGGTGCAAGCGACTCTATCGGTCGTTTTTCTCGCTTTATTTATTTCTCTTGCATTGACTTAGTCTAGTGACCACCCATTGATGATGAGGTATTGGTATATCTCGTACGGCCTTGACACTTGCTTTACCACGTGATGTAAGTTACATGTAGGACATGTATTCGCGTAGTCAGCTGGCCACCGATACGTATGGAGCGTGCGACAGATAGGAGTAACTGCCAATAGAATTGCATGTTAGAAGACTTGGCGGTTACTAGAGGTTCATATCATTCATGGAGATGATGATACTAGGCATTGGGTGGGAAGAACAATACCTGACGTATGGGCTTCATTTCACTTCTCTGAATACCTGTGCGCTCCTCCGGAGACGCAGGTCCCAGGTGCCCTTTGACACTTTCCAGAGCGTTATAGACGTTGCCCCTTGCACATGATGTCCACTGACACTTCCCGAGCGTTATGGACGTAGGCCCATGGTGCCTTTTACGGAAACTATGCCGGTCCCATTTACAGCCAGGGCTCATGCGTCGAAGGATTGTATCTCAACTGCATATTCACAGTAGAATGGTCAGGAACCCGATTGCATGCATACCTTTTTATCTTATTATATTATCACAGTTTATATGGCATGGTATTTTCTTGTATCTTGCTACGTCCCTCTGAGGACCTGGTTATCTCTCCAGGGTTAGACGATTTTCTACAGGAGTACGGAGCAGTGTTGGAGCTATCCTACATTGATGACGAGGCAGTCCCTAATGATTTCTAGTCTATTCTTTATTTGAGACATTAGTGGACATTATTATTTTTACATCTTTTTTCTTTCAATTTTGCGGAGGTTGGACTCCGATCTTGGGAGACTATTTTTTATAGTTGTTTGGAGTGAGCATATTCACCCGGCTATCTTTTGATACTCTTATTTATTTATTTGGATTCTATTATCTTCTGTGTTGAGCTGTGATGAGATTAGATTATATTATTTTGGCCTGTGATTATTTTATTTACAGCTTATGTGCATATATGAGGATTCTATATATTAAAGTATTCTTCGTACATGTGCAGCTGGCATGTTCACATGCTTGGTCCTATGTACTTTGGGACTGGGGCATTACATGTTTTTGTGGTGGCCCATGCCGGTCAACGTTAATATTGTTGGGTTACATGACTGTGCCCAACAAGCCTGCATATAGGAATAGGAATATCTCATCCAAAACTACTACTACCTCTTGACTTTCAATCTTTTCGAAACTTCTTTGATTATTTAATTTACCCCATATCTAATCTTTCCTAATATCAACTTATCTTCCTCCTGCCAACAGTATGCATTTAAGAAGCGAACACACTTCTGCCTTGGCCCTCATATTTGGTGAAGAGGCTACTCCGGAGGGACAAAATCCTCCCATGACTCCAGCAATACCATACCATCCAGGACAGTCGCAGCCTACTACGACACCGACGATGGAGTACCCAGAGATTGCAGCACCCTCAAGCAGCCAGGCTGGATAGACCACTACCATACCACCAGAAGGGAATGTACCACTGCCTCCACCACCACCATTTCTGTAGCAGTTTCCCCACAGTCAGGACCTCAGATACCCCCACCGCCGACTGATGGAAGCCCTACTTCCCAATTCATGTACACCATGATGCAGGCTCAGTGGCAGCAGACTGAGCTGATGAGACAGACGATAATGGCAGTATTGGCTCGACCTCCACCACCACCTACAGTACCAGCACCATCACCGGTTCTGCATCCTTATGAAGGCTCTATCAAAAATTTCACAGATAAGAATCCCAAGGCCTTTAGAGGAATGGAGAAGCCACTAGAGGTGTCACAGTGGCTTATTAGTACAGAGAAGCTACTGAAGGCATCCCAGTTGCCAGCTCGAGATTGGATGACAGCAGTGGACATACTTTTGAAAGATAATGCTCACCACTGGTGGAAGGAAGAAGAGAGAAGATTAGGCGTTGGGATCACCTGGAAGCAGTTCTATGATGCATTTTATGAGAGATTCTTTCCTATTCATGTTCGAGATGGTCTCTACGACCAGTTCCTTCATCTGAAGCAAGGAAATATGACAGTTGATGAGTATGACTCAGTGTTCAATCGTCTGAGTAGATTTGGTGCGGGATTGATATCGACAGAGTTAGAGAAGGCGAGGAGATTTCACCAGGGGCTTGCGCCAGAGCTCAAGTCTTATATGACTACCCAGTCTCGAGTCTCCCATTCAGCTGTCCTGGAAGAAGCTTATGCTCAGGAGATTCTTTACAAGGAACAGCAGCAGACATCGAGACGTTATACACCAGCAGTTACACCAGCCCGAGCTACTCAGAGTGGACCTATTAGAAGGGCCACAAAATAGTTCCAGCAGAGGCCCTCACCTTCTCAGAAGCCCGTTTGCCATTACTACAAAAAGCAAGGACATTTCCAGAACGACTGTAGGACTCGCTTTGGATTGTGCTTGAGATGTGGATCCAATCAGCATATGCTTAAGGACTGTCCGGAGCAACAAGCGATAGTACATGCTCGGCAGAACCCGAGGCCTACAGCCCCAGCTCTTCCAGCACCACGGCCTGTAGCAGGAGCCATTGCCTCTCCAAGGTGTACAGTACAACAAGGCCAGAGCTCAGGGTCCAGGACAGAATTATGGGCAGGTATTCTCACTTGTTGTTGAGGATATAGAGACAGAGGCAGAGGTTATAGCTGGTATGGTTTTACTTGCATCTTTTTCTGCTATTATATTATTTGATACTGGAGCCACGTATTAATTTATAGCCACTAGCTTTGCAACTAGACACAGTATTCCCATCACACCCTTAGCTAAGAATGTTAGAATCCTCACTGGAGGAGGAGTTGTACCTGTTAGTGGTGTTTGTAGACTTTGTCTTGTAGTGATAAGTGGCAGAGAGATGAGGGCACGACTTCTTGTATTCCCAATGCCGACATTTGATATGGTTCTTGGAATGGACTGGTTGAGCCAGCATTTCGCTCTCATAGACTGCCATAGGAGCAGTATTATCTTTAGACCACTGAATGCAGCGGAGTTTGAGTTCACCAAAGAAGACGGAGAGAGTTGTGATTCACCCGCATCGGGGACTCATATGATGATGCATGACACCCCTCAGCACCCTATTATCATCGAGTTCGAGCATGTATTCCCCGAAGAATTGCCAGGACTGCCACCTGACCGAGATATTGAGTTTTCTATTGAGCTTATTCCCGTAGCCGAGCCTATTTCATTTCGAGTAAATCATCTGGCACCCAAGGAGTTGGTAGAGATGAAGGCACAAACTGATGACTTATTAGAGAAGGGATTTATTTGTGCCAGTGCATCACCGTGGAGAGCACCCGTTCTTTTTGTGCCCAAGAAAGACGGGACAGTGCGCATGTGTATCGACTACAGAGCATTGAATGCAGTGACGGTGAAGAACAAGTATCACTTGCCGCGTATAGACGATCTATTCGATCAACTGAGTGGAGCAAAAGTATTCTCCAAGATTGACTTGCGATTAGGCTATCACCAATTGAAGGTCTGAAAGGAAGACATTGCAAAGACGACTTTTCGATCGAGGTATGGACACTACGAGTTCTTGGTCATGCCTTTCATTTTGACCAATACCCTCGTAGTCTTCATGAATTTACTGAATAATATCTTTCACCAATACTTGGACAAATTTGTAGTAGTCTTTATATATGATATCTTGATTTACTCCAAGAATCAAGATGAGCATGAGCAGCACCTACGGATAGTTTAAGGAACGTTGAGGAATGAGCAACTTTTTGCAAAACTTAGCAAGTGTGATTTCTTTCTCAAGAAGGTATCATTTCTTGGTCATATTGTTACGGGTGATGGTATATCGGTGGACCCTGAGAAGATCACAGCAGTCGAATCATGGCATGCTCCCACATCAGCTTCTGAGGTGAAAAGTTTCCTCGGACTTGCGGGTTACTACCGACGGTTCGTAGAAGATTTCTCTCGAATAGCGGGGCCTATGACTCGATTAACTTACAAGGATCAGAAGTTTGTATGGAGGGACGAGTGTCAAACCGCATTTGATGAGTTGAAGAAGCGATTGACCACAGCACCAACCTTGACACTACCATCGGGCCCGGAAGGATTTGTGATCTACATCGACGCATCTGAGAAAGGATTAGGATGTGTAATGATGCAGCACGGTCGTGTAGTAGCATACGCCTCACGACAGTTGAGGGTACACGAGAAGAATTATCCGACCCGCGATCTAGAGCTTGTAGCGGTTATCTTTGCTTTGAAGTTATGGAGACACTACTTGTACGGCGAGAAAGTTGATATCTACACCGATCATAAGAGCCTCAAGTACGTGTTCACACAGAAGGAGTTGAATATACGATAGCGACGTTGGTTGGAGTTGATGAAGGATTATGAGATCAAACTATATTATCATCCGGGCATGGCTAATGTCATGGCAAATGCATTATGCTGTAAGCCCATGGCACACTTTTTGACTACGTAGAAGGAGTTGATTAGAGACTTGGAGCATCTTGGTATTGAGGTAGTATTGCCTGGAGCCGATGGCGTATTAGCCATCCTCTAAGTACAATTATCATTGGTAGAGCACATCAAAGC
The DNA here is from genome assembly GCA_029216955.1 of Iris pallida. NCBI lineage: Eukaryota > Viridiplantae > Streptophyta > Magnoliopsida > Asparagales > Iridaceae > Iris > Iris pallida. Next base: position 7,742,788 of record JANAVB010007397.1, on the reverse strand, counting down.
AGCGTTGCCCAATGATGCTAGATTTTGACGGCTCAGAAAGAGGACTGAAGCAGAAAAGCAGATGGGATTGAGGATCCATCCTGATGGGATGTTGCGATGTGGTGATCGCATTTATGTTCCCAATGGAGAGCTAGGGCAGGAGCTGATGGCAGAGGCTGACAGTTCGACTTACTCTATTCATCCCGAAGGAACCAAGATATATCGCGACTTATGACAGTATTATTGGTGGCACGGAATGAAGCAGAAGATGGCTCGTTTTGTTGCCAAGTGCTTGGTATGTCAACAACTGAAGGCAGAGCACCAGAGGACGGCCGGATTATTACAGCCGCTACCCATTCCCGAGTGGAACTGGGAGCACATTACTATAGATTTTGTCACGGGTTTTCCTCGAAGTCCAAAGGGACATAACGCAGTGTGGGTGATTGTTGATAGACTCATAAAATTAGCCCATTTCTTACCTTTTAGAATTGGCCAGTCGACAGAGGTATAGGCAGAGATGTATATGGAGTAGATTGTGCAATTACACGGTGTACCTGTTAGTATTGTGTCGGACCGCGACTCGAGATTTACCTCACACTTTTGGAGGAGCATGTAAGAGAGTTTGGGCACCCGATTGAAGTTTAGTACGGCGTACCATCCGCAGATAGACGGCCAGTCGGAGCGTACCATTCAGACGCTAGAGGATATGTTGAGAGCATGCATGCTTGACTTTGGCAGTTCATGGGAGGGTCATCTTCATCTTGTTGAGTTTTTCTACAACAATAGCTATCAAGCGAGCATTCAAATGGCTCCATTTGAAGCATTGTATGGTAGGAAGTGCCGATCTCCTGTTTGTTGGAGCGACATAGGAGAGCGATAGCTATTGGGTCCCGAGTTTGTCTTAAGCACAGTAGAGACAGTGAAGAAAATCTAGGGCCACCTGCGAGCAGCACAGGATCGTCAGAAGCAGTCGGCAGATAATCGTCGTAGATCCTTGGAGTTCAAAGAGGGCGACCATGTGTTCTTGAAGATATCCCCCACTAGAGGCACGATTCGATTCGGAGGATGTGGCAAGTTGAGTCCAAGGTACATCGGGCCTTTTAATGTCTTAGAACGTGTTGGAGAGGTCACCTATAGATTGGCTTTGCCACCGTCTCTAGAGAAAGTTCATGATGTATTCCATGTATCTCAGCTGAGGAGGTACGTGGTGGACAACAATCATGTGCTTGATCACTACGAGATCACAGTCGGACCGAGTTTGTCGTACGAAGAGCAACCAGTAGGTATCCTCGATCGCCGAGTGAAGGTGTTGCGGAATCAATCTATTCCATTGGTTCGTGTGGCGTGGAAGCATCACTCGCCAGGGGAGTCTACTTGGGAGCGCGAGGACGACATCCGAAATCGCTACCCGTATTTGTTCGAAGACGAAGGTATGTCTTATATTAAACTGTTAAATTATTATTAATTTCCTTGCATTGCATTGACCCCCGACCTTAGTTTAATTTCGAGGACAAAATTTTCTTCAAGTTGGGTAGGATGTAAACCCCCAATATTTTCTAACTATTTTAGTGCTTTAAAAATTATTTTGCTATATTATTTAGAATTAATGAGGTAATTGGTTTATGTATGTAATTATATATATATATATAATATATATATATATATATATATATATATATATATATATATATATATATATATATATATATATATATATATATATATATATATATATATATGATTGTTAAAAAAAGGTTGGTACTGCAACCGAAGCTGCAGTACTCCCAAATTCTCGAACTTAAAAGGCAGTGAATTTGAATTAAGATGCAAAGCATCTTTTCATTCAAATTATACACCTTAATTCCTCAACCCCTTAGCCCCTAAGCCTAGCTGAATGGAACCCGGACCCACATCAAAATCATTTGGCCACATCACAAATCGAGCCAAACTCGGATGGGCGCCCATATAAGAGCCGTGAAGGAAAACTTGAGGGAAACCCTAACTTCATACCAAATCGGCTGCCACCCTTCGCCTGAACCTTCCTCGTCCTCACACGCATGCCTCCGACCAGTCGTCGCCGCCTGACAACTACCGTGCCGCCGCGTAGCATCCCAACCTGACGGTCGAGCAAGAGACTCCCCTGTTTTCATACATTCCAGGTACAAATTTTTGGGTTGTATTCCTCCCCTATTTTGCAATGGTTTTTCGATCCGTCGTCTCCTAGGCACCGACGACATAATCATCTTCAAACCCCATCAGGTAGAACCTGGTAAACCCAAAGAGTGGATCGAGAAATCGATTCAAATTTCTCGAGAAAACTCGTAGAAAAATAGAATAGAAGGCAGTCCCAAACCCATATTTGGAAGCCAAAAATCTTGGCGATTCTTCGACAGTTTTGTAAAACTAATTGAACAAACCTCTAGACAACCTATACACCTTTTAGACGATGTTTGCAGAGTTTAAATTCGTCCATTAGACATCAAGAAATATCGATTTAAAAATCAAGAACTTGCAAATTCTATTTTGAAAACCTAAAGAAAATTTTCGATACGGTACGTGCCCCGACAAATCGGGTGACGGGGTCACGCGCGGTACACACCGAAAGGCGCATATTGACGTTGTCAAAGTGTGGGAACAGACAGAACTCAGTTTCGTCGCGTGTGCGCGACGAAACCAACGCATATCCGTTGAGATACCCCCGTATCAATACTTTGTAAACTTGGCCATAATTTTGTGCACGTTCGTCCAATCAAGACAAAACTTGCGCCAACAGGTCCGAATCAAAATTTTGGTCCTGCATGCCAGGTTTGTTCCAATTCTGAGAAGGTTGATTGGAACGCCAAAATTGGCGGGCCCGCGACCCACTCAAACGGGTCATTTTGTGCCCGGCTCATCAGAATCCAAAACTGGACATACCAATGAGTTTCTCTGCTCAAACTGAATCCGTAGATGTGTAGTTTGACGACATTAGAGACCGTAGACTTTGGCACACATTTCGGTGCGAAGCGGGTCCAACGACGGACATCGTTTTTCCCAAAATTATAATTTTGCCCCTGTTCCAGAATTAGACTTTTGGACAGACGTTTCCTTGGTATATCTTATTCACCGAGATCATTTTTGATGTTTGTTTTAGCGTCTGGAGTCATCTGTGATTGTGATGTTTCTTGGCTGACATTGTGATTTCCGAAACTTGCCACTTTGCACCATCAGGCAATATACCTTGGCACCTTACTCTGTGATTATTATATTTCTTATTTTTAGTTGTTATTTTCAGTATTTCTTATTTCTTGATATTTAAACTGTGCGTCCAAGTCACACTTGGGTGCAAACGACTCTACCAGTCATTTTTCTCGCTTTATTTATTTCTCTTGCATTGAGTTAGTCTAGTGACCACCCATTGATGATGAGGTATTGGTATATCTCGTACGACCTTGACACTTGCTTTACCACGTGATGTGATTCACATGTAGGACACATATCCGCGTAGTCGGCTGGCCACCGATACGTATGGAGCGTGCGACGGATAGGAGTAACTGCCAATAGAATTGCATGTTAGAAGACTTGGCGGTTACTAGAGGTTCATATCATTCGTGGAGATGATGATACTAGGCGTTGGGTGGGGAGAACAATACCTGACTTATGGGCTTCTTTGTACTTCCCTGATTACCTGTGCACACCTCCGGAGATGCAGGTCCCAGGTGCCCTCTGACGCTTTCCAGAGTGTTATGGACGTAGCCCCTTGCACATGATGCCCACTGACGCTTCCCGAGCGTTATGGATGTAGGCCTCTGGTGCCCTTTACGGGAACTATGCTGATCCCATTTACAGCCAGGGCTCATGCGTCGAAGGATTGTATCTCAACTGCATATTCACAGTAAAATGGTCAGGAACCCGATTGCATGCATACCTTTTTCTTTTACTATATTATCACAGTTTATATGGCATGGTATTTTCTTGTTTCTTGCTACGTCCCTCTGAGGACCTCGTTATCTCTCCAGGGTTAGATGATTTTCCACAGGAGTATGGAGCGGCGTTGGAGCTATCCTACATTGATGACGAGACAGTCCCTACTGATTTCTAGTCTATTTTTTATTTGAGACATTAGTGGACATTATTATTTTTACATTTCTTTTCTTTCTATTTTACGGAGGTTGGACTCCGATCTTGGGAGACTATTTTTCATAGCTGTTTGGAGTAAGCATGTTCATCCGGCTATCTTTTGATACACTTATTTATTTATTTGGACTCTATTATCTTCTGTGTTGAGCTGTGATGAGATTAGATTATATTATTCTGGCATGTGATTATTTTATTTACAGCTTATGTGCATATATGAGGATTCCATATATTGGAGTATTCTTCGTACATGTACAGCTGGCATGTTCACGTGCTTGGTCCTATGTACTTTGGGACTGGTGCATTACACAACTGCAAAAAACAAGAAAGAGAAACAGAGTTAAAATCATAAAAAAAATCATTTTTATGAGTGAAGTGATTTCTAGCTCTGCATGAATGAAGTATGGCACGACATGTCAGTTCTAATTCGCGCGACAGGCATGTCAGTTCTAATTCGCGCGACAGGCATATCAGTTCTAATTCGCGTGGCAGGCATTTCAGTTCAAATTCGTGTGGCAAGCATGTCAGTTCTAATTCGCGTGGTAGGCATGTCAGTTCTAATTTTTGCGACATGGCATGTCAGTTCTAATTCGTGCGACAGGCATGTCAGTTCTAATTCGTGCGACATGACATGTCAGTTCTAATTTGTGCGACAGGCATGTCAGTTCTAATTCGCACAATATGGCATGATAATTCTAAATTCGTGCGACATTTCTATATGCGAATTGATAAATTGAGCATAGCGTGGCGCACTTTGAATAAACAAAGGGTGCATGCATTTTGTTTGATAACCAACCCTATGAAAGAGGTGGTTTGTGTTGGAAAAAGTGCGACACTAATCAACACTCTAAGACAGGCGATTGACACCGCCGTAGTTTGCGCAAGTTATTGGATGGCGCCAACTATCAAATGGCGCTGAGCATACTGTTCATCTTCTTCCCCAACCCAACTTCTCACCTTCGAGAGCAGGGTTTGCCTCTTTGCCTCTCGTCGATGGTGGCACGTATTGTGGCACCCACAACGATGGCACGCACTGTAGCACTTGTCTCCCCAAATTTTTATTTATTTATTTTAGAGAGCATTTTTTTATTTTTTATTATTTTGTTTATTATTATCATTTATATAATGGTTTGAATTGTAGGTAAATGGAGATTTGATTTGGGATCACAAGGGTGTGTACCTAAGTCTATAGCTTAAGTATAGTAAAACTAGGACATATGTGGTCCCCAGGGTCCCCAGACAGCCTCTAGGGTATTATTTTATTATTTTAGAATTTCTTGGATTTTTAGGAGATTTTTAGATAATATTTATATATGGTTTCATTATTTTCTTAAGCTTATAGGAATTATTGTGAAGGCATCCGAGGGTATTTTTGAGGTCAAATAATTTATTTGGGCTCTAGAACCCTTAAATTATTTTCTAGATTTTTCTAGGAATTTTTAGGAATTTTTTTGGGATTTATTTGGAATTTTTAGGATTTTTCTTGATTTTTATTTATTTTTCTGTAATTAAAAACCTATTTTTCCAAACAATTATACAGTCAGCCGCATGGGGGTCCACCCATCAGCCACTGAAAGCGGGAGAGCGGGCCCACGTGGCAGCGAGAGGGGCGTGTGGAGCTCGGTCTCCGAGCCGCCCTCAGATTCTATCCGAGCCGGCTTGAGCTAATCCTAAGCCGAGCCGAACTTAGGTTTGCTCACAGCCGTTTGATCAAAGCGGCGAGCGCACGAGATCGTGCCACGTGGCCTCAAGCCACCGCTTGGACAACAGTCACCGACTCCCCACCCTATATATAAATATATATATTAGCTTTCCGAAACCCTATTTATTTCAGCAGTTTTTTTGTGGGAGAGTTCGAGAGAGTTCTTCGACTTCGCGGAGGGATTGCCGTTGATCTAGACGTCCTTTTTGCGTGCCGTTTTTTTTGTTAGAAGCGTATTGAGGTTAGGTTTCTGATTGTATAATTTATTTTCTGGTATTTTGATCTAGAATTTCTGGATAATTATTTGAGTGTCGGTCGTCCAAAAATCAACACGTCGTACGATTTTCGAGATTCGGAACGATCCCGAACTCCGTTTTGCGATACGTTTGAAGTTTTGGAAAGATGACACCAAGCTCTACAACATATAATTTTTCCAGAAATTTAGAGTTTCATCTAGTATTTTATTTTATTCATAGAAGTCAGATTTGGTCAACGGTTCATCGATTTGGTCATAGTTAGCCATAATGGCGATAACTTTTGACCAAATCATGATTTTGCGGCACGGTTGATTCCAGTGCACTCATGACGCTGAAATCTATAATGTTGCATACTCAAACTATGAATTCATAATGTTTGACTAGTTAGTCAACAGTATGTCTCGGTTTGCGTGCCACGAGTCCCAAATTTGGAACCGTGAATTTCCTTGGCCAAATATTTATGTGTAGATTGTTATTTCAGAATTAAATAGGTTAAAATAGGATTTTAGATGATTTATTCTAGGATTAGAATAGTATTAATTGATTTAATCCATTAGCCACTTTCTAGAATTTTTAGAGTTGGAATCGTTGATCTAACTTGCGATTATTTTTGTGTCGGGGTAGATCGGGCTACGACGTCTTGACTTGTGACTTTATCATCTATCGGAGCAGGCAAGTATCACTGTGACCTATGTTTCCTTTATTTTATACTACATGTATCTTTATTTCGTCTTTTCACCATTACTCCCTTATGGTTCGTGATTGTCATTGTTCATGATTACTATTGTGCACGAGAGTTAGAATCGATTGGATATACATACATGTTCATGTCTTACTCATTGTTTCCTATTGATTACAGTTTATCGTATTTCTAATATTTATCGTAGTGGACATGTATTGTGAGTGAGTCGGGCGGAAGAATACAACAAGTAAGCATGTGGTCAACGAATTGAATACAGACTCCCTATACATTGATTGCATAATATCAGTCATGCACCACACGTATGACTAACGGATATCCCAAGCCGTCCGCATGCTGAAAGTTGGTATTCTAAAATACACAGTACACGTGACTTAATTATTGTTGCCCTGTCGTCTATTCTTCTTCTTTCGTCAAGTCTACCTTCTTATTGTCATCATGTCTTAGCAGTATGTCAAAGTCTACTTTCATATTGTTATCATGTCTCAAAAGTACTTTCTTATCATGCAATGTCATGCCTATATTTATCTTCAGTTAAATTCCTTTTATCTTTCCTTCATGCTTGTATACTATATTGTGTAAAATAGTGTTATGGTGATCTTGCTCCAATCCTGACTGGATAACTATTTTTCAGCTTTAGACGAAGAGATTTGCCCCGAGGTCTACGGTGAGTATGTTGGCGACCCTGATGTCACTGGCGTATCCGGTTCCAGCACTGATGCGAATTAGCAAATTTTCTTCCTTATGGATTCGCATTAGTTAGTAGTTATAGTTATGGAGTTAGTGGTCTATTTTATTTTCTGTTATCCGGGTTTGTTCCCAAGGCTTTCTGAGTTATAGTGGATTTTTTATATTTATAATATTGAGACTATTGGATATTTTAGTGATTTTTGCTGGCTTAGTTGTGGATGATATATATGCGTGTTGTGCTTGTTGTGGACCATTGTTATCATAGACAGCGTACTACCACCGATGCTGCGACGTAGGCTGGACTTGGCCACGTACTCGTATTCCAAAATTGGGAGCGGGTCGTGACAAGTTTTTATGGTGGCCTATGCAGGTCCAATTTCACAAAAGACTGCGAACTCGTGGTAGTGCTTAAGTTATTTGTACTACTGCGAGCCTGCGAATAGAGTTGAAGTTAGGAGGTTGTATCATCCACAAAATAGGACTTCTAACCTTACGAGTCTATTTTATCTTAAGATCTTATTGTCTCTTAATTTGCATCTTGCTTGATTCCGTCCATGAATTTTTCGATATGTTTGCATCTACCGTTCTAACCATATCCTTTCTTTCCTTTTATTTTGCAATGGTTGAGACAAGGCGCAGTACGATCCGTAAGAGGAAAAGGGTAGCTAACCCTTTTGCTACTCCCGAACCCGAGGGATCGACAGCAGAGAGTACCGAGTTCGTAGAGCCTTCTAACCATCAACAAGATAGGGTTAGCGCTGAGGATCTTCCACCCCCACCACCAGGAGCCCCAACCCAAGGAGTAACTATGGATGGAGCTCATCTCCTTACGTTACTCCAGGGCATGATGGAGACTCAGCAGAGACATGCAAATATTTTGAAGAGGAGCGTAGAAATACGACAAGATCGTGTGGGTACTATTGATGGGTTTCACAAGATGAACCCACCTCCCTTTACTGGCTCGAAGAAACCCATAGACGTCACCAACTGGCTAGTGGAGATAGAGACACTACTAGAGGTATCAGAGCTGCCATCGGAGAAATGGATAAAAGCATTGAAGCTGCAGCTCAAAGACAATGCACATCATTGGTGGACAGCACAAGAAAGACGGTTGGGCAAGAATGTGTTATGGGAAGAGTTTACGGACCTCTTCAATACCATGTTCTTCCCCACCACTGTTCGAAAGGGACTGCGGGATCAATTCATACGACTAGAGCAGGGGAGCATGACAGTGGACGAATATGATGCAGAATTTAGTCGCTTGAGTCATTTTGCTCCTACTCTTATATCTACGGAAGAAGAGAAGGCATAGAAGTTCCATTCTGGGCTAAATTACAAGTTGTAGAGTTTAACCGTGTCAGTAGACCCAACATCCTATACAGCTATCTTGAATGCAGCTAGACGTCAAGAATCTATCCTAAGGCAGAAAGTAGCTTCCCAAAAGAGAGGTAGAGATGGTAGTAATCAAGAATCATCAAAACGTCCTAATAATTTTCATAAGACCCTTCAAATCCAGCATCAACCTCCAACTAGGGTGGTATCATCCCAGCCACAACAGCAGCCTATCCCACCCAAGCCTAAGTGTAATTATTGTGGAAGAGAAGGACACAAGTGGGACCATTGTAGGAAGAGGTTAGGGCTTTATCTCCTTTGTGGATCACCAGACCACCAAGTGAGAGAATGCCCCGCAGCAACAGCTCATAAGCCAGTTTCGCAACAGCAGTTTGGAGGAGTACAACGTCAAAGACAAGCATTTGTGGCTGTGACTCAACCCCAAGACATTGGTAACTTAAATATGTTTCCTTGAAAGCCTTTCTTAGTTTTAGTTATTATGCATGCTTAGTTAGTTGTTAGTTCCCTTATGTCCCTAGCCATTATCTCTTCGTGACTTAGATTAAGAAATTAGTGCTTGTAAGAGTTAGGTATTATACTATGCTATTTGTGGTGTTTTAATTTTTGAGGACAAAAATCTTTTAAGGGGGATAGTTTGTAGCACTTGTCTCCCAAAATTTTTATTTATTTATTTTAGAGAGCATTTTTTATTATTTTGTTTATTATTATCATTTATATAATGGTTTGAATCGTAGGTAAATGGAGATCTGATTTGGGGACACAAGGGTGTGTACCTAAGCCTATAGCTTAAGTATAGTAAAACTATAACATATGTGGTCCCCAGGGTCCCCAGACAGCCTCTAGGGTATTATTTTAATATTTTAGAATTTCTTGGATTTTTAGGAGATTTTTAGATAATATTTATATATGGTTTCATTATTTTCTTAAGATTCTAGGAATTGTTGTGAAGGCATCCGAGGGTATTTTTTAGGTCAAATAATTTATTTGGGCTCTAGAACCCTTAAATTATTTTCTAGATTTTTCTAGGAATTTTTAGGAATTTTTTTGGGATTTATTTGGAATTTTTAGGATTTTTCTTGATTTTTATTTATTTTTCTGTAATTAAAAACCTATTTTTCCAAACAATTATACAGTCAGCCGCAGGGGGGCCCACCCGTCAGCCACTGAAAGCGGAAGGGCGGGCCCACGTGGCAGCGAGAGGGGCATGTGGAGCTTGGTCTCCGAGCCGCCCTCAGATTCTATCCGAGCCGGCTTGAGCTAATCCTAAGCCGAGCCGAACTCAGGTTTGCTCACAGCCGTTTGATCAAAGCGGCGGGCGCACGAGATCATGCCACATGGCCTCAAGCCACCGCTTGGATAGCAGTCAACGACTCCCCACCCTATATATATTAATATATATTTTAGGTTTCCGAAACCCTATTTATTTCAGCAGTTTTTTTTGTGGGAGAGTTCAAGAGAGTTCTTCGACTTCGCGGAGGGATTGCCGTTGATCTAGACGTGCTTTTTGTGCACCGTTTTTTTTGTTAGAAGTGTATTGAGGTTAGGTTTCTGATTATATAATTTATTTTCATGTATTTTGATCTCGAATTTCTGGATAATTATTTGAGTGTCGGTTGTCCAAAAATCAACACGTCGCACGGTTTTCGAGATTTCGAACGATCCCGAACTCCGTTTTGTGATCCGTTTGAAGTTTTGGAAAGCTGACCAAGCTCTACAACATATTTTTTTTTATAGAAATTCAGAGTTTCATCTAGTATTTTATTTTATTCAAAGAAGTCAGATTTGGTCAACGGTTCATCGATTTGGTCATAGTTAGCCATAATGGCGATAACTTTTGACCAAATCATAATTTTGCGGCACGGTTGATTCCAGTGCACTCATGACGCTGAAATCTATCATGTTGCACACTCAAACTATGAATTCATAATGTTTGACTAGTTAGTCAACAGTATGTTTCGGTTTGCGTGCCACGAGTCCCAAATTTGGAACCGTGAATTTCCTTGGCCAAATATTTGTGTGTAGATTGTTATTTTAGTTAAATAGATTAAAATAGGATTTTAGATGATTTATTCTAGGATTAGAATAGTATTAATTGATTTAATCTATTAGCCACTTTCTAGGATTTTTATAGTGGGAATCGTTGATCTAACTTGCGATTATTTTTGTGTCGGGGTAGATCGGGCTACGACGTCTTGACTTGTGACTTTATCATCTATCGAAGCAGGCAAGTATCACTGTGACCTATATTTCCTTTATTTTATACTGCATGTATCTTCGTGTCATCTTTTCACCATTACTCCCTTATGGTTCGTGATTGTCATTGTTCATGATTACTATTGTGCACGAGAGTTAGAATCGATTGGATATACATACATGTTCATGTCTTACTCATTGTTTCTTATTGATTACAGTTTATCGTATTGCTAATGTTTATCGTAGTGGACATGTATTGTGAGTGAGTCGGGCGGGGGAATACAACAAGTAAGCATGTGGTCAACGAATTGAATACAAACTCCCTATACATTGATTGCATAATATCAGTCATGCACCACACGTATGACTGACGGATATCCCAAGCCGTCCGCATGCTGAAAGTTGGTATTCTAAAACACACAGTACACGTGACTTAATTATTGTTGCCCTGTCGTATATTGTTCTTCTTTCGTCAAGTCTACCTTCTTATTGTCATCATGTCTTAGTGGTATGTCAAAGTCTACTTTCATATTGTTATCATGTCTCAAAAGTACTTTCTTATCATACAATGTCATGCCTATATTTATCTTCAGTTAAATTCCTTTTATCTTTCCTTCATGCTTGTATACTATATTGTGTAATGTAGTGTTATGGTGATCTTGCTCCAATCCTGACTGGATAACTATTTTTCAGCTTTAGACGAAGAGATTTGCCCCGAGGTCTACGGTGAGTATGTTGGCGACCCTGATGTCACTGGCATACCCTGTTCCAGCACCGATGCGAATTAGCATATTTTCTTCCTTATGGATTCACGTTAGTTAGTAGTTATAGTTATGGAGTTAGTGGTCTATTTTATTTTCTGTTATCCGGGTTTGTTTCCGAGACTTTCTAAGTTGTAGTAGATTTTTTATATTTATAATATTGAGACTATTGGATATTTTATTGATTTTTGCTGGCTTAGTTGTGGATGATATATATGCGTGTTGTGCTTGTTGTGGACCATTGTTATCATAGACAGCGTACTACCGCCGATGCTGCAGCGTAGGCTGGACTTGGCCACGTATTCGTATTCCAAAATTGGGAGCGGGTCATGACACGCACGATATGGCTCCGGCCACTTTTTTGCCTTTCTCAGTCGCATATCTCTTGGGATCCGTTTGATCGAAGGAAAACTTCTAAAGATCGAGAGGAAGAAGAAGCCAGAGAGTTCGAGAGAGAAAATATCTAAGAAACTCTCTCTCTCTCTCCTCTCAAAGGGCTATTTATAGCCTAAGTTGGTGCGTAACGGCCGTGTGAATCTCGCTCAAAACGTAAAGACCGTTGAGATTCTGACTCACGCGAATCGCGCCTCAACGATTCTTTTCCATAGTATTTCAAATTTTGAAATTTGAAAACTTTGAAGGGGGTCTTGTAAAAGCTTAAAATATATCAAGACAGTATATCGCACCATTTATAGATAGTGCTGGGACTAATTCATCAGATGGCATCCAATGCCTAATGGCGCCGAACGCCAATTTATGCCACCATCAGATTGTGCGAACTGCCACATGGCAATCTTCCTCAAGAAGCTAAGTTGTCAGTCATGATGACTGACAACACGCCAGTCGATGAAAATCTTTTCAAATTCCGAGCATGAAGCACTCGAGAAGATTTTGTCAAACTCGTCATAATGACGATTGTTTTTTGCTTCGCGCCATTAATCAATGGTGCGAAGTGATTAAACTCTTCCTACTTAGGGTTTTCCACAGTTATCACCAATCGACAGTTGGTGCCAATCAATGGATCGCGTCGTTTATGTACTGGCCAATCAATCAATCATCATTCAGAAGCAGTTAGATGATGTGTCGCACATGCCACTAATCTCGAAGAACGCACACACAATACTACCTACGACCAAGCACACTTCTCTCACAGAATGCCATGTGTTATTTACAGTTATGCCATCCGTTCGCACGAATGGGTGATTGCGCACCAACCAGTACAGAATCTGCCTGTGCGCCAATTGTGATAACTATTTGACAGTTATTCTAAAACTCTATAAATAGAGTTCAAAATCACTTTCCAAGCATCACTAATTGTCATAATCGTCTTAGAAGTTGCTGTAGCACGTTCAAGAGCTTTTCTCCTCCGACATCGCATAATCCAAGGGATAAAGTGATCATCTTCTGATCAGAATCCTATAGTTGTACTTCCCCAGAAATCAATTATACTTTTTTTTTCTTAGTTTGTGTTTAAACTTTTGTTTTTACAAATAATGTGTATACACGGATATACGAGATCTCTTCTCAAGGTGGAGTTAGGAGCATATGCAACTACACGAAATGGCATCAAATGTGGGTTTGATGCACCCAAGGTAAACCAAGACGTTGTGGTTGGCACACAATAGTGGTGTAGATGACGTACCAGTTTGATTATGTGGTCGAACGGATCGAGATGACAATATTTTGGATCTCATGGTGCTCGGCTGGCAGAAACAAATGGCAAGAAGGAATAAAAAGTAGCATGAGTGCTGAGGTTGTTTGGTTGGCGAGAACGAACAAAAGGTAGAAGGGGTGCTAAGGTTGTTCAGCTAGCGGGAACGGACAAAATATAACAAGCTTGCTAAGGTGTTATTCGGCTAGCGGAAACGAGCTAAGGTGGAGATTGTTTTATGTATCTTGTTTTCGGTGGAGTGTTCAAAAAGGAGGTGATAATGGAGTTGGTAATTTAGTCTCACATCGGGTAGAATGTGGGATCATGAGGTATAGATAATTGGAATTGGTTCAGGCCTTACATGAGAATTCTCTTTTAAGGCATATGGTCCCAATTCAATATCGTACCTCATGGGTCAATTTCGGTTCGGGTCATACCGCGTTCCCAACAGACCGAAAATCGGACCTCCCTGCCTATCTTACACCATGAATCCATCCAGAGAACGTACAAGTTTTAAATTTGTATCTGAACCTCTCCCGGCCGGATTAATATCCGAACCTCTTCGGAGGATTTAATTTTATTATAGTTATGTTTTATTGGAGATTTTATTTGGTATCAACCATAAATGATAAGCCAGACAATTGGTGATATGGATTAATGTTTTGTTCAAAACGATGTCATTCATTTGGAAACTTAAATGGACGTTTCGAGAAAAAGTTTTTTCCTTTTGTTGGGTTTATCCACGGTAAATATTCTTTTTACTTATATACGCTTACAATTTTACTATGCTTATTGGTCTTTTTTGTTTATTTTTTTTTAATTGGCTAAAAAGACATCCCCAATGTCACTATCGGACATTATTAGATATCTAACAAGAACATTGCAAATCGTATCGATATCGTATCGATATGTGTTGATATATGTAAACTATAATTTTAAGAACACTAGTCTCATGAAAGTTCTGAAAGGTATATGTTAAAACAAACATCTTTTATCCAAACTATAAGGGAAACAAACAATTATTATATGAGTTAGTAACAAACATGGAATATTCTTCCATAAACCGATAGAACTTGACAATAATCAAATTTTTTTTGCACAAACCAATTATGCCAAAATTCACATACAAGATAACAACGCAAACAGAAAGTTTTTTTACGTGAAAATTCTTCATAAAAAACATGAATCAATAGAGTCCAACCAAAAAAGCCTCCACAAATGGTATAAAAGAAATACACAAACTCCTTTACAAACTTCTTCGTCGATCCACACGGACCACCACAGCGTTTCAAGTATAATGAAATATATCATAAGAAAGTGAAAGATTACCGGAGAGAAAAGGACGAGGAAGAACCGATGTTGAACTCTCCAAAACAATCTCTCTTCAAATCAATCTTCAAAACCTCAAGACTCCCTTCCTCTTGGTCAGAGAATTGTACCCTTGAGAAAATTCCCTCTTCAAATTGTAATGCATGGGGATTAGGGTTACAAAAAATTTATATAAACTACCCCAATCACGATTTGGACTATCAATTTTGATCAAACAGTGTTAATAAAACTCCCGAAAATTACCTTTAGCCTTGACACCGGTATACGGGCGGTATACCTAAAAATGGGCACTTTGAGCGAGAATGGTTTTGAACCAAAAATTTGTTTCACTGGTATACCGGTTGTATATCGACAATGTTATACCTGCAGTACAATGCCAGCATTGATACGACATTTTCCATACATCCAACACGTACTAAAATCGTGTCACATTGTTGTCTTTGTGTAAAACCCCAATAAATTCTAACTATTTTGGTGCTTTAAAAATTATTTTTCTATATTATTTGGAATTATTGAGGTAATTGGTGTATGTACGTAATTATAGATGTATATAATATATGTATGTTTGTGTGCTTGATATTTTAAATACTACTAAATATAGCCTACCTTTGTTACAAAATATTTTTGATACTTAATTACGAATTATAGAAATTTTTCTTGTGAATATATACATATATATATGTATATATATATATATATATATATATATATATATATATATATATATATATATATATATATATATAGTTATTAAAAAAAAGAATTGTAGTGGTGGCCGAACCCCCACCAACAGCAGCAGCTAAAGCTGCGGGGGGCCCGACCCCCCTAATACCAACCAAACATAGCAGCAGCTGCAATGTGTTAGCAACCCAAGCACAAAGCCTAGTGTAGCAACCCGAGCCCCCCATATTCTAAATCCTAGTTATATTAGAAGATAGCAGCGGCGACAGTGCATAAAACTAAAGACAAACCGAAACCCTAACCCTCCTTATATCTTCTCCCTCCTGAAGCCCCCTCGACCTAGAACCCTAGACGAACTACCCTGGCCGTTGGCGGCGCCGCACCACCATGCGAACACTACCGAATAGCCCAGGCCGACCACACTTCAGAATGATCTCGGTTTTGCCGAACAGCAAGGTACCCTTCTTCCAATCCTCCTTTCTTCATGCTGGCTCGATGATTTCTTGAATTATAAACTCCTATGAGTAGCCCATATGAACCCCTCCAATCTCCTTCTAATGGAATTCTGAGAACCCCTAGGGACTGCTCGAGAAATCGAGGCAAAGTTGCCCCAAAATCTGTCAAAAATAGAGTTTAAACCTTGTTCAAAACCACAACTTAGAAGCCAGTTTCTGATCTGTATGTCAAGATTTTTTAGAAACTAATTGAACACATGTGAAGACAACATAACCACGATTAAAACACAACTTGTAGATCTGTATTTTGATTTTTGTAGAAGAATTAAATCTGTGTTAAACTTGTGCGAAAAACTGTTTTCAAAATAGTAAATTTCAGAAAATTTCCCCGATACGACGTGCACCCCGACAAACCGGGCAACATGGTCACGAGCTATATGCATCGAAAGGCGCATATGGACGTTGCTGACTTGTAGGAACTGACGGAACTCAGTTTCGTCGCGTGTGTGCGACGAAATCAACGCATATCCGTCGAGATACCCCCGTATCGGTGTTTTGCAAACTTGCCCATTACTTCGTGTACATTCCTCGAATCGAGACAAAACTTACGCCAACAGGTCCGAATCAAAATTCTGGTCCTAAGTGCCAAGTTTGGTTCGATTCTGAGAAGGTCAAATCGGAACCCCTTTTCGGCGGGCCCGCGACCCACCCAAATGGGCAAATTTGTACACGACTCATCGGAATCCAAAACTGGACATACCGTTGAGTTCCTCTCCTCAAACTGAATCCATAGACATGTAGTTTGAAGACTTTAGAGACCATAGACTTTGTCACGTATTTCAGTGCAAAGCGGGTCCAACGGCGGACATCATTTTGATCCAAAATTACGATTTTGCCCCTATTCCAAAATTGGACTTTTGAACAGGCATTTTCTAGGTATATCTACTTCATCGAGATCATTTTTGATGTTTGTTTCAGCGTCTGGAGTAATCTATGATTTGTGAGTTTTGGTGCTGACACTTGCTACTCTTGGATTGCCCTTCTCCTATCGCAGGCAAGTATACCTTGCCATAGATTCTGATTGTGCTCATTTTTTTCAGTACATTTTATTATTACATATTTATTTCTTTTATTTATCATTTTGCTTCTATTGGGCGTCCAAGTCACACTTGGGTGCAAACGGCTAAATTTAGTCGTTATATTTATTTATGTCTTTATTTGCATGTCGACCTTGTGTCAGTTGACTACCCTATGAGTATGTAGGGTATTTTCATATCTCCTATGGATTTGACACATGTGTATCACGTGATGAGTGAGTCTATATAGGACACGGACCTGCGTACTCGACTGGCCATCGATACGTACGGGACGTGCGACGGTTAGGAGGTAACTGCTACTAGTATGTTGAGTTAGAAGCCATAGCAGTTGCCAACTGGACAGCCTGTGGATACATCTTGGACAGGAGCATTGGGGGGAGGGGACAGTTATTAGCGTAGGGGCTACATGTTCAGTACACACATAGATTTGGGTCGATAGTGTCTCGGATGAGCGCTACTTACTGCCCCGGGGCATATAGTTCTCGTATGAGAGCTACTTTCTGCCCATGGTCGATAGTGTCTCTTGTGAGCGCTACTTACTACCACTCTCACTCCATCTATGCTGAACACCTAAGCTCCTGCGTAGAACGTTGTCCTCTAAAGTGCATCTCATATAGACGGTTAGGAGATCCCGTAGAGTCATAGTTGCATATTTTACACATTCAGTTACTTGGCATGTTTTCTGTATCTTTTTATGTACCTCTGAGGACCTGGTGATCTCTCCAGGATTAAACGAGCAGGACTATCCCGAGGAGTACGGTGCCGCATTGGATCTATTATACATCGATGATGAGGCATCTCCCGCTCATACTTAGTATTATTTTTTATTATCTGAGACCATGTATTGGACATCTTTTTATCATCTTTCTTGCTGTTTGAGGAGGTTAGACTCTATTTAGTTGAGACTATTTTTCCAAAGATGTTTGGAGTGGGAATGTCCACCCGGCTATATTTTGATATCATCATTTATCTTATTTAGTGGACTTATTATATTCTCTGTGTTGAGCTGTGGATGAGATTTAGTTATATTATTGTGGCTTATCATGTATTATTATTACAGCTTATGTACCAATACGAGGATTACCATATATTGGTTTATTCTTCGTATTAGTACAGCTGGCATATCTACGTACTTAGTCCTACGTATTTTGGGACTGGGGCGTTATATATTTTTGTGGTGGCACATGCAGGTCAAGTAATATTGTTGGGTTACATGTCTGTGCCCAACAAGCCTGCAAACTAGGAATAGGATATAGGATCTCATCCACTTACTACTACCTTCTTTGATCTCTACTTCATCTTCTTTTCCTATAAACTTATTGAATTCTCTTTAACTTGAAATTGTTCTAACCAACTCTAAATTTTCGTACCAATATAGGATGAATCTTTGTAGTGGTCTCACTACTCCCCTTGCTTTTACTTACGGGAACCCTACTGCTCACGAGGAACCAGTGAATCCGCAGCAGCCAGCTATGTCACCGACCACTCCAGCACCATCCGGGCCATCCCTCCAGCCAGTGATGACCCCAGCTACGACTCAATAGACTGGTCCCGAGGATCCTGCAACCCAAGGAGAGTACCTACCACCACCACCACCTTATCCACCTCCGTTTCCACTACAGATTCCACCCACATATCTACCGTCATCATATCCACCACCACCACCTCCAAAATATCCACCATCATCATATCCACCACAATAGCCACCACAGTATCCACCATCTTATCCGCTCCAGCAGCCCCCACCATATCCCTCACCATATCCACCATCATACCTACCCCAGTATCCTCCATAAAATCTACCACAGTATCCACCCACATGCCCTCCACAATATCCCTTTCTATATCCTTCATATCCTCCACAGTACGGGCCATAGGGTACCCCACAGATCATGTCCCAGGTGCCATACCTGCCCCCACAGTATCCCATGCCTCAGAATGGAGGGGCTACCACAGAGCAGATTCTCCAGAGCCTGGTACAGGCTCAGATGTAGCAGAACGAGGCCATCAGAAGGAGTTTAGAGACAGCATTGGCCCGAGCACCATAAGCCTCTGTGGGTTCTATCGAAGGGTTCCGTAATATAAATCCTCCATACTTCAAGGGTACTGAAGACGTCATTGGGATCACCAATTGGCTGGTTAAGACAAAAAATCTCCTGAAGGCTTCAGACTTATCCGCAGATCTATGGATGACGACAGTGAAGTTACAGCTGGAAGGAAACGCTTATGATTGGTGGGCCGCAGAGGAGAGGCGTCTAGGAGTTGATCAGACGTGGAAGGAATTCAAAGGACTGTCCAATAAGAAGTTTTTCTCTGACACTGCCAAGGATGCTCTATATGACCAGTTTCTACACTTGGAGCAGGGGAATATGACAGTTGACGAGTACGACACCGAGTTTAACCGACTGAGTCATTTCGTACCAGGGTTGATTACGACAGAGCTGGAAAAAGCCAAAAGGTTTCATAGAGGCTTGAGTATAAAGTTGCAGAGGTACACCAGCTCCGAGTCGAGGGTCTCTCAAGCAGCTGTTCTGGCAGAGGCTAGAACTCAGAAGGCCATAAGCAAGAAGGCAAATCGATGAGTTACATCGACTATGGGATCAGCTAGGACCACTACAGGAGGGCCAGTGAGACGTCCTCCCATACATCAGCATCAGCAGAGGACAGGGCCATACCAGACACAGGAGAAGGCCATTTGCCATTACTGTGGCAAAGTTGGTCATATTCAGAGGGATTGTCGACGCCGGCTTGGACACTGTTTATCTTATGGATCAAACCAGCACCAGACCAGGGATTGCCACTTGCAGAATAATGCTTCGCAAAATCAGAAACAGAGGCCAGCTATTGCAGGACCAGGAGCACCCCGACCACCCTTACCTACTCAGGCAACCCAATTCCAGCAGACTAGAGCACAGTCGGGCAATTAGAGAGTGGGGAAGGCTTTTGCACTAGCTGCAGAAGAGACAGAACCAGAGGTGGACATCATAGCAGGTATGGTTTTAGTTTTATCATTTCCTACCATCATATTATTTGACACTGGAGCCACTCAATCATTCATAGCCACTAGCTTTGCCACTAGACACATTATACCCATGTCATCTTTATCTAAAAACATTAGAATTCTCACTGGAGGAGGAGTAGTACCTGTTAGTGGTGTTTATAGAGATTGTCCTATAGTGATAAATGGTAGAGAGATGAAGGCACGACTTCTTGTATTTCCGATACCGACGTTCGATGTGGTTTTTGGAATGGACTGGTTTAGCCAGCATTTTGCTCTCATTGACTGCCATAGGGGCAGTATCGTCTTTAGACCACCGAGTGATACGGAGTTCGAGTTCACCAAAGAGGAAGCCTTGAGGAGTGATGAACCTGCATCGGGGACTCACATGATAATGCAAGACACCCCTCAGCACCCTATCATTACCGAGTTTGAGGATGTATTCCCCGAGGAATTGCCAGGACAGCCACTTGACCGAGACATTGAGTTTTCTATTGAGCTTATTCTGGGAGCCGAGCCTATTTCATCTCGAGTTTATCGGCTAGCGCCCAAGGAGTTGGTAGAGATGAAGACGCAGATTGCTGACTTATTGGAGAAGGGCTTTATTCGTGCCAGTGCGTCACCGTAGGGATCGCCCGTTCTTTTTGTGCCTAAGAAAGATGGGACCGTGTGTGCATCGACTACAGAGCATTGAATACAGTGACAGTGAAGAACAAGTACCCATTGCCGCGTATAGATGATCTATTTGATCAACTGAGTGGAGCAAAAGTAATCTCCAAGATCGACTAACGATCAAGCTATCAACAATTGAAGGTTCGGAAGGAAGATATTGCAAAGATGGCTTTTCGATCAAGGTATGGACACTACGAGTTCTTGGTCATGCCTTTCGGTTTGACTAATGCTCCCACAGTTTTTATGAATTTAATGAACAAGATCTTTCACCAGTACTTGGACAAATTTGTAGTAGTCTTTATAGATGATATCTTGATTTACTCCAAGAGTCAAGAGAAGCATGAGCAGCATCTACGGATAGTTATGGAAATATTGAGGAATGAGAGACTCTTTGCGAAGCTTAGCATGTGTGATTTCTTTTTCAAGGAGGTATCATTTCTCGGTCATGTTGTTACGGGTGATGGTATATCAGTGGATCTAGAGAAGATCGCAACAGTCGAATCATGGCCTGCTCCCACATCAGCTTCTGAGGTGAGAAGTTTCCTCGGACTTGCGGATTACTATCGACGATTTATGGAAGATTTCTCTCGAATAGCGGGGCCAATGACTCGATTAACATGCAAGGATCAGGAGTTTGTATGGACAGACGAGTGTCAAGCCGCCTTTAACGAGTTGAAGAAGCGATTGACCATAGCACCGATCTTGACACTACCATCGGGCTCGAGAGGATTTGTGATCTACAGTGACGCATCCAGGAAAGGATTAGGATGCGTATTGATGCAGCACAAACGTGTAGTAGCCTATGCATCGTGAAAGTTGAGGGTGCACGAGAAGAATTATCCGACCCACGATCTAAAGCTTGCAGCGGTTATCTTTGCTTTGAAGTTATGGAGACACTACTTGTACGACGAGAAGGTTGATACCTACACTGATCATAAGAGCCTCAAGTACGTGTTCACACAGAAGGAGTTGAATATGCGACAGCGACGTTGGTTGGAGTTAATGAAGGATTATGAGATCGAGCTGCATTATCATCCGGGCAAGGCTAATGTCGTGGCAGACACATTAAGCCGTAAGCCCATGGCACACTTTTTGACTATACAGAAGGAGTTGATTAGAGGCTTGGAGCAGCTTGGTATTGAGATAGTTTTACCTAGAGCCGATGGCGTATTAGCCGACCTCCAAGTACAATCATCATTGGTAGAGCACATCAAGGCAGCATTGCCTAATGATGCTAGATTTCGACGACTCAGGGAGAGGACCGAAGCAGGAGAGCAGACGGGATTGAGGATCCATCCCGATGGGATATTTCGATGTGGTGATCGTATTTATGTTCCCAATGGAGAGCTACGGCAGGAGCTGATAGCAGAGGCTCACGGTTCGACTTACTCTATTCATTCCGGAGAAACCAAGATGTACCGCGACTTACGACAGTATTATTGGTGGTACGGAATGAAGCGAGAGATAGCTCGTTTCGTTGCCAAGTGCTGAGTATGTCAACAAGTGAAGGCAGAGCACTAGAGGACGGCCGGATTATTGCTGCCGCTACCCATTCCCGAGTGGAAGTGGGAGCACATTACTACAGATTTCGTCATGGGTTTTCCTCGGAGTCCTAGGAGACATGACGCAGTGTGGTGATTGTTGATAGACTTACGAAGTCATCCCATTTTTTACCTTTTAGAGTGGGCCAGTCGACAGAGGTATTGGCAGAGATATATATGGAGCAGATTGTGAGATTGCATGGTGTGCCTGTTAGTATTGTGTCGGACCGTGACTCGAGATTTACCTCGCACTTTTGGAGGAGCATGTAAGAGAGTTTGGGCACTCGATTGAAGTTTAGCACATCATACCATCCGCAGACAGACGGCCAGTCGGAGCGTACCATTCAGACGCTAGAGGATATGTTGAGAGCATGCATGCTTGACTTTAGCGGTTTATCGGAGGACCATCTTCATCCTGTTGAGTTTTCCTACAACAATAGCTATCAAGCAAGCATTCAAATGGCTCCATTTGAAGCGTTGTACGGTAGGAAGTGTCGATTTCCTGTTTGATGGAGCGACATAGGAGAGCGACAGCTATTGGGTCCCGAGTTAGTCTTGAGCATAGTGGAGACAGTAAAGAAAATTTAGGGCCACCTGCCAGCAGCACAGGATCGTCAGAAGCAGTGGGCAGATAATCGTCGTCGACCTTTGGAGTTTAAAGAGGGCGACCATGTGTTCTTGAAGATATCGCCCACTAGAGGCACGATTCGATTCGGAGGACGTGGCAAGTTGAGTCCAAGGTACATCGGGCCCTTTGATGTCTTGGAACGTGTTGGAGAGGTTGCCTATAGATTGGCCTTGCCACCGTCGTTGGAGGGAGTGCATGACGTATTCCATGTATCTCAGTTGAGGAGGTAAGTAGCGGACAACAATCATGTGCTTGATCACTCCGAGATCACAGTTGGACCGAGTTTGTCGTACGAAGAGCAACCAGTAGGTATCCTCGATCGCCGAGTGAAGGTGTTGCGGAATCAATCTATTCCATTTGTTCGCGTGGCATGGAAGCATCACTCGCCAGGGGAGTCTACTTGGGAGCGCGAGAACGACATCCGAAATCTCTACCCGCATTTGTTCGAAGTCGAAGGTATGTCTTGCATTTTTAGCTCTTAAGTAACTATTAATTTCCTTGCATTGCTTTGATCCCCCAACCTTAGTTTAATTTCAAGGACGAAATTTTCTTCAAATTGGGTAGGACGTAAAACCCCAATAATTTATAACTATTTTGGTGCTTTAAAAATTATTTTTCTATATTATTTGGAATTAATGAGGTAATTGGTGTATGTACGTAATTATAGATGTATATAATATATGTATGTTTGTTTGCTTGATATTTTAAATACTACTAAATATAGCATACCTTTGTTACAAAATATTTTTGATACTTAATTACGAATTATAAACAATTTTCTTGTGAATATATACATATATATATATATATATTTTTTATATATATATATATATATAGTTATTAAAAAAAAGAATTGTAGTGGTGGCCGAACCCCGACAAACCGGGCGACGTGGTCACGAGCTATACGCATCGAAAGGCACGTATGGATGTTGCTGACGTGTAGGAACGAACGAAACTCAGTTTCGTCGCGTGTCCGCGACGAAATCAACGCGTATCCGTCGAGATACCCCGTATCGGCGCTTTGCAAAGTTGCCCATAACTTCGTGTACAGTCGTCGAATCGAGACAAAACTTGCGCCAACAGGTCCGAATCGAAATTCTAGTCCTGTGTGCCATGTTTGGTTCGATTCTGAGAAGGTCGAATCGGAACCCCTTTTTGGCGGGCCCGCGAACCACTCAAACGGGCGAATTTGTACACGACTCATCGGAATCCAAAACTGGACATACCGTTGAGTTCCTCTCCTCCAACTGAATCCGTAGACATGTAGTTTGAAGACTTTAGAGACCATAGACTTTGGCACGTATTTCGGTGTAAAGCGGGTCCAACGACGGACATCGTTTTGATACAAAATTACAATTTTGCCCCTGTTCAAGAATTGGACTTTTGGATAGGCGTTTCCTGGGTACATCTTCTTCATTGAGATCATTTTTGATGTTTGTTTCAGCGTCTGAAGTCATCTATGATTTGTCAGTTTTGGTGCTGACAATTGCTACTCTTTGATTGCCCTTCTCGCACCGCAGGCAAGTATACCTTGCCATAGATTCTGATTGTGCTCATTTATTTTTAATATATTTTATTATTGCATATTTCTTTCTCTTATTTATCATTTTTCTTCTATTGGGTGTCCAAGTCACACTTGGGTGCAAGCGGCTAAATTTAGTCGTTATATTTATTTATGTCTTTATTTGCATGTCAACCTTGTGTCAGTTGACTACCCTATGAGTATGTAGGGTATTTTCATATCCCTTATGGCCTTGACACATGTGTATCACGTGATGAGTGAGTTTATATAGGACACGGACATGCGTACTCGACTGGCCATCGATACGTACGGGACGTGCGACGGTTAGGAGGTAACTGCTACTAGTATGATGAGTAAGAAGCCGTAGCAGTTGCCAACTGGACAGGCTGTGGATACATCTTGGACATGAGCATTGGGGGGAGGGGACAGTTATTAGCATAGGGGCTACATGTTCAGTCCACACATAGATTTGGGCCGATAGTGTCTCGGATGAGCGCTACTTACTGCCCCGGGGCCAATAGTTCTCATATGAGAGCTACTTTCTGCCCATGGTTGATAGTGTCTCTTATGAGAGCTACCTACTACCACTCTCTCTCCATCTATGCTGAACACCTAAGCTCCTGCGTAGAACGTTGTCCTCTAAAGTGTATCTCACATAGACGGTTAGGAGATCCCGTAGAGTCATAGTTGCATATTTTACACATTCAGTTACTTGGCATGTTTTCTGTATCGTGTTACGTCCCTTTGAGGACCTGGTGATCTCTCCAGGATTAGACGAGCAGGACTATCCCGAGGAGTACGGTGCCGCATTGGATCCATTATACATCGGTGACGAGGCATCTCCCGTTCATACTTAGTTTTATTCTTTATTATCTGAGACCTTGTATTGCACATCTTTTTTATCATCTTTCTTGCTGTTAGAGGAGGTTGGACTCCATTTAGTTGAGACTATTTTTCTATAGCTGTTTGAAGTAGGAATGTCCACCCGGCTATATTTTGATATCATCATTTATCTTATTTAGTGGACTTATTATATTCTCTGTGTTGAGTTGTGGATAAGATT
Source organism: Iris pallida (assembly GCA_029216955.1). NCBI lineage: Eukaryota > Viridiplantae > Streptophyta > Magnoliopsida > Asparagales > Iridaceae > Iris > Iris pallida. The sequence goes on along the minus strand of JANAVB010007397.1, from coordinate 7,717,400 downwards.
TAGTTATATTATTGTGGCTTATCATGAATTATTATTACAGCTTATGTATCAATACGGGGATTACCATATATTGGTTTATTCTTCCTATTAGTACAACTGGCATGTCGACGTACTTAGTCCTACGTATTTTGGGACTGGGGCGTTACACTTTGACTCCCAGAGCTTCCCTGACACACTGATGGCACTTGTCGTACTACGAGTTGTTCTCCACATATTTTGGAAATTCCACCCAATACTAACCTATCATCCCTTTCTAACTAGGTGGAGGAGCTCATCATTCTAACTATCCTCCTACAATACTCAAAATTTTCCTTCAGTAGAACTTTCGTGAGGATATTTGATCCATTGTTCTCCGTATGAACCTTCTCAAGCGTCACATCCTTTTATAGCACATCTCGTTTCTAGTGATACTGAATTGTAATATCCTTAGACCAACTAAGACATGTCGGGTTCTTCCCTAGGGGAATAAGACTTTGGCTATTACAAAAGAAAATATACAGCTCTTATCTATGCCCTATCTTTTGTAGAAACTTCTTCATCCATAATAAATCCTTGCAAGTCTTCATCGTCATAATGAACTCTGCCTCCGATATAGGTAAGGCAACACACTTCTATAATTATAATTGCCTCGAAACTGCTCCACCATCAAACATCATAAGATAGCCCAAAGTCGATCACCTGGTATCCACTTCTCCAGCTATATTAGCATCAGTATAACCAATTAGATTTGGCTCGTCACTACCTCTTGAAATATTTAACTATTAGTACCCTGAAGATAATGAAGATCTATTTGACCATCCCTTAATGTATCTTCTCCAGATTGGAAAGATACCTGCTAACCTTACCAACTATATAAGTAATTTTTGGCCTTGAAATATAACATGCCGTACATGAGACTTCCAGTTGCTGAATCATATGAAACTTGCTCTATATCTTCATTTTCATTATTGATATATGGACAATGCTCTGCAGTGAAACTAAAGTGAACTACAAAGGGTGTCCTCTTTTTCTTCAATTCGTCTATCCTAGAACGTTGAAGTACCCAGTAAATTTACTTCTCTTATGACAAATAAAGCAATTTGGACCCTCTCTATTGGTAGATCTCCATCTCAAGGATAGTCTTTATTGTGCCCAAATTTGTCATTGAGAAGGTCGTGCAAAATTGTCTCTTAAACTTTGCTATCATAATGACATTACATCCCACCAATAGTATATCTGCACATAGAGCAGTAAAATGATAAAATCATCATCGACAAAATACTTCACAAACACAAAATAGTGTAACATCGTACATGCATAACCGTGTTCCCCTATAAAGGACTTAAACTTTCTGTACTACTGTCATAGAGCATGCTTCAAACCATACACACTCTTTTTCAAATCATAGACCAAATATAACTTGTACTTCTCATAGAAACACTCGAGCTTCTCCATGTATAATTATTCTCTAAATCACTATAGAAGAATGATGTCTTGTCACGACCTGCACCCAGTGTAGGAGCACGAGAAGTGGGTACGTCCAGCCTACGCCGCAGTGTCGACGGTAGAACGATATCCAAGGTTACTATCTAAATCAACAACTCACACAATTATATAATGTACTTGTCAAATCTCAACTCCGAGCGGAGGACAAGTATAGATATAATGAAATGTCAATCACAGTCTAAGCATGATATGATAACACAAAAGTTTATAACTAAGACTAAATAACAACAATAAAACCAACTACTAAATAATAATAATCTCAAACAATCTTAAAACAAAACAATATCTCAACTTATTACAATTCAAGTTCTAAAACATGAAAACTAAACCAAGTCTACTAGCTAGTCTCCCGATTACTCCTAAGTGTCGGGGCCAAAAGTAGCTAAGCCATCTCCTGCTCCAAGGCAAGTAGGGAAAATGTCCTCAGGGCAACCATCTGTAATATTTTCTACAGGTCCAGTCAGGACAAGAACGAGCACATTTCATCTAGAAAACCCAAGTAAATGATAGAGAACTATAAAGCAGTTATAGACAGTTTTATTGATGAATATGGAAGTTTATATTCAGGTGATGGTATAGAGAAACAGTTAAGATACAAGGAAAGTAAGGTAAGTAAAACAAGAGAAGAATTATGGCAATAAAGACTGGAAAATAGAATCTAGCTGAACTAGAGTAACATGATATAAGTCCCGACAGTAAATGTAAACAAGTATAAAACCAAAGTAAGTCAAGATAACATGAATCTGATACCAGGTGATTCCAGTACAAGATGAGTCAAGTATAAGATGATTCCAGTATAAGATGATTCCAGTCAGTATTCAAGGATTCCAGGGTGAGTCCTGGCTATACTCTAACAGTGTGTTTTAAAATATCAAAATGACATGTAAACGGCTATAAGTAATCCGGCACATCACACACGTTGTAAACGGCTATAAGAACGAGCACATTGGGGTATGTCTATATGTCTTACTCAAGTATTTCCCCTCCCAGCAAGAACAAGTGAATCCAGAATACGACACGATAATCGAGATGTGTCCAGCCAAACATGATGGTACCAGAAATGATTACAGAATGATTCCAGTAATAGAAGCCAGACATGATGATACCAACAATGATTCCAGTAATAGAGGCCAGACAAGATGGTATGTGTGTCGCATACATGAATCCAGAAATATCCATACGTATTGTAACAGAACATCACATAAAACTAATTAGAACTAAAGTACAGTAATTGATAAGTAAATGAGAGAACTATCAGATAATGTACTCGCCTGATACCCTAAATAACTGATATAAAAAGGAGGCCGAATGGAGTCACAGAGTCCTAGTTAGCGCAGCACATGTTACAAAGAGTTTAATTTATATGATAATTAAAATTATAATGCAATCTACATGATTCTAAGTCAATCTAGGTCAAAGTCAACTCTTGGTCAACTCTGGTCAACTATAAAGTCAAACTAGGTCAACTCTAGTCAACTGTGGTCAAACTAGCTAGGGTTGGGTCAACAATGGTCAACTAGTCTAGGTTAGTCAATTCTAGGTCTAAACAAACTAAGTATATACAAATCAAGTATCCAAGATAGCTACTAACTCATAGCCTAAGTCACTTGCTAAACCAAGCACAAAACTAAGCCATAAGCTAACAAGGCACACAAACTTAGTCATATAATGTATATATATTATTTACATTCACATATTCATATACATAGATATATATAGGAAAGCTATATATAGGCACATAGATATATATACATAGAAAGAGCGAAGTAGAGGTAAAAGAGTAAGTGAGTGTGTGTGAAAGGATATGTGTTAATGTTCTCAGATTTAGTGATAGGTAGGTGTACGTGACATGGGATACATGGTGTCAAAGGATGTATGAATGCATGTGTGTAAAAGATTATAGGTTAACTCAGTATATAGAAATTCATACATATATACTTACGTTGCATGCATGCAAACATACATATCATGTATACATACATACATACATTGTATACATGCCTACATACATATCATATATGCATACTTGCATTCATTCATGCACCTATAGATACATACATAGATGCATACATACAAATTTGAATACATTATATACTTGCATACATTATATTCATATATGCATGCTCTACATTATATTACATTCATTCCTGCATACATATAATTTATGCATACAAACTCATATATTTAACTCAAAATATATGTGAATATATGCATTACATTACCTTAACACACACACACACACACACACACACACACACACACACACACATATATATATATATATATATATATATATATATATATATATATCCCATATACATGCATACTTCAGTTCATGTATTATATCCATTCACATATCATTAAGTTGCATGCATATAGTTATTTTTATTACGTACATGTCACTCATGCGTATTACATACTTACATGCATCTATACATTATATACATTGTATACAATATGTAAAAATAGAAGAGGGAAAAAAAAGGGAAAAAAAAACTGAAATAGAGAGGGAAGGAAAGAAAAAATGTAAGGAAAAGAAAAAACAGTGGATATATACATGCTTGTATCATATATCCTACATTACCATACATGCTATCATTAAATATTGCATTACATTATGTATACATTATGCATTCATATCTATCATTACATGTATACCTTGCATTCGTATCTAGCATTCATTATATACTTTCATGCATACATTGTATATCATTCTTTCATTTATACATTTATGCATTGCTTACATACATTACATTGATTGCATTCCAACATGCTTGCATTCAATCATATATATATATTAATGTTAAGAGGATACATATCATATATATATCATTTTATTCATCTAACATATCATGCATTATATAATCTACATTCATTTAATATCTATACTATATAGGCTCACAGGTTACACAAAATGCCTATGTTGTATAGTCACTCTTCTACTTAAAACCAATACTGTACCAATTGGGCCTTCACTAAATTCTAGGATTAAAGTATGTCGTAGCCCTTTTTGTTACCTTTCCGAAACTTTAAATGGATCGTATTTTTGTGTCCGAAAGCTCCCGAAATCTCAAAAACACCAAAATGCATTGGTCTTTCGTACAACTGACACTCAAATAATTTTACAGAAAGTTTTAGAAAGAATTTGGCTTATTAAAATATATATGTGGAAAGCTAACTTCGATACGGTTCTTTTAAAAAAATAGAAGATAAATCGGAGTTATAAGCTAAATGTTATGACATTTCTAAGTTGCTTTGGTTAATAAAAACATGGATGAATATTATGACGAATTTGAGTTATTTTGGACAAAAGAAACACATGTAGGCCAAGATACTTGGATACCAACATAGGTATCCAAATGAAACTCATTCTAACCATCATAATTAAGATCAATCCACTCTCTAACAATTCTAAAACTAAATTTAAATATCTATTTAAACTATTATCATACATACATACATACACATGGGGTGTCCTAATTTGGGATCTATCAAGTAGGACACAAGACACATATCTAAAATTCTCAAGAGAGCTCCAAATGGCCTCAAATTTGAATCTAAATGGGGTACATGTATGGGGGTGGATCCTATGGATTCAAAACTAACTAATATGCATAGGAAATCAATTTAGAGGGTTGGTTTTACCTACTGGGAGTGGAATCCCAATGATACTCCCAAGGACATGGCTCTGACACGAAGATCTTCCAAAAAGGACACTCCTCCTTGCTCTTTGCTCCAAATCTTTGATAGCACCCTCCCTTGGTAGTATGAGAAGGTTGGATGGAAGTTTTGGTGGAGGGATGTAAGGATTTGGAGATCAAATCAAAGAGGAAAGCTCTCTAATTTGGGAAAGAACACTTTGTGAAAGAAAAGAGGCAAGATGGAATGAAATGGAAAGAATGAAGGCTAACCTACCTATAGTGGCTGCCCTTTAGATGAATTAGGGTTAGGTTTTAGATGTAGATGAGTGGCTATGGCTTGTCCACCCAATTCCAAGTCCTCCTATTAGTTCAATTGATACTAAGGCTTTCTTTTTCACAAATATCCTAAGAGAAATATCCTACTATAATAATATCTAGATATTACTAACCTTGGCACTTAGGTTAAACTTCTAGGGTTAAGGCTTAACTAAAGGATTAGCATAATATTTAATTAATATAAATTATAATTTTACAAAATTGTCAAAATGACCAAAATACTCTTAGGCTAAAAAGTTGTAATTAGTCATCCTAATCACATGACTAGGCTCCCTTGGTCATAGTTAGTCTCTAGGCTTTGCAAAACTAGGGTTTAACTAGTTAACCATCCAAATCACAATTTAATATTTTAAATAGTTTTAAATTGACTAAAAATCACCAAAAATCACAATATGATTTAAATATCTTTTTTTGAGAATAAAAGCATGTCATTAAACCAGAGAAGTACAATGTAACTTATCAATACTGATAAGTTCAGTAATACAAGATGGAATTTCTTCCAATAATCTAAATGCTGAATCATAATCAGAAAGCAGAGAATGTGTGGCTAAAACATGTGCCACAGAATTAGATTTTCTTGGAATATAATTGAATGAAATGTTTAAATCAGATTGAAGCAGGCATTTCCCTCGATCAATAATTTGTCTGGCTCGCCATAGAGAGATAATCTCTGGATGAATAATGGAATCTATAAGAATCTTGCAATCTCCTTCAATAATAGCATTAGAAATGATTTAAATATCATTATTAAATATGATTTAAATATCTTTATTAAATGATTATAATCACAAAATTTTAAAATTACCCTCATTTGGAAAATTGGGTGTTACAAGTCTACCCCCTTAGAAGAATTTCGTCTTCGAAATTAAGATGATCGTACTCCTCCTAGGTCAAACCCCCAATCAAACAAGGTCGAAAGATAACATGCAAACTCAGTCCTACTGGTCGTGATTCCACAGCCTTGATCAGGATAACTATGCTATCTTACATATCACAAGCATATCCTGACAGGTACTAATAAAAATCACACATGAAGGTGGGGAGAGAAGAACAAGGAAGTCAAACCTGCTAACCCATCACCTGCAGCGTCGGTCTTCTCGACCGTCATCGCAAAATCTCCACCCCTCTGGTGCTGAGCTACAGGTGGCCTAACTTCCTCTATCTAATCCATGATACTAAAGTAACATCCATGCTGATATCCTACTCCATACTAGGGCACCATCTATATGGTATCTATTCAGCAATCTGATAATCATACCCGTCTATTCAGAACCATGTTACCAGAATCCTCGTTACGCTAGTAAGTACAATAGGGATAATCCATAGAGTTCGCAACTAAGGTACATACCTATAAAATTATGGTATTTAAAATTTTTGTATTGCCGCTAGCTTGGCTGCGAAAACTTTTAATTTCCACACCCGAGAAATACATCCAAAATTAGACTCTATCTTATCGCCAAACTAGCTAATATGGCTGTAGAAGACTCTAGATTCCATGACTGAGGCAACCTAGCCCATAATGTTATCTTGGTAGAAAATCAAGTCAATAATGAATACCAAGAATCAAATTCAACGATAAACAAGGAAGATAGACAGATACTGTCAGAATCGAATTTTGAGATAGTTTATAATAAGATTCTCAAGGGTCATCCCAGGAATCTTCTCAAGTAGTCTTAACTGTAATTGAGTACTCTCTCAACTAAAGCCTATTCCTTAGTTCCTATCTCTGGCTGTAGTGATACTCTAGTTCGAATACCACTACATAAACTCGACCTGCATGGGCCACCACTAAAAATATGTCACGATCCGCACCCAGTGTAGGGGCACGAGAAGTGGGTACGTCCAGCCTACGCCGCAGTATCGGCGGTAGAATGCTATCCTAGATTACTATCTAATCAACAACTCACACAATTATATAATGCACTTGTGAAATCTTAACTCCGAACGGAGGACAAGTATAGATATAATGAAATATTAATCATAGTCTAAGCATGATATGATCACACAAAAGTTTATAACTAAGACTAAATAACAACAACAAAACCAACTACTAAATAATAATAATCTCAAACGATCTCAAAACAAAACAATATCTCAATATATTACAATTCAACTTCTAAAACATGAAAACTAAACCAAGTCTATAAGCTAGTCTCCTGATCACTCCTGAGTGTCGGGGCCAAAAGTAGCTAAGCCATCTCCTGCACCAAGGCAAGTAGGGCAAATGTCCTCAGGGCAATCATCTGTAATATTTTCAACAGGTCCAGTCAGGACAGGAACGAGCACATTTATCTAAAAAACCCAAGTAAATGACAGAGAACTATAAAGCAGATGTAGACAGTTTTATTGATGAACATGGTAGTTTATATTCAGGTGATGGTATAGAGAAACAGTTAAGATACAAGGAAAGTAAGGTAAGTAAAATAAGAGAAGAATCATGGCATTAAAGACTGTAAAATAGAATCTAGCTGAACTAGAGTAACATGATATAAGTCCAGATAGTAAATGTAAATAAGTATAAAACCAAAGTAAGTCCAGACAACATAAATCTGATACCAGGTGATTCCAGTACAAGATGAGTCCAGTATAAGATGATTCCAGTCAGTGATCAAGGATTCCAGAGTGAGTCCAGGCTATACTCTAACAGTGTATTTTAAAATATCGAGATCGACATATAAACGGCTATAGGTAATCTGGCACATCACACACCTGACCGGGTATGAGATGGCTATCATTCCAGTTTGATTCCAGTATGTGGGGTGATTCCAGAATTGGGGTATGTCTACCTGTCTTACTCAAGTATTTTCCCTCCCAGTAAGTACAAGTTAATCCAGAATATGACACGAGAATCAAGATTAGTCCAGCCAAATATGATGATACCAGCAACGATTCCAGAATGATTCCAGTAATAGAAGCCAGACATGATGATACCAACAATGATTCCAGTAATAGAGGCCAGACAAGATGGTATGTGTGTCACATATATGAATCCAGAAATATTCATACATGTTGTAACAGAGAATCACATAAAACAAACTAGAACTGAAGTACAGTAATTGACAAGTAAATGAGAGAACTATCAGAGAATGTACTCGCCTGATACCCTAAAAAACTGATATAAAAAGATGGCCAACTGGAGTCACAGAGTCCTAGTTAGAGCAACACAGGTTATAAAGAGTTTAATTTATATGGTACTTAAAATTATAATACAATCTACATGAGTCTAAATCAATCTAGATCAAAGTTAACTCTTGGTCAACTCTGGTCAACTATAAAGTCAAACTAGGTCAACTCTACACAACTGTGGTCAAACTAGTTAGGGTTGGGTCAACAATGGTCAACTAGTCTAGGTTAGTCAATTCTAGGTCTAAACAAACTAAGTATATACAAATCAAGTATCCAATATAGCTACTAACTCATAGCCTAAGTCACTTTCTAAACCAAGCACAAAACTAAGCCATAAGCTAACAAGACACAAACTTAGTCATATAATGTATATATATTATTTACATTCACATATTCATATACATAGATATATATAGGAAAGCTATATATATATAGGCACATACATATATATACATAGAGAGAGCGAAGGAGAGGTAAAAGAGTAAGTGAGTGTGTGTGTGTGTGTGACTTGTGTGTGAAAGGATATGTGTTAATGTTCTCAGATTTAGTGATAGGTAGGTGTATGTGACATGGGATACATGGTGTCAAAGAATGTATGAATGCATGTGTGTAAAAGGTCATAGGTTAACTCAGTTTATAGAAATGCATACATACATACTTACATTGCATACATGCATACATACATATCAAGTATACATACATACATTGCATACATGCCTACATACATATCATATATGCATACTTGCATTCATTCATGCACCTACACATACATACATAGATGCATACATACAAATTTGAATACATTATATACTTGCATATATTATATTCATATATGCATACTCTACATTGTATCACATTCATTCCTGCATACATGCATACATATAATATACGCATACAAACTCATATATTTAACACAAAATATATGTGAATACATACATTACATTACCTTAACACATATATATATATATATATCATTCATTCATATCCCATATACATGCATACTTCAGTTCATGCATTATATCCATTCAGATATCATTAAGTTGCATGCATATACTTATTTTTATTATATACATGTTATTCATGCATATTACATACTTACATGCATTTATACATTATATACATTGTATACAACATGTAAAAATAGAAGAGGGAAAAAAAAGGAAAAAAAAACTGAAATGGAAAGAAAAAGGAAGGAAAAATATAAAGAAAAGAGAAAACAGTGGACATATACATGCTTGCATCATATATTCTACATTACCTACATGCTATCATTATATATTGTATTACATTATGTATACATTATGCATTCATATATATCATTACATGTATACCTTGCATTCGTATCTAGCATTCATTATATACTTTCATGCATACATTGTATATCATTCTTTTATTCATGCATTTATGCATTGCTTACATACATTACATTGATTGCATTCCTACATGCTTGCATTCAACCATATATATACATAAATGTAAAGAGGATACATATCATATATATATCATTTCATTCATCTAACAAATCATGCATTACATACTCTACATTCATTTAATATCCATACTACATAGGCTCATAGGTTACACAAAATGCCTATGTCGTATAGTCACTCTCTACTTAAAACCAATACTGTACCAATTGGGCCTTCACTAAATTCTAGGATTATATGTCGTAGCCCTTTGTGTTAGCTTTCCGAAACTTTAAACGGATCGCATTTTCGTGTCCGAAAGCTCCCGAAATCACACAAACACCGAAACACATTCGTCTTTCGTACAGCTGACACTCAAATAATTTTACAAAAAGTTTCAGAATGAATTTGTCTTATTAAAATATATATTTGGAAAGCTAACTTCGATACGGTTCTTTTTAAAAAATAGAAGATAAATCGGAGTTCTAAGCTGAAAGTTATGACATTTCTAAGTTGCTTTGGTTAATAAAAACGTGGATGAATATTATGACTAATTTGAGTTATTTTTGACAAAAGAAACACATGTAAGCCAAGATACTTGGATACGAACATAGGTATCCAAATGAATCTCATTCTAACCATCCTAACTAAGATCAATCAACTCCCCAACCATTCTAAAACTAAATTTAAATATTTATTTAAACTATTATCATACATACATACACATGGGGTGTCCTAATTTGGGATCTATCAAGTAGGACACAAGACACATATCTAAAATTCTCAAGAGAGCTCCAAATGGCCTCAAATTTGAATCTAAATGGGGTACATGCATGGGGCTGGATCCTATGGATTCAAAACTAACTAATATGCATAGGAAATCAATTTAGAGGGTTGGTTTTACCAATTGGGAGTAAAATCCCAATGATACTCCCAAGGACACGGCTCCGACACGAAGATCTTCCAAAAAGGACACTCCTCCATGCACTTTGCTCCAAATCTTTGCTAGCACCCTCCCTTGGTAGTATGAGAAGGTTGGATGGAAGTTTTGGTGGAGGGATGTAAGGATTTGGAGATCAAATCAAAGAGGAAAGCTCTCTAATTTGGGAAAGAACACTTTGTGAAGGAAAAGAGGTAAGATGGAATGAAATGGAAGGAAGGGAGGCTAACCTACCTATAGTGGCTGCCCGTAGATGAATTAGGGTTAGGGTTTAGATGTAGATGAGTGGCTATGGCTTGTCCACCCAATTCCAAGCCCTCCTATTGGTTCAATTGGTCCTAAGGCTTTCTTTTTCACAAATATCCTAAGAGAAATATCTTACTACAATAATATCTAGATATTACTAACCTTGGCACTTAGTAAGAATGTTCTAACCATGATTCTAACCTCAAGACTAATCTAGATTAGGTTAAACTTCTAGGGTTAAGGCTTAACTAAAGGATTAGCACAATATTTAACTATTATAAATTACAATTTCACAAAATTGTCAAAATGACCAAAATACTCTTAGGCTAAAAATTGTAATTAGTCATCCTAATCACATGACTAGGCTTCCTTGGTCATGGTTAGTCTCTAGGCTTAGCAAAACTAGGGTTTAACTAGTTAACCATCCAAATCATAATTCAATATTTTAAATAGTTTTAAATTGACTAAAAATCACCAAAAATCATAATATGATTTAAATATCAATATTAAATCATTATAATCACAAAATTTCAAAATTATCCTTATTTGGAAAACTAGGTGTTACACGTCTTGACATCCATCTTCTCAATCTCTAAATAGAGACTAGCTGCTAAGCCTAACATCACCTAGATATATGAAAACTTGACAACTAACGAGAAAATCTTATTAAAATATATGACATTCTGCTGACTGTGGTATTTGACTACCAACCTCGCTTTGTTTCAAGGATGAGTAGCATCGTCTATCTTCTTCACTATGAACACCTACCGATTTGTTAAAGCCTTCTTGCCGTTTGGGAATCACACCAGCTCATAAACAGAATTGGCCTATAAGGAACTCATCCCATCCTATATAGCGTGCATCCACACTTTTCTGTGTTCGCCTTCAATAGAACCTCATCTATATGCACATGTCCTTCAAGAACTACCTCATCGATATGTTCATCCTCTTAGGTCATCTTGATCATTATCTACAGGTTAATGACCAAGGTTGCAAGCAAATTTATGTACTAGCTTCCCTGTATCTGGAATCTCTGTTATACCCTCTAGAAATAACTCAAGGAAAAATAACTCTAACTTTGGCAAATCCTTAGCCTCAGAAAATATCTTAGAATCCTGAGTGTTGGTCATGGTCTAATACTATATCCAAACTTATCTCGACCATAGTTGACAAAAATGTACGTACTGAATCATCCTAAACTCAATTTTGGACTTTCCATCCTTTGGTATATGTACGAAGGCCTTACAACCAAACACTCGTAAGTGATTGTATGGAGTCTCCTTGTCGTACCATAGTTTGTCAGGCACATCACCTTGTAAAGGAGCACTAAGAGAAAAATTAATGATCTAAGTAGCAATAATAAGAGCCTCAGCTCCAATAACTACCGATAAGTATGCCTGTAAGAACAAACACCATACCCTCTCCCTTAATGTCTTATATTTTCTACTACGCCTTGAACCAAGGCATCTTTGGTGGATACTTATGGTGTGAAATACCTTTTTTATTGCAATAAGCATCAAAGGACCAATGTATTTGTCGCCTTTGTCGGACAGAATACTTCAACATTGGGATGCCTGAAACTCCTTGAAGGTAGGTAACACCTGATCCTTGGTCTTCATAGAAGAGACCCAAACTTTTACAAAACAATCATCTATAAATTTTACAAAATAAGAAGCACTACCAATAGATATTACCTTTATTGAACCAAAAACGTCTGAGTGAATCAGCTCGAGCAACACCGGCTTTCTCAAAGATGGGTGACTTTGGAAGGACACCCAATTATGCTTCTCAGTTATGAGTGCATGCACTTCTCCAATTTTGTGAACTTTATTCCTAAAATCACCATCATGCTCACTAAGTAGCTCATTTCTTTGTATTGATATGGATGAGCCGCATGTACCACCAACTCAGTAAACGCTTCACTGGCTGTGTTTACCTTTTGTACCCTTATATGCTTTCTTTTATGTACTAATGACTAGACTTTTTTACTTCCTCTGGTAATTATAATCGAACCTCTGAGAGCTTTTATTGATCAATCCCGAAGAAATTGAAGAATCCCTTATCATCTAACCTTTGAACTGACACCAGGTCAAAATGAATATCGGGGACATGACAAACATCTCTAAGCACAAGAATTTATTCCTTATTAGTCTTCAAATGCACATATCCTATGCCAATCTACTTTGACACATTTTTGTGGCCATCTTTAACACTCCACAGCCTTCTGTTATATGTAGAATATAGGATACTAATATGAGATATCTGTGCTAATTAAGTCTAGATCTTTCCTAAATACACCTATAAATTATCATAATTGTCATTAGTGTTAACATTACTAATCATTCCCGAACCATGCCCATGTTTTGCCGTATCGACGTATCCACCATATTTCATTAATAGCCAAGATATTACAAATACAAGACATATCTGACATGATATGATTTTCTAAACCCATTCGTGTCCCATGTCCCTCGACACGGACACACCTATACATTTTTCCAAGCACAATTATGTGTCCTATCCACACCCAAATCCTAACACAACCTTAATTTCCAATCATGTGTCTTTGTATCCACAACAAGGAGACGGACTTGTCTATAGATTTAAAACCCTAACTTCCCTTCTGGACCATCGCACCCATGTCCGCTGTCACCATTGTTGCTTCTTTGTGAGCCACCGCTGCTTCGAGCGCCACTGCCCCGTGAGTCGTCGTGTCTGACCTGATACTACCGATCGGAGGCTACCGCCGTCGAAGATCATCGATCATCTACCGCTCGTTGTTGGCCGGCCATCCACTGCCAGTACCGACTTTCTGTCCCTATCTGCCTTCGTTGTCTGTCCTCGAAGCACCGCCGTGCAAAGCCACTCAGGTCTTAAGCTCCGGTCGTCTCCTCGAGAGCACCGCCGCCTCCACTTTCCCTGCCTGACGGCTACCCACTATCATCGCCATCCCTAGCCGCTCGAAGCTGCCTTACCTCCTCTAGATCGACAACAAGACACCCATGTAACGCCATTATCACCATCCGCTACTGTGATCGACTCGTCCCCGCCTTCTCGAACCACCTCTGCCATCTTCCTTCTCATTGGAACAACTGACCAACACGACCGCTTCTCCTCCAGCCGCATCGAACTTATTGATCCCATATGTTCCACCACCAGACCCGTGGCACCATTTCTCCTCTCTAGATCCCCACCAGCTTCAATCCTCGCTCCGACACACCACTAGCGGTCAGCCAAGCTTTCTCCGCCAAGAGCCCCGACCAAAACCCATGGTTTGGACTTGGAGCAATTTTAAGAAATTGGACATAAGATAAGTACTCCTTATAAGATGTTTGTCCATACATTATAAATGCTATCTTTTATTTTTAATTAGTCATAATTCATATTCTGACACGATCTCTTACACGTATCATGACTTTGCATCACAGGACTTTCTTTCAAGTTTAGAATTTTGCTTGAATTATGATTCTGAATCAATGTATATGAATCTTGACTTAGCATCACATGATTTCAAGTTGTGCATCTTTTTTGAATCTTGATTCAGAATCGGAGGAAAGGGGAAATTTTGAGTAGATATGTGGTCAACCTATTATGTTTTGAAGCATAGCTTGACATACACTGCACGTCTGTCCAAGCCTGACCAGTTCGAATCTGAACCTTAGTCGGCTACATATCGAAACCGTATTTTAAATCACATAGTTGCTAGTCGTGTGTCCTTGATCATGGTTTATTTCAGGGCTAGTCGTGTTATTCTGGTTCTTTATGATTATCATAGTTTCTCTTGTTGCAGGCTCATAATCAGGACAACATTTCTTGTCTCCTTATCTGGTTTCTTTATTATTCTACACTTATTTCCTTGCTTTATTTTGTATAGTGCGACATGTTGTTTGGATGTACTTTGCTCCCATCCTGAGAGGACCATTGGCATTTCAGATGACATAGAGAGCACGTGGATCGAAGACTATACTTGGAGGATTTAGACAATATTTTTATGTATCGAATTATTATGGATAGTTATGTATATAGTAGATGTATAGTGATGATGATTACCAAATTTGTCTCAGGAGTGGATATGTACATTGTATGAAAGATTTTAGTAGATTGGAGATCGTGTGAGTGTGTTGGGTTGTTTTTCGTTTACTAGTTCTATGATTGAGCTAAGGATCGTATCATGATCATTTGATGACTATCAAGGTAGATAGCTAACTACTGTTGATTCTGCGACGTAGGCTGGACCTATCCACACGCACGTACCCGATCATGCGGGCGCGGGGTGTGACATTTCCCTACGTTCTTGTCCCTGCCACCGGTTGGACCCTTTCTTTTACTTCTTCATCGAATCTAAGAAATGAGCACCTCTGAATGAGATGTAGATGAAGTACGTTAAGATTTGATTCACACTTCTTCATTCAACACCCGTTATTGGAAAATTCTAGACGGACTACACCTTCAGGAGTAAAAGCGATAATGGACACTCGTACAACCTCCCATGAGTTTAACGAAGTACACAACAACCAAAGCCCATATACCTCATCTTTGAACTTTACTTCTATAGAGGATAACTCGTAAACTATACCCTGGAACTGTCTCAAGTGATCCGTAATGGAGGAACCATCCTTGTACATAAGATGTATTATCTGTCGGATTACGAATAATTTATTTACCTCGGTCTTCTTTGTATACAAGGATTCTAGTTTCTCCCACAACATTTTTACGTGCTCAATATTGGAAATGTTATTATGCAAATTCTCATCCAAGAACTATATGATACACCCACATACCTGTATATGCTCGAAATTCTATTCCTCATCAGATTTCTTATTAGGTTCTCTAAAGCAAATACCGGAAGATGAGGTTTCTTGACGAACAAAAAATCCTTTATCTTAGTCCACAAATAGTAATAGTTAGAATCATTTAGGGTTATCACGCGCACTGGTTTTATATCCATCTTTTCTAACTGATTTGGCTATTAGTCCCCTGCACCTTACAACCATACACAAGCTATAAGACTACTATGTTAGGAATGAAAGTATAATATTGTTCCCCAAATTGAGAGAACATGGCAAGGACCAAAGAAAATTGCACAAACTAATTATGCCAAAATTTACACAGAAGAACACAATAAAAACACAGTAATTTTTATGTAGAAAAATTGATGAAGAAAAACAAGGGACAGTCAGAGTCCAACCCTGAAAAGGCTTCACTTATGTAATAAAGAAACTACAATGACTCTTTTAGAAAATCCTCTACTGATCCATAGGATCATCGCAACTTTCAAATATAATGAAAATAGATCACAGGTAGAAAGCAAAATATTACCGAAGATGGAAGGACGAGGAAGAACCTATGTAAAACTCCCCAAAAGGATCTATCTTCAAATCAATCTCCAAAAATCTGAAACACTCTTGCTCTTTGTTAAATAATTGCACCCTTAAGAAAACTCTCTCTTTAGATTGTAATGTATGGATATCATGGTTAGGAAACTTTTAAACTACCCTAATACGAAAAAGATTTGGACCATCAATTTTGATCCAATGGTGTTAATAAAACACAAAAATTTATCTTGAGCCCCAATACTGGTATACCAAAAAATGGGCACTTCGAGCCATAATGATTCAAGAAAAAAAACATGTTTCATCAGTATACTGATATCCTGTGGTACACCATCTGTACTGATAATGGTGGTATACCACCTTTGTCACATTCGACTCCCCGAGCTTCTTCAACTCACGGATGACACTCGTCAAACATCGCAATTTTCTTCATATAGGTTGGAAAACTTATCTAACACCAACAATCTGAATCCATTTTTTAATTAAATAATAGATCACACAAAATATATGTATATAAGATATGGGTCTTATGGTCTTGTGGAATCTATAAAAAGGAAAATGCACTTGTCATGGAAATATTCTTATTTTAAAGTCTATTTGGATTCAAAATTTATTTGGGTTCTCTTTCTTATTGTTACATGTAAAAGTTTACCATTAACAGACCTACTTAAACAAATTTCATAATCTCTATTTTGTTGCATGCACAAGAAGAGTCATGGAGTCCTTGCAGGGATGCATGGTTATTTAATTTTTCTGACAAAGAAAAGTTCTTCCAATAGATCATTGAAAAGTAGGGAAAATACCATAAAGCTTTCATGACATTTGGCAACTTTAACATAATCTTCATGTCATTAAATTCTTCAAAAACTTTTCTCTCCCATTAGATTTAAGTAATTTTCATTACTTGAGCTCATGTGCACGATACAATGCCATTTCAAATGATGGAACTACCATCATCCTACTCTTTACTCAAAATTCCTAATCCTTCTTCCTATTCTCTAAAAGATTGGTGGTCAGGACTGTTCTTTCTCCCCTTTTTATGTTCTTTCCTGCTGTAGCCTCCGACTAAGACAAACTTTACTATCTTGTTATCTGCTACCCTTTTCAATATAATATATTATAAGTCAATGACACACGTAAGTGAACGACTTAGTGTATCACTTATCAACGATGTAAAAGTGATCTACGAGCGACAAAAAAATCATACAAGATATGTACAAATCCATCGTTCGTAGGCAATATCAACATCCCTATGTTACATAGGTAACCTAAAGGGATCCCGATGGTGGATAGGCGACGACCATTTCATCGCTCAGTTTACTATAAATAATGAACTAGTCGTCGCTCATTAGTAGCCTATGGCAAAACCTAAGTTGTACCATAACCTTATTTTCCTTCATTCGAAATTGACAAACCCGCAAAACATTTCTTTCCATATTCCTCCGCTTTTCTTCATCGACGAAAAGCCCCATTTCTTGTCGATCGTCGCCCCTCTCTACATGCGCCTCGACCACTAATTCATGATCACCTCTCTGTGTGTGCACCTCGACCAGAAACCCTGGCAGGTCCTACTCGACTATCGCTCCATATTTTTCGAGAGGAAGGTTAGGGTCTTATGTCTTTGTGAATGAAATCTAAAAAAGTGAGGAAGAATAAAATATGTCCTTTGTGTATTTTTGTCCTTGTATCTTGTTTTGGAATTTTATTAATTTATTAGGCTTTACATTGCTAGTTTTTCTTGCTTAGACTTTTAATTATATATACTTTATTTTGGTGTCCTTCAAACTTTTTGCATTATCTACTACCTTAAAATGTTAATAAGTAAAATTAGGAAAAAACATGATTTAAGAAGAAACCATTAATATGTTACCCAATTATTGTATCATATTTTTGAATATAACTAATCGATTAAGTTTAACATTATGATATCACTAATATTCATGCAATTATTATCATATTGATCTTAAACTTAGCATTATCCAAATACATACTAAATGTTATCATATATGCTCTTATATATTGCTTTGTTCGTCTGACAATTATTTGCAGAAAGTAATAAGCAAAATCAGATATGCAAAATATTTTATGCAAAAGATGACGTTATACTGCAAGATTTTTCTAAACTTCCTACAACATCTCCGGAGCTTCGTACTTGGGGATTCCACTACATCAAGTAATAAGTAAGATCATGATATATTTATCATTGGATAACGTCATCAAGGGAAAAAGCCATCATTGTACAAAGGAAGAAGACAAGTCAAGCCATGCCATCATCTGCTTATCATGTCTTTATATTTTATTTTTGTATTTGATTTTTATTTGTCTAGGACTCATGTACATCGAGTTTCACTAACATTAGAAAGCTCAAACCGAATCAAACCAGTCTAGTTCAACTAGATGGCACTCGAGTCCACTCAAATAAACCTACCCAAAAATCATATCAAACTAATCAAAAGTCAACCAAAATCCTGAACCCAATATTCCGGAATTTGGAAGACAAAATTTGGCCAAAGTTTGGTCCCTAACCGAACTCGATCTACCCAAACCAGAAATCCTAGTTTGACTCATTCTTCCTAAAGACCAAGTTCTAACATTTAAATTTTTGAACGTTTGGGATCTGAACTCTGCTCGAACTCAGTTTAGAAAAAGCCTATAAATATAATAAAATTTTATAGCATTCCTAGTAAATCTCACTCACTTTCATCTATTTATTCGAGATGCTATCTGAGCTTAATCATGTTCAATCTCCAAGTGTAAAGCCCAGTCCCAAAATACGTAGGACTAGGAGAACGTATACATGCCAGTTACGTATCGAGAGGACTCTAGCCCAGCTCGAGTATGTATAAGTTGAATTGGTTTTCTAGATTAATCTATCAAATCAACTAATATATATCTCAATCCATATGATAATGATAAAAATGATGAATCAAGTGCATTAAGGTTGATCAGACCGTTATACTGATTCTAGAATTGATAAATAAGACAAGAACAAGAAAGTAATTGATAACTGGTAACTAGTATGGACGTAAATCATGGCAAGACTGCAAATATAGAATAGAAAATTAGACATGAACAAGAAAAAATAATAAGAATATGCATGTAAATAAACTGTACAAAGTAGGCAAGGTATACTATCCTGGTGATAGCATGTAGAACCAACAATATCCAATCACTTATTAAGCCACGATAGTCGAACTCCCGTAAATGTCTCCGGATGCTGAAATAAACATCACCAACGTGTTTGGCATAAGAAAAATATCTAAGTTTGATTACCCATAAGTCCAATTCTGGACGCAGGTGCAGAACGATAATTTTGGGCCAAACATTATCCACTGTTGGACCCGCTTTGCATCAAAAAATGTGCCAAAGCCTATGGTCTCTAAAGTCAACAAATTATATACCTATGAGTCCAGTTTTTCGATACAAACTCAAAGGTAAGTCCATATTTTAATTCTGATGAGCCCTGTATACAATTGCCCGTTGAGTCGGATCGTAGCCTACCAAAATATCGTTCCGGTCAACCTTCTCAGAATCGGACAAAACATGGCTCACAGGACCTAAAAAATGATACTAATCCAGTGGCACATGTTTTGTCATGATGTGACGTATGTGTACAAAGTAATTAGGGTTTTTGCAAAGGGCCCGATACGGTGTACCTCGACTAATATGGCTCGAGTTCGTTACACACATGCAACTATTTCGAGTTTCGTCAAAGCCCACACGTCCGTAAAATCTGTACACACCTTTTTATGCCTTCGTTTGGTGACGAACTCGCTCGGTTTGTCGAGGCGTACGCTGTATCGGTGGTTTTGTTTTTAAAATTTGAAGCAGTTTTCTCAATTTTTTTCGATTTTTAATTTGATTTATCTCGCCAAACAGTAGATGAAATTAAAAACTGTAAATAGAGTTTTGAAGCTGTATATGTTGTCCTCAAACCTATTCAGATAGGTTTCTTAAATAGTCGATGGATCGACGAATATTCGCCTTCCAAAATAGGGTCTTTGAACTTCAGAACTGTTCAGTTTCGAACAGTTTTATTCACCAACTTTGGGCTCGATTTATGACGCGTACAGTGTGAAGTAATTCAAGCTATTTCAAGGGAAACAAAGGGGGTTAGGTTAGGTGCATACCGGAAAAATTGATTCTTAAAACCGTCGATCGAGGAGGTCATAAATGTGCGACGAAGTGGTTTCGGGACTACGACTGCTGCTGTTGGTCTACCTGCTGTGTGCGCACTGTCCGGCATGTTCGGCCCGCTCCAGCGGTCGCTGATGACGCGCAGGTGGTCAGGGAGGCCATGCATTTTATATATATATATATATATATATATATATATATATATATATATATATATATATATATATATCATCTCGAAAGCAAATTTGTAATCCAATACATATAATATATATTTATGATTATTAAAGAATATATATTTCATATATATTTCGTATATATTCCTTGCATATATGCCAAATATCCTAAACATTATTTAGTAGGAATTAATTTATACATAACATTAATCTATAATAAAATTCTACAATTAAATATAGTAATAATGCCAAAATTTATTACTCAAAGTTTTAAATAGAAAAATAGCCAAATAAATTTAGGGTATGTTTTTTCGTAAAATGAATACACGTTTGATATCACAACATTTAATAAAATATAAATTATTTAGAAAATATTTATTAGACTATTAAAACAAAGCATGAAAGATATATATAAAAGATTCATTGACACGAATGTCTCTAGAATCACTACCTGTCCACATGGGTTTGGGTTTGGATTTGGTTCGGGTCATGTCCGGACTAGTTTGGTTAAATCGGATCTCCTAAAAAGTCAGAAGTCTTAATAAATAATTAATTAAATTATTTATAGGGGTCAAGTCATAAATTTGACTTGTTTTCCTAGTAGGGACACAGCTATGGCTAGACCTTCCTTACCATGGCTAATATACTAATCAAAGCACACCACTATACTAGCCGTGCCAAAATTTCTAGTCGATATGCATCTCAAAACTTAACCATGACTAAGGCAATATATATACTATTATACTATTATAAATATAATCATATATATACAAAATCGTATTTTAATCTATTTCACCGTATAACAATCCAAACATAAATTCAAAATAATACTACAAGGTCATGGCAACCTAACATGGCTCTACCAAGTGGGGTTGGCTAGGTTAGGGTCCAAATATATTTTCTAGTCAAATTGAACCCAAAAAGTCAACAAAAGAGTCACCTGTGCCATTCGTAAATAAATAGCACATGGAAACTTGATTGAGTGGCACAGCCTTGGCATGTACATCGTAGACTCAAAATAAGTTAAAACCATATATTAGGTCAAATGGTTTTGATCTATTTCGAGTCCCAAACTCAAGTTGGAAGTTAGGTCTAGTATTACGGTAAATAGTTAAATGGCCTAAATTGACACAAAGTTGGGCGAAGTCAAAAGAATATTAGGGAACAAGTTTGGATAGGACATGATATATCAATTTGAAGGTGGAATCGTCTACTTCAAAACTCATGAAGGACGTTTGAAAGATTGGTGCTTCTTGTGCTCCAAAAATCAATGCTACGGAAAAGTAAATCTATAGTCATAATTAAATATAAAAATCTATTTTAATAAAGAAAAACCATTTAAAATAAAATAAAAATCACTTCCAAAAAATCAGGGTGCTTACAATATACGCACCTTAAAAGAATTTCTTTCTCGAAATTCAATTTATCAAACAACTCAATAGTGATAAGGGAGAAGACGTTTTTCAACCATCGAACAATTGATCCATCTTATCTTCAAATATTCAGGGGCCGTACTCTAAAGGATTGCTATTCTAACCTAAAAGAAACAACTAGCAAGCTAACTATTTTAACTATCTATAATGGTTTTCCTTCCATCCATGGCTACTAACTCCTTCCTAAATTTGAAAGGTTGTCAACTTATTTATCTACTAGGGATCCTCGTAGGTTATTGTGATTATCTAGGTAGAGCTTATGAAACTTATAAACTGTGCATCTAATCTAAACGTCTAACTATATCCTCATAACCATATTATTATCATAATTATATATGTCTCTTTTCACCTGACCAAGCTAAGTGTTACCTACAATTCTGTCTAATCTTAACTATACAACTGATAGGGCATAATAGTAAATTGGTTGGGTTAGGCTATGTTTAGGTTCTTTTTGAAGAGGGTTAATCTCTATACTAAAACTATCACTCTATTCTTGATCAAGTGACTACCATAAGAGCGTAGCCTAGTATGATCATATATTTATTTCTATACTGAGAACGTCTACCCACCTTTGGTCACACTATCCGCTCAAACATATGATACCCTAAAATTTTATAATCCTTGCACACTAGTTACAAAAATTCATACCACTAGATACTTATGGCATATGGCATCTCTAATTCCCTCCTATCTATCAAGCAACCAAAATTCAATAAGCAACTAAGTTACACTATAACTTAAGAATTTCTGATAAATTCTATAAAGCATGATCATTCATTATTCCGAAATAGGAAGGGACAAGAAACAATGGTACGAGAAAGTAAAGAAAGAATATTCGAGGGAAAATACGAAGTTCAAGGATGGTAGATAAATACGTATTATAAGCTGTCTAACGTTAGGTAGTTATAACTCTATATCACCGTAGTAATTAAATCTATATCTCAATCCACAGAAAGTAAATCTCACGTAAGACCAAGTGCACTAATGTTGATTAGGCATCAACACACCGGATCCTACAAGGAAACAAGAATAGACAATATGTAATAAAGTGGATTAGGCTCTATTATATTTGTCTTAGCAGGCTCATAGAGAAGAATAAAGCTTGCAAAACTAGGCTATGCAGCAGAATAAAGTAATAAAAATAAATATAATACTAGATGAACATGGAGATCTCAACCAAATATATACTTGTATTCTTGGAGAAATATTCACTAACTACCCTTTTATTCTAGCAACTTAGCAAACCTGGAGAGGTTATCAGGTCCTTAGATGACATAGAAGACACATAATATACAAGCCTACTTTGACAGTAACAATATGTATGAAAAGCCAAGAAATGGTATGAGAAAGAAAGAGTGAGAATACATAGTACACGTGTGAAAACGTGAAGAATGTGGCATGTCGTTAAGAATCGTGCTAGTAAATGTGACTACGAGTAAATTGGAGAAAACCACAATTCGGTGGGAGCTAACGGTCCTATAGATCGCATCTCAGTGGAGGCTCACAACCTATAGTAAGTCTCTATCGCAGCTCTATGAGGGCTCACAGTAGAGACTTGCCAAGTATAGTCAATGCCTATAACAAAATTCTCCCCTGGAACTACGAGTCAAGGCAATCAAACATATCTAGTTCAAGTCAAGTCCAGGTCAACCGTGTCAAAGGAACATGGTGTTGGCCCATTCGGTCTCATTCAACTTGATTTTGATAGTTAACTAAACCATGTCTCGATATGTCGCAAATATGACTCACATGAAAATTTAACTATACTGCGGTGCTTGAAAGTTGTACTTGGTTAAATATGTAATTTGATATTTATTGAGTCTAGGATTTATATACATCGAGTCGCACTTGGTACCAGAAGTCCACTCAACCACCAGTCCACTTATGCAGCCAAAGCCTATTTACAAAAAGACCAACCAATCAAACCAAAATCAAGCCAAAACAAGCAATAAAACCTTATCTATTCTGCCAATCGAACTCTGGCCGAACTCGGTCTAGATGAACCTGGACATTCCAGACAGTTGTGCAATCCAAGATATTGTGGCACCCAACATTCGAAAAAAATTCAAATATATACCTGAATTCTAGCCGAACTCTGTCCACAAAAATCCTATAAATAGGCATGGATTTCTACATTCTTACTCACTCATCTTTCTTATCCTATAGAGTGATCTCTAAGCTTTAACCTGCCCATCTCCAAGTTCAACTCCTTCATCCATCTAGTTCCAAGTACGATCTCGGTTAGAAGTCTTAAAAGAGTTGTACAAGATTGGTTTATAAAGCTTATCTCTGCTGCTAAAGTCGCGAGTTCTTCGTATATATAAAAACTTTGTTGAAGTCGTTGTGCGCTATGGATAAAAGCACAAGTTGTAGGAGCTGCAAGCACATCAGATTCAAAGCTTGTGTTTCACTATTGTGACTATAGTGGATTCAACTCCAAGCAAGAGTTCTCGGGC
Source organism: Iris pallida (assembly GCA_029216955.1). Lineage (NCBI taxonomy): Eukaryota > Viridiplantae > Streptophyta > Magnoliopsida > Asparagales > Iridaceae > Iris > Iris pallida. The sequence continues at coordinate 7,692,688 of JANAVB010007397.1, read as the reverse complement.
CTGGACTAGTCCTCTCAGAGGGAAACCAAGATAAAATATCGGTGTTTGTGTGTGCTCTCTAAATTCTACTGCTTTTAATACTTGTCTTATACACACATAATTTTGTTATTGATTATACTCTATCTTTATTTAGATTAATTTTTTATTGGATAGATATTTTCACTGTACTCTATTCATCCTCTCTAGAGTTACCTAATGGTTCTTCAATTGGTATCAGAGCAAGATCTCTTATTACCAGACTAACATCCCTAAGAGTTATGGTAACTATTGGATCTATCCACACCAACAATGGTGAAGGATAGTCGACAAATAGGCTAACCCTATTTTGATGGTACTAACTACACATACTAGAAGACACGTATCAGCTTCTTTTTAAAGTCTCTTACTTTTGATACTTGGTCTGTAGTAATAGATGCGTATCATAAGCCACATAGAATAGTCATAGATGGCAACCTTACTGAGAAGGCCTATGATAAATACACAGACACAGAAAAAAAATGCCAGACTTGATGCTAAAGCTATAACTTATTATTTTGTTCTTTAGATAGAACTGAATTAAACATGGTCTCTACTTGTCCTACTTCACACGAAGTATAGAAGCTTCTTGAGGTCACTCATGAAGGAACTACGCAAGTAAAAGAATAAAAAATTAGTCCACACAAGAATATGAAGCATTCAAGATGAAGCAAAAAGAGACGGTGACTCAAATGTTCATATGGTTCCTAGACATTGTCAACCCTCTATCCTCTCTTAGCAAGGAGTACAACAACTACAAGAAGATTTGAAAGGTACTCAGAGGACTCACCAAGAATTAGAATCCTAAGGCTACAACAATCGTTGAAGGGAATGATCTGACAACAATGACCCTTGAGATGCTCATGGGGAAGCTGATGACTCACGAGGTAGATCTCAAAGAATTTGAAGAGCCTGCACCAAAGGAAAAGATGATTACACTCAAAAAAATCATCACAAGAAAGCCTCCAACTATGACTCTGACGACGATGACTCATAAGACGATGACCTTGCCCTGATCACTATAAACATCAAAAAATTCTAAAAATTGAGAGATCAAAGAAGAATGAGTCAAACGGCAATAGTGATAAGGAGCCAATGTGCTATAATGACAAGAAGCATGGCCACATAAAGAGCGAATGCTCGATAATAAAGAATGGAAGCCGATGTGATCGCTCATACAAAAGAAGTTTATTAAGAAAGTATGCTAACACAAGCATCTGGCATGGGAGCAAAGCAAGTGAGTCTGAAGAAGAAGAAAAGACTCGAGACTCTGCAAACCTCTATTTCCGGGTACTAACTGACCAGGTATCAAATAAAACCAACTATGATAATTTTACTTTTGATGAATTAGGCGATGCCTTCAGCGATCTACTAGAGGAATGTAAAAAGCCCAATAGTAAGTTCAAGCATGCCAAGAAAGTTATTCAATCTTATCAGACTGAGATTGAAAAACTTACTACTCTACTAGAAGAAGTTAATGATACATCTTCTTGTAATAATTAAGACAAGATATCCAAACTTAAGTTTAGTCTTTGTGAGGCTCTTGATTGCACTGAGAAGAAATCTCAAGAGAATACTAAACTCAAGGAAGAACTCAAATCTGAAAAGAAGAAGTATCATGTAGCTACTCTTAGAATAAATGCTTTAACTACTAAGTATGATGAAATGTATTCTACCTCTAAATGACTAGAGACTAGAATGGGCAAAATGGTTGAACAATATATTATCCAACCTAACACGAGACACATAGCTAAGCAAGTGAGCTCGCACAATAAGACTTATCCAAGAAAGGATAATAGATCTCATCATCATGCATACGGAACACACAAATCCAAATCTCATTACTATGCATACACTACAACACACCGTGCCACAAAATCATGTATTCTACTATAGATATCCTCGTAAATCACAGAGCACGACTTCATATAAAAAGACTTTTCACCCTGCACCTAGCACCAACAACCATGCCATAGGTCACTATTGTGGAATAAAATGGGTATATTTTTAGATCCTCTAGAACTAGAAAATTGGTATATACAAATGTTTATGCATGGGTACCAAAAACTAACACAACACGACCTACGAAAAAATGGGTACCAAAGGTTACATCTACAACTTGTTTTGTTGGTGGAACCTCCTTCTCATACTAGGAGCAAGTGGATTATCGATAGCGGCTGCTCATGACATATGACTGATGATGCCAACTTATTTGTAATGCCATCGATGAAGAATGAAGGATACGTTTCCTTCGGTAACAACCTTAAGGGCTATATCATTGGTAATGGTAATGGAGGTATTCCTCCCGATTTTGTCATCAAGGATGTTTGTCTAGTTATAGAATAAACATAATCTACTAAACATAAGTCATCTTGTTAATCACGGTTATGACATTAAGTTCATAAAAGACAAATGTTCCATATATGAAAGGACTATCAATAATATTATATTTGAAGGTATACGAGAAGATAATATATATATTTTTTATATGTCAAACGATACTAACCATGCAGGCAGATGCCTATATGCTAACAAGAATGACAGCTGGTTGTGGCACATGTAACTAGGTATGCAAATATGGACACCATCTTTAGACTATCCAAAAAGAAACAGGTAAGAGAACTTCCAGATATTCCCCTCAAGAAGGATATGGTATGTTCTGAATGTGAAAAGAACAAAGCTACTAAATCCTCCTTTAAATTAATACACGTTGTAAGTACCTCTAGACCTCTTCAACTTCTACATATGTACTAATTTGAACCTAGCAGGGTCGCTAGTCTGGGCGGTAAGCTTTATATATATGTCATTGTGAATGATTTTTCTAGATACACACGTATTTTCTTTCTTGCAAGTAAAAACGAAGCATTTTCTAATTTTGTCGCTTTTTCTAAAAATGTACAGAACGGAAAGGGCTTCATGATTACTCGCATCCAAAGTAATCATGGAGACGAATTTGAAAATAGTGATTTCAAAAAAAATTGCAAAGAAAATAGTTTTTCGTATGAACTTTCATGTCCTAGAACTCCTTAACAATGTGGTGTTGTGGAGCGGAAGAACAGAACTCTTGGCGATATGGCAAGAGTCATGTTAAGTCAGTATAATCTTTCAAAATATTTTTGGACTGAACCTGCAAATACAACATGTCATGCTTTAAATAGAGTTCTTATTCGACCTATATCGAAGAAGACACCCTATGAGCCTTGGTTTGATAGAATTTCCAATATAAGTTATTTTAAAGTTATTTGCTGCAAGTACTTTATTCTTAATACTAAAGATAATCTAGAGAATTTTAACTCCAAGGCTAATGAACACCAAAAGCAAAGGCTATTAGGTTTTCAACCAACAATCGCTGACTATTGAAGATTCAATTAACATCATGTTCGATGAGCTCAACCAGCAGCTACCACATGAAAGTGAAGATGATTATATAATTCAAGCAAATGACAAACCCAAGGATACAAGCATATCAAGTCATCTGGATGATCTGCCTAAGTGCTTGAGATTCTCTTTAGATCATTCAAAGGAATTGGTAATAGGCGATGTATCCAAATGAGTAACTACTCACTTCTATAATAGAGATATCATTGTTAATATTAATTTCATCTCTAAGATAGAACCTATGAATATTGGAGAAGCTTTTACTGATGTATTTTAGATTTTTGCTATGGAAGAGGAACTCAACTAATTTGATTGTAATCAAGTTTGGGAAGTCGTTCCTAAACCAAATGATTATCCAATCATTGGTACCAAATGGGTGTTCCAAAATAAAGTAAATGAGAACGGTTCAATCATACGCAACAAGGCACATCTCATAGCTTAAGGCTATAACCAAGAGGAATGTATTAACTATAATGAGACATATGCTCCAGTTGCTCGACTAGAATCCATTCGAATGCTTTATATTTTTGCTAGCTTTTATAATTTTAAATTATTTCAAATAGATGTTAAAAGTATTTTTCTAAATAGTTTTATCAAAGAGGAGGTTTTTGTTAAGAAATGTCACCACCATTCCCGATATACGTATTTGTTACATATTTTTCGTATATGGTATCTGGTATCCGTACACGTGCACCTGTGATCCTTTATTTTGCACCTGATCATGGCATGAAACAGTATCTCATCGCGGAGTAGTGTGCCACCCCTTATCCTTGTTTGGTTGTAGGCATGGTTCACTACTTTGATGATAGAATTTTTGGACTGCGTTGTGATCAGGGTTTTTGTTTAATTAATTAATTTATTAGTTGTAGCATGTAAAATTTAACATGTCATATTAGTCACATGGTTAGGGCATACTAGAATTAGGATTTTTGTGAGCCAACCCACCTACTATAAATATTCTCTTCCTCTCTCTCAGCTCTCATTAATCCTCATTCATTTTTTCAACCACTTTTAGACAAATACACCTTGCTCAAATGGAGAGATTTCTTGCATTTTTATTTCTTAATTTTGTTTCCTTTGATATTATTAGTCTAGATCGTTCATTTCCTCATTCTCTACATATTTAGTACTTGGTGTTTTTAATTTTAATAGCTATTTTTGTGTAGATCTAAGTTTTTGAAACTAGGGTTTATGGGTTTTTGTGGTTTTGATTTATCAAACTTGGTTGTTTTCGAATGCGCGCTTCGTGCGTCGTGCCATATCTCTGCACGTGTGCTTCGTGCCATCTTTTAGCGCGTGCGCTTCGCGTGTCGTGCCATCTCTCTGCGCGCGCACTTCGTGCGCTGTGCCATACCTCTGTACCGACTTCGTATGCCGCGCCACCTCTTTCGCGCACGTGCTTCGTGCGCCATACAATCTCCTTCCGCGCATGCTTCGTGCGTCGTGTCGGTTATCCCAAGTACGCGCTTCGTGTGCCACACTATTCCTTCAATGCGATGTGCCATCCGCGCCATTCTTCAGCGCATGTTGCCTTTCGTGCACCTCGTGCGTGTAGAAGCATAGAAATTATGGGCACATCAAGGACTAAAACCCTTAAGCACTCCAAAATGGCATGCTTCCTAAAGCGTCATGCACCATAAAATATTACGTACAGAGGAATTCAAAATAGAAAACTCGGCACAGCAAAGGGAAGAGAGATATAAAAATTGGACTTTTATTGCATATGAGAGTCTATTACATGTCCAAACTCTTTGTTACAAAGAAAACTCTACTACAAAGAAGAAAGCCTAAACTACATCTAGGCACATCACTTTGTAGGTGCATCTCCCTGACGTCTCAGTGTAGCATCACTCTTCCTCGTTAGAACGAATCACTTCTTCGAGTGCTTCAGCCAATGAAGCATTAATTGAGCAGAACGCGGGTTAGCAATCAAACTGAACCCAGTGGCTCTTCCAACATAACTAAAATCGGGGCACGACGACCCTGATCTTTGGATGCAACAGGCACCCAATGTCATATTGTAGAAGAATACTGCCGACAAGGGGTTCAAACATAAGCTGTTGTGTCCATAGCAAACTCGGCGCATCTTAGTCTTCTAACGGAGTTCATCGTCAAAGCTTCTTCGAACGAAGAGATCTACAACCCACAATGCAGTATCTCGCCAAGAAGGAGGACCGATCGAGTTCATCTCCATTTGAGAAGAAAAGTGAAATGAGAAGCAAACTTCTCTTCACGAAACTATTTATAGGCCGAGGCAACTTGTACCCAAGCGCCAAGTGGCAGTCTCTCCGAATTCAGTACAATGGACTTGCATTTATGGTGATGAATCTGCCCCTTCAAATTCAGCATCAAAGAAGTTAATGCCTCGAAAAAATCGACAAAGACTAACCAATGAGTATGCGCCACACGGCGGATGCGCTTGTCAGCACCATGCGCCCTGTATCGATGCGCCCAGTAGAGCACAGAACAATGCACCCAGTGGAGCACAGAACAATATGCCCAGTGGAGCATAGAATAATACGCCCAGAGGAGCACAGAACAATACGCCCAGTAGAGCACAGAATGATGTGCCCAGTCAGGCTCGTCACCCATTAAGCATTTTATGCTATGTGACAGAGTTGGCAGCATGCTTTCCCGAAGATTGAACAGTCGATAGTATTCACAGGAAATGATAAGCCGTCGACGTCAGCTCCATCATTACTTAATCTGTCGATTACAGCTGTGTCCCGCCATGTGGCCGACTGATAACTCGCATGCGTCTCCATAGCCATGCGCCCAAAGATATGTATGCGCCTCAAAAGCCATGCGCCCAAGCTTGCTCCTAATCCCAAAAGATAGAAGTCAAGTTCCTGCATGTGCCTCTACCACCATGCGCCCGAAGCTCTGCATGCGCCTCAAAAGCCATGCGTCCAGACGTGCTTGTTACTCCTAAAAGTCATAAACTAAGTCTCTCATGTGCCAGATCCTAGGCGCATCCTGACAGATCACTCTCCACCAAATCCGAGATCTTTGAGCCATAAACACATGCCACGTGTCATTTTGACTCAGTTCTGCCTACGAATGAGTGCTAACCACTCAAGATCTCATCAACAGCCGAATCTCCAACTCCCACGTGTCAGCTCCATTGCAGGCCAACAGTGCAGCTCAAACAGATTCAACACCAACTTCGGGGTGCATCATCCATGCACCCTACAGCATCAGCCATGTGGCATTCCTACGTAGAAGCTCTCCAGGTGCATATCGCATATGCGTGCATAAGTAGATCATTCTGTTGCCTAAGAATAGAAGGATCATTCCTTCATCCGACATAGACAGGCGAAGACAAAAAAATGTCCAATCCTACAAGTAAAAAGGCCCAAAGCTTTGACTTGTCGAGCATTCGTCAAACGCGCCGACATCCCGAGCTATCCAGACCTTCAGAGTGTTCGTTTATTAGGGGCTTTATGGAAGATTGACTATCTCAGTTTGATTCTTTTAAAGTTTACCTAAACTCGGTACGTAGTGGTAATAGTATGCGTCCCACTCCGAAACCAAGAAAAAAGTGTGTGTCGTGGACCAATTTACTATGTCTCCGTCGCTGACGTTCGTCAAAGAGGCCACATGGATTGGCCTGGGTCTTCTTCGGCTAATGAGACCTCAATCCCGAAGCCTTTGGAGTATCTTTTTGATAGACGCCTCTATCTATATGGGGAATTCGCTGTTAAAAGATCCTGCCAAGTCCTATATTATACTCTATTATGTTTGTAATTAAACACAAAGTTTAATACAAGCCTGTTGTTCTTGTTTTAATGGCAAAACAAGCTGGCGACTTTGTTGGGGACTACTTTGTCCTCCAACGAGAAAGTTGTGTCATAATCTGATGACGGAAAGCTCGGGTCCGGTCCTCCCACAAGACACTCGTGGTGCGTCTCAAGCAACAGGCGTATGAGGAGTTTTTCTCTGAAGGCAGCATGAGTCCTTCGAAGTGGCTCCCAAAGCCGAATAAGACTCGTCAAGTCAGGGTGTGCAAAGACGATGCGCAGAGCACCACCACTGAAAGGGATGCTCCACTGCAGCCTACCCTTCCTGCTGACGTTCTCAACAAACAAGATGCGCCCACTGATACAGCACATCTGCCAGAGAAACGCAGTGTTAACTGTAACTTCCAACCTTCTTCTTCCTAGCCTCCCACACATGAACTCTGGCGTACAAGAGAGGACTTTTGTCTTTGACAGAATCACTCGCTATCATGGCGAGGATGTATTGGATTCTAAGTACTATAGGCCTTCGCGTGCTAGTGCAAGGAAGTCCAAGGCAGCACGGGCCATGTGCCCCAAACGTGCCACGCCAACAGTAAACCAGGGATGTGCGCTGAAAGTCATGTGCACAACAGCCGATAAGCTGTGCAGGGTTAACTCTGATGCCTTGGCACCAGCCACAAATCGACTCTTTAAGTTCCCTTCTCGCTTGGGCGCACCTTCTGCCTATAGAACTAAGTCGGGTGGGGCAAATCTTGTGACTTTATACCCATGCACCCACGTGGGCTGTGCACATGAAGTGGGTTCAAGCCATAATACATGTTGCTCTCCCACTAACGATCTAGGTGCATCTTATGCGCTAGAACTAGATCAAGGGGCACAACATTCACATAATCATTCCAGCGCTTGGCCTCACCATGTGCCTAAAAGGGGTGTAAATGTGAAACTTTCCCCTCATGATCTGCGTAATGTGATCACTCACAAGCGTGAAAAGAAAGACGACTACTACGTAAGATGCGCCCCTCCCAGGGCATACTTGTGCTATGTTCACCATCAACTGCTACTATTACAAAACAGTGGCTCCATAACCCACGAAGTCTGTGTTCTAGCGACTACAATCCGCTGCACCCATCTGACACCATCTCGGAAAGAGGGTGCCTATTTTAGAAGGGACAGAACCCTTGGTTGCCTCGTGCCATGTTGTCTCCAACTCCTATTCATCAGGAAGAAAGGTAACCACCAACTCCTCGGCCTCAGCGGGATCATCAAAAAGTCATCCGAGAAAAAACAAAACGATAGTCTCGTCAAACTGGGGTATTTCAGGGTACTCTCTTGAGAATGAAGACTGCAGCAAAGGAGCAAGCCGGGGGTGATCAAACTCCTGCTATCCATAACAATCCTTCGTTCGAAGACGAGGATATCCACCAAGGAACCGACACTGAGGTAGCTGGGGGTAACCAGTACGAGGCCTAAAAAGAAGAAGCTCTCCCGCATGAGAGTGAGGTCGAGAGCGAAGCCTCGACCGACCCGCCACTTCTACCTACATAATGTCCATCTACATGACGGGGGTGGCAATGCAGAAGAGTTTGACACTTCAGCTCCGGATCTAGTTTGGCGCATGGACACCTTAGAAGATGGCCTCAAGACCCTCTCCAACACCATGCAAACCTTGACCTAAATGATGTTTGAGATTCAGAATACTCTGACCATTCAACCATTGACAAGAGCGCCTATATCCACCAGCCTCGACCCTTGGGCTAACGGAGAGTCCCGTATACCCGTTCAACGGGTATCTTCCGGAATAGATCATCACACCGGCCCTCGGACATCAACTTCGTCAGGGGCTGAGCTTCACAACTTACCTCATCAACTCCGTCAGGGGCTGAGCTTCACACCTTACCTCCCTTACCTGCTCCTAGCTCTATAGAGGAGTTATTTGAGATGGTAAGGGATCTGCGCGATCGCTTTGAAGCACGAAATAAACAGGAAGAACGTCAGAAGTTGGAAATCCCGCAACCTTATCCTCTCGAGTGGAACAAGGTGGTTTATCCTCCCAAATATAAACCACAAACGCTGATGATATATGACGGGAAGGATTCTCCTCGTCGATACCTAACCTATTTCCAGTCTCAAACAGGGCATCACCCGAAGGAAGACGCCCTACTCACCAGCCTATTCGTCTGGGCATTGAAGGGAGTCGCTTACGACTGGTACTGCAGTCTCCCCGACAACTGCATATCGCCTTTCGACGACTTGACATGCCTCTTCCTCGATCGATTCTACGACGGGGTAAAAGACATGACCATGTAATCTCTTATAGTAGTACACCAGATGGAGAAAGAAACTGTTCGAGCCTTCATCGAATGCTTCTGTCAGGTATGCTTGAGATTACCAACTAGCATCCCAGAACATGTGTTGATTGACTCATGCAGCATGAACATGACATCAGCCATCAAACTCTGGCTCGACTAATCCCAGCCTCCCGATTGGAGTTCGTTGATCATCAGAGCCAAAGCTGCCAAGAAAAAGGCACAAAAGTACGGCTTCTGGGGGTTAGCTTCCCTGCGTTCGATGACAAAGGAGAATACGCCGCCACCAACAACAGTGGTCGCAAACCCAAGGGAAAGCAGGTAATGACCGTCAATGCCTTGAAAAGCATATAGGGGCCTGCTCAGAAATCCCCACTTGTATCAAGGCCGAAGGAGGTTTACTCCTACAATGAGGAGGACACTTTAAAGCTTTTCGAGATGCTAAAACAGAGCGACAATATCAAATTACCATATCCAAGCATCCTGACGAGGTGGACAGGGTAGGCGACCCGAGGTACTGTCACTACCATTGGTTCGATGGGCATCTAACTCGAGATTGCTACATCCTGAAGATCTACATACAACGCATGATCAATGTGAATGTAATCTCGGATGATTACGAAAAGAAGACAGTCTCGACCAACATGGTGTCACTCCAGTTCGGCACCTTGCCGCCCATTGAAGCTCAAGATGGCGTCGTCCCCATCTCGAAGGCGATAATAGAAGTGATCAACCTGCCGCCAACTCGTGACAGTGTGAGTGTTCTGATACCACTCACCACATCTCGGGGAGAGATCATATGTGTTCACCCAGATCTCGCTCTAGAACTAATTCAACAGCGGGTACATCTCACCTTTGTAAACAAAGACAAGAAGACCATATCTTGCCGAATGGTTACTTCCTCTCCTGAGGAAGCACTACCCGTACAAATGTGTTTGCAATAGAACGTACAGCAAGAGGAGGCTCCGGTCGAAGTGACGCCTCGTGTCACTACTACAGCTGCCCCAGGGGAAGGTCCATCCCAACTGCCAACAGCCAACAAACAAAAATAGAAGGAGGCCCATTTCGACAGGCCTCTACGAAAATACAATGCTCCAGGGTTGACCAAATCCTACAACTTCGACATACTTGCCCAACTTGCCAGTACGCCAGCTCGGCTATCGCTGTTCGAACTTCTCTGACTATCCAAAGATACTCAAGAGGTCTATGTGAAGCGCTGAAGGATGCAGAGTCCTTCATGAGCCAAGTCAAATAGCCTAAAGATGATCCGACAGCATGTCCACACTTCCACGGTCTAGGGGATATCATCCCCAATATCACTTTCACTCAGAAAGACATGCTGCTCAAGAACAACCGACACAACAAACCGCTATATTACACAGGGTATGTCGGTGCCGTCAAGGTGGATCGAATGCAGATCTACCATGGGTCTTTTCTCAGCATCATCCCCAGAACTCTGTTCTAGATATTGAGGATCCCGATGCATCGTCTGACAGCATCCTATACTACAATCAGTGGCTTCAACGCCAGCAAGAGTGAACAACTAGACAAGATTCGACTAAAATGTCATATTGGTGATCTCCAGACCTAGGTGCCCTAATATGTCGTGGATACAGACGTGAACTACAACATCCTGTTAGGGCGACCATGGCTACACGAATACATGGTGGTGCCATCAAGTCTCTACTAATGTATGAAATACGTATCCACCAATAGCATAGTCAGAACAGAGTTCGCTGATGTCGATCCCTTCAGAGGGATTGAGCCTTCTTCATCGACTCTGATATTAACAAATCGATCCATCTGGAAGATGAAGCCAACGATGCTGACGACGAAGCAGAAGCCGAAGCAGAGGCTGACACTGAGGTAGAAATAATAATCCGTGCTCCTCTGAAAGTGTCACTCAAGGGGAAATCTCCTCAGACATCGTCCTCTATCATAGTCAAGCTTCGCAAGAGAACACCAACCTCTCTGAGCAAAAAAACTAATAAAGCCCCTTTGAAGATATGACTCAAGGGAAAACCTTCCTAAGTGTCGACACCTCTCGTGGCAAAGCCCCGCAGGAAAATACCAGCCCCGAAGCACCAGCTGAGGCACCCCTTAAGATGCAGCTTAAGGGCGAACCTCCTCAGTTGTCAACCCCTCTTACTGTCAAGCTACAAGGGAAGGCCCCGACGTCTCTCTTAACACAGACTCAAAAGCCGATATGGGTCAAGCTTCCGATGAACTCTTCCGAGCCGCCCAAGGCTGCTCCAGTTCTTACTGACGAAGAACTGAGAGAGTACATATCGGCCAATGTCGATACCCCATCCCTCGATAATTTAATTCCCCAAACAAGATCCCGTATTTTATCAATAAAAGGTTGTCTTTGAATTATTCTAGTCTTCCACATTGGAATGCCATATATACCTTAGATAATGCCTTAGAGTTGTTGCAAACACAAATAACGACTATCAATCATGTAAATCGAGTCATCCTGTACCAAGGAGTATGTTATATAGTTTACCCCAGAACCAGGACAAGAAATCTATCATCTTTGGCAAAGTCGAGCGTCATCAAGACCATCCACCGGTAGAGCCAGAATTTGCCACCGGTAGAATACAAATATATCGGTACAACGATCGAGCCAAGTACCTCATCCAAAAGATGGGTTACAACCTGAAAAGCGGCCAGGATCTGAACTATGGCAAAAGCCGATGTCTTCCTTTGCGACTCTCCGTTCCGAAGGGGAAGCCACAGGACTATTACCATCGCACTCGACGGAGGGTAGGCTACATCACGCCTCCGACAACCCCAAAAAGTTCAGAAGCGAAAGAGGCCGTACCCTCTCACTCATCTGAAGTTTCAACTATGGATTCTGACACCAGTATCGGCCCGATCTTAAGAAAGCATTCTCAGTCAATATGACATCTGCACATCCCTCAGAAGATAAAGACGATGATCAGACAGTATAGTTCTTCGATGAAGAACCCTGGGCTCAATGCTTAGGTGCACAATGGGAATCTCGTTTCAAACTACAAGAACCTGCTACTGAGGACGAAGTCGAGCAGATCGACCTCGGGGATGGACCCTCTTCTAAACCTATCTTCATCAGCAAAAGCATGGCAGGGGAGGACCGAGAATCCTTGGTTCAACTAGTCAAAGAATATATCAAGATCTTCGCCTGGTGCTATGAAGACATGCCCGATTTAGATCCACAAGTCGTAATACAAAATACTACCAAAATACAGTAAATTAGCGACGAATAATTAGCGACATAAATTTTTAGTCGGCGTTAGCGACGGCTTCGTGGCAGCTCGTCGACGGATTACCGACCATACTCCTTTACATTTTTTTTTCAATTTTAGGGGAAGGAAAGGTCGCATATCCGTCGCTAGGTAGTCGGTGATATAGCGACGGAACAGTAGTCGTCGCTACCAGTCGATTATTTGGCACGAATTGTGTAGAGAATTGGCAGGACATTTCTTCGACCACGTAGCGACGAATATTCAGTTGGCAAGTATCAAACAGGGCGACTACTGGGCGACGGGAATCTTTTCATCGCTAGTGCATCGGTAAATATACGTACCAGACTTTAAATGAAACGGCGGAGGGAACTTTTCCCATTCCCTCCAAATTCACTCCCTCTCCCCCCCTCTCTCTCTCTCTCTCTCTCGCTGGTGTCGGTTTCGGTGATTGGCGTCGATGTCGACGTCGGCGTCCTCTCATCTCTCTCTCCCGACGGTAACCCCTCTCTCTCTCTCTCGGTCTCTCTCTCTCTCGCAGTATCGTATAGGGGCAACGGGGGCGGCAGGCTTGGGGCGGGGGCGTCGGAGGCTGGGTGGCGTGCTTGGGGAGGGGGCTGGGCGGTAGGCTTGGGGCGGGGGCGTCGGGGGCTGGACGGCGGGCTTGGGGTTGGGGCGTCGGGGGCTGGGCCGCTGGCTTGGGTTGGGGTCTGGGCGGTGGGCTTGGGGTGGGGCGACTGGCTTGGGTCGGGGGCGGGCGGTGGGCTTGGGGCGGCGGCGTCGGGGGCTGGGCGGCTGGCTTGGGGCGTCGGGGTCTAGGAGGCGGGCTTGGGGCTGGGGCGTCGGGGGCTGGGCGGCTGGCTTGGGTCGGGGGCTGGGCGGTGGGCTTGTGGCGACGGCGTCGGGGGCTGGGCGGCTGGCTTGGGGCGGGGGCTGGACGGTGGGCTTGGGACGGGGGTGTCGGGGTCTGGAAGGCGGGCTTGGGGCTAGGGCGTCGGGGGCTGGGCGGCTGGCTTGGGTTGACGGATGTATTTTGGCTCCAGTTCCAACTCCATTTGTATTAATCTACGGTACGACATGGTGATCAGGACATAGTTCCTACAGCCATTCGACTGGTGAGGCAGAAACGATGTAGCCGTAGATAAAGTTGACTGTCCTCCGACCCTCATCCCTCGGCAATAATGATACGACAACCTATCACTATATCTTATATAGTAGTAGATGATGTCTTAGTATTATATTATGTGAGTTCATCTTGATTCTGTTACATTCTTCAGATACTAGATACGATAAGAACATATACTACACGATATGTACAGAACATAGATGATTCATACTAATGTATGCTAGAATGAATCTTGGGTTGTGTTCTGAGCCATCCGTTCTCACACTTGGCAAAAAATCAAATTTTTATACTTTATCGGCTTTCAAAAATGTACTCAAATTATATGATGGTTCCTTTAGTTAGCTTGCTTATGTTACAATTATATTATTTGTGACTATCGATCTTACCAGATGGTACCCATGACCCGAGGAGTGGCACATCGTTTGAGGGAAACAGTGAATGCTGAGGTGGCTCCCCCTACAGTTAAGGAGGAAGTGGCACCGGTTGCTAGTGAGACCGGGAGTTCTATTCATCCAGCACCGGTAGCTAGTGAGACATGGAGTTCTATTCATGCAGCACTTGTAAGGGACGACATCTCTCATCACGCCAAAAATCTTGCTTTTTCGAGGTGGTTGCGTGATCGTATCACTGAGCGTTTGCGTGAGCTGCGTGGTTCTCATTAGCTATTAGTACTTCTTTGTATTGGACTATTTGTATTGGGTTGTTTTTGTATTAGACTATTTGTATTGGACTACATATATGAATTAGTACTGTGTCAATCTCTGGATTGTTTTGGGCTACGACATGGTGATCAGGACATAGTCCCTGCAGCCATTCGACTGGCGAGGCAGAAACTATGTATCAGTATATAAAGTTGACTGTCCTCCGACCCTCATCCCTCGACAATGATGATACGACAACCTATCACTAAAGGATACTCTGAGAGATCTATCTGAGTAGGACGTATACTCTGAGAGATCACCTTTACAAGAATGATATCAGTAGTGGGATTGAGTGCTGGAGGAGAAATTATCAGAGTATACGTCCTACTCAGATGGGTCTCTCACCGTTACTATTTTTTCTGACAGCAAGGTGGATGTGCTCCGTCAACAGATTCTTGCTCCGAGCCAAAACTTTGGCCCGGAGCTCAAGTGGATATCCTTCGTATAGAGCTCGAGTGAGAGGTTCCTGACAGCATGGTGGTCTCCTTTGTCAAAGTATCCATGCTCATCCGACATTGGTTGTGGGACAAGCACGGATACTTTAACAAAAGAGACCACCATGCTGTCAGGAACCTCTCACTCGAGGTCTACACGAAGGATGTCTATTTGAGCTCCGAGGCAAAGTTTTGGCTCGGAGCAAGAATCTGTTAACGGAGCACATCCACCATGCTGTCAGAAAAAAGTAGTAACGGTGAGAGACCCATCTGAGTAGGACGTATACTCTGATAATATCCCCTCCAGCACTCAATCCTACTACTGATATCATTCTTGTAAAGGTAATCTCTCAGAGTATACGTCCTACTCAGATGGATCTTTCAGAGTATCCTCTCCGGTTGGGTTATGTTCTGAGCCATCCGTTCTCACACTTAAAATACATATGAATTAGAACTGTGTTTTGTATTTTCGGCGAACCCAGGGATTTGATTCTATATTTTGGTTTCTGTATTTTGGCTCCAGATCCATTTGCATTAATCTACGGTACGACATGGTGATCAGGACATAGTCTCTGCAGCCATTCGACTGGCGAGGCAGAAACTATGTATCCGTAGATAAAGTTGACTGTCCTCCGACCCTCATCCCTCGGCAATGATGATACGACAACCTATCACTATATCTTATATAGTAGTAGATGATGTCTTAGTATTACATTATGTGAGTTCATCTTGATTCTGTTATATTCTTCAGATACTAGATACGATAAGAACATATACTACACCATATGTACAGAACATAGATGATTCACACTAATGTATGCTAGAATGAATCTTGGGTTGTGTTCTGAGCCGTCCGTTCTCACACTTGAAGATAAATCGAATTATAACGACGGAGATTAAGTTACTCTTCAGGATAATTGATGTATATTTTATATTAATTTGGTTTGGTCTATATGATTCTTGGATAATTGGTGTGCATTAAATTCGTATGTGCATATTTGGTCTATGTGATTGTTGGATAATTGGTGTGCATTATATATTGGTTTGGTTTATGCATATTTTTGTGAACAAGGAAAGTGCTGCAATTTTTTTTAAAAAAATTCTCAGTTACCGACGGACTAGTGACCGGTTAGCGACGGATATTTCCAGCTCCATTTGCATTAGTCTACGGTACGACATGGTGATCAGGACATAGTCCCTGCAGCCATTCGACTGGCGAGACAGAAACTATGTAGCCGTAGATAAAGTTGACTGTCCTTCGACCCTCATCTCTCGGCAATGATGATACGACAACCTATCACTATATCTTATATAGTAGTAGATGATGTCTTAGTACTACATTAGTGAGTTATCTTGATTATGATACATTCTTCAGATACTAGATACGATAAGAACATATACTACACTATATGTACATAACATAGATGATTCACACTAATGTATGCTAGAATGAATCTTGGCTTGTGTTCTGAGCCATCCATTCTGATCAAGCATCTTTCTTCTCCTCTCCTCCACCATGGCTTTGAACCCATCTGCTCCTCCCTACTTCCCTTCCTTTTATTTGACTCTCTCAGCCACATATGATATCCAGCTCAAGTATAGAGTCGGGGGAGAAAAAGTGGACAGGAAGAGGAGGAGGAAGCAGCATAGCCGGCGGCATGACCCGAAGGAAGTATAGAGTTTTTTTTCAACAGCCGTAGGAGGACTATAAGGATATATCTTTTCACAACATGTCATCTTGTCAAAGACCCTTCATGTGAATATCATGTTACCGCGGTGTCGGAAGACTAACATGTCATAAGTTTTTAAGCCGTATGTTTTGACATAATCTTCCCAACTCTTTCCTCCTATGTATTAATCTTGCATTATTACATAGCAGGAAAGAGTTTGGAGGATTATGTCAAAACACACGGCTTTGAAAATTATGACATGTTAGTCTTTCGACACCGCGGTAACATGGTTGTCACATAAAGGGTCTTTGACAAGGTGATATGTTGTAAAAAGATATATCCTTATAGTTCTCCTACGTATATTGAAGAAAACCTTTGTACTTCCTCCGGGTAATGCCGTCGGCTGTGCTGCTTCCCCCTCCTCTTCCTGCCCACTTCTTCTCTCCCGACTCTACACTTGAGCTGGATATCATATGTGGCTGAGAGAGTCAAATAAAAAAAAGAGAAGTAGGGAGGAGCAGATGGGTTCAGAGCCATGGTGGAGGAGAGGAGAAGGAAGATACTTGATCAGAACGGATGGCTCAGAACACAAGCCAAGATTCATTCTAGCATACATTAGTGTGAATCATCTATGTTCTGTACATATGTTGTAATATATGTTCTTATCATATCTAGTATCCGAAGAACGTAACATAGTCAAGAAATCCAACACTAATGTATGCTAGAATGAATCTTGGGTTGTGTTCTGAGCCATTCTTTCCCATACTTGGCAATTAAGCCATTCGACTGGCGAGGCAGAAACTATGTAGCCGTAGATAAAGTTGACTGTCCTCCGACCCTCATCCCTCGGCAATGATGATACGACAACCTATCACTATATCTTATATAGTAGTAGATGATGTCTTAGTATTACATTAGTGAGTTCATCTTAATTCTGTTACGTCCTTCAGATACTAGATACGATAAGAACATATACTACACCATTGTACAGAACATAGATGATTCACACTAATGTATGCTAGAATGAATTTTGGGTTGTGTTCTGAGCCATTCGTTCTCATACTTGGCAATTAAGCATGTGAAATAGAACTGATTATGTTTAGTTTGTCTTACGATACAGATTTTCATATCCAAATTGAAATAGATCGTTACTTCGTTGATCGTACATGGATGTACTAGCGGATCAACCTCCTGGACCGTAGGTACTTATAAGTATTGATCGTATCGGATTAGTATCGATCTATCGTTTTGGTATAGGCCGTATCGGTTGGTATTAGTCTTAGCGAATTGGTATCGTCCTATCCGATATGTATCGACCGTATAGCTAGGAATCATATTGGCCTTATCGATTTGGTATCAGTCATATCCGATAGGTATTGGCCGTGTTGGATTAGTATAGACCATTTCGGATTAGTATTGTGAAAGGTTTAGTAATAACTGTACTTGGATTTCACTCTTCTAGAGCAAGATTACCGAGTCACGAGAGCGTAACTGGCCAGTTACAGAACATACATACTTCCTTTTCAATCTCGCTTTTCTTGATGGAAAAGGAAACATGTATGTTACTGTAACTGGCCAATCACGATCTGGTGATTCTCTTGCAATGGTATTCTAGCTCGAGAAGAGAGAAATCCAAGTACAGTTGTTACTAAACCTTCCACGATACTAATCCGAAATGGTCTATACTAATCCAATACAGTCGATACCTATCGGATATGACCGATACCAAATCGATAAGGCCAATATTAATCCTAGCTATTCGGCCGATACATGTACATATCGGATATAGGACGATACCAATTTGTTAAGGCCAATACCAATATGATAGGTCCTATACCAAACCGATAGCCCGATACTAATCTGATACACTAGATACTAAGTACATCCGGCTTATACCAGCGGATCCACCAATTACTGCACGATAGGCTCAACGACTCCAGTTACATCCGGTTATTGGTGAGTACATGATTACATAGTAATTCTGTTAGTCATGTGATACAGATTTTTACTCTCTCATGCTACCAACGTCACAACTTTTCCAGTGCTGTTCCCTCTAATGATGATGAACGCAAAAAACCAACGTCACAACTTTTATAATTTGAGTAAATTTCTTTACCCTATATAAAAATTTCTGTTGTCAGAAAGATGGCTCCTAGGACTCGTCGAGGTGGTACTGCTAGTCGAGGAAGGGGTCGAGGCAAGAAACCCTTGGAGGTCGACACGGAGGAAGTCTCCGTCGTCAAACAAGAGCCGGTGACTGTTAAGGAGAAGGTGTCACGCCCCAATTCCGTAGAATCGATAGTCATCCCCCGGGCGTGATGCCGTGCGAACCTAAGTTACGATCGCACAAGGCATAGTCATAAGGTTATCCGAAACACAACATCAAGTTAGAGTACGCAGAGAAATTGAATGACACATTTGAAATAGAAATAGACTTTTTCATTGATGATAATAAAACTTTACATAGACTCCTTTACAATCATTGCCGCGCGGGCTACAACATGACTTCACTTACAAAATGAATGCCGATGAGATAGTCGTTCCATACATTACACCCTTTTATATAAGCAAAAACCATTACACATTTCCACCTGCGATCGAGGCGAGTTGAACCGCCATCTTCTTTTGGACTGAGTGCGGGTCTTCTTCAAAAGGAATCCAGAACAAGCCTTTACACGGACGAGGCTTCAAAAGTGTCCACGCCGCCTTGAGATTTTAGGTGGCACGCCCTTCGTGGTTCAGGGTACCTGCGTGGAGAGCGAGGATCAGTACATTACACTTTGTACTGGTGCGTGGCAAGTTAATTTCTAAGCTCTCATTTGGTTGAATGAGTTTATATGACTTAGTTCATGAATGTTTCTAACCATCCTAATGAATTTCAAGCAAGCAATGACAAGCATAATGTAATTTACGTCAGAACTTACCAACGGCGGCCCGTGCCGTGCCTTATGAAACTTACCATGTTCTTCCCTGTCAATTGTTATCATTTCCATACCAAGTACAATATTTCGTGTGTTGGTCACTGGTTCCCAGAGCCATCGTGGACACCTCTAGCTTTTGTTAGACGGGGTCCTTTCAGCGTGAGTAGCGAGCCCCGCTGCAAGTCCTCGCCTAACCCGTGCCCAGCACAGCTAATTATTTGTTTCCCTTTGTGCCCGCAACGGTCCCGTGGCCTCGGGTTGCCGTGCGGGGAAACGCTCACCTTGTTGACAAGTTGTCCATGACCATGCAAAGACCATTTTCTTCTTTTAGTTATTTAGACATAGCCTACATTCTCTTTAAAAACTCAAATCATTTTACCGTGCCCGTGCCCTTGCATTCAATCTTTAATCCGCAACAACACTATCCATTTACCATAGAAGGGGTCAAGAAGAGAAGGGTCAGCCACTCACCTTGAGTTTACTTCGGCAAGAGGACTTGTTGGTCACGCTAGACGTCGCCTACGCGATTACCTGAAATCGCACAAGCAACCGATTAGAATACTGCATTAATCAAGAAGTTCGATAGGAAATGCGAGTTCGAAATACAAGCCATGAAAACCATCAAAAACATTCACGAAAGCGCATTCAGAAAATAAAGCCAAAACCAACGCAAGCGGCGTGAAAAGCAGAGCAACGGGCGGTCTCTTCCGACTCAGCCGCAGAGTCAATCTTCGAGGCGCAGCCCGCTGATTATGGGACTTGGTTCCGAAGAAGACATTCCATAACGAGGAATGGATCTTAATTCAACCGTTCCCGTTCGATCGACTCGGCCGATTCCGACCTATCGATCACGACCGAATCGATAGCGACAGTGTTCCTTTCTCGCGCACCCTGTGGACAGAGTACGGGGCACGACATAGGGACTGGGCACTACACCATAACCAACTAAGAAAAGTTTCGTCCTCGAAACTTAAGAATAGAACCTACCTCTACGAGAACAACGAAGGGAACTTATCTTTCATTTCTGACTCAAGCTCCCACGTCGACTCCTCGACTGAATGGTTTCTCCAGAGGACGCGGACGAGGGGAATAGCACGGTTGCGGATAAGTTTATCCTTGCGCTCCAAGATTTGCACCGGCACTTCGACATATGACAAGTCCGCCTTCAGGTCCAGCTTACCCAAATCCACAATATGGCTCGGATCATGCACGTACTTCCTCAATTGCGATACGTGGAAGACGTCATGTACCTCTGACAACGCAGGCGGCAAGGCGATTTGGTAAGCTACCGGGGCGACTCGCTTCAATATTTCTAACGGGCCAACAAATCTTGGGCTCAATTTCCCCTTCGTACCGAACCTGGAAACTCCACGCATAGGCATCACCTTCAGGAATACATGGTCGCCTTCCGAGAACTCGAGGGAGCGTCGGTGCGTGTCGGTATAGCTTTTCTGCCGGCTTTGTGCTATCTTCAATCTTTCTCAAATTAACTTGACCTTCAGCACGGTCTGCTCCACCAGCTCCAGACCAAGTATCTGCCGTTCCCCGATTTCATCCCAACAAATGGGCGATCTACATTTCCGGCCGTACAAAGCTTCATACGGCGCCATTTGGATGCTGGACTGATAGCTGTTGTTGTATGCGAACTCGGCCAGCGGTAGATGGACGTCCCAACTTGACTTCAAGTCGATCGCACAGAGTCGTAACATGTCTTCGAGAATTTGGTTTACCCGCTCTGTTTGGCCGTCAGTCTGAGGATGATAAGCTGAACTGAACTTCAACTTGGTCTCCAATGCTGAATGAAGACTACTCCAGAAGCGCACTACGAACCGTCCATCCCGATCAGAGACGATAGAAACTGGGACCCCGTGCAGCCGAACTATTTCATCAAGGTATATCTGAGCAAGGTGGTCGACGCTCCAAATAACTTTGATGGCAATAAAGTGCGATGACTTGGTTAGTCGATCGACGATGACCCAGATGGCATCGTTTCCCTGCGGCATCCTCGACAAGCCAACAACGAAGTCCATAGTAATGTGATCCCACTTCCACTCTGGAATGGCGAGGTTCTGCATCTCCCCGCCCGGTCGCTGGTGCTCGGCATTGACTTGCTGACAGGCCATACATTTTGACACAAAGAGCGCTACGTCCCTCTTCATGCCGTGCCACCAAAAGACAACGCGAAGGTCCTTATACATCTTGGTGCTGCCAGGATGCAAGGAATATTTTGCATAGTGCGTCTCCGTCGTTATCTCCTTTCTAAGTTCTACGTCGTCCGGTACGCATAGCCGTCCCTTCACGCACAATACTCCCGACTCATCCTCTGCAAAGTCAGACGCTTTCCCTGTCGATATCAGCTTCCGCATCTTCTCTAGGTAGGGGTCGTCCTTCTGTGCAGACTTGATCCTCTCCAGTAGGCTCGGTTCCACCCGCAGTTGTGCTAGTTTCACGTCTCTGAAATAGACTCAAAGTTCAATGCCCATTCCTTCCAAGTCACGCAGCAGTCGATCGTTGATGCATAACGAAGCTAAGTACTTTCGGCTCAGCGCATCCGCTACTACATTTCCCTTGCTCGGCGCGTAGTCGATCGATAAGTCATAGTCTTTGATTAGTTCGAGCCATCGCCTCTGTCGCAAATTCAGTTCTTTTGAAGAGATACTTGAGGCTTTTGTGGTCCGTATAAATCCTGCACGCCATGCCATAGAGATAGTGACGCCACAGCTTCAACGCAAACACAATTACCGCTAATTCTAGGTCATGTGTGGGGTAGTTCTTCTCGTGCGACTTCAACTGCCGGGAAGCAAAAGATATCACCTTATCCCGCTGCATGAGCACACACCCCAAGCCCTGGCCAGAAGCATCACTGAAGATTTGAAATCCCTCCGTCCCTTCAGGAAGAGCAAGTATCGGGGCCGAAACGAGCCGTTGTTTGAGCTCCTGGAAGGAAGCTTCACAGTCATCTGACCACTGGAATACGACTCCTTTTTGGGTGAGGCGAGTCAACGGCGATGCGATCTTCGTAAAGTCCTTCATGAAGCGTCGATAGTATCCCGCCAAGCCTAGGAAGCTTTGAATTTTGCTAACTGATACGGGCCGTTTCCAATCAGCAACTGCCTCGACTTTCTTCGGATCGACTGCGATGCCCGCGGCGGAGATGATGTGCCCAAGGAATGAGACGATGTTCAGCCAAAACTCGCACTTGCTCATCTTCGCGTACAACTGATTCTCTCGAAGGGTTTGGAGTACCGTCCGCAGATGCTCTGCATGTTGCGCTCGATCCTTCGAGTAGACGAGGATGTCGTCGATGAAGACTACTACAAACTTGTCAACGAACGAACGGAACACCCGATTCATTAGATCCATGAAGACGACAGGGGCATTTGTTAGACCGAACGGCATTACCAAGAACTCGTAGTGGCCATAACGAGTGCGGAAGACAGACTTCGGCACGTCATCTGGCTTGACTTTGAGTTGGTGATAACACGATCATAGATTAATCTTCGAAAACACCATTGCACCTTGGAGCTGGTCGAACAAGTCGTCGATGCGGGGCAGGGGGTATTTGTTTCGGACGGTGGCTTTGTTCAATTCTCGATAGTCGATGCAGAGCCGCATTGATCCATCCTTCTTCTTCACGAATAGCACGGGCGCACCCCACGACGAGACACTAGGACGGATAAACCCTCTGTCAAGCAATTCCTGAAGTTATGCTTTCAATTCTTTCAATTCTGCAGGGGCCATTCTGTACGGAGCCTTCGAGATCGGCCGGGTGTCGGGGAATGTGTCGATGGTGAACTCTATTTCTCGGTCGGGCGGCATGTCGGGTAGCTCATCCGGGAATACGTTTGGGAATTCTGCCACAACGTCGGTCTGACCCGCGTTTGCACCATCCTGTCGCATGTCTCGAACGGAAGCTAGATAGCCTTCGCACCCGGAATGCAGCATTCGTCGAGCAGATATCGCGGAGATCACCATGCAGGTCGGCGATGTCTCACCACACGAGTAGCAGAATTCAGGCACTCCAGGCATGCGGAATGTGACCCTCTTTTCAGCGCAGTCTATGGTTGCGTTGTACGGCCCGAGCCAATCTATTCCCAGAATAATGTCAAAGTCCTTCATATTTAGAACTATTACATCCAGACCGATCTTTTGACCGCCGATACAGATAATCCCGCCGGCGCAAGCTAAGTTTGTGAGAATTGGTGTGCCCGAAGGCGTGCTTACGCTAAGGTCGAGATCTAATGATATTACAAAAAATTTGTGCTCGGCGGCAAAGTCCGCCGATATAAAACTATGTGAAGCGCCTGAATCAAATAACACACGAGCAGGCACATTATTGAATTTTAGTATACCTGACACTACTGTATCTGATGCCAGCGCTTCGTCTCGAGTCATGGCATAGACGCGGCCCTGAGTGTTGGGGCGACGATCTGGGCCATTTTGTGGTGCAGGTCGAGTGGGCGGAGGAGGTCGAGGCGCCTGCCCTCGATTCTCTTGGCGGTACTGTTGTGGTGGTACGTTGCGAGTCAGTCTGGGGTTTGTGGAATCTCGAGCAAAGTGGCCCCTTTATCCGCATGCGTAACATTCAATATTACGGTAAAAGCAGTGACGTTCAAGGTGTCCAAGTTGCCCATAATTGGTGCACTTAAGTATCGCTTTCTCATCCCTGTAGCCGCCATTATTTGGATGCTTTGATGCGTCGTTGTTACCCTCCGTATGGCTAGGACGTTTGTGATTGGAGTGACGCACAACGTCGGCAGCACCGGAAGGATGCAGGCTCTCAAGGCGGAGAGCGTGGTTCAGAGCCTCGCCCATGGTCTTGTACTCCGGGACCCCGACATGCGCACCGATAGAGTGTCGCAGACCCACTTCGAACCGTCGCACACGACACTCTTCAGTAGGCAGAAACTGGCCAGCAAACTTAGACAACTTGTTGAATTCTGCGGCGTACTGTTCCACTGTCCTGCTCCCTACTTCAACTGCATGAAGCAAGGAAGAGCGAGGATCAGTACATTACACTTTGTACTGGTGCATGGCAAGTTAATTTCCAAGCTCTCATTTGGTTGAATGAGTTTATATGACTTAGTTCATGAATATTTCTAACCATCCTAACGAATTTCAAGCAAGCAATGACAAGCATAATGTAATTTACGTCGGAACTTACCGACGGCGGCCCGCGCCGTACGTTATGAAACTTACCATGTTCTTCCCTGTCAATTGTTATCATTTCCATACCAAGTGCAATATTTCGTGTGTTGGTCACTGGCTCCCAGAGCCATCGTGGACTCCTCTAGCTTTTGTTAAACGGGGTCCTTTCAGCGTGAGTAGCGAGCCCCGCTGCAAGTCCTCGCCTAACCCATGCCCAGTACAGCTAATTATTTGTTTCCCTTTGTGCCCGCAACGGTCCCGTGGCCTCGGGTTGCCGTGCGGGGAAACGCTCACCTTGTCGACAAGTTGTCCATGAACGTACAAAGACCATTTTCTTCTTTTAGTTATTTAGACATAGCCTACATTCTCTTTAAAAACTCAAATCATTTTACCGTGCCCGTGCCCTTGCATTCAATCTTTAATCCGTAACAACACTATCGATTTACCATAGAAGGGGTCAAGAAGAGAAGGGTCAGCCACTCACCTTGAGTTTACTTTGGCAAGAGGACTTGTTGGTCGCGCTAGACGTCGCCTACGCGATTACCTGAAATCGCACAAGCAACCGATTAGAACACTGCATTAATCAAGGAGTTCGATAGGAAATGCGAGTTCGAAATACAAGCCATGAAAACCATCGAAAACGTTCACGAAAACGCATTCAGAAAACAAAGCTAAAACCAACGCAAGCGGCGTAAAAAACAGAGCAACGGGAGGTCTCTCCCGACTCAGCCGCAGAGTCAATCCTCGAGGCGCAGCTCGCTGAATATGGGACTTGGTTCCGAAGAAGACATTCCATAACGAGGAATGGATCTTAATTCAACCGTTCTCGTTCGATCGACTCGGCCGATTCCGACCTATCGGTCCCGACCGAATCGATAGTGACAATGTTTCTTTCTTGCACACCCCGTGGACAGAGTACGGGGCACGATGTAGGGACGGGGCACTACAAAAGGTGTTACCAAAGGTCGAGGTCAAGGAAGAACCGATGACCATCAGGGAAGAGATTGCTCCCAAGCTTGAAGTTAAGGAGGAGCCACCGTTAGAGAGTAGTAGCATCGGGACCGACCCTCCTGTCCTAACAGAAGACATCAACCAGATTGAGCCTTCGTATGCAAAGTGGCTGATAGAATGGTACATGTCTCAACGCAACTATGATCCATGGCTGTGAGGATTCATCGTTTGACTTGTGGTTTTGTTGAGGCCAAAGTCGATTTTCCTATGTGTTTTGAAATATTTGTGGAAATTTTGAAATATTTGTGCTATGATCGGATTATAACGACGGATATTAGGTTACTCTTCCAGATAATTGATGTCTATTTTATATTAATTTTGTTTGGTCTATATGATTCTTGAATAATTGGTGTGCATTAAATTCGTATGTGCATATTTGGTCTATGTGATTCTTGGATAATTGGTGTGCATTATATATTTGGTCTATGTGATTGTTGGATAATTGGTGTGCATTATACATTTGTTTGGTTTATGCATATTTTTACGAACAGGGCAAGCGCTGTAATTTTTTTTTCAAAATATTCTCAGTTTGCGACGGATTTGTGACCGTTGCGCGACGGATATTACCAGTTTTCGACTACTTGTCGACGGCTAATCCGTCGCTAACTGGAGATTTGAAAATGTTTCCAGGTAGCGACGGGTGGTCGACGGAATATCCGTCGGCATAGCATATAGTTCGACGGAATAGCGACGACCTATCCGTCGCCCTTGTTCTGGATATACCAAGAATTTCCAGAACATGGTCGACGGATAATCCGTCCCTATTCCGTCGACAGATATCGACGGAATAGCGACGACTGTTCCGTCGCCATGCTGCTGGAAAAGACAAGAATTTCCAGAACCTGGTCGACGGATTTTCTGTCAGAAAATCGTCACTAATCCGTCCTTTGTTATCGAAGGCGTCGACGGATTAGCGACGACATGATACACTCTGAGACGCTATTACGACGCGTTACCGACGGAACTTTACGTCGCTACTGTCTACACAGTTCAGTACTTAATACTTGAAATGGACGATAGTCCGTCGGAAAGTCGTCGCTATTGCTTCGTATTGTTAAGTCGACAAAACGTCGCTATTCCGTCGCATGACGACTACGTAGCGACGGATAGTTATTAGCGACGAGCTGATTCCCGACGGATTTTTTTGGCCAAAACTCGTCAGTGATCGGTCGCTAATGGAAAGTCCCGTCGGATTGGCGACGGATAGGGCCGTCGCTAAATCGATAAATTTTGGTAGTGAAAGCTTAACATCTTACCTAATGCTAAGCCTGTTAAACAGCAACAGCGACGCTTCCGTTCTAACATCATGGACGCCATTGACAAAGAAGTAGATAAACTCTTGGTCAACAGGTTTATTCACGAAGAACAATACCCAGATTGGGTAGCCAACATCGTTCCCGTCACTAAAAAGAATAGGAATATCCGAATCTGCATCGACTTTCGGGACCTCAACTCAGCTTGCCCAAAAGACGAGTTCCCGCTCGCGATCACCGATGTAGTAATCGACAATACATGCGGCATTAAACGTATGTCCTTCATGTACAGGTACTCAGGCTACAACCAGATCAAGATGTTCCTGGATGATGAGAAACACACATCATTCAGGACTCCAAAAGGGGTTTACTGCTACACAGCGATGCCCTTTGGCTTGAAGAATGCAGGCGCTACATACCAGCGAGTTATGAGCACCATCTTCCGCCAATACCTTAGTAAGACAGTCAAATGTTACGTTGATGACATCGCTGTCAAGAGCCGTCTATGAGGTGGTCACCTACAAGATCTGAAGACAATCTTTGATCTTATACGAGCGCATCAGCTCAAGATGAACTCCGCTAAATCCTTCCTTGGGGTTTCTAGCGGCAAATTCCTGGGCTTCATCATCACTGTAAAAGGCATCCATGTGGATCCCAAGAAGATCAAAGCTATTCTTGACATGGACCCTCCGAAGAACCTTATAGAACTTCGAGGCCTACAATGACGTCTTGCATACATCCGAAGATTTATCTCAAACCTTTTCGAACAATGCCAACCCTTTACAAAACTCATGAAGAAGGGAGTCTCCTACGTCTGGACGGAGGAATGTCATAAGGCATTGGACGTTATCAAGGCTTATCTCACAAGTCCCCTAGTCCTGGTAGCACCAGTCGCAGGCAAATCGTTTTTGCTCTATGTCCGAACTATGGATCATTCTCTTGGCGCTCTATTAGCTAAGAAAAATGATGCAGGCTATGAGCAAGCCATCTACTACCTCAGTATGACAATGATCGGAGCAAAACACCGGTACAACCCCGTCAAAAAAGAATGTCTAGCTCTGGTATTTGCCGTCCAGAAGACTCGTCATTATGTTTCGGGGCAGACAATCCACGTCATCTACCGACTCAATCCACTCAGAGTCCTTTTAACAGAGCAGGGAGCGTTAAACTCTTGATTAGCAACTTGGGCAATACTATTGACACCATATGATATGGTATTTTTCTCGCAAAAAGCTGTCAAGGGCCAAGCACTGGCTGACTTCTTAGCCGTACATCCGATTCGGAAGTCATCTAAACTTTATGAAGACATTCCAGATGAGGTGTTAGAGTCCAACATCGTCGAAGAAAACCCCGTTTGGTGAATGTTCTTCGACGGCACTTCAAGAACAAGTCCCAAAGGCCAGATTATCGCAGGAGTGGGGGTAACTTGATCTCTCATGATAAGTTGGTCATCCAGCGTGCTTATTCCCTTTCAGAGCCGTGCTCCAACAATGTTGCAGAGTACAATGCCTTCATCATGGGACTCCAGTTAGCAAAACAACTGGGGTATAATACCTTGAGTCTTACTGTGATTTAAAGCTCGTCGTCAATCAAGTTCGAGGATAATACGAGGTGCGTTATGAGGACCTCGTTCCCTATCACAAAGTAGCCTTGGACGTTATCTCAACTTTCACCGAGTTCTTCGTAGAGCACGTACCTCAGCTACAAAACTTAGATGTCGATGCTATAGCTGGCCTCGCTGCTTCATTAGCAACTCCTATTGGCACTCAACACTTCATGACAGTGGTTGGTCGAGATTTGGCATGCTCTAGAAACAATCTGAGCATGTGGTCAAACCATGCCATCGTCAATGTTAGAGACTGGAGATTCCCGTTCATCGACTTTACAGTCTACGGAATCCTCCCAGATGATCCGAAGGAAGCAGTCTCGGTTAAAATATGCTCCCGCAGGTTTTACTACGATACAGCCACCAAAATGCTATAGCGACGCACCTACGATGGGCTTCTCCTTCGATGTTTATCGAATGGGAAAGTAGCCAAAGCTCTTTGAGAAGCTCATGACGGAACATACGAAGCTCACCAACCTGCTCCTAAGCTATAGGACCGACTCCGACGTATGGGCTATTACTAGCCCACTATGATGGCCGATGTTATTGAGTATGCAAAGAAGTATCATGCTTGTCAGCTCTATACCGACTTCATCTACAGACCATCAGAACCTCTACACCCTATGGTCGTCTCCTGGCTATTCGAAGCCTGGGGTATGGACATAGTAGAACCAATCATCCCTCCCTTATCTAGAGGACATCGCTTTATTCTTGCAATCACTGACTATTTCTCTAAGTGGACGGAAGTAGTACCAGTGACAGAGGTCAAAAGCTCAAAGGTGGTCAGCTTTATCAAACATCATGTCATCTACCATTTTGGTATACCCCGAAGGATCATTCATGACAATTGTCCGTAATTCATCAGCTATGTATTCAGCAGATTTTGTGATAAGAATCGCATTCAGAATATGGCATCAACCGCCTACAATCCGGCAGCAAACGAATTGTCTGAGGCTTTCAACAAAACTATCGTCAAGCTACTCAAAAAGGTCATGTCATCTAACAAACATGACCGGGACGAAAAGTTGGTGAATGCCTTTGGGCCTACCACACAACAGTACAGACTTCGACGGGCAACACACCATTCTCCCTTGTCTATGGGAGTGAAGCAGTATTGCCTCTGGAGATCCAAATCCCCTCACTTCGAGTGGCGATCATGAATCAACTAACATAGAAAGACAATCAACATCGTCGTCTGCAAGAGTTAGAGGTGCTGGACAAAAAAGCCTCTTGGCTCAACAACACATCGAACTCTATCAAGCCCGTATTTCACCGGCTTTCAACAATAAGGTCAAATAGAGGACCTTCCAAGTAGGCGAGCTGATTCTGGCAGTCAAAAGGCCAATGGTAATGACTCATAAGACACCAGGAAAGTTCGAACCTAAATGGGAATGACCTTTCATCATTGAGACGGTATACTCTAACGGTGCTTACCGCCTTGCAAAACCTAACAGAGACTTGTTCATGATGCCGATCAATGGCAAGTTCCTAAAGAAGTACTGTTCTTGAAACCTTTCAACATGTACTTCCTTCTCCCCAGCAAGAGAATGCATGAATTCCATAATCGAATTCACTCCCCTTCTTTGGTCGATCATATGCTTGTGGAGTCCAGTTATTTCATTGCATTCTCTCCCCGATAGAAGAACAACTATGTCCATATCACCTCTGAGTTGCTTTTCTACACCCTACAAGGCTAAATCTTATATTTCATACGATGATGCTAAAAACTATGTTTACCACGTCCACATTACCTCTGAGTAAACATTCTATCCAACAACCCCGCGTTGTTTCACCTCAAGCGTAGAACATCCACGTCCATATCACCTCTGAATTATTCTATGTATCCCCACCGAGTTTATTCCTACCACATCCATATCACATCTGAGTAGAAAACTCTACCATTAGTCCCATATTTACCACATCCATATCACCTCTGAATAAATATGTCCGTTCCCCCCTCTCAACTTATTATCTATACCTAGAAACTAAGGTACGCAAAAGGTAACAGGTCCACAAAAATCATAAGTTCATCACAAAAGTGAACAAAGGAAAAGTTCTTTATTTCTTTATCTAATAAGGAGTAAAGGACTACATTTGCAAAAGAAAAGAAAAGAGAGACAACTGCATCTCAAACTAAAAGCAACAAAAAGGATGAAGGAACTAAGGGTCAGCGGACAGCTCGTCAATAAGGCGCTTCAAAGCTTCAGCCCTAGTCTCCACAGTCGCCAAAAATGACGCTCAGCTTCATAACACATCATCTTCCTGGCCCCAGAAGAGAGATCAGCTTCATGTTTGGCATCCAATTCCTTCTTCTGACGGAGCAAGAAGGACACAAGGCGAGATTTGCTGTTTCTTTCTTAAGCCGGATATGTTCAGCCTGCGTCCGTTCAGAATCAACCATAAGTTGAGCCTGCTACTCGTAAAGAAGGCAAATATTTGTGTCAACTTCCGCTATGCTAGCGTTCAGAGATTCTCGCAGATTGGCTTTCTCTTCCAAAGACGAGGACAATCTCTACTCCTTAGACTCAGCATCGGCCAACTCTTGTTCCCAGAGAGCCATAATATCGGAGTAGGCTGATTCAACCTCAGCCACTAGCTTGTTCTGCTCCTCCTCTATCAGAGTAGAAAAATTATTCCGTCGAATTTTCTGGAGCTCAGTAAGATAATGATCGAGCTCAGCAACAGAGGCCTCCAAGATCTCAGCCATGTGGTCGTGGCCCTATGAGACCGGATCATCCCGATGTGTATGATCGCCATCGCCTTCGCAGTCGCAAAACTCTCACCTAGATCCAGTACAGCAGACACTCCTCTCTTCAACATCTTGTACACAGCCTCAACAATGAACTTTACGTATTCATCTGTGTCAGCCAATACTTGAGGCATCATAGCAGGAGCTATTGGTATCACCACGCGACCCGGGAAAGTTAGATCTGCAGATGTTGTCATGCCCTGGCTTGACGATGTAGCTACTACCTGGCTCGTAGAACCTTCCGCCGTCGTACCTTCAAGGTTCAAGACCGGGGTTTCAATATTTACAACCTCCGTCCCGCCGACGATGTCGACAGGACAACCAATCGTCGGAGCCGAGTCTCTCGAGGAACCCAACACTATCTCCCAAGTAGGAAGAACAGAGGGGGATTCCTCTATTATAGGGCCCTTGCCCTTATCTGAACCGACCCTGAGGGTCCACCAACATCCAGGTCCATTGTAACAGACCCAGAAGCAACATCGGCAACTGAGGCAAATCCTTCCACCCTTGATGGGAAGACAAGGTTGGTATCAGGGGGCAAAATGGATGCTCCCGTCTCTTTTTCAATCAAAATAGGAGTAGGACTCGGCAAGTGAGTCGTTTCTCCCTCATCAGCACCTGTCTCCAGAACGGGAGTAGGGCTCGGCAGATGAGTCATTCCTTCTACCTCAGTCCTTATCACTGGGGCAGGAGTAGGGCTCGGCACTAAGTTTCCCACAAAGCCGATTCCTCTATATCTCTATTTGGAGAAGACTCGGCAGCCAAACCCCAAGTCTCTTTCTTTCCGCCCATCACGGAGTCTTCTTCAATATTTTCAACATCTTCTTTAGGAACATCATCCGGAGAAGACGAATCCCACTCACCCTCCTCACACGGAGGGTCTTGTATGGTAACTTCCTTCGTAGCCTCCACAACAGTCTTTAGGGCTCCCAAGGTTGTCTGCTTCACCGCTTGTGAAGACTCTGCTTCATCCCTCCGAACAGTCGACGGGGATGGCTCAATGTTCTCGGACGCCACTACATCAACGGTGTCGCCTCCAGCACGGTCCAAAGTGGTCGAAGCTTCCACTTGAACGGCATCATCTGAAATCTTCTCCACAGAAGGTGGCACAATTGGAGGAATACGCAAATCAGATGAGATCGCCACTTCTTTCGGTCTACCAGAACCTGGCCTCAAAGACCGGGGTTTCTTCTTCGACACTTCCTGCAAAGGGAAGATGAATAAGCACAAAAAGAAAGATCGAGTCGGACTGGTATTAATCTACTTACCACCGCAGGAACAGCCTCCGCTGGCACTGCCGAAGGCAATACTGCGGTTCTCGATTTAGTTGCCAGCACCTTTCTAGTCTTCTTGGTGCAGAAGAATCCATCTATGTCGAATCATGCCTCTTCAGTTGGCTAGCTGTAGGTTCCTCCTGTGAACCCTATGCCTGTGCTATGGGGGCAGCCTTAAGAGCTGTAACGTCGGGCGGACGATACGTCCGACCTTCGTAAGCATATTTTTCGACGCCTCGAGTTGTGTCCCAAAGATGAAGCTAGTCTCCCTATCATACCCAAGAGATACAGCACTCATCAAACAATAGAACGTGACGGCGAAAAATAAGATGAGCGGCCAGGGATTGTGAACTGGTATCGTGAACCGCACTCCAGTACACCCAGCGTTGTAATACTGCCAACCCCGGGCTCCATCTAACAAACTCCATGCAAACCCCAAGCAATTACTTGGGTTTTTCAACATCAGCTGGGTGTAGCTAAATTGGCATACAAAATGGCTCGGTAGGTACGGCTCTAGGAAACAATAATTCCTATTTTGGTACACCAAGTGTGAAGGCCGGATACTCTACAACCAGCGGAACCCCCACACCGGCAGAGCGATAGCATCCTCGCCAAAGTCCTCCAGCTCTTCATCTGCTTCAAAACCCAGGAAAACTAGGACAACTTTGGTGATATCCCACCCCTGGAGGTGGGACAAAACCTTCCTACAAACTGGGACGCCCGTATGCAGCCACTTTCTTCTATAATAGCAGCGGATAAAGGCATCGCTGGCAACATGTCCCTCTTTTGTGTCGGGGCTAATCACGTTAGGATGATACAAGATCAACCATCCCGTTTAGATAATGAAAAGGTAGCTCCGCACATGGGAAGTTATCCTTTCTTCCCCTTGAGTAAACCACATCATTTGTAAACTCCCTCAAACCCTGCATCAAGTTGCACACCATCGCAGGAAGCAAAGCCAAAGGGCGACCGAAGACCAACGCCATAGCAGGTAAGATAAGGTTGCTGGTCACCCACTCCACAGAACCGGATCCATGAGAAAACACGTAGTCTCTAAGCCATATCATCAAATAGGCCGTCAGTACTACTTTGGAGACATTTTATGGAAACAATGCCAGAAACAGCTATAAATATGGTCGGACAGCTCGTTGTCCTCATTTTCGCAAGGATTTTGCTCACCAAGCCTGGTCATCTCGACAAGTACCTCTACATGAGTGAGCCCTGGTGGAGTAACAAACCGAACTTCGATGGGTCCCTTTCATCTTGATTGAAGACGTAGTCTCTCCAAGCAGTCACATGAGGTTGCGCCTTACCTTTATCCCTCCGTTGGTTCAAGTAATGGTGACTCACCACCTCTTTGAAGACCGCCATCATTTTGGGATCCTTTTATTCTAAAACAAGGATTCCTCATTCGTCAGAAAATACTCCTCATAGGGTTCAGATCCCCAAGACAGCTTTGAGACCTCAACATCTCATGAAGTGCCAATCCTAACTCCCCTCTAGGCGTATAGAAGGTGCCGATATAAGAATTGTACAGCTTCATGAGAGCAAGGAACATGGTCCGGTTTATCTCTATGCCCGCCTGAGTGGCACAGAGAGCAGCAGTCAAACCGATGTCCTTGAGTTCATTCTTAAACTTCGACAAAATCTATAATGTCAACTCATCCCACTTCTGTACATAGTGGCACCAACCTTTGACCCGAAACTCCTCTTTCGGGTATAAAATCTTGGCCGCCAGTATGCGATTAACAAAAGTCAAGGCACTAAAGGCAAAGGTATTGGGAGGAACGTCACTTATATGCTCCCAGGACGCAAGGTTTGCCAATGATAAGAGGTTTTGGCCCGAGAAGGGGCTAATGTATCCCTCTGATTGGAGGTAGTGTCAATGCGGATAGTTCCTGCCACTGCCCCTCCCTGAGATGGAGTAAGCACCTACTTCATTATACTCTTGGAAGCAAGACTGCGGAAGACCGTCAAAGGAAATTGACGGTCTACTTATCGAATATGCATATTCGCATCCTTGGCTTTGAACAACCAATCCTCTCTGACCATTAACACCTTCGCTTCAGTTGAGGTCGGGCGATCACCGAACAGAAACTCAGGTTTCAAGAAAGACACAGCGTCATATTCAACAGACTTGAGCCTGCCATTCTCTATCATGCCTTGAAGAAAAGTGTAAGACTGGTCAGGGATCTGGGTCATCCTCTCTGGCAGTTGGCCCAATATGATTGCAGCTTTAGTCGGGTTGACCACTTCTTCATTAAAGTCCAGACCCATTTGATATAGAGCTGGGTCGAGGAGGACTTTATTCAGCAGGGGCAAAGTCATTGACACTGCAGATAAAAAAGAAAAAAAGGGAGTCAGTAAGAGAACTCAGTCCCTCAAGCAGCAGAATGCTTCGATGCATCATCAGGACCTAAGTCCATGCACGTCGGCAGCATAAAGCTTCGGCCCATCATCAGGACCTAAGTCCATGCGTGTCAGCAGAAAGCGCGCATCAGCAGCAGAAAACTTCGACGCATCATCAGGACCTAAGTCCATGCACGTCAGCAGAAAGCTTCGGCACATCATCAGGACCTAAGTCCATGCATGTCAGCAGAAGAAAGCTTTAGTGCATCATCAGGACCTAAGTCCATGCGCGTCAGCAGAAGAAAGCTTCAGTGCATTATCTGGACCTAAGTCCATGTGCGTCAGTAGAGGAGGCTTCAGCACATCAGGAAGACTTAAGTCCATGCGCATCAGTAGCGGAGGCTTCAGCGCGTCATCAGGACCTAAGTCCATACGCATCAGCTCCAAGAACCTAGGCGCATCTTCAGGATGAGCTTCATACAGCCGCGCCCATACGCTTTAGCGGTGTTATTTAAAATGTGCAAAGAAGTGTCTGTGCGAACTCCCAAAGCAGTAGACCACCCACCGATCATTTTCGGTCGTACGTCAGCGTGCGTCATTTCTACGACTGGGACTCCACGACGTCAGACTCAATGGGCTTCTTGCCCCTGCCTCGGCTAGCATTGCCACAGGGAGTTTTGGGGGCATCTCTCTAAAGCTAGGGCTTTTTTGAAGAAGAGAAAAGTTCTAAGGAGGAAGAAAGAAAGTAGAAAACTCTCTCTTTCATCAGCACCTATTTATAGGCTCTGCCACGTGTGTGAACCGATGAGACGTGACGTTAGTAGCAGCCGCTTCGGATCTCGTGAAACCGACGACTCTATATCTTCCAAAAAATCATTATTATCACCTTGCAAAACAAGGCGTTATCTTTTAGAACATTTAAAATCAAGAAGAACATGCGCCAATATGGATATGCGCCGAGCGGTCATGTGCCTAGACATGGTATGCGCCTAGGACATCTACTACCCATGCTTCTTGTTCAAAGTATTCCAAAACTTGACAGAAAGTTTTAAAAACTTTGAAGGGGGTCTTGTAGAAGCATGGAAATTATGGGCGCA
Source organism: Iris pallida (assembly GCA_029216955.1). NCBI lineage: Eukaryota > Viridiplantae > Streptophyta > Magnoliopsida > Asparagales > Iridaceae > Iris > Iris pallida. Next base: position 7,656,686 of record JANAVB010007397.1, on the reverse strand, counting down.
TCAAGGACTAAAACCCTTATGCGCTCAAAAATGGCATGTGCCCTAAAGCATCATGCGCCACAGAATGTTACGTATAGAGGAATTCAAAATAGAAAACTTGGCACAGCGAAAGGTAGAGAGGTATAAAAATTGAACTGTTATTGCATATGACAGTCTATCACATGTCCAAACTCATTGTTACAAAAAAACTCTACTACAAAGAAGAAAGCCTAAACTACATCTAGGCGCATCACTTCGCAGGCGTATCACCCTGACGTCTCAGTGTTGGTGCATCACTCTTCCTCGTCAGAGCGAATCATTTCTTCGAGTGCTTCGGCCAATAAAGCATTTATTGAGCAGAATGCGGGTTAGCAATCAACCTGAACCCGGTGGCTTTTCCAGTATAACAAAAATTACGGCACGACGACCCCGATCTTTGGATGCAACAGGCACCCAATGTCATATTGTAGAAGAACACTACCGACAAGGGGTTCAAACATATGCTGTTGTGTGCATAGAAAACTCGGTGCATCTCAGTCTTCTGAATGAGTTCATCGTCAAAGCTTCTTCGAACGAAGAGATCTGTAACCCACAGCATAATGTCTCACCAAGGAGGAGGATCGATCGAGTTCATCTCCATTTGAAAAGAAAAGTGAAATAAGAAGCAAACTTCTCTTCACAAAACTATTTCTAGGCCGGGGCAACTCGTACCCATGCGCCAAGTAGCAGTCTCTCCGAATTCAGTACAATAAACTTGCATTTGTGGTGATGAATCTGCTCTTTCGAATTCAGCATCAAAAAAGTCATTAATGCCTCAAAAAAATCGACAAAGACTGACCAATGAGTATGCGCCTCGCGGCGGATACACTCGTCAGCACCATGCGCCCCGTATCAATGTGCCCATTGGAGTACAGAATAATGCACCCAGTGGAGCACAGAACAATATGCCCAAATGAGCATAGAACAATGCATCCAGTGGAGCACAAAATGATGTGCCCAGTCAGGCTCGTCACCATTAAGCATTTAATGCTATGTGACAGAGTTGGCAGAACGCTTCTCGAAGACTGAACAGTCGACAGCTTTCACAAAAAATGAATAGCCGTCGACGTCAGCTTCATCATTACTTATTCTATCGGTTATAGCTGTACCCCGCCACGTGGCCGACTGATCACTCGCATGTGCCTCCATAGCCATGTGCCCAAACATCTGCAGGCGCCTCAAAAGCCATGTGCCCAGGCTTGCTTGTGACTCCTAAAAGTTATAGACCAAGTCTTCCTATGGGCCAGATCCTAGACGCATCCTGACATATCACCCTCCACCAAATCTGAGATTTTGAGCCATAGGATCATGCCACGTGTCATTTTGATTCAGTTATGCCTACGAATGGGGTACAAACAACCCAAGATCTCAGCAACAGCCGAATCTCCAACTGCCATATTTTAGCTCCGTCGTTGTAACGCCCCAGTCCCAAAATACGTATGACTAAGTACGTAGACATGCCAGCTGTATACATACAAAGTATACTCTATTATATGGAATCCTTGTATGTATACATAAGCTGTGAATGCAGTAAAACCAAGGTTAACTAATCTCATCCACAAAATGAAAAGATATCATATACTCAACTATGAAATTGTCATTGGTACATGTAGTTGGACGGAGACAAATCTACTACCAACTATGAAAAGAAATACATAACAAAAGAAAGAGTTGGGTGAGCGAAGCGAAGACGATCAAAGTGCAATCATCCTCGAAAAAGTAGAGATGATCATGGACATGGCTAGAACACCTGCGAAAGACGAGCACACACCTGGAGAGATCACCAGGTCCTCAGAGGGACGTAACAAGATACAAAATATCGTGCCATATAAACTGAATAAATACTGCTCAATAATAATAAGTAAGATCGGATCATAACATGGTCCAATACCTCACCATTTGAATTAGCGTACCATCCCCCCAACCAAACAAAGGCAGGAGATGGCACACTAATCCACGGTAAAGTATCTTTCTAAGTTACGAATCCAATATGGTATTCGGATCCCAACAAGGTTCAATACCTTCTCATCGGAGTAATAAGCCACACCTACAACCAAACAAGGACAAGATGTGGCGAACTAATTTGCGACAAGTTATTGTTCCAAGCCACGGTCAGATACAAGTACCCAAACCAAGAGTACTCATACCTAACGGATAAGGGTGCCTAACAAGTATAAGTGTATGCAGTTTTTAAGAACATCCTCCAATGCATGGGCCCTGGCTAAAAAGGGATCGGTATGGTCCCCCATTGGGGCACTAGAGGCCCAATCAATAAGAGCATAACGTTCCGAAGAACGCCAATGGCCGTCAGTAATCAATGGAGGTCATCAACCCTGTATCTCCAACGGAGCATCCGGGTCACAAGGAAAAATGCATCGTAGCCCACACGCTAAGGTATTGTCCTCTCCGCCCAATGCCTACTATGTTGTATCCGCAACACAAAACCTCTATTAACCGCTAAGTCAAACTAAGTATGCAACCTCTATTAGCGGTTATTCCTATCGCACGGCTTATACGTACTGGTGGCAAGTCAATCACGCATGTCCGAGTCCTATATGCGACTCACAACTTCATGATATAAAAAGTGTCAAGGCCTATGAATGCAACACACAAAGGTGGTCACTTAAAGCTAGGTTTAATATGTAAAAAAATAATACATAGTAGAAAATATAACTGAACGGTAAGTTCTAACAAGTTATGCCATGTATCACAATTTATTTTGCATAAAAAAATAATAAATAATGTATGAAATATGAGCTAAATAAATAAATAGCAAATGGCAAGATATCTTGCCTGGTAGGATACCTGGTGTACTATAATGATCAATGTGGCACGAACTACGACTTCGGATAACAACTACACAAGGTTGTTGGCCAATTCCATGGTTACACCCTATTTTAATAATCGATATGGACTTAAGTCAATACACAAAATATACAGACTGCTGCTAATCATTTCAGGATGTGTGAAATCAATATCAACAAGCGTCATACTATTGCATCATCAAGCACACAAATCATCTATCTGAAGATTACTTTTATTGGGATCCAGGCCGAGTCATTTTACAATTTATTATATATCTTATCTTTATTGAGTCTAGGATTTAAATTGTAAGATCGACTTGGTAATACTGGCTTAGGTTAATCTCAGTCCATATTTCTAAAAAGGCTACCTATTCTTATTCTATTTTATCAAAAGTTCAAATTTATTTTTGTAATAGAATTTGACAAATATTCAAAATTCTCCTAGACAGAACTCAAATCGAGTTCGGCCCGAGTTCGGTCCGAACTCTGCCCGAGTTCGGTCTGTTTGAATTCAAATATTCGTTGCCTCCAAATCTGTATGCAACGTACATATGCAAAATCTTTGCATCAAAACTCTGCCAGAACTCTGCCAAAGTTTAGTCTCAGAAAACACCTATAAATATGAGAGAGTTTTTTATTTCAAATCACTCATTCATTCTTTATCTTCTCTTCTCCATTCAATAAGTTTTTTCGCCCGATCAAAAGCTTTCATATCACACCTATACTCTTCTTAGCCAAAAGCCAGTAATATCTATTTCGATCTAGAGTCTTTTGGTGTTCAAGAGTTGTAAAGAGGTTGTTCAAAGTATAATAATTATCTTTGTTGTGGAGCCGGTCGTGCGCTCGTCACCAAGCACGGTGTTGTGAAGTTGGTCGTGCACTTGTCACCAAGCACGGTATTATAAGAGACTACAAGCTCTCAATTAGCTTGTGCCTTAGTGGATTAACATTGAGTAAGAGTACTCGAGACTGGATTAGTCCTCTCAGAAGGATACCAGTATATATCGCTGTGTCACTGAGTTTGATCTTTCTATCTCTTACTTTATTTATTTACTTTCTCTTATTTACTGCCATAGTTTAAATTTTAAATTGGTGATTATTTTTTGCTGCACTCGCACTCACTCTATTCACCCTCCTCTAGAGGTGCTCAACGGTCCTACAATTGGTATTAGAGCAGGTTATATTCTAATATTAAAAACCTCAGAGAGTATATATGGCAGCCATGAAATCAATATTCAATGGTGAAGAGCAATCCACAAATAGACCCCACTATTTGAAGGTACAAATTATACCTGCTGGAAAATATGGATGACTTTCTTCTTAAAGTCTCTTGACTCTAATCTTTGGTCTATAGTTGTTGACGGTTATAAGAAACCGGCACCTACAGTGGTTGACGGCCAGCTTGTAGACAAGCCTCATGACAAATATACAGAAGCTGAAAAAGCTAAGGCTAGTCTAGATGCTCGTGCCATCAATGCACTGTTCTGTGCAATTAACAAAACGGAGTTAACAGAGTTTTAACCTGTAAAATATCTCATGAGATTTGGAAACTTCTTGAGGTAACTCATGAAGGTACTTCCTAAGTGAAGGAATCCAAAATTAATAGACTAACATAGGAATATAAATCCTTTAAGATGAAACCAGGTGAGTCAATTACAGAGATGTTTACACATTTTCTTGATATTACTAATCCTTTACAATCTCTTGGTAAGTATTACAGCAATCATGAGAAGATCAGAAAAGTGCTACGGGCTCTAACCAAGAACTGGAACCCGAAGGAAACAATAATCATTGATGGAAACGATCTCACCACCATGTCTTTGGAAACGCTGATGGGCAAGCTCATGACCCATGAGCTTGATCTGCAAGAGTTTGAAGAAGCTACCCCAAAACAAAAGTCTATTGCCTTCAAAGCTCAAGTCAAAAAATCTATATGCAATGATTTTGATGAAGAATCATCAAGTGGTGATGAACAAGCCCTACTATTGAAGAACTCCAGGAAAATCCTAAAGTTTGAGAAATCAAACAGAAGGAAGAGAGATATCCAAGAAAGCAATGAAGATGAAACCATATGCTTTGGATGCAAGAAGTCAGGGCACATGAAGAAGGACTGTCCAACTTCGAAGAAAAGCAGTCCATATGACAGATCAAGATCAAGCAGAAAAGCAACAACCAGTCGAAAGTATGCCAACACAAGTATCTGGCATAAAAGTGATGCCAGTAATACAGAGAAAGAAGACAGACCATGCAGAAATGCCAATGTTTGTCGTATGGCATTTGATAAGGTATCCTCAAACCCTCTATATGATGATTTTACTTTCGATGAATTAGAAAATGCCTTTAGCGAATTACTTGAAGAACACAGAACTGTGCTTGACAAGTATAACCAATCTCGAAAAGAAATTAAGGCATGCACAACCGAGATAGCTAGACTGTCCAGCCTTATTGAAGATATTAAAGAGACGTCTACTACCGGTAACACGGAAGAGATAGCCAAACTCAAAGTAGACTATCATGGGGCTATCCTCAAGGTTGATAAGAAAGAAAGAGACTATGTCAAAATACAAGAGTTATATGACATAGAGAAGAAGAAGCACTTAGTCACAGAACAAAGACTCTCAGATATGACTGCTAGATATGAGGAGTCTGTTGCAATTTCTAAAAAGTTAGAAATCAAGTTAGGCAAACAGGCAATACCTGTGACACGGCCTATGTTTAGTCCTAATGCTAAGCATAAACTAAAGAGGACTAAAAATCAGAAAGCACGGAAGAAACACGACTATCATCATGCTTTCACTTATAGGTTTTCCAAGAAACCAAATAAGCATGTCAACACAGTTTCAACCACCACTGGTTCTAAACTAACTTGCACATATTATGGTACACATAGACACATATCACAGTATTATTTAGCAAGGAAACTTATTGACAATCACACTTTATTCTGGAGACATAAAACTAATCAATATGGACCCTTCAGTAAATGGGTACCAAAGGATTCATCTACTTGTTTTGTAGGTGGACCCTCAACCCTCTCATGGTAAAACCAAGTGGATCCTCGATAGCGGATGTTCGCGACATATGACTGGTGATGCATCTTTGTTCGCCATGCTATCGATGAAGAAAGAAGGATATGTCTCCTTCGAAAATAATTTGAGAGGTGATATTATTGGTAATGGCACTATCGATATATCTCCTTATCCAGTAATAAAGGATGTTTGGCTTGTCACAGAATTGAAACATAACCTTCTAAGCATAAGTCATTTGGCTGATAATGGTTATGGTATCAATTTTGTAAAAGATAAATGTACCATATATGAAATGTCTGTCACGACCCGCACCCTAGAGTTAGGGCACGAGAACGTAACAACGCCCAGTCTACGCCGCAGTGTCGGCGGTAGAACGCTGTCCTAGGTCTCAATGTATCTAACAGTATAAGACTAAACAGTTTATACTCCCCGAATGGGGGTGACATAGCAGATACAAACTCAATCACATCTAACGTAGAGCATGATAAAGATAGACAAAACATAAAATCCAAAATAAATACAGGAGATAGAAGTCTGAGTGTCTAAGATACATGAACCCAGAAGTACATCTCAAAACTCAAATAAAGATACAGTAATCCACAAAGTAAATACAACTCCAGACAAAATGAAATAACTACCTAAACAACCTCTAAAGTGTCTCCTCTAGGCTAGCAGGCACCTCCAGGCTATCTGTAAAATTTATCAACAGGTCCAGTCAGGACTGGAGCGAGTACAGTACATCTCAACAGATCATAGCAGGTTAGAAAACATATAACATGCAGTAAAGTAAGATACAGGTACTGAAAGAAAACAGTATGTAAACAGAGAGATAACTGTAATAGAAATATCTACTATACATAGAGAACTAGCATGTGACTAGTGAGTCAGAGTACAATATGAACATGTAAATGGCCTGGGATGATTCTGATAAGACACTAAGGAATGATTCTGATAAAAAACTACTGGTGTATTATTCACATGTCCAAATTCTACTCCCCCGTACCCCCAATCAATACACAAGGATCCAGCCAGGTTATGTTATGATACTATGTTCAGACCCCGAAGGTGATAGACCCCGAAGGTGATAGACCCCGAAGGTGATAGACCACAAAGGTGATACATAGTAGACCCATAAATGGGATAAGGATTCCAGGATGACTCTGTGATTATAAGAGTAAATGGCACAAGTGATCGAAGAATCAACGAAACATAGTGATACGCCATGTAAGTGAAACGCACAAGACATAGAGTACCCGATGCTCCATAAGGATAACATCTCAAGAAGGGATCCATATAGTACCAATCCGTGTGACCAACATGACAGTACAAGTAAAGTAATCTACTGCAGGAAATAATTCTACGCAGGATATGAAATGAACAGAGAATGTACTCGCCTCGATAACCTGAACAGCTGATAAGTATAGGGGGTCCCACTGAAGCCACAGGGTCCTATTTAAAGCAACACAGGTTACAAGGTATTCAAGTTGTAATAAATGAATCTCTATAATCAATCTACATTATTCTAGGTTCTTCTAAGTCAAAATAATCCTAGGTCGACTCCGGTCAATAATCTAGTTAAACTAGGTCAAGTGTTGACTTATAGTTGTCTTTGGGTCAACTGGTCAACTCTGGTCAAACAGGGTCAATTCTAGTCTAATATAAAGTGTACTTCGTTATTTGTACGTCGAAACTTACGGCACGCAAATCGAGATAAGAAGATTATCGGTAAGGTTGATAATCTTATTATAGTGATCCACGTATCCAACTTGTCAATTTCAGCGATGTGAGATCACTGGAATTGACTGATCTCAGTTTCGTTGTACTAATCCCGAAATACGAACATTATATGAATTAATTATTAATTAATTATAAAAAAAGGTTAACTCAGAGAAATTATCAACAAACATTGTCGGACGATGAAATGAACATCGCCAACGTGTCCAGAATGGTCAAATTAACTAGGATAGCCTACCCATCGGTCCAATTTGGACACAAGGGCAAAAAGGTAATTTTGGGTCAAAACGGTGTCCGTGTCGGAGCCGTTTTGCACCGAAAAATGTGCAAGAAAACAAGTCTACAAAATATAATAAATTATATGTCCACGAAACCAGAATGTCGATACGAACCCAACGTTATCTCCAGAATTGGATTCCGTTGACCCGATCTCATTTTGGCCCGTTGACCAGAACTTGGAATTCCGGTTTGTACGGAAATGCGTGCCGGAGCCAAAGTTCTCAAAACTCAGTAAACTACCTGTCAACGAGTCCAGAATGATGATACGAACTCAACGGTATCTCCGAAATTGGATTTCGATAAGCCGATCTCAAAATGACCCGTTGACCCGGATATTGGTATCCGACTTGCACCGAAATGCGTGCCAGACCCAATGTCCACCAAAATCTAGCAAATTATATGTCAACGAGTCTAGAATGACGATACAAACTCAACGGTATATCCGGAATTGGATTTCGATGAGCCGGCGTCAAAAAGTCCCGTTGACCCAGAAAGTGGGACCCGTTTTGCACCGAAAAACGTGTCCGGGCCCACGTTCTCCAAATCTAATAAATTTTATATGAAAACATGCCAGAACGACGCCACAAGTCTAATGGTGGTGTCAAAAATGAAATCTGGAGTCTCGTGTTCAAAAATAGAATTTTACAAGTTGGAAATTACGAATTCGGACGACCAACTTTGGCGTCGAATTCAACCAATCAAACAAGCTCACAATGAAACGAAACTGGAGGGGTAGCAAGAGGGTTATACCAGCTTCGCACCGGAACTGGTAGCATGCCAAACGGAGCTGCGTTGGAAGAGATACAAGCTGACGAAGTTGGCCCCGCGAAACTGTCCAAATTTAATACAATTTAAACGGTCAACTTGGTGGCCGGTTTTCATGTATCAAACGATAAAATTAACGGACGAAAATTGACATGAGCGAAGGTGGATATACCGATATTGCGACGGACCGAAGAAATCGCCGATCCAACGGTCGGATCTCCGGAAAAATGCGTGCGAAGTTGCTGCGATGGGGCGCCAAAACGAACTCGATCCCGCGCGCGTCACGACGGGACGTCGTTCAAAACGCACAAATCGCCTATAGGTCGCGCCGGGGAGCGAGGTGGCAGACCCAGGGGGGGCGTCGAAGTTTACCCAAGGTAGGGGAACACGGCCACGGCGACGCGTGGCCGGCGAAGGCACTGCACGCGCTCGTCCGCGCGCGACAAGGGGCACGCGCTGTGCTGCCATTGCAGCTACTGCTGCCAGCTGCACGCGCTGGTGGCACGCGGCGGCACGGCGCGCTTGGCCTGGCGGAGGCGCTGCTTGGTGCGGCCTGGCGCGGCGGGAGGATGGTGGTGGTGTGCCATGGGAAGGTGGAGGAGATGGAGTTTGGTCGACAGTGGTGGTTGGTTTGAATGAGGTGGAGGAGATGGAGGAAAGTAGGAGGAGGAAATGGAGAGATTACTCGGAGGGTGGCCGATGGCCAGGCCACGACAGAGGTGACTGGACTGAGGTGGTGGTCGGGTTGTGTGGGGGAAGGATGTCGGGCTGTGGTGTGGAGTAGCTATTGTGATTGTTTAAAAACAATAGAAAGAGAGAGAGAGAGATGAATAAGATGGTAATAATGTGAGAGTGAGAGAGAAAGTAAAAAGTTGCTCTCCCATAAAAGTTAGGGCCGGCACATGCTGTGAGGAGGGGGTTTTGAATGTGAGGGAAAATTAATGGTTAGGATTTAAAGAAGGAAATCAGAGGCTAGGATTAAATTAGAGGGAAATTGTCCATTCCACTGGGAGTTAAACAAATGGGAGTTTAAACAATTATTAAAATAAGTAAACATGGTATTAAATATTATTTTTGGACACGAAAAATGAGGGTGTCCCGATGGAGTCCAACATGGAGCTGAACTGGACTCGGTGGAGCCGGATTGGATCAAAACTGGACATGATGCAATAATAGAATTAAAAATTAGACGTTGATGATCATGGGCAAATAAATAGCACATAGGGATTCCGATAAATAGGACACAAGTGGCGGACGGGTAGTAGGCTCAATGTGGGCCATGTCCATAGTTGGGGCTGACAGGTTTTGGTCGACAGGGGACCCACAAATCAAGTTGGAAGATGAGTGTGACGCCGTGGAGTGAAATAAAATCGGGTCACGTGTCGGGAAAGTTGTGCGAATCAAATGGAGCACAAAACGACGTGTCTGAGTGGGACACGAAGGTCATGGACGGCGAGCGACTCGAGTAGATCATCAATGAGGAGTTGGTTTCAAGAAACTGACTGGTCTTCCGCTCCCAATTTAAAAGTCATGGTAACGCGCTGAAAATGATCAAGAAAAAGAGTGGGAAAATAAATATCAATCAAATGGTCTAAATCGACCCGAAGTTCAGCGAAGCAGAAAGAGCACAAGAGAATAAGTTTGGATGGGACACTATATACCGTCATGAAGGTAATCGTGTCCACTCCAAAACTCGTGAAGAAGATTTCCAGAGTTGAACATCCCTGATACTCCAAATATCAATGGCATGAAAGAGTACACTTACAGATAAATAAATAAAATAAAATATTTATCAAAACCAAATAATCAGGAAAATAAAATAAAATAAAAAAAAAAATTCAACCCAAAATTCAGGGTGCTCACATCCTACCCCCCTTATAAAAATTTCGTCCTCGAAATTAAAATGTCCATACTCCCTCTAGGTCAAACCCCCACAATAAAAGTTCCAGAACTTAAATAAAACATAACATCAAAAAAGAACGGCATACAGGGTCATGGCATACGGTGACAATGAAGTCTCATCTAGGTATACTAGTCATGCTAACCGGAAGGGTCATAGGGTATCAAACACACAAGCAGTCTAGGGTGCTAAACAAAAGTTACAAAAAAACAACAAACCATCAAAACTGTAAGGCAGTCTACCATCCTATATGAAAACTGGTATTTATCATAAAAATAAGGAAAGATAACTACCAATTATCTATAAAGGGTTCAGAAAAATAAAAATTAAAGTTAAAAATGAAAGTCACTTGCATGGAAAACCAATCACAATATATATTAAAAAATATTTAGTCTCGATACGATCTAAGTTGATCAAATTGGGGAAATCAAGATTTAGGCAATATGGAGGACAGGTTCAACAAGGTCTGAGATCGAGCATACAAGGATAGAGATTCGGGTCACAATCAAAATTAAGTACAACCCAAGATAAGAAAAATAATCGAAGTTGATTTGGTCATGATTAAGGAAACTAGGATTCAATGATATTGAAAACACTTTGGGGAAAAACAAGGGAAGATTTCATAAGGAGTCAAGTTAATCATCTCTCTCTAATACCATCAAGTCTGTCATTTGCTAAATCATATTTTTTTTCTCACAAGTCCCAATATGAAATCAATCTCTATATAACTATCATCGAAATTTTATAACCTTTAGTCATCTAAACCTTTACCATGATCACCATAGACAAATTTTCTACTTCTAAAAATATTTTTCCCCAAACATACCCCTCTTATTTATGAGTCAACACTTATTCGTCTAACCAAAATTCCAAATTCCTTCACCTCGTTTTAATTTAGATCCGAAACCTCTAAATTCAGTTTATGAAATCCTCGTACTTGTTTAAATCAAGCCTCGTATTTATTCAACCCTAATACCACCATGTCGTACAAAATTTATTCTTATTTATAGATCAACCTTCATATTTCTTCAACGTTCACCTTCAATTATTATCCTTTTGAATTCTACACTCTTTTTTTTTCATCCAAAAATAATTCCTATAACTTAAAATCCATGTGTTCTCTCTGTCTCTAGTCATTTCTTACAATACCTTATTCCATTTCGTATCATTATTGCATATAGTTAGAATCTCTTCCCTATTACCAAATCCTTAAATTTAACATCATAGCCTTAATGTGTAACATCTCAAGAATTAATAACCAAAATTTATTCAAGTTCTCAAAACTAAATTGATCCCGACTATCATTATCAGTTTTTTTTGAACTACATCCGTGAATTACTCACAACCAAATTTTCTGCAATTGTTTCTAAATTGATAACATTTATCACTCAATTCCATTCCAAGCCTTTACCACATTTCTATCTCAAAAAAAAAAATTTTGACATCCAACATTTTGATTCCTACTAAATTATCATATGATAACCATTCACGTTATTTCCATACTAGATGATTTACATCACTTCTTCAACATTTCTCAGATAAAAACGATATGCAAATTCAAGAGTTTTCAAGGTATAGTTGACCGAATTATATACAAGACAGGGAATTGATGTAATCATGATAGTTCATTATCATCTAATACAAGAATAGTAGCAAGAAAGGAATAACGATAAAATATGTTCTGCTTATCTGTTTAAAGAAGAAACCGTTTTGAAATCCAGAGTTAAAATATCAAATTCAAGATAAAGTTTAGCAAAATCATCGATTCATTGCATTATGAAAAACTCATAGCAAGAAATTTCACAAGGTTTATAAAACCAACTAAACTTACTCCTGAGTTAAATAATAGGAAACTAGACAAAACAAACAATAATAATTCTCTTTTTTTTTGAATGACTGAAAAAAAAGTAGAGAAAACATGTTTAAAATATTTTAAGTACAATCTGATAATCATATGCGTCTATCCAAAATCATGGTACTCTAAATCCTCGTCATACTAGTAAGCAAGGCTACGATAATCACAGAGCCCTTGACTTATGCACATATTTCTAAATTCATGGTATTTAACATTTTCGCGGTGCCGCATGCTTGGCTGCGAAAACCTTAAATTCCCACACCCAAGAAATATATCCAGAATCAGACTATATGTCCTCACCATGCTGGCTAATGTGACTATAAAAGACTAGATTCCATAACAAGGATGACCTAGCCCATATAATTTTATCTTACCTAAAATTAAATTAATCAATAATGAATACTCAAAATCAAATCAAATTTATTAACGAACATCAAAATTCAAAATGAACAAAATCCATCAAAATACAAACTCGAATGCAACAGCTATCATCAAAATTCAAAATTCAAAAATCTTCCATCAAAATAAATACAAACTCAAATTCAACAATAATCCATAAAAATCAAATTTAACAACAAAAGTAAAATAAATTAAATCAAGGGAAAAAGAGAGTTTTCAAATCGAAGTTAAATAAGATTCTCCAGGGTCGTCCCGGAAATATCTCAAGGGTTCCTATCTGTGATTGAGTACCTTCAAAATATATATTCTATTCCTACTGCAGGCTGTAGTGGTACTCTAATTCGAATACTACTACACTTTAGTCTCGACCTGCATGGGCCACCACTAAAAACGTGTCACGACCCGCACCCTAGAGTTAGGGCACGAGAACGTAACAACGCCCAGCCTACGTCGCAGTGCCGGCGGTAGAACGCTGTCCTAGGTCTCAATGCATCTAACAGTATAAGACTAAACAGTTTATACTCCCCGAATGGGGGTGACATAGCAGATACAAACTCAATCACATCTAAGGTAGAGCATGATAAAGATAGATAAAACATGAAATCCAAAATAAATATAGGAGATAGAAGTCTAAGTGTCTAAGATACATGAACCTAGAAGTACATCTCAAAACTCAAATAAAGATACAGTAATCCACAAAGTAAATACAACTCCAGACAAAATGAAATAACTACCTAAACAACCTCTAAAGTGTCTCCTCTAGGCTAGCAGGAACCTCCAGGCTATCTGTAAAATTTATCAACAGGTCCAGTCAGGACTGGAGCGAGTACGGTACATCTCAACAGATCATAGCAGGTTAGAAAACATATAACATGCAGTAAAGTAAGATACAGGTACTGAAAGAAAATAGTATGTAAACAGAGAGACAACTGTAATAGAAATATCTACTATACATAGAGAACTAGCATGTGACTAGTGAGTCAGAGTACAATATGAACATGTAAATGGCCTGGGATGATTCTGATAAGACACTAAGGAATGATTCTGATAAGAAACTACTGGTGTATTATTCACATGTCCAAATTCTACTCCCCCGTACCCCCAATCAATACACAAGGATCCAGCCAGGTTATGTTATGATACTATGTTCAGACCCCGAAGGTGATAGACCCCGAAGGTGATAGACCCCGAAGGTGATACATAGTAGTCCCATAAATGGGATAAGGATTCCAGGATGACTCTGTGATCATAAGAGTGAAGAACAGTTTGGCAACTCTAGAGGGGGGTGAATAGAGTTTATATAGAAAAATAGCCAATTAAAAATAACTCTTTCACCGATAATAAATAATCAGAGTAAAGTGCGGAAAATAAATGAAGAGCAGAAGAGCATACGCAAACACAGCGATTTTAACCTGGTTTCCCTCGTGGAGGTCTAGTCCAGGCCTGAGAACTCTAGCTCAGGATTAAATCCACTATTTGTGAAATAGTAGTTTACAACCCGTGCCTTTTCTTCAGAAGAGCACGTCAACTTCTAACAGAGGATCGCAGTGGCGATTTGCTTGGAATTGTCCAAGCGACTTCTTCGACTTTTGCACAAGAATCCTAACTGAGAGATGCTGAGCACTCGAGACTTAGGAGGCTTGTGGCTAGTAGATGGGAAGGGTATGGCCTATTGAGCTTATAAGAGAGAATAGAAGAGAAGATTGGATGGATTGAAATGAGAGAATTCATGCCCTATTTATAGTGTTTTTATAGGCAGAATTCGGCCAGAATTCGGGTAGGAAAATTCAAAAATTTGGCCGTTGGACAACTAGCAACCAGCTATCCCTAAAATTAGGGTTCCTGATTTCTAGGGGGCAGAGTTCGGCCCGAACTCTGTGTGGAGGCAGAGTTCGGCCCGAACTCTGTCTCCAGAGCACAGAGTGGTTCTAAGGGGACCAGTGGACAGTTTTTGGTTCAGTAGAGCTTGGGATTTTGGGTAGGTTATAGACTAAGTTCCAAGAGCTCAGCATGACTCAGAGTACACAAGTCTAGACTCAATGAAATTATAAAATACAGACTCCAGAACACACTGAGAGCCGGAGACTGAGCTGTCATCTGTCTTGAACTGAATGCAGTCGTCGTGTGTCGTATTGAATTAATACAAATGTTATTTAGTCAATGTAGTCAATATTTGGTTGACTGTGACTTTGTGTCAACAATCTCCCCCATATTGATAATTGACAAAATAATATATGTATATTCAACATTCATACCTGGACACAGTTGATTATAGCAACATAGCTCCCCCATACTCGATGCCGAGCTAGAATGTAATAGCTCCCCCGTAATCAGTGAATGGTGCTGAGCTAAAAGCAATAGCTCCCCCGAAAATAGTGCATGAAACCTGTATAATATCTTCCAAAAAGCACAAACAAGCACAGATGTACCAAAAGATAGGATATGATACCAATACCAAGAGAATATATCCAGACATATATATCTAGCCAGAATATACATAGTTCTCCCCCTTTTGGCAGTTAGCAATATAGACTGCAGATGAATGAATAATAGAGAAACTGCAGAAGATAATTATAGTAATACAACCACACCAAGCAGAGAAGAAACAGTATAGAAATAATCAAAAGAAGTACTAGCATAAAGTGTCATAACCAAATGTCAAACACATAACCAGAGTTTAAAAACATCCAAGTACATAAAACTGAAACTAACTAGAAATGAAAATGCATCAACTAATGTCATCATCAGCAGCAGCAGCAAGTAGTAGCCAATCTCCATCACGGAGCATGAGAAGGTCCAGGAGAGTTGGAACGTCTGGGATCCACAAGAGCAGCACCCGGATCCAGGTAACGCATGACCCATGGATCATCAATGCGATAACCCTTACGATCGGGATCCCGCTGCATGGAAATGGCCATAGTAGGATGATGGGACATGGAGTACCGAATATCATGCAGCGAGTTACAGAGTGCACTCATCTGTAGGGTAGTACGGTAGTCCATCTGAGCCCACCGATCAGCTTCTAAGTAGAAACGATCCTGGAGCATGGTCTGGATGGAGTCAAGAGTGGCAGGTGGAGGTAGTGCATCCTGACGGAAAGGAGGGGAGTTAGACTCCGCATCATCAGAATGCTCAGAAGCCTCAGGAGAGGCGACAACTGCCTGAGTATGTCGTGCCTTGGACAGGAAAGCAGGAGCAGGCAAGAATGGACAGATATCAAGTGGTATGTTAAATGCACGAAAGATCATAGGAAGGTACAAAGGATAAACCAGAGCTCGTGGTTTCTTCCTATAGTGAATCATCCAGTCCATCATTGTACGTGGAAGATTGAAAGAAATTCCAAAGTGAAAATGATAAAGAGCAGATATCTCAAGATAAGTGATGTCATCATGGGAACCTGTTTTGGGTAGAATGGTGTTAGAAATAATCCAATGAAGATCAGAAAAATATGGGTTGAGATATTTAGCCGTGAGCTTGCGAGGACGTGTGTATGGAGTACACAAATCGTCCTTGAAGCTCTCAAGGGAAATTCCGTCGGAAAAACGGAACGAGCGAGCGTCAACTAGCTTTTCCCAAGAATTGGGCTCTTGAAGACCAAGATATTCGGCTAAGTCAAAGTCATCAAAAGATATATTGATACCTGCAACTCGTGAATAAATATGGAGATCATCAAAGGTCATGTTGCAGTAGAACATTTGGACAGCATGACGATAGATAGCAGAAGTGGTAGTGACAAGCTCATCAAAGAAGAGGTCATGAAATAAAGAATCATACTGAGAGAAGATAGAAAAATTAATGGGATGTCCTGCGAATACCTGACGATTCCGATAGTCACTAAACCAGTTGTTTGAGGCATCTAGTGAAACAAATAATCGGTTGTCAAAGGTAGAAGGGTTTCCAGGACGAGGTGGGTTAAACAACGGATGAGGTGGTTGAAGTTGTTCAATGATTCGTTCATTCGTCGGAGGAGTATCCGAAGAGGAAACACTCTCAGTTCGAATCCTCTTTCCACGATTGAACAAGCGAGGGGCCATAAAAACTTGATAGAGTGAAGTATAGAAGATAAGAATGATACCTCAAATGATTAATAAACAGTGGAAGAGAATGATGAGAAACCCTTTTTCCTTGATTTTGAGGAGCAATGGAGCACTCTAGATCAAAAACTAGGGTTAGGGTTTGAAGGAAAGAGTTTGGAGAGGTGAGGAAGGTGGCAATAGTGAAGGAGAGAGAGGGAATCCCGAAATAAAATAGGGGTTTGTCTTTGGTCGGATGACATATGGACCATAGGATCTAAATTGATCCAACGGCAGAGCCAGATCCCGACGCTGGAACTTAGGGACCGAACTCGGCCCGAACTCTGTTAGGGGCAGAGTTCGGCCCGAGTTCTGGATCAGTGGTCCAGAACTAAAGGCAGGCTGAAAAGATAGAAAAATTGATTAAGTGTTTGAACAAAAGAGATTTTGAGGATAAAAGATTGATGAAAACAATGAAGTACATAGAGAGGTACACAAAGGTCAGAATGAACTTTAGGAAAAATCAATTAGGCAATAATAAATCGGAACAAACCATATAATAAACAAAGAAATATATTGTAATTCAGTATTTCAAATTTGCCATGGGTTAGCTGCAGGGGCCGGATCCCAGCTAGCGGTAGTCCTGAGGACTAGTGCACCGTGTCGCTTAGGCTTTTACGCCTTTTTGTCAGAAGGACCCTTTCGGCTTGTACCCATAATAAATTCGTCATAAAAGAATCAAAATATACTCGATATTTACGCAAGTAAGTCTCAACTTATAACTGCTTCATCCAAAATTCCGAGTTCACGACAAAGAAAATTGAAGCGCACTTCGGATAATGGCTTAGTAAAGAAATCTGCTTGCTGATGATCAGTGTCAATAAATTCTAAGTTAATCGTGCCATTTTATTGATGATCACGCAAAAAGTAGTGTCTGATCTCAATGTGTTTAGTGCGTGAGTGGCAGACAGGGTTCTTAGTCAAATTGATGGCACTAGTATTGTCACAGAATATAGGAATATGCATGAAAGATAATTTATAGTCTTCAAGGGTTTGCTTCATCCACAGAATTTGTGCACAACAATGCCCAGCTGCTATGTATTCAGCTTCTGTTGTGGATAGTGCGACAAAGTTCTGCTTCTTGCTAAACCATGAGACTAAAGCCTTTCCTAATAAATGACACGTGCCGCTAGTACTTTTACGGTCGACCTTGCATCCAGCAAAGTCAGCATTAGAGTAACCGATGAGGTCAAATGATATTGACTTGGGATACCATTGGCCCACTGTAACCGTACCCTTAAGGTATCGAAAGATACGCTTAACCACGGTCATGTGAGATTCCTTAGGATTTGCTTGATATCTAGCACATAGGCAAATACTAAACATGATATCGGGGCGACTAGCAGTTAAATAAAGTAAGCTGCCTATCATACCTCGATACTTACATTGATCAACGGGTTTGCCGCTCTCATCTGGTTCGAGTTTGGTTGAGGTAGCCATTGGAGTGCTGATTGGTTTGATGTTGTCAAGATCGAACTTCTTCAGCATGTCCTTGGTATACTTCGATTGACAGATGAAAGTTCCATTAGCCAGTTGTTTTACTTGCAGACCAAGAAAGTAGTTGAGCTCTCCCATCATGCTTATCTCAAATTCCGTCTGCATACACTTGGCAAATTCTTGACAAAGAGTTTCATCAGTAGACCCAAAAATAATATCATCAACATAAATCTGAATTAATAAAATAGTGTCTTTGAAAGATTTTATAAACAGTGTAGTGTCAATTTTCCCTTTTGAAAAACCTTTCTCAAGTAAGAAGCTACTTAGCCTTTCATACCAAGCTCTGGGGGCTTGTTTGAGGCCATAAAGTGCTTTCTTTAGCTTGAACACGTGGTCGGGAAATTTGTGATTTTCAAAGCCAGGAGGTTGTTTCACATAAACTTCCTCCTTAATAAAACCATTCAGGAAAGCACTTTTCATATCCATTTGAAATAATTTAAAGTTTTAAAAATTAGCAAAAGCACAAAGCATCCGAATGGATTCTAGTCTAGCAACAGGAGCATACGTCTCATCGTAGTCGATACCTTCCTCTTAGTTGTATCCTTGAGCTACTAGACGAGCTTTGTTACGTGTGACTGAACATTTACTTTGTTTCTAAAAACCCATTTAGTACCAATTATCGAGTGATTAACTGGTCTAGGAACGAGTTCCCATACTTGGCTTCTCTCGAATTGGTTGAGTTCTTCTTGCATAGCAGAAATCCAAAATTCATCATTAAAAGCTTCAGAAATGTTTTTAGGCTCTACTTGTGAAATAAATGCAGTGCTAGCAACGGAGTCTCTTAGTGATGATCTAGTAGTTACTCCACGTGAAACTTCTCCTATAACTAAATTTTCTGGATGAGAAGGTTTGAAAGAGAATTTCTTAGGCAAACCCTCCAGAGAATTAGTTTTGGTTGAAGTATTCATTGGAGTAGAAGTTGATGGCTCAACATCATTATCAAGAGTACTTGCTGCACTATTGTCTTCATCAAAAGTCACATTTGTTGACTCTTCCACAATAAGTGAGCGTTTATTGAAAACTCTATATCCCTTACTCTTGGCTGCATAACCAAGAAAGATACCATCGTCAGCTTTGGCATCAAATTTGCCTAAGTTGTCTTTGGTGTTAAGGATAAAACATCTACAACCAAAAATTTTAAAATAAGAAACATTGGGGGTTCTCCCAAACCAAAGCTCATAGGGTGTTTTCTTCGTAATGGGACGAATAAGTACCCTATTTAAAATGTGGCATGCTGTACTTACAGCCTCTGCCCAAAAATATTTCGGAAGAGAAAATTTATTCAACATGACTCTAGCCATATCGCCAAGAGTCCTATTCTTCCGCTCCACAACACCATTTTGTTGAGGAGTTCTAGGACAAGAGAATTCATGATCAAAACCATTTACATTACAAAAACTTTCAAAATCATAATTTACGAATTCGCCTCCATGATCACTTCGGATTCGAGTAATCATATAGCTTTTTTCGTTTTGAACTTTCTTTACAAAAATTTTGAAAGCAGAAATAGCATCGCTCTTATTAGCGAGAAAGAAAACCCATGTAAATCTCGAAAAATCATCAACAATAACAAATGCATAAAGTTTGCCTCCAAGGCTAGCTATTCTACTAGCACCAAATAAATCCATATGAAGTAGTTGCAAGGGTCTAGTAGTACTTACAGAGTTGATAGAATGAAATGAGGATTTAGTTGCCTTGTTTAGTTCACATTCGGCACATACCGTGTCCTTTTTGAACGTGATGTCAGGTAATCCTCTCACTAGCTTCTTGGTAGAAAGCCTGGATATAGCATCCATGTTGGCATGACCAAGACGCTGGTACCAAAGTAGTCGTTCGTCTTTGTGGACATATAGACATCTACCTGCATTGTTAGTATTTATAGAAAGATAGAAAATGTAGATGTTGTCCTCTCTTTTCCCTTCAAAAGCAATGTCTCCTGTTGACCTATCATAGATGTAGTAACTGTTTTGTCCAAAGTTAATATCATATCCATGATCAGCAAGATGACTAATGCTGAGCAGGTTATGCTTTAACTCGGTCACTAGGCAGACATACTTTATTACAGGAGAAGGAGGATGACCAATGATACCATTACCTATAATGTGTCCTTTGAGATTGTTACCGAAGGATACGTATCCTTCTCTCTTCATCGATAGTGATGCAAAAAGATTTGCGTCTCCCGTCATATGTCGCGAGCATCCACTATCGAGAATCCACTTACTTTCAGTTGAGGAGGGAAGGTCCACCTACATCAAGAGTAGATGTGACCTTTGGTACCCGAGTTCTTGAGGGTCCTGAAAAGTTAGTCTTTGGGAACCAAGCATATATCCTTTTATCTACAAGTTTTCTAACTCTGCACTGTGGTGAGATGTGTCCATGTAATCCACAATAAGTACAGATAGCATTCTTATTTATACTAGGAGCATGAGAATAATATCTATAAGCAACAGGATGAGGATGGACATGATATGAAGAGTTAGCATGGTGAAGATGATTATGCATGGAATAAGTGGCATGGTGATGGTGTCTATGAGGCATAGAATGATGGTATTGTCTATGATGTGTGATATGCTGATATTGTCTAGATGGCATGGCATGATGGTTTTGTTATATGGTATATGAGGACCTTGTCTATATGGCATTGTATGATGATTTTGTCTATATGGCATGGCATGATGATTTTTATGTGTGGAGTGATGTTGATTGTGTCTTTGTGCATGATGAGTGTGTACTGAGTGAGAATTGTTCTTACGTGCACGTGGTTTGTGAAAGTTTGTGTATATAAATGCATGGTTATGTGCTGCATGAGAATGACGTGATTGACTAGCATGAGTGGTATTGTGCCCATGTGATTGGGTTTGAGGTTGAACAACCTGTTTACCCAATTTGGTTTCTAATCTTTTAGAAACAGCTTGCAGTTCATCAACCTTAATATTTAAGCCATATATCTTAGTCATATAAATCTTGTGTCTACTCTTTTCTTCAGCAAGCAACGTGTTGAGTGTAGTGATTTCTTGAGTTTGTTGCTCAATACGTGCTTCAGCATCATGCAAGCTTAATTTAAGCTTGGATACTTCATCAGTGTCATTAGTGGGTGACGTGTTTCTAACATTATCAAGAAGTAAAGAAATTCTTTGTATCTCATCTTCTAGACTTTTGATTTTGTCCTTGGCATGTTTATATTTACCGATGACCTTTTTATGATCATCGAGTAAATCAATGAAAGCATCGCCAAGTTCATCAAAAGAGAAGTCATCCAGAGTTTCGTTAGATACCTTGTTGGAAGTTGCCATCAGGCACACATTTGCTGTATTTTGAGGAGAGTCCTTTTCTTCCTCAGAGTCACTTGCTTTGCTTTCATGCCAGATGCCTGTGTTGGCATATTTCTTTGATGAGTTCTTTTGTATGGCTTCTCATAGCGGTTGTTCTTCTTCAGGAATGGGCAGTCTTTTTGGACATGTCCAGTTTTCTTGCAACCGTAACAAGTTGGTTCCTCTTCATCGTCTTCTTGAGATTCCTTCTTCCTTCGATTGAAGCGAAGGAATTTCCTGAAGTTGCGAACCATGAGAGCTTGGTCTTCATCATCCGAGTTATCTTCTTCGGTCTCATCATGATTAGCTCTTCGTTGATGAGCTTTGAGTGCGATCTCCCTGGTCTTCGGAGCAGGCTCTTCGAAGTCCTTGAGGTCAAGCTCGTGAGTCATAAGCTTACCCATCAAGGTCTCCATTGACATTGTTGTGAGATCGTTTCCTTCTATGATGGCTGTCACCTTAGGGTTCCAAATCTTTGGTAGCCCTCTGAGTAGCTTACGAATCTTCTCGTGGTTTGAGTACTGCTTTCCAAGCGAGGATAGAGGATTGATGATGTCGAGGAATCTTGTGAACATTTGAGTGATCGTCTCACTTGGCTTCATCTTGAAAGCTTCGTATTCTTGAGTGAGACGGATTCCTTGACCTGTGTGGTTCCTTCATGCGTCACTTCTAGAAGTCTCCATACTTCATGAGCAGTGGTGCATGTAGAGACCCTGTTGAACTCATTCATATCTATAGCACAGAATAAAGCATTAATAGCCCTAGCATCTAGACTTGCCTGTTTCTTCTCCTCGACAGAATATTTGTCGTGTGGTTTCTCAATGAGGTCACCATCGACAACTATTCTGGCGGGCTTTTTGTAACCGTCAGTGACGACAGTCCACAGGTCAAAGTCTAGAGACTTAAGATAGAAGCTCATCCTTGTTTTTCAATATGTGTAGTTAGTCCCATCAAATAGGGGAGGCCTATGAGTGGACTGACCTTCACCATGATTGGAAATCAAGGATTGTGTGGTTGCCATGGATCAGCTCTTAGGATGTTAGTCCTTATAAAGAGAACAGAGCTTTGATACCAATTGAAGAACAGTTTGGCAACTCTAGAGGGGGGTGAATAGAGTTTATATAGAAAAATAGCCAATTAAAAATAACTCTTTCACCGATAATAAATAATCAGAGTAAAGTGCGGAAAATAAATGAAGAGCAGAAGAGCATACGCAAATACAGCGATTTTAACCTGGTTTCCCTCGTGGAGGACTAGTCCAGGCCTGAGAACTCTAGCTCAGGATTAAATCCACTATTTGTGAAATAGTAGTTTACAACCCGTGCCTTTTCTTCAGAAGAGCACGTCAACTTCTAACAGAGGATCGCAGTGGCGATTTGTTTGGAATTGTCCAAGCGACTTCTTCGACTCTTGTACAAGAATCCTAACTGAGAGATGCTGAGCACTCGAGACTTAGGAGGCTTGTGGCTAGTAGATGGGAAGGGTATGGCTTATTGAGCTTATAAGAGAGAATAGAAGAGAAGATTGGATGGATTGAAATGAGAGAATTCATGCCCTATTTATAGTGTTTTTATAGGCAGAATTCGGCCAGAATTCGGGTAGGAAAATTCAAAAATTTGGACGTTGGACAACTAGCAACCAGCTATCCCTAAAATTAGGGTTCCTGATTTCTAGGGGACAGAGTTCGGCCCGAACTCTGTGTGGAGGCAGAGTTCGGCCCGAACTCTGTCTCCAGAGCACAGAGTGGTTCTAAGGGGACCAGTGGGCAGTTTTTGGTTCAGTGGAGCTTGGGATTTTGGGTAGGTTATAGACTAAGTGCCAAGAGCTCAGCATGACTAAGAGTACACAAGTCTAGACTCAATGAAATTATAAAATACAGACTCCAGAACACACTGAGAGCCGGAGACTGAGCTGTCATCTGTCTTGAACTGAATGCAGTCGTCGTGTGTCGTATTGAATTAATACAAATATTATTTAGTCAATGTAGTCAATATTTGGTTGACTGTGACTTTGTGTCAACAAAGAGTATATGTCACAAGTGATCGAAGAATCAACGAAGCATAGTGATACGCTATGTAAGTGAAACGCATAAGACATAGAGTACCCGATGCTCCCTAAGGATAACATCTCAAGAAGGGATCCATATAGTACCAATCCGTGTGACCAACGTGACAGTACAAGTAAAGTAATCTACTGCAGGAAATAATTCTAAGCAGGATATGAAATGAACAGAGAATGTACTCGCCTCGATAACCTGAACAGCTGATAAGTATAGGGGGTCCCACTGAAGCCACAGAGTCCTATTTAAAGCAACACAGGTTACAAGGTATTCAAGTTGTAATAAATGAATCTCTATAATCAATCTACATTATTCTAGGTTCTTCTAAGTCAAAACAACCCTAGGTCGACTCCGGTCAATAATCTAGTCAAACTAGGTCAAGTGTTGACTTATAGTTGTCTTTGGGTCAACTGGTCAACTCTGGTCAAACAGGGTCAATTCTAGTCTAATATAAAGTGTACTTCGTTATTTGTACGTCGAAACTTATGGCACGCAAATCGAGATAAGAAGATTATCGGTAAGGTTGATAATCTTATTATAGTGATCCACATATCCAACTTGTCAATTTCAGCGATGTGAGATCACTGGAATTGACTGATCTCAGTTTCGTTGTACTAATCCCGAAATACGAACATTATATGAATTAATTATTAATTAATTATAAAAAAGGTTAACTCAGAGAAATTATCAACAAACATTGTCGGACGATGAAATGAACATCGCCAACGTGTCCAGAATGGTCAAATTAACTAGGATAGCCTACCCATCGGTCCAATTTGGACACAAGGGCAAAAAGGTAATTTCGGGTCAAAACGGTGTCCGTGTCGGAGCCATTTTGCACCGAAAAACGTGCAAGAAAACAAGTCTACAAAATATAACAAATTATGTGTCCATGAAACCAGAATGTCGATACGAACCCAACGATATCTCCAGAATTGGATTCCGTTGACCCGATCTCATTTTGGCCAGTTGACCAGAACTTGGAATTCCAATTTGCACGGAAATGCGTGCCGAAGCCAAAGTTCTCAAAACTCAGCAAACTACCTGTCAGCGAGTCCAGAATGATGATACGAACTCAACGGTATCTCCGGAATTGGATTTCGATAAGCCGATCTCAAAATGACCCGTTGACCCGGATATTGGTATCCGACTTGTACCGAAATGCGTGCCAGACCCAATGTCCACCAAAACCTAGCAAATTATATGTCAACGAGTCCATAATGATGATACGAACTCAACGGTATATCCGGAATTGGATTCCGATGAGCCGGCGTCAAAAAGTCCCGTTGACCCAGAAAGTGGGACCCGCTTTGCACCGAAAAACGTGCCCAGGCCCACGTTCTCCAAATCTAATAAATTTTATATGAAAACATGCCAGAACGACGCCACAAGTCTAATGGTGGTGTCAGAAATGAAATCTGGAGTCTCGTGTTCAAAAATGGAATTTTACAAGTTGGAAATTACGAATTCGGACGACCAACTTTGGCGTCGAATTCAACCAATCAAACAAGCTCACAAATAAACGAAACTGGAGGGGTAGCAAGAGGGTTATACCAGCTTCGCACCAGAACTGGTAGCACGCCAAACGGAGCTACGATGGAGGAGATACAAGCTGACGAAGTTGGTCCCGCGAAACTGCCCAAATTTAACACAATTTAAACGGTCAACTTGGTGGCCGGTTTTCATGTATCAAATGAGTAACGGACGAAAATTGACATGAGCGAAGGTGGATATACAAAGATTGCGACGGAGTGAAGAAATTGCCGATCCAACGGTCGGATCTCCGAGAAAATGCGTGCAAAGATGCTGCGACGGGGCGCCAAAACGAACTCGATCCCGCGCGCGTCACGACGGGACGTCGTTCAAAACGCACTAATCGTCTATACGTCGCGCCGGGGAGCGAGGTGGCGGACCCAGGGGGGTCGTCGAAGTTTGCCCAAGGCGGGGGAACACGGCCACGGTGACGCGTGGCCGACGAAGGCGCTGCACACGCTCGTCCGTGCGCGGCAAGGGGCGCACGCTGTGCTGCCATTGCAGCTACTGCTGCCAGTTGCGCGCGCTGGTGGCACGCGGTGGCACGGCGTGCTTGGCCCGGCGGACGTGCTGCCTGGTGCGGCCTGGCGCGGCGGGAGGATGGTGGTGGTGTGCCATGGGAAGGTGGAGGAGATGGAGTTTGGTCGACGGTGGTGGTTGGTTTGAATGAGGTGGAGGAGATGGAGGAAAGTAGGAGGAGGAAATGGAGAGATTACTCGGGGGGTGGCCGACGGCCAGGCCACGGCGGAGGTGACTGGACTGAGGTGGTGGTCGGGTTGTGTGGGGGAAGGATGTCGGGCTGTGGTGTGGAGTAGCTGTTGTAATTGTTTAAAAACAATAGAAAGAGAGAGAGAGATGAATAAGATGGTAATAATGTGAGAGTGAGAGAGAAAGTAAAAAGTTGCTCTCCCATAAAAGTTAGGGCCGGCACATGCTGTGAGGGAGGGGGTTTTGAATGTGAGGGAAAGTTAATGGTTAGGATTTAAAGAAGAAAATCAGAGGCTAGGATTAAATTAGAGGGAAATTGTCCATTCCACTGGGAATTAAACAAATGGGAGTTTAAACAATTATTGAAATAAGTAAACATGGTATTAAATATTATTTTTGGACACGGAAAATGAGGGTGTCCCGATGGAGGGCAACATGGAGCTGAACTGGACTCGGTGGAGCCGAATTGGATCAAAACTGGACATGATGCAATAATAGAATTAAAAATTAGACGTTGATGATCATGGGCAAATAAGTAGCACATGGGGATTCCGATAAATGGGACACAAGTGGCGGACGGGTAGTAGGCTCAATGTGGGCCATGTCCATAGTTGGGGCTGACAGGTTTTGTTCGACAGGGGACCCACAAATCAAGTTGGAAGATGAGTGTGACGCCGTGGAGTGAAATAAAATCGGGTCACGTGTCGGAAAAGTTGTGCGAATCAAATGGAGCACAAAATGACGTGTCTGAATGGGACACGAAGGTCATGGGCGACGAGCGACTCGAGTAGATCATCAATGAGGAGTTGGTTTTAAGAAATTGACTGGTCTTGCACTCCCAATTTAAAAGTCATGGTAACGCGCTGAAAATGATCAAGAAAAAGATTGGAAAAATAAATATCAATCAAATGGTCTAAACCGACCCGAAGTTCAGCAAAGCAGAAAGAGCACAAGAGCACAAGAGAACAAGTTTGGATGGGACACTATATACCGTCATGAAGGTAATCGTATCCACTCCAAAACTCGTGAAGAAGATTTCCAGAGTTGAACATCCCTGATACTCCAAATATCAATGGCATGAAAGAGTACACTTACAGATAAATAAATAAAATAAAATATTTATCAAACCAAATAATCAGGAAAATAAAATAAAATGAAAAAAAATTCAACCCGAAATTCAGGGTGCTCACAATGTCATCTGGTGATCCCATATATAAAGGAATTAGAGAAGACAATATTTATGTTTTCATTTTGGAGAGTACTAAAAATGCAGGATGATGCCTAGTAGCTAATCTAGATGAAAGTTGGCTATGGCACTTGAGACTAGGGCATGCAAATATGGACACTATCTCACGACTGAGCACTAAGAAGTTGTAAAAGGACTCCCCGAGATTCCATTCAAGAGAGATATGGTATATGCTGACTGTGAAAAGAACAAAGCACATAGGTCTACATTTAAATCCATCAACGCTGTAAGTACTTCTAGACCTTTGCAGTTGATACATATGGTTTTATTTGGTCCTAGTAGAGTCGCTAGTCTTGGCGGTAAGCTCTACGCTTTTGTTATTGTTGATGATTTCTCTCGTTTTACTTGGATTTACTTTTTATCTAATAAAAGTGATGCTATTTTTGAATTTCAGATATTTTGCAAAAAGGTACAAAACAAAAAAGGCTTCATGATTACTCGCATCCGAAGTGATCATGGTGGCAAATTCGTAAATTCTGACTTCAAAAAGTTTTGTGATGATAGTGGGTATTACCACGAATTTTCTTGTCCTAGAACTACCCAACAGAATGGTGTTATGGAGCAGAAGAATCGTACTCTAAGCGAAATGGCTAGAGTCATGCTGAATCAGTATAAACTTCCAAAATATTTTTGGGTAGAAGTTGTTAGCACAGTCTGTCAAGTTTTGAACAGGATGTTAATTCGACCAATTTTGAAGAAAATACCATATGAACTTTGGTTTGGAAGGATTCCAAACATTTCTTATTTTAATATTTTTGGATGTCGCTATTTTATCATGAACACCAAGGATAACTTTAAAAAGTTCGACTCTAAAGCAGATGAAGGAATATTTCTCGGATATGCTGCTAAGAGTAAAATATATAGAATCTTCAATAAAAAGTCTATGATTGTTGAAGAATCAATTAACGTTAATTTTGATGAGCTCAAAGTCACAGATCAAGCGACAGTGATGATGAAGGTGTACAAGCAAAAACCGAAAAGAGTCATGTGGAAGATCTGACTCAAAAATTTGATTTATTAAAATTCTTACCAGATCATCCAGAGACACTCATCATAGGTGATGTATCAAAAGGTGTAAGTACACGCTCCTCTCTTAGGGATTCTGAAATAGCAGCAAATGTAGCTTTTATTTTTCAAATAGAACCTAAGAATATAGAAGATGCCTTTTCTGATGAGTTTTCGATTGATGCCATGCAAGAGGAACTAAATCAATTTGAGAGAAACCAAGTTTGGGAACTCATTCCTAAACCTATTGGTCAATCGATAATTGGTACCAAATAGGTTTTTCAAAATAAACTTATTAAAGATGGATAAGTTCTACGCAACAAAGCACGTCTAGTGGCAGAAGGTTATAATCAAAAGAAGGTTTTGATTATGATGAGACATATGCTCCTGTTGCTAGACTAGAAGCCATCCGCATATTTTGTGCATTTGCATGTTTTAATGATTTTAAATTATTTCAAATGGACGTGAAAAGTGCATTTTTTTACCAGATTTTTAAAAGAGGAAGTTTTTGTGAAACAACTCCCTGGTTTTGAAGATTTTCAAAAACCTGATCACATCTTCAAGCTTAAGAAAGCACTCTATGGACTCAAACAGGCACCTCGTCCTTGGTATGAACGCCTAAGTGCCTTCTTACATGATAATAGTTTTTCAAAAGGAAGAGTTGATACAATTTTGTTTATCAAATCTTTAAATGATGACATTTTTCTTGTGCAAATATGTTGATGACATTTATTCGGTTATACAAATGAAAAACTTTGTCAAGAGTTTGCGAAGTGTATACAGAGTGAATTTGAGATGAGTATGATGAAGAACTAAACTTTTTCCTAGGACTTCAGATCAAACAACACTCAAAGGGAACATTTATCAATCAAGCCAAGTATACGAAGGACATACTAAAACAGTATGACTTCGATAATGTAAAGCCTATCGGAACTCCTATGGCTACATCCACAAAGCTTGATTCTGATAAAGTGGCAAACCTGTCGACCAGCGTAAGTATCAAGGTATGATTGGTAGCTTATTATTTAACTGCTAGTCGCCCTGATATTATGTTCAGTGTTTGCATCTGTGCACGATACCAAGCAAATCCTAAGGAATCACGCCTAAGTGCCGTTAAGCGTATCTTCCGATACCTTAAGGGAACTTCTACAGTCGGCTTGTGGTATCCTAAAATCAAATCCTTTGACCTGATAGGTTACTCGGATGAGGATTTTGCAGGATGCAAAGGATGCAAAGTAGACCGTAAAAGTACCAGCGGTAAGTGTCATTTCCTAGGAAAGGCCTTAGTCTCTTATTTTAGCAAGAAGCAAAATTCTGTAGCATTATCAACTACTGAGGCCGAGTATATCGCCGCAGGACGTTGCTGTGCTCAAATTTTGTGGATGAAACAAACCCTAGAAGACTACAATCTGTACTACACTAAGATTCCCATTTATTGTGATAACACTAGCACCATTAATTTGACTAAGAACCCGTATGTCACTCACGCACAAAACATATTGAGATATGTCATCACTTTTTACGTGATCACCAACAACACGGGGATATCTTCTTAGAGTTTATTGACGCAGATCATCAACTAGCTGACATTTTCACAAAACTACTGGCGGAAGACCGTTTTAACATAATGAGGCGAGAGCTCGGTATACTTGAATTTTCAAATTCATAGTGTAGTATGGTAAATTAAATTTAGTTTTATGACTCTAAACTTTGTAGTTTATTTAACAAAAATTATTTTTGGTACTAGCCTACAAAGGGTCTATATGTCACCACGACTACGGTTGAAGCGAAGCGGTACTTAAGTGTTCTCCGGTGAACCACCGTTAGCTAGGACTGTACCCCTACAGCTAACCCAAAATAATAGAAGTTATTAAATGTAGAAGTCAACTGTCATAAATTCAGATTTTAAACACCAATACTGCAGTTATGACCTCGGAAATACAAGTGGCCGAACTCGGACCGAACTCTGACCGAGTTCGGGCTGAATTCGGGGCAAATTTCGGTCGGCGCTGTTCAGCTTCCAAAACCGAAAAGCCGGCCCTAGCCCTTTATAAACCCCTCCTTCCTTCTTCTTTTTTTACATAACAATCTCGTGAAAAACCCTCTACTACTCCCAAAATTTCTTCCTCATCCTTCCATTCAAGCTTTCGAGGAGTTCTAGTGGGCTACTCTACTTCATTTTCGTCCTCATTTCAAAGGTATTTCAATTTCCTTTTTTTTATCTACGGCTCCCAAGCGTCGGAGAAGATAGGGTGATCCCTCACAAGCAGGGTCCCCCTCTTCTGATTATGTTTCTACTAGTCTTTTCAGGCCAGCTAGACCTATAGGGTCAGATGATTTTGATTCCGGTCTATTTTTTGATAAGGAATTTTCTGACCTTTGGTTTGATTCATTCTCTGGTCGTAAAATATGTGCTGGAGCTTATGTTAACTTTACTATTTTTTCTGAGTATGCTCCCATATTTTACCATCTCGGCTATCGTAATTTTTTTGAAGTAGTCGAGAACATCTACGACAACGCTGTCCGTATGTTTTACTGCAACTTGCAGGTAAAACCAAACGGAAACTTCTATTCTTGCGTTGTTGGGCAAGAACTGGAGTTCAACGCCACTGACATTAGCGAATATTTCTATATTCCTGATGTGGGTGAAGCTCTTGTGGATATCCATCATATCCAATTCCCAGAAGATGTCACTCTCAACTCCTTCAAAGAACTGCTTTGCCATCCACGACCTGTTCCTAGAAGAGTCTTTTCAAGAGATCTTAACCAAAACTTCTATGAACTCTATTTTTTATTTTCTTAGTTCTCCTTCCAAAGAAAGGATCATCTGATGAGATCACTTTCTTAGAGTTGTCCGCTATGTATCATATCCATTTTGGCATTCTTTTTTCGATTCCCAAGACTATGATGGCCTGGATGCTGAACTGCAGAAATGTAGGACGCAACCTGGTCTATCCCATGCACTTGGCCTTCATCTTTCGAAGGTTTGAAATTGATCTTCAAACCTGTGCCTACTCCTCCACAGCTGTAGAGCTCAGCAGATCTGGTCGATACCATACTCCACCTCTGCCTCCTGGAGCTCAGCCTGCTCCAGATGCTGACATTGAGGCTCCTCCTCCTGATGTTCCTGTTCCAGCTCCTGCTCCGGGTTTTAATCCAGGATTTTATCAGTGGTTTGATGACTTTGTTGCTCTCTCTGCACAACGTCATCAGAGCTACCTTGACTCAGGGTTCTGCTACATCACCCAGGCTCAGGTGTTGCAGAATGGCATTGCTTGTCACGACCTACACCCGCTTTTCGGATGCGAGAGCATGAGCAAGCCAGCTACACATCAAGCAGACTCCAGTCCGACTCGAATACGTAAATGCTGTCATGGCTATAGCAATGGGCCTAATCAAGGTAAGGCAAAACTATATCTCAATCTATAATAAGAATAATAAACAAGAATGAACAAGTATGGGTCATGGTCTGCAGCCCATTAGCATATTATTCGATTAGACTCCAAGAATGATATGAGTCTAGAAATAAGCAGTATATCATGGTATGGAATATAAGCACAAAAAGATAATAAAGAAATATCACAAGCAAATACCTGTATCATACATTGCAATCCTCTACCATCCTGCTCTGCTAACTAACTCCATATAGTCGCTAAACCTGAAGAGATCATCAGGTCCTCAGGGGACATAGCAAGATACATAAAAATATGCCTATCTAGCAGTTTATCATGCAATAAAGAAAATATAGGAAATAAATAGGAAAAGACCAACTAACATAAAAATACGACTGGAAAAACTACTACGCATAAACGAACTGCTGGAGAAGAACAAGAGAACACGATATCACGATGTCAATGGATAATCAATCGAATACTCAAACCCTCGCCCCTAGTATGGACTCGCAGGTTTAAACAACTACTAACCCTCATCCCTAGTGTGGACTCGCAGGCTAGCATCACCCTCGCCCCTAGTGTGGACTCGCAGGTGTGAACCATATACTACTAACCCTCGTCCCTAGTGTGGACTCGCAGGCCAGTATCACCCTCGCCCCTAGTGTGGACTCGCAGGTGTGAACCATATACTACTAACCCTTGTCCCCTAATGTGGACTCGCAGGTTAGCTTAAGACACAGATGACTACTAACCCTTGCCCCTAGTGTGGACTCGCAGGGTAGCTTCAGGAATTCAAGGTACAACAGTTCCGTTATGACTTATTCATCCTATGACACGATACGACTCAGTCTAAGTATAGTGATGAGATGACGCGACCCAATCAAGATACACAAAAGAACCAATCCAATATGAAATACAAAATTAACTATGAACAAGAGCTATATATGTATCTCCAATATGAACTACAAGCTAACTGTAAACAAGGACTATATGTACCTACTAGCATGCACGAGGTACAAATTACATTTGAATAATCAACTAGTAAAACTAGATAATAATAATAATATGCATGTAAATAAACTGTAGAGGGAGGCAAGATATACTTGCCTGGTGGTAGCGCGAAGAACCAATAAGAAACCGTCAACAAGTACGCCATAAAGTTCAAAATCCATAAATGTCTCCGAAAGCTGAAACAGACACTGCCAATATTCTTAGAATAGTCAAATTAGCTAGGGTTGCCTGTCCTTAAGTCCAATTTTGGACACAGGGGCAAAACAGTAATTTTGGGCAAAACGATGTCCGCCGTTGGACCCGCTTTGCACCAAAAAGCGTGCCAGGGTCAATGTTCTCTAAAGTCGTCAAACTACATGTCAATAGGTCTGATTTTTCGATATGAACCCAACCGTATGTCCAAAGTTGGATTCCGGCGGACCGTGCACAAAATCGCTCATTAAATCGGACCGTGGGGGCCGCAAAACGACGATCCGATCAACTGTCTCAGAATTGGACCAAACATGGCATATAGGACCAGAAAACGATATGATCCTGTTGGCACAATTTTTGTCTCGATCTGACGAACGTGCACAAAGTAATTGGAAAATTTGCACAAAGGTCGATACGGTGAATTTTGACGGATACGCATCAAATTCGTCGCGCACACGCGACCAATTTAAATTCCGTCAAAGCCCACACGTCTATGAATCCATTACGCACCTTTCGATGCTTTTGGTTTGCGACCATGTTGCCCGGTTTGGCGGGACGTACGTCGTATCGAAGGTTTTCGTGAATTTTTAATATTTTTGAAAAGGTTTTTCTCTAACTTTGAAATCTATTTTCTGATCGGTCATTCGATGATTTCAAATTCTGCAAGATGGGTTATAATCTCTTATAATTTGTCTATAATCTCTTTAAACACAAATTCAAAACTGGTGATGGATTGGCGGAAAATTTCCTTCTAACTCATGGTCGGGGATTGGATTGCGCTCTGTTTTCGGTCAGTTATTTGATCGACATTGTGTCGATTTTTTGAAAGACTGAGGGAAGCTAATTACAAACTATTTGAACAAGATTAAAGTGGGTTGGGTTAGATACGTACCAGAGAAATCAATTCTGGAAACGATCGAACGATCATTGAGAACCGGCGCTGCGAAGTCGGCCTATTCATCGTCATTTGCTGCTACTGCTGTTTTCACCATCGACCGCGCGGGATTTTTCGACTGGCGGTGGCTGCCCCCGGCGGTGCGCGGGGTCAGGGCGGTGCACCATGGATGGGGGAAGGTGTGGCGAGGCTTCGTTAGGGTTTTTAGGTTTTTCCTTTGCTGCTACTTCTCCCGACTCTGTATACTTAACTCTCTGTTCGGAACAGCTAAAGGGAGAAAAATGGTCGGGCCGCTGAATGGGGTTAGGTTGGGCCGGCTTGGGGCTTAGGGTTTTTGTTTTATTACTTTTCTTTTTTCTTTTTCCTATTAGTCTAATACGTATATATATATATATATATATATATATATATTAGATATATTATATATATATATATATATATATATATATATATATATATATAAATATATATATATATATATATATATATTATATATATATATATATACACATACGATACTATACTATATTTATATATATACACACATATATATATATATATATATAATATAAAATATATATATATATATATATATATATATATATATATATATATATATATACACATATACGTATACGTATACTCTATATATTTATATATACACACATATATGTATCTTATACACACACATTATAATTTATTTATATATATTATATATAAATATATAATATATTTTTTTTATATATATATA
This sequence comes from Iris pallida, assembly GCA_029216955.1. Classification (NCBI taxonomy): domain Eukaryota; kingdom Viridiplantae; phylum Streptophyta; class Magnoliopsida; order Asparagales; family Iridaceae; genus Iris; species Iris pallida. Next base: position 7,622,230 of record JANAVB010007397.1, on the reverse strand, counting down.
TATATATATATATATATATATATATATATTATATATATTTTTATAATATATATATATATTTTATAATATATATATATATATATATATATATATATATATATATATATATATATATATATATATATATATATTTATATATTTATATATATATATATATATATATATATATATATATATATATATATATATATAATATATACGTATATTTATATGTACATATACCTACATACGAGTATTTATATATACACATGCATGTATACATTCAAATATAAGGAATAAAATATTCTAAAAACAATTTATAATAGAAATACAATATACTTAAATCTATTACTAAAAATTCACATAAATCAAATACAATATTTTTATATATAAAAGCCTAATTTTTCATATACCATAAATACGCTTCTATAAATTATACAAGTATATATATAACCTAGATAATTCCTATAAAGTCCAACATATCTGTTAAGGACAATTATTTACTATATTATCAACAAAACATTATTTAATATTAAGAACTTATATATATATAAATACAACCACCTTTGTGAAATCGGCTATCGGATCACTAAATTAGAATAGTGATACGACATACGTCTATATGGACGCCTTTGGTCTCACTACGAGCCTAAACGTGATTGGGTTGGGTTCGGGTCAGTTTGGTGCGACCGAGTCTTCTAAAATCAATAATCTAAATATTAAATAATTAAAACGTCTTTAGAGGTTAAGTCGCAACTTGGCCTGGTTTTCCTAATTAGGATATCACTATGGCTCGACCTTCCCTACCAGGGCTAATACACTAGTCAAAGCACGCCTCCGCACTATCCGTGCCATGATTTCTAGTCGCCTTGTACTCCACTTCCTAACCATGACTAAAATTGTCTACCGTAATAATTAAATAATTAATTATTTATATAATCAAAAAATCCTCATTTAAATCAATTAATTAATAAATAAAATATTAAAAAAATTTCGGGAAGGGGAGCTACATTGTTGATCTCCTCTAGAGTCTCTCCCAGGACACATCACATGCAGTGACTATCATTCCTCACCCAGGCTTCCCAGGACCCAGGTTCGGAGATGAGGCGACTTTCCCTTACTTCGATCCTACTGCTGCTTACTTTCCTCCAGATGCTCCTGGCGGTGACGAACCCACTATGTGATGCGACTTAGCTGGTGGATAGTGGATATGATGTAAGCTTGTAATGCCATATTTCGGAATACGTATTTTGATTAGGCTTATATGTATTTCAGACTTGTGTTTTATTTTCTCGAATTTTGGCATGTAATTGTATTTTGGCTCGACTTGCAGATTTTAGTTTTCTCGTAAATTTGGTTTTTGACTTGGCATGGTTTTATTCTTTGTGGAGAAAGATTTGGTTTGATTTGCTTTGCACTACCCTTAGTTAACCTCCACCCTCAACACACACACCCTCCCTCATTAAACCCCACCTAACTTTTCTCTCTCCTCATTACTCTTCCATTTATTTTCTCCATCTTCTTCTTCCTTCCTCCACACAACATCCAACCTTCATAGGCAAGTGCACCTTGCCACCAAATAGGAACTCTATTTTTTGTCCATTAGTTAGATTGGGCCATGGTGAACCACATTAGAACTTGGCATTTTGTGATTTGGAGATTCTATTTTTCTAGATCTAAGTTTTACCCATTTTCGGATTTCTTGGTTTTGATCTATTAAACTTTGATTTTTTTTTTGTTTTGATGCTTCCATATGTTGTAGAGAATTCAATTTTATACAAGATAGAACTTTGAAAATCTAAATTTTGTTTTGTTTTGGCTAAGTTATGAGGTTTAGATTTTTGGTGTTCTTGGGTTCTCCTCTCAGCTTGCTGGAGAAGATGACCTCGGCCAGCGCTCCTTAGCGCTGGGCTGAACAGCGCCAGTCCCCTCGGCCAGCGCTCTTTAGCGCTGGGCTGAACAGCGCTAGCCCCCTCGGCCAGCACACTTTAGCGCTGGGCTGACCCGCGCTCGCTGCCGGTGCCCTTTGGCGAACCGCGCCCCCTTCTTCCCTGGCGCTCTTTAGCTCCAGCGCCTCCCCTCCCTTGGCGCGCTTGGCTCTGGCCCGGCCTGTGGCCGGCGCAACTTGGCCAGCGCCAGTCATCGCTCACTTGCCCGGCGCACCTTGGCTCGATCTGTTTGGCGCCCTTCGACCCCACTTGACCTGGTCCACCCAGCGCTTCTTGGTCCAGCGCCTCTTGGCGTGGCCGTGGATGGCGCAACCCAACCCCCAGGAACCCCAGCGCAACCTAATCCCCATTTTGCCTAGCGCCCACTACTTGGGCTGTCGCCCTCAGCGCCCCTCCACTCTTGGCGCCACCAGGCCAGGGTTGCTGGCGCAACCAGACCAGGGGTGGCTTGAGCCCTTGACCTTAGGCTGGCTGGCGTAACCTATATGCCCATGGTTGTTTGGTTTTATTTTCCTTGGACTTGGCTTCTCTTTTGTTGATTGGAGTTCTGAGATCTTGTTCCACACCACGACTATCTTGACCAACACGACCTGGCGCGATTTTCGGTGTTTTGCTTATGACTAGTACGATTTTCGTAATTTCTGTGATTTATGATCCTAGTTCTTGCTGATCTTCTTAGTAGTGACCCGATGGGGTGCGCTCTTAACTTATAACCTTGATTCATAATTAATCTCTGTAACTGGATAACTTGATAGTGGCCCGTGGCGGCGCACTCCTGACTTGTAACTTAACTTGATAATTTGATGCTGTTGCGATGGCTAAATTGACTCATATAACCAACTCTGACACCGTGGGTGTTCATCCTTGCTGCTGTAGGAACGAAATAGTAAAGCGTAATACTCTAGAGGGGGTGAATAGAGTTGGTAGCGGAATAATGCTAATTAAAAATGTTAGCAGCACAATCACAGAATATTAATCACAACTAAAATAATGTAAAGACAAAGTTAAGAGAGCAAACGCAAAGACAGCGATGTATACTGGTATCCCTCTGTTGAGGACTAATCCAGTCGGTAGAACTCTTGCTACCAGTTGAATCCACTATTGGAAAAACCGTAAGTTTTCTTACGAAGTCCTTGCAACTTCTACAACGCGAGCTTTGATACGAAGAACTCGTCCAACTTCAAATGTGAAGAGGTATTCTTCAATCAAGCCTTCTGATTACAATCTCTCAGAAACTTCTAGACCGTACCGCACTGGCAAATTGACTAGAGGATTGTAACTGGCTTGGGATCTGAAATTGAAAGCTCTAGAAAACTCTTTGGAAGACTGAAAGCTTTAGATAGAGAGAAGATTGAAAGTGAATGAGTGAATTGAAATGATCGAAATCCTTCTCTATTTATAGGCGTTCCAAAGGCAAACTTCTGTCAGAATTCGGGCAGAATTCTGGCAGAACTCTTTGAGCAAATCTCGGTCAAATCCGCAACTGCAGGAGGACCAAGTTCCAGAGATTCAAAATCACAACGGCCACCAACCGAACTCTGGCCGAACTCTGGCCGAACTCGGTCCGAGTTCTGTCAGGGTTTAGTTAGGGTTTTTGAAAAAAGCTTTGGTGATTTTTGAAAATCTTTTTGAAAACCTTTTTGTAAACCTTTTTGAGAGGTTATTTTAAAAACATTTTGAACTCATTTAGGGATAGCCTATTTGCCAGTACGACTCGGTGTACAACATATTCCTAGACTCAAATAAAATGAAAAACATTGTATAAGAAATTACAGACTCGAGTAGGCAAACAGAACTTCGGTCTTGAATGGAGTGGATAGCTAATCTTGATTATGTCCAAGAATCCGAGATGTCCCGACTAGCTTCGTATATCCAGACAGAGTTTGATCAATTATTAAAATCAGGTTGACCATATGACCAATGGGCCAACAATCTCCTCCATTTTGATAATTGACAAACTATGAATGATATAACATTAAGCTAAGCTTGTTCAAAAATATCAAAAAGTAGAAATTGTTCATATCCTGTATTATCTCAAAAGAAATGTTAGATCTTTAATTTTCTTCCCCTTTGTCACTTAGCAAAATAATTGCAAAAGAGAAGGCTCCCCCGCAATCAATGCATAAGTAACAAGTAGTGAGAAAACATAAAAATTTGAGAAACACATTACAGCATGTATTGTTTCTATAAATTATCATTACAGGCATGTATTGTTTCAAAAAAAATCTCAGGCATGCTATTTCACAGGCAGTTTGTAATGAAGAAGCAGTATAAGAGATAGTGCTAAATAATTAAAACAAAGTGCTGAAATAAACTGAAATGCCATAACTGAAACACCATAAACATGTCCATGAATGATAATAGAACTGAATCAAACCACAAAGTGCTGATAATAACTAGAAAGTACTGATAAAAATAAAAAAAATACTGATAAAAACTTGGAATGTTGGAGCATTTCCAAGTATACAATAGAATGTCACTAAAAAATCAAATCTCATCTCCTCATCACTATCCTCGTCATCACCAACAACAGCTCGACCAGCATGTCCTGAAGGACCAGCACAAGAAGTACCAGCGCCAAAAGGATGAGTAGGGGCGCCAGCATAGAACTCACCAACGTAGTCACGAGGTGCACGATACCAATCATAGGAGTTACCTGGCTGGAAGTAGGCATGGACAGCCTCATCCTCACAGCAGTAACCCGAAAAAGCTGGATCTCGAGGGATGGAACCGGCTGAATGACCAGTCTGAGCGAAACGAAGATCAGCTAAGGAGTTTGCCATCGCCTGATAACGGATGACGTCGCGGAACTCACGCTCGTGAGTCATGTCCGTCATCGAGACATGCAAAGCAAATAAATGCTGATGTATGCCCTCAAATGTCATGGCATATTGATGAGGTGGTGGAGGAGGTGCAGTAGGAGGAGCAGTAGGTGGAGCTGTAGCAGTCATGCTACGACGAGATAACTGAAGAAACTTGGGCTCAGGGTCCTGAGTACAAGTCGACAGATCAATATCGAAGCGCTGAAAGATGCATGGGAGAATCATCGCGTAAGAGATATTTCTATCTCTTGTACGACAATGACCCATCATCTGAATCATGGTCTTAGGGGCAAAAAATAGAATCCTTTTAAGAATGTGGTACATGGCGGACAGCTCAAGAGAAGTCACATCATCCTTTGAAGTAGATTTTGGAAGAATAGTGGAATAGATGATGCGATGCAATTCATAGTTAAACAAGTTCAGGTTGTTAGCCTTAAACTTTCCAGAGCGTACTCTATCAGGTGCACAGAGTTCCGCTTTGAAACTTGCGAGTGTCGTGCCTTCGGGAAAGTCAAAATCAGTGATATCGACTAGCGGTTCACCTTCGTTAGGGATACCAAGGATCTCCGCTAAGAGGCTATCATCGAAATTGATATCAATACCTCCAACACGTGTGCTCACATCAAAAGTGTCTAATATGAGATTGCAATAGAATAATCTAATGGCATTAGCTGCTATAGGAAAGCAGATTTTAACAAATAAGTGTAACCCTAATGCCTCAAACAAATGAGGATGATCAGGAAATACAGTCCATTTGACTAGAGCACCTGTGCATATGGATCGCATAGAAAAATCACCATACCACAGTAGGGCTTGGTCGAGGGTTTGAAAGAAAAACCCGTCGAACGCACCATCGCTCGTTTGGACCGGCAAAAAGAGTGAATCCATATGTGGATACGAAGATGATCCTTCCTCACTAGGGGTCGTCTTCTTCCTCTTAGATGGATTGAATTTAGGTGCCATATGTGCAAATTGGAATAAAAATACACTAATTGAAAGGTGGAGAGAGATGGAGTTATACCTCACGAAATCAAGATATGTCGTAGAGAACGACGATCTCCGCACGATTCCAAATTTTGGAGAGATTTCACCACTTGGATTGAATGGAATAGGGTGGTGAAAAACTGGGGTTTTGATGCTTGGGTCGGCTGCTGCTGCTGTTTGAAATAGTTTGGAAGCAATGAAGAAGAAGGGCTGCTCGGGTTCTGTATATATAACCAGACACCCTCAATCGAACTCGGGCCGAAGTCGGTCAGAGCTCTGGCCGAATTCGCCTAAGGTTCTTCAAAGTTGATTTTGCCATTCTTTTTCATTGTCACATTTCAAATATTTAATTCAAAGATTAGTTATTTTAGCCTTCAATTAACATAATTAATATTATTTTATGAATTAAATGTTGTTACACAGCGACTGTCTCAGATTAGCTGTAGGAGTACTGTCACAGCTGGCGGAGGTTCACCGGGGAACTCTTAAGTACCGCTTCGCTTCAACCGTAGTTGTGGTGACAGACAGACTCTTTATTGGCTTGTCTCTAACACAGTTTTTGCATAATGATATATAATCATAAAACAAAATCAATTAATATTATGACGTCCAAAATTCCTAATTCTCGACGTAAATAATTGAAACGATCTTCCGCTAGAGGTTTAGTGAAGATGTCAGCTAGTTGATTTTCAGTATCTATGTACACAAGGTTTATATCTCCATTTTGATGATGATCTCTTAGAAAATAATGTCTAATCTCGATATGTTTATTACGATAGTGACATACTGGATTCTTAGTCAAATTAATAGTGCTCGTGTTATCACAGAAAATGAGAATATGTGTGTAAAATAAATCATAGTCTTCTAGGGTTTGTTTCATCCACAAAATCTGAGAACAACAACGTCCTGCGGCGATGTATTCAGCCTCTGTTGTTGATAGGGCTACAGAATTTTGCTTTTTACAAAACCAAGAGACTAAAGCTTTGCCTAAGAAATGACATGTGCCACTTGTACTTTTTCTATCAACTTTGCATCCAGCAAAATCTGCATCCGAATAACCAATAAGGTCAAAGGACTTAGTTTTGGGATACCACAAGCCAACAGAAGAAGTGCCTTTAAGGTATCGAAAGATACGCTTAACTGCGGACATATGTGATTCCTTTGGGTTAGCTTGAAAACGTGCACACAGGCAAACACTAAATATTATATCTGGACGACTAGCAGTTAAATAAAATAAACTACCAATCATACCTCGATACTTACGTGTGTCGACTGGCTTGCCTTGTTCATCTGAATCAAGCTTTGTTGAAGTTGCCATTGGAGTGCCAATAGGTTTGACATTGTCCAGATCGAACTTCTTTAGCAAGTCTTTTGTGTACTTGGCTTGATTTATGAATGTCCCATTATCAGTTTGTTTGATTTGCAATACGAGAAAGAATTTCAGCTCTCCCATCATGCTCATCTCAAACTCATTCTTTTCGCTTGATTCTGAAGGTAGCTGGTTCCTGGATCTTCTCTAGGAGGTTCAGCTAGTGCAGAGCTTGGTTGAAAATCAGCTGGAGTTGAGCTTGGTACAGATGTATCTTCGTCATTGTCATCAATTGTCATTTGATTCAATTCATCAAAAGTGACATTGATTGACTCTTCGATGATCATGGTACGTTTGTTGAAGACTCTGTATCCTTTGCTCTTGGCCGCATAACCTAAAATATACCTTCATCGGCCTTTTCATCAAATTTTCCAAATTGTCTTTTGTATTAAGAATAAAACATTTACAACCAAAAATTCTAAAGTATGAAACTGAAGGAATTCTATCAAACCATAACTCAAATGGAGTCTTCTTCGATTTGGGTCGAATTAGAACTCTATTGAGAATAAAGCAAGCTGCGTTGACAGCTTCAGCCCAGAAATATTTGGGTAGACTAAACTGGTTTAACATCACTCTGGCCATTTCGGTTAGAGTTCTGTTCTTACGTTCCACAACTCCATTTTGTTGTGGAGTCCTAGGACAGGAGAACTCGTGTATAAAATCGTGTGTGTCACAAAATTGCTCAAAATCAGCATTCTCGAATTTGCCACCATGATCACTTCTAATGCGAGTGATCATGTAACCTTTTTCATTCTGAACTTTCTTGCAAAAGGCGACAAATTCAGATAATGCATCATTCTTGCGTGTCAAGAAATATACCCACGTGTATCTAGAGAAATCATCTACAATTACAAAAGCATAAAGTTTACCTCCGAGGCTAGCAACTCTGCTAGGACCAAATAAGTCCATATGAAGCAATTGTAGAGGTTTAGTAGTACATACTGCATTTACTGACTTGAATGTGGATCTGGTAGCTTTGTTCCTTTCACATTGACTGCATACCGAATCCTTCTTGAATGTAATGTTCGGTAAACTGCGTACTAGCTTCTTTGTGGATAATCTTGATATTGTATCCATATTAGCGTGACCGAGTCTCATATGCCACAGATGACTCTCATCACTCTTGGCTATTAAGCATCTACCTGAAATGTTAGTTTCTTCTAATAAATAGAAAACATATATATTGTCTTCCCTGATACCTTCAAAGATAGTACTACCAGTTGAGCTATCAACTATAGTACATTTGTTTTTTGCCAAAGTTGATTCCATAACCATGATCAGCTAGGTGACTTATGCTGAGTAGGTTATGTTTCAACTCGGTAACCAGACAGACATCCTTAATCACAGGATAGAGAGACTTACCAACATCACCGATACCAATAATGTACCCTTTCAAATTATTACCGAAGGAGAAATAGCCTTCCTTCTTTTTCTTCGACAGTGTTGCAAATAGGGTAGCGTCACCGGTCATATGCCGTGAGCAACCGCTATCGAGGATCCATTTGCTTCTAACATGTGAAGGATGTTCCACCTACAAAATAGTTTACAGATGAAACTTTTGGTACCCATTTCTTGTAGGATCCTGAATTGTTAGCTTTAGGTATCCAAGCATAAACATTTAAATCAACAAGCTTTCTCATTCTACATACAGATGATATATGACCAATGAGGCCACAATAATGACATTGTGCATGTCGAGTGTTGAAAGCTGAGTGGTGTGCATGGTTGGTAGATTTGGGTTTTCTAGTATAGAAGAAAGCATACCTATAATCTTGTTTGGGCTTAACCTTTTGGGGTAAAGGTTTTATAGGGTTAGGTCTGACAGTGTTTGGCTTAGGAATGTTCCAATTTTTCGGTAAATGACACGTGTTAGGGTAGGAAGCAGCAGGTTCAGGCTGTTTTCCTAACCTAATTTTCAATCTTTTGGAAGTGTCATACAACTTAGTATAATCAGAAGTAAGTGATTCCATTCTGATTTGTGCACATTGAAGACTTTTCTTCTCTATAGAAAGTTCTTCCTTGAGTTGGTCAATAATTTTGTCTTTCTCTTCAGATGATTTGGTAGTCTCGTGTAATAAGAGCTTTATTGAAGAAAGCTCACCAAACTCGCTAACATTATTTCTAACCTCAGCTAGTAGGTCGGTAAGTCTACCTATTTCACCTTTGTACTCTTTGAGTACCTTCTTAGAGGTCTGATACTTACTACGCAGTTTTCTATAATCAGTCATCAGGTCACTGAAGGCATCTCCTAATTGCTCAAAGGTGAAGTCATCATAAGTATCAACTACAGGTTCAGTAGGTACCTGATCGGATTCCATAAAGCATACGTTTGCAGCGTCTTCTGATTGTTCGTCTTCTGAGTCGCTGGCTTCACTTTCATGCCATATGCTGGTGTTGGCATATTTCCGTGATGTTGATCTCTTCAGGTTCCTTTTTTCATACATGTTGCTCTTCTTGCTTGATGATGAGTTTGTGGGACAATTCTTCTTCATGTGTCCCTTCTTCTTGTAACCATAGCAGACAGTATCTTCTTGGTACCAGTTGTTGCTGTTGTTTTCATTGACTCTTTTCTCTCGTCTCATGAATCTTTTAACTTTCTTGCTAGGAGTGATTGATCTTCAGCGTCAGATCCACTGCTGTCTGAGTCATCTTCAGCAGCTTTTCTGTGCTGAGCCTTGAGGGCGATAGTCTTCTCCTTTGGTGCAGGCTCTTCAAAATCTTGTAGCTCCAGTTCATGAGTGAGTAGCTTACCCATGAGTACTTCGAGGGACATCGTTGTGAGGTCTTTCCCTTCAATGATTGCAGTAGCCTTTGGAATCCAGTTCTTGGTGAGAGCTCGCAGGAGTTTGTGAATCTTTTCATGGTTACTGTAATCTTTGCCTAGGGAAGACAAAGGATTTACAATATCCAAGAACCTCTCGAACATTTGTGTAACTATTTCGTTGGGCTTTATTTTGAACGCCTCGTACTCTTGAGTAAGTCTGCTGACTTTAGATTCCTTGACTTGAGTCGTGCCTTCATGTATCACTTCGAGTAGCTTCCATACTTCATTAGCCGTTGTGCAGATAGACACCGTGTTAAATTTAGTTCTGTCTAAAGCACAAAAGAGAGCATTAATAGCACGTGCGTCAAGACTGGCCCTTTTCTTTTCTTCCTCTGTATATCTGCTATGGGGTTTTTCAACTAAAACTCCATCAACATTTATACGAGGTGGCTTCTGATAGCCATCAAGAACAATGGACCATAAATCAAAGTTAAGAGATTTCAAGAAGAAACTCATCCGTATTTTCCAATATGTATAATTCATACCATCAAACAGTGGGGGTCTGTTTGTGGCCTGGCCTTCACTTGTAAATTTCACAGTTGCCATGTGTTGTGCTGTGATCTATATAACAGTTAATTAAAATGAATAAATAATTGCACTGTTACCTTTGCTTTACCTGTAACACCCGCTCTGATACCAATTGTAGGAACGAAATAGTAAAGCGTAATACTCTAGAGGGGATGAATAGAGTTGGCAGCGGAATAATGCTAATTAAAAATGTTAGCAGCACAATCACAGAATATTAATCACAACTAAAATAATGTAAAGACAAAGTTAAGAGAGTAAACGCAAAGACAGCGATGTATACTGGTATCCCTCTGTTGAGGACTAATCCAGTCGGTAGAACTCTTGCTACCAGTTGAATCCACTATTGGAAAAACTGCAAGTTTTCTTACGAAGTCCTTACAACTTCTACAACGCGAGCTTTGATACGAAAAACTCGTCCAACTTCAAATGTGAAGAGGTATTCTTCAATCAAGCATTCTGATTACAATCTCTCAGAAACTTCTAGACCGTACCGTGCTGGCAAATTGACTAGAGGATTGTAACTGGCTTGGGATCTGAAATTGAAAGCTCTAGAAAACTCTTTGGAAGACTGAAAGCTTTAGATAGAGAGAAGATTGAAAGTAAATGAGTGAATTGAAATGATCGAAATCCTCTCTATTTATAGGAGTTCCAAAGGCAGACTTCTGTCAAATTCGGGCAGAATTCGGGTAGAACTCTTTGAGCAAATCTCGGTCAAATCCACAACTGTAGGAGGACCAAGTTCTAGAGATTCAAAATCACAACGGCCACCAACCGAACTCTGGCCGAACTCGGTCCGAGTTCTGTCAGGGTTAAGTCAGGGTTTAGTTAGGGTTTTTGAAAAAAGCTTTTCGTGATTTTTGAAAATCTTTTTGAAAACCTTTTTGTAAACCTTTTTGAGAGGTCATTTTAAAAACATTTTGAACTCATTTAGGGATAGTCTATTTGCCAGTACGACTCGGTGTACAACATATTCCTAGACTCAAAGAAATAAAAAATACATTGTATAAGAAATTACAGACTCGAGTAGGCAAACAGATCTTCGGTCTTGAATGGATTGGATAGCCAATCTTGATCATGTCCAAGAATCCGAGATGTCTCGACTAGCTTCGTATATCCAGACAGAGTTTGATCAATTATTAAAATCAGGTTGACCATATGACCAATGGGCCAACAGCTGCTTCGTGCAATCCACTTGTCTTGTCTTGTCTTGCATCATGTCTAGGACGTGACTCCCTGGTTACCACGGTCAGGGATTCGCACTGAATATGGATTAGGTTAATGACTAGATCAAACTATATTTCATGGAGAATTCCCAGTCACAGGCGATCTCGTTATCTGGGCACTTTAATGGACTTGTAGCTGCCGACAAGTAGGGCACATTTCCAGCACACTGTCAGGTGTTGCACCCTCTAAGTCACCTAAGGGTACATTGTCTCTCGGGCGATATACCCAACCATACTCTTAACCCGCGGACGGATAACTGGATAGTTTGCAGGGCTTGGTACTGGGAAATTCTCATTTGCATCTTGTTATATAATTAGGCTTATGATAATCCTAGTTAGTTAAGTAGTAAGCCGTAGTATTTGCTTGGCCGCTTGTGAATGGATGGTGTCCAGCCTTGTCTAAGTCTCGTCTAGTCCCAGTACCTGGTTTCTCCTGAACATGTTTGTTTTACTTATCTTTAACAATAAATGGGTAGAGACAAGGTGCTATTCAGACGAAGGGTACAACTCCGGTCCTTGTTTGGTTTAAGGGTTATAACCTGGCTTCCGGAATGGTTCCACGTCCCTAGTCGTTTATTGTCCTGTTGTACTCTTTATTACTTGTACTTTTCTTCTTTTCCTTTTTATCTGATATGCTGGCTTTCGTTCTTATTTCGTGGCCTCCTTTATGGCACTTGCTCTTTCTGGAGTTTGACCCAGCTGGTTTTGTGTGACCAGATTTTGGAGCAGCTCCCGAAGATCTACCGAACCTCCACCCAATGGTGACAACTAGACGGAACCCGGGCTACGAGTGGGTTTTCCATTTTGATTCGCTCACTACATTGTAAAATTATTCTTTTGAGGCATTTAGCCGACGAGCACCTGTTAGCTCGATGCATATTTACTTGCTGTCTGCCTACGGGTGGTAAACATGATTAACAAATCCTAGGGTTGATCATGTATGACTAAATTCTTGCTAGTCCTCACATTTTGTACGACTAGCTTCATGGTCAGCTGAATATATAATATTTGGGACGCCTTTTATTGTGTATTTGGTGGTCTAACATCATGTAACTATATTACTTGCTTAAGATTGAGACAATAGGCTCGACCTTAAGAGACTGTTGGCTTAAAGTAAACCCTCATATCTAGACAGCCGTGACCGTATAGCGAGGTGGATTCCATTTCAATATATGTAGCTGCCTATGTACGCCCCCGCTCTTTAGTATTCTGGTTCTGGGGCGTTACATGGTTTAAGTGGTGGCCCATACAGGTCTTGGTATTCAAGAATGTGAGGGTTTACCAAATAGATGTCTCAATGAGTATTCGCCCTTGATCTCTGCTCGTATCCTCGAATTCCCTAGACTCTTGACGTGATCACATGTTTGCATCTTTGTTCTATCCTAGTCCTTCCTTATTGTTCCCTATGTCATTTTCTTCAGCGACATTGTTCCTGGACCTGCCGATCAGCAAGACGGAGCACCTCTCGCGGACCAGCAGCAACCCGAAGATCGAGCCTAATATTCAGGAGTAGCCTCCAGAGTTATGCCTACTGGAGGAGAGCCACCAGTTCAGCCTGTCCAGCCTGATGATGGTACTTTGGTGGGTCTCATCAGGTCACTACTGGCATCCCAGGATCGTCAGGGCGACGCCCTGCATCAGACAGTTCAAGATGCTTTGAATAGAGATGGTCAGCAAGGAAACCCGGAGGCGAACAGCTTCAAGCGCTTGAACCCTCTATTCTTCGACGGCAGCGAAGATGCGATTGCCGTGGACGCTTGGCTTCAGGATACCGAGGTGGTTCTGGAAGCAGCTAGGACACCTGAGAATGAGAAAGTAGCGGTGGTATTCCTACAGTTGCTGGACTTAGCTCGCAGTTGGTGGGCGGTGCAGGCCGTGGGATTAGCGGCGATGGTTACTTGGACGGTATTTAGAAAAAGATTCCAGACGAAGTATTTTGATGCTGTAGCTCGGTACGACCTGCAGACGAGGTTTACCAACTTGAAGCAAGGCGGCAGGACGGTCGACGGTTATGTATCTGAGTTTTCTAGACTCAGTAGGTTTGCCCCCACCTTGGTGGCAACCGAGTTTGATAGGGCCCAGCGGTTCCAGCAGAGGCTGTATTTGGAGATCTTGTTGGCAGTTGAGCAGTTCGAGCACCAGACGTTCGATAAAGTATTGAGGGGAGCTAGGAGGCACGAGTACATCTCCAGAGGATTGTGGATATGGCCGGAGGTAGGAAGCGGTCCCACAATCAGATGTACCAATCATCAACTCCAGCCCCGGTAGCAAGGGGTTTGACCATTGGAACTCCGAGGCGGCGACCTCAGTGACGTCGGTTCGACATTCAAACTCGACGTACCCGCAACAACAGAAGCAGAAGCAGACTTCTGCGATGGGATGTTCTCATTCCAAAAGCCAGGACACATGGTGGAAGATTGTCGCAACAGGGATTATGCCTGGCTTGTGGAGCGACAGATCACAAGATAGGAGCCTGCCCGAATAGGGGTAGTTCGTCCTCTTCCAACCTAACCAGTCCATCGGTTAGGGGACCAGCACCTATGCAACAATAGCAGTACCCGAGGCCATTGTTGCCTCAGGCCCAGGTATTTCAGCAGCAGAACCAGCAGCAGTACACCCAGGCTCAAGTGCAGAACAGGCAGAGAGATTTCCAGCAGAGGGGACCCGCAGCCAGAGGATAAGGTCAGGCAATGATGATGACTATAGAAGAAGAGGTTGCACCAGGTGAGGTAGTGACAGGTACTATTCTTGTCAACTCCTCTCCAGCATCGATATTATTTGATTCTGGTGCATCGCATTCATTCATGTATGCGCAATTCGTAACATGGATAGGATTGGAGCCTGAGTCATTATCAGTTAGGCTCAATATACTTACTGGTAATGGTCTTGTGGGAGTAGATCGAGTGTTTTCCTCGTATCGGATCGTAGTTAGCAGTAGAGAGTTCTCCACTAGATTTATAGAGTTTCCTATGGCAGACTATGATGTAGTCTTAGGCATGGATTGGTTGAGGAACCAGTATGCTAGGATAGACTGCCATGTTGGCAGGGTTGTCCTTAGTATTCCAGGCGAGCCAGAGTTTTTATTTTCCAGAGGCGGAGTGGAGCCATCTCCTCCAGTATTGCGGATGGCAGTAGCAGCAATACAGTTACCCCGATAGTTGAACAGTTTCCAGATGTCTTCCCAGAGGAACTTTCAGGAATGTCGCCAGAAAGAGAGATCGAGTTCACTATAGACTTGATCCCCGAGACGACACCAGTATCAGAGCGAGTCTACAGGATGGCGCCTTCAGAGTTGGAGATTTTTACAAGATGATTGAAGAACTGAGGACCAAGGGATTCATTCGTGCAAGTGGATCGCCTTAGGGAGCCCCGATGCTTCTTGTGAAGAAGAAGGATGGTACATCTAGGCTATGTGTAGATTATCGTACCTTGAACTCGATGACAATCAAGAACAGATACCCTCTCCCGAGGATAGATGACTTGTTTGATCAACTCAAGGGGGCTTCAGTGTTCTCGAAGATAGACTTGCGATCAGGATACCACCAGATCAGGGTCAGAGAGCAGGACATTCCAAAGACAGTGTTCAGATCAAGGTATGGGTATTAGAAGTTTCTTATTATGCCATTCGGAGCAACCAATGCGCCAACCGTATTCATGGACCTCATAAATTGCATTTTCATGCCTTACTTGGATCAGTTCGTGATCATGTTCCTAGATAAAATCCTGGTCTACAGCAAGAGCGAAGTAGAGCACGAGCAGCATCTCAGAATCGTCCTTCAGACGCTTAGAGAGCACTAGTTATACGCCAAGTTCAGTAAATACGAGTTCTGGCTCGATCGCATTTCGTACTTGGGTCACATCATTACCCGAGGAGGAGTGGAAGTGAATCTCCAGAAGATTGTGGCTATCGAGACATGGCCAGTACCTAGCTCAGTGGCAGAGGTTCGCAGTTTCCTTGGATTGGCCGGCTACTACCGACGATTTATTTCAGATTTTGTAAGGATTTTGGCGCCGATGACCCAGTTGACCCGCAAGGATGTGCCGTTCATATGGACAGCAGAGTGCCAGGAATCATTTGAGAAGTTGAAGCGAGGTTTGTAAGGCCTCCTATTCTCACACTTCCAGATAGGACCGAAGGATTCACAGTTTATTACGACACTTCAGGGAAAGGATTGGGGTGTGTCTTGATGCAGCATGGGAATAGCTTATGCATCATATCAACTTCATGATCATGAGAAGAATTACCCGACCCACGACTTAGAATGGCGGCAGTAGTATTTGTGCTTAAGCTTTGGCGGCACTACTTGTACGGGGACAGAGTGGAGATATTTACTGATCACAAGAGCCTGAAGTATGTTTTCACCCAGAAGGACCTTAATATGCGACAGAGAAGATGGCTCGAGCTACTGGTGGACTATGATGTGGACTTGCAGTATCACCCAGTGAAGGCCAACGTTGTAGCAGATGCGTTGAGCAGGAGAGCCGGAGTTTACTTTCTAACAGCACAACCAGAGTTAGTGGCAGATCTTCAGAAGATGGAAATTGAAGTGGTTCTTCCTACCAACGTGGCATTGATGGCCAGTCTACAGGTTCAGTCCAGCATAGTTGAGAGGATCCGGATGATGCAGTCTACGGATTCCAAGATTCAACGACTCAGAACAGAGTGTGAGACAGAAGAAGGACAGAGTTACATTCATGAAGATGGTACACTTCGACACGGTACTCGTCTTTGTGTACCCAGTGGAGATATCAGACAGGAGGTCATGGCAGAAGCTCACAGTTCACAGTATTCTATTCATCCCGGTGGCATAAAGATGTATAGAGACATTCGTCAGCATTTTTGGTAGAATTGCATGAAGAGGGAGATAGCCCAGTTTGTCTCTCGGTGTTTGGCTTGTCAACAAGTCAAGGGTGAACATCA
This sequence comes from Iris pallida, assembly GCA_029216955.1. NCBI lineage: Eukaryota > Viridiplantae > Streptophyta > Magnoliopsida > Asparagales > Iridaceae > Iris > Iris pallida. Next base: position 7,605,631 of record JANAVB010007397.1, on the reverse strand, counting down.
GAGGCAAGCTGGACTTCTTCAACCCTTATCGATCCCAGAATGAAAATGGGAACACATAACCATGGATTTCGTAACTGGGTTACCAAGATCTCCGATTGGCAAGGATGCGGTATGGGTTATAATAGATCGGCTCACGAAGGTGGTTCACGAAGGTGGCTCACTTTCTCCCATTCAGAGTTGGGCAGTCTACGGCGCAGTTGGCATAAATGTATCTAAGACGGATCGTCAGGCTTCATGGGGTGCGGTCAGTATCACCTCGGACAAGGATTCAAGATTCACTTCATACTTTTGGCACAGTCTTCACGAAAGTTTGGAGACTCACCTTCAGTTTAGCTCAGCCTACCATCCGCAGACAGATGGTCAGTCAGAGCGTACAATTCGGACCTTGGAAGATATGTTGAGATCATGTACCCTTGACTTCGGTGGTTCATGGGAGGATCACCTGCACCTGGTAGAATTCTCCTACAATAATAATTACCAGGCCAGTATCCAGATGGCACCTTTCGAGGCCTTATATGGCCGAAAGTGCAGAACCCCGCTAGCATGGGATGACATCGGAGAGAGACAGATGCTTGGCCCAGAGATAATTACCCAGGCTGTCGAGGTGGCCAGGAAAGTCAGAGATCGCCTTCGAGTGGCCCAAGATCGCCAGCGCCATTGGGCCGATGCTCATCGGCATCCCTTAGAGTTTGCTATCGACGACCATGTATTCCTTCGGATCTCGTCAAACTGCGACATTTCGCTTTGGCGTACGGGAAAGCTTAGTCCTAGGTATATAGGATCGTTCGATATCCTGGAGCGAGTAGGAGATATATCCTATCGTCTCGCTCTTCCGTCGTCGCTAAGTGAGGTGCATGATGTATTCCATGTGTCCCAATTACGACGGTACATCCCGGACCCGAGCCATATCCTGGACCATTCGGAATTGGTTGTTGGTACCAACCTTTCGTATGAGAAGAGGCCCATGTCTATATTGGACCGAGAGAAAATACTCAAGAACAAGACTATTAGCTTAGTCAGTATTGCTTGGGGTCATCACTCTCCAGGTGAGTCAACGTGGGAGCGTGAGGACGACATCGCGATATTCCGACTTGTTTGACTCGTAAGGTATAATGTCTTCCTTATGCCTTATGCTTTCCATCCCTTACTTGCATGTATGATTGTTTGATTGTTTGCTTAGTGTAGCTTATTTGTGGATAGTATAGCTGGCTCTTACATCTCTAAGCATCTTGATTTAAATTCTGAGGACGAATTCTTTGAAGGTGGGTAGAGTTGTAATGCCCATATTCAGAATACGTATTTTGATTAGGCTTATATGTATTTCGGACCTGTATTTTATTTTCTCGAATTTTGGCCTGTAATTATTTTTGCTCGACTTGCGGATTTTGGTTTTCTCGTAAATTGGGTTTTTGACTTGGCGTGGTTTTATTCTTTGTGGAGAAGGATTTGGTTTGGTTTGCATTGGACTACCCTTAGTTAACCTCCACCCTCAACACCACACACCCTCCCTCATTAAACCCTACCTAACTTTTCTCTCTCCTCATTACTCTTCTTTTATTTTCTCCATCTTCTTCTTCCTTCCTCCACACAACACCCAACCTCCATAGGCAAGTGCACCTTGCCACCAAATAGGAACCCTATTTTATTTGTCCATTAGTTAGATTGGGCTATGGTGAACCATATTAGAACTTGGCATTTTATGATTTGGAGTTTTCATTTTTCTAGATCTAAGTTTTACCCATTTTCGGATTTCTTAGTTTTGATCGATTAAACTTTGATTTTGCTTGTTTTGATGCTTCCATGTTGTAGATAATTCAATTTTACATAAGATAGAACTTTGAAAATCTAAATTTTGTTTTGTTTTGGCTAAGTTATGAGGTTTGGAGTTTTGGTGTTCTTGGGTTCTCCTCTCAGCTTGCTGGAGAAGATGACCTCGGCCAGCGCTCCTTAGCGCTGGGATGAATAGCGCTAGTCCCCTCGGCCAACGCTCTTTAGCACTGGGCTGAACAGCGCCAGTCCTTTCGGCCAGCGCTCTTTAGTGCTGGGCTGACCCGCGCCAACTTCCTCTACCAGCGCTCTTTAGCGCTGGGCTGACCCGAGCTCGCTGCGGCGCCCTTTGGCGAACCGTACCCCCTTCTTCGCTGACGCTCTTTAGCTCCAGCGCCTCCCCTTCTTTGGCATTTTTGGCTCTGGCGCGGCCTGTGGCCGGCGCACCTTGGCTCAGTCTGTTTGGCGCCCTTCGACCCCACTTGACCTGGTCCACCCAGCGCTTCTATGACCAGCGCCTCTTGGCATGGTCGTGGCTGGCGCAACCCGACCCCCAGGAACCCTAGCGCAACCTAATTCCCATTTTGCCTGGAGCCCACTACTTGGGCTGTCACCCTCAGCGCCCCTCCACTCTTGGCGCCACCTGGCCTGGGTTGCTGGCGCAACCGACCAGCGGTGGCTTGAGTCCTTGACCTTAGGTTGGCTGCCGCAACCTACTTGCCCATGGTGGTTTGGTTTTATTTTCATTGGGCTTGGCTTCTCTTTTGTTGATTGGAGTTCTGAGATCTTGTTCCACACAACACGACTGTCTTGACCCAACACGACCTGGCACAGTTTTCGGTGTTTTGCTTATGACTAGTACGGTTTTCGTAATTTCTGTGATTTATGATCCTAGTACTTGCTGATCTTCTTAGTAGTGACCCGATAGGGTGCGCTCTTAACTTGTAACCTGTGATTCATAATTAATCTCTGTAACTGGATAACTTGATAGTGGCCCGTGGCGGCGCACTCCTGAGTTGTAACTTGACTTGATAATTTGATGTTGTTGCGATGGCTAACTTGACTCATATAACCAACTATGACACCGTGGGTGTTCATCCATGCTGCTTCATGCAATCCACTTGTCTTGTCTTATCTTGCATCATGTCTAGGACGTGACTCCCTGGTTACCACGGTCAGGGATTCGCACTGAATCTGGATTAGGTTAATAACTACATCAAACTATAGTTCATGGAGAATTCCCAGTCACAGGCGATCTTGTTATCTTGGCACTTTAATGGACATGTAGCCTGCCGACGAGTAGGGCACATTTCCAGCACACTGTCAGGTGTTGCACCCTCTAAGTCACCTAAGGGTACATTGTCTCCCAGGCGATGTACCCAACCATACTCTCAACCCGCGGAAGGATAACTGGATAGTCTGCAGGGCTTGGGACTGAAAAATTCTCATTTGCATCTTGTTAAGTAATTAGGCTTATGATAATCCTAGTTAGTTAAGTAGTAAGACGTAGTATTTGCTTGGCCGCTTGTGAATGGATGGTATCCAGCCTTGTTTAAGTCTCATCTAGTCCCAGTACCTGGTTTCTCCTGAACATGTTTGTTTTACTTATCTTTAACAATAAATGGGTAGAGACAAGATGAGACGTACAATTCAACTACGCAACGTACAAAACCAAAATTAGTACCAATACAACTACGCGACGTACAAAATTAGTACCAAATTTATTAAAAAATTAGTAGAAATTTAGGTGTTTTACAATCGCAGGCCAACAATGCAGCTCAAACAGAAATTTAGGTGTTTTACAAGGTGCTATTCAAGCGAAGGGTACAACCCCGGTCCTTGTTTGGTTTAAGGGTTGTAACCTGGCTCCCGGAATGGTTCTACGTCCCTAGTCGTTTATTGTCATGTTGTACTCTTTATTACTTGTACTTTTTTTCTATTCCTATGATCTGATATCCTGGCTTTCGTTCTTATTTCGTGGCTCCTTTGTGGCACTTGCTCTTTCTGGGGTTTGACCTAGCTGGTTTTGTGTGACCAGATTTCGGATCAGCTCCCGAGGATCTACCGAACCTCCAGCCCAATGGTGACAACTAGACGGAACTCGGGCTACGAGTGGGTTTTCTATTTTGATTCGCTCACTACATTGTAAAATTATTCTTTTGAGGCGTTTAGCCGACGAGCACCTGTTAGCTCGATGCATATTTACTTACTGTCTGCCTACGGGTGGTAAACATGATTAACAAATCCTAGGGTTGATCATGTATGACTAAACTCTTGCTAGTCCTCGCATTTTGTACGACTAGCTTCTTGATCAGCTGAATATGTAATATTTGGGACGTCTTTTATTGTGTATTTGGTAGTCTAACATATTGTAACTATATTACTTGCTTGAGATTGAGACAATATGCTCGACCTTAAGAGACTGTTGGATTGTAGTAAACCCTCATATCTAGACAGCCGTGACCGTATAGTGAGGTGGATTCCATTTCAATATACGTAGTGGCTATGTACGCCCCCGCTCTTCAGTATTCTGGTTCTGGGCGTTACATAGCTGATGATCAATCTTATGATGTAGTTTTTTTTGTCTAAATTTTTTTAGACAATTTTAGCACTTTATGATTATGATTGTATCTTTTCCTTTTTAGTGAGACATTGTTATGCATGATATTCTCAGTTTATTTCAGTACTAGTTATCTTTTATGCACTTTGTGTTATTTGGTCATCTCTTTAGCTTCACTTTGTCTGTTTGTTGAAAATTGTTGGCTTCACACATTACTGTGGAGCCAAAGTCATTTTTATATTGACAAAGGGGGCAAAAGAGTACATACCAAAAATTAAAAATCAAAAGAAAGCATACAATCCAAGACAAAATCATTTTTCAGGTACATTTTATTTGTTCTATTTGTTCTATTTTTA